>JAWNKW010000015.1:1200000-2400000 GCA_035041775.1 Chymomyza caudatula | reverse complement strand
CGAAATCAAAATGATATTTGTGCTAAGAGGCCTGACAGTCGTTAGTGCCAGCTAGCAGCAGCACCACCGAACAGCCAGCTGCCAAAGTAAAAAATGTAGCTGCTGCTGCTTTCATTTTTTCAATAGCCGCAGCAGAGCCCGACGGAAAACTGCCGAAATTGTCAAAGCCGAAGCGCTGCTACGACTGTTGCTTCTGAAATTTCAGAAGCGGCAGCAGCAGCAGCCGATTTGTAAAATCATACGTATAGCAACAGCGCAAAAAATGAAAATTTGACGGCTTTTGCTAATTTGGCAGGAGCAATTCAAACACCGGGCAGAAGCAGCGGAGCACATGTTTTGAGTTTTTCTAAGTACAATTTGTAATTTAATTTTAAATTAAAAATAAAGTTTCAATGCGCCTTAATCGCTCATTTGTAAAGATAAAGCGAGTTTTTATTGAATAGGCGCTCGAAAAAATGCCAACAAATAAGTTCACGCTAAGTGTACTTCGAAATTATATCTTGTTACCCTAGCATGCCTGAAAGCCTGATAAAAGTAGGTTAATAAGAAATCAATTTAAAGCTTTTTAAAATAACATTATCAAAAGCAGTCAGTCAAACCCGCCAAATTGACCACCCTCCTATGCCTCGTATTACCTTATTAAGTTGACCGCTTTTTAATAGAACCAAAAAATTTAAATAAAAGTTTTCTTAATTTCACCTGCTTAAGTTGAACCTGCCTAACTTTTATAGAAGATTTCTAACCTGTTCTGGTTTCCGATTCCGAATGTCGGAATGGAATGGTTTTGGTGTTCTGGTTTCCGGACCATTCGTTATGGAAACTAAAGCCTTTTAGCATTCGGAATGAAAAGTAAATGGCAAATTACGGTACCATGACTTAACGACCAAAATCGTATTTTATACGATACCTAGGACTTTAAAATTCATGTCAGTCAATAATTATGGGCATATTAATAAATGTACGTCCTCAAATATAATACGGTCCTGAAAGGGGTCATATAAGAGTTTTTTGCGTATTTGGGCGTTATGACGTGAATAAAAAAGGTCAACGCCAAAAACGATATTGGGCGATAAAATACTATTTGGGCGTAAAGTCCTCGGACGTTGAGTCACGCTACCGCAAATTACACCTTAATAAAAAGTTTGTTATCAGCGAAATATATTTTTATATAGTATATATCTTTAATCTTTTACAAACACAATGCAGTATTCATTGGCAAAGGATGTATTAGTTTTAATTCATAAAACAATTTTTATAAAAATTGCCTGCTTGGACAAGAAAAACAATTGCGTTCGGAAAATAACGAATGTACAGCTTGCTTGTAGGTATACATAATACCGCAGTCGCACTGGAGGCGCTAGAGTTCGCCGCTAAACGGTGCGGCAAAGTCAGTCACATTGGCAAAAACCGCAGCCGAGCTGTTTTTAGTTTAGTTTGACAACTAAAATTGCAAAATATCAAGTGCTCCAGTGTCAAATATCAAATGGCTATAATGCATCTTCAAAAATTTTCGGAAGCCATCGATTGTGTAGCCAATGTTGATGATGATATTGCAAAAGTGCATCACCTGTATAGGGCAAAATTGTTGGATGCTGGCATTTGATTTTTCGCCAAATACTCGAGTAAGACCGCCACGGCAACAATTGCGGAAAAGGATAGCATATGACATAGCAAGTTACATTATATTCAAAGAAAGTTTCAGAATGGAGATGAATGTGTTTGGCCAGTTTGTGTCGATGTTACCGCAATAGGTCAAGAAAGACAGTAACTTTCGGATGTGCATTCGATTGGAGAAGCGCGTTGCGATTGCCCTGCACAATCTGCACACCATCGCTAAGGTACTTGAAGTGTCGTGGCCAACAGTGTTTCAAATAATATAAAAATGGCGCCTAAATTCAGCTGATTTGCGAAAAAATAATATTGCCACATCGACGAAAACAGGCAAGATTTTTGGTCGCTGCAGCACCAGCTTCGGTCGCTGTGTTGAATCAAACTGTCACTTCATTGTATTTTCTGCCACTGATTTAGCGGCAGGCCACAGGGCTTTTTCGCTTACGGCTCTTTAGCAGCTTCAGTGTGACAACGGTATTAGTTATGTTCGAAAAGTTAGCTGTTGTAAGGATTTCGTAAAGCAAACTCACGATTTAACGTTATAATTTAAATTTTAATGATTATTATATAAGAATATATATATTTAATGGCGGTGGTGGCGGCATATAAGTACGTTTCAATTTTGGCGGGACAATTCGAACTCTTCGTCCATTGCTATCCTCAGTGTGCAGTGTGACCACAAAAATAGACTGACCATACTTAAAATTATACTTATCGATGAAAAATTAATTTCAAACTATTTAAATAATTTCAAATGGCAGGAATCGGTTAATCGGTTACTTTTCAAATATTCTTCGAAAATATAATTGCGAAAAATGTTTTGTGGTTTAAGGCCATATATGGAAGTGAAATAATCTACAAAACTATATTACTGCTATGAAATAAGTAGTTTTGTGCCCTATGAATGTGTGAAAATATTGTTTTCATTTTTAATATTTAAGTGGCAGCACAAATATCGATAAATATAGCCTGATGCAGCGATAACAAATCTGATGCCAGCTGATTCAAAGTCAAACAATTGTTGGTAATTTAAGTTACAATTTTTATAAATAATGTAAAAGTTGTATGTATGTAAGCACCTAAATACATGGCAATGCTTCAGATTATCTTTGTTTTTGGTCTTTTGCAAGGATTCCACGGGCAAGAAGAAAACATTCCACAACGCATCTTCGTCTTCCTGGCACAATCAAAAAACATTGGCTATGACTTTGTGGAATTTCAAATTTTAAATTGCTATCAAACAAAACCTAATAACAACTGTGCGCAAAGATAAGCCCAGCTATTGTTGCAAATGTTATCATATCAACAGTAAACGAATCCGTTATGTTTCGAAGTGACACGGAAACCCGATCACCAATGCGTGGAATGTATTTGAACGTTCGAAAATTGACAGTTTTAACTTCTTTTCACTATGCATGTTTAAAATTAAGTTACAATTAATTCATAATGTAAAAGCTCATTGCACCATTTTATTCAATTATTGGACTTTCTAATTAGATAAAATAATAAAAAGAATATATTTTTCTTATCGTTCCGTGTACACAAATCTATTTCATCGTTTCATGTCATCTATCGATATAAAGCAATAAAAATTTTAATGAATCGGAAAAAATATCGAATGCAATTATTTCGATGCGTATTAATAGTAAAACCACGATAGCCCCTGTTAGTAATTTCAGTTGTTGTTTTTTAAGGTATTGTATTTTAACTCCAAAAAACTACATGTGCATTTTTTGTTCTTTTGCTGTAATATTTTAACATATGAAATATTTACTTATACCATAAATACATTCATATGTACATGTATACATGTGTGCAATTGTGTTGTATTTCTAAATTCTAGATTCATTAAAATACTTAGGGAAAAGTTTTTGTTATTACAATTGCAGCATCCATTTATGTGTAATTTATTTTTGTATGTCTTTCATCTACTTAAGCGTGCGTTTTCTTGTATACCTTCTAAAAGTTAAAATAAAGCGATCTGTTTATTGTTTCTTTTTCCCCAGTTATCATATATGTACATACAACATGGCAGAATATTCGATGTTTTATACGGGCATGCGACCTACACTTGACGATTTAAAGGAACAACAAAATTCGTTTGATGCAAATAAACCTGATTGTCGCCAGAAGGCACTTCAAATGTTTAAAGATAAAATTGGTGCTAGTGTAGACATGGCACTTAAAGATAAGTCTTGCTGTGAAGATGATTCATTTTTAAGCCGGTTTCTTTTCTTCAACAAAGGAGATGCAGATAAATCTTTTGAACAGCTTATCAGGTACCTTAATTTTAAGAAGGACAATGTTGAGAGCCTACGAGACCTGACTATATTTGATGAAAAAATTAAGTTAGCGCTACGAGATGGGAACCCACGAGTTCTTAAAGAACGAGACAGAAAAGGAAGGAAAATAATTACATTCGCTGCCGCATCTTGGGATCCCGACAAATACAAATTAATGGATGTATATAGAGCCTTTCTTATATCAATAGATAAATTGCTTGAGAACAATCAAAACCAAGTTCTCGGATTTAATGTTATAGTCGATTGGACAGATGTGTCTGTAAATCAAGCATTGCACTTAACGCCAAAAGTTTTAAAGCTCATTGTGGATGGCCTACAGGTGATTATGTATACGACATATTAAATATTTATATTGATAGCCAACAGTAATTTAACTAAGGTTTGGAACAAAAGTTGTAAATTTCTTTATTCATATAAAATGTCGTTTTTGTTGGGAATTATAGCTGCAGGAATGAGTCGCACTCACAAAGCTTGTCCCAGTCGCATTTCTTCAGAAATTTTGTATAAGAAAAATTTTGATTTTCCGTATTTAACTTTATATTTCTTTCCAGGATTGCATTCCAGCTAATTTTTGCGCCGTACATTTTATTTGTCAGCCTTGGTATATTAATTTAACCTCATCAGTATTAAAAAGTTATTTAACGGAAACCATGAAAAAAAGAATAATAATTCACGGCTCAAATTTGTCGTCCCTTCATAATTACGTTAGTAAAGATGTTTTGCCACCAGATCTAGGCGGCGAAGGTTATAGCATTTCCACTCTGGACTGGTATCACTTCTTGTTGGAATCTAGCCAATCGTTTGACAATAAAAATCCTTACAGATTATTACAAGCCGTCAAGTATACACAAATATCGAATAAAATGTAAAACTAACACAAAGCCTTTGAACAAAAAAATTAAGTTCGAAAAGCGAGTAAACGGGGTTTTGTTAGCATTTGAATGCAACGATAGAAAAATAAACCTATTATCATTTGTATAAATTTTAGAAAATAATTTAAGAACCATTTATGGGGATGTATGTGTCAAATGTAAATAAAATAAAACAATCATACATTAAAAAATGAATTTACTCTTTTTTCTTAAGGTTTATATTTGCATTGACACAAAAAGTAACATTTCCCGTTATTAACGTAACAAATAACATTCTGAATAATATTTTAAATGTGATTAAATCTAACAGGTAAATGAGAGAGAGAGGCATATAATCATAGAGCCTTTTACTGAGAGCAAATCAACGTTTGTAATAAAATCTATAATTAATTAACTTCTGAGAGCAAATCAACTTATCTAAATTTAAAAACTTTTATATCTCCGTCTGACGATTCTACATAAATGATATGAATGCATTATGTCTACGTACATAGTAGGAAATTTTTATAGTCATAGTAATTACATGTAAACTTAATAAAATAGTAGTTGAACAACAGCGAAGACATTTAAATATAACATTTTTTTACAAGGGACCAAACAGATTAACTGCTGGGTGGTTATCAGCCGTATTTCCTAAAAATTGTCCATAAAGTTCTTTGTACCGATCAAGTGAGAGTCCACCACGCTTTCGGTCATCATCCTATATATAAAAAATTTTAATTCAAATATAGAAGTAAGTGTTGCGTTATATAAAGGAATACATACATTAAGCAAGGTCTCAAAAGCTTTATCTATAGGCGCAATATCATCAATAGCTACTCTTGTAATGCAATTGTATCGGTATTCATTAACTCCTACTACACCATCGCTATCAATATCAAGTAATTTGAAGTTCGATTCAATGAATGCCCGCATTGCCTTGATGATAATAAAAAATTAGAATCAAGTAAATATCATTAAGTTATGACTATAGTTGTTATAAGTTGTCCTTACCTGAGGAAATTCTTCATATTTCTTCCCCACACATGTTTTCTTTACTGCATCTTTAAATTCTTGATTTGATATTTTACCATCCTAAAATTATAAATGAACTGAAAATAAATGCCTGTCATCTTGATTTATCATTTAACTACTTTCCTATATATATATGTGTCAACATACTCAAAATTTTAATATGTAGCGACATTTTTACATTTTATGTATTCTTCATTGTAAAGGACAAAGAGCATGAAATTTAAAAGAGCGGAATCCTTGGCCGTTACACTGAGTCGACTTGCTAAAAAGCCCCCGTTTTCGGCACAGTGCATACATTCGCTTTTCGCTCTTCCTCAATTTTACCTACGAATGAGTCGCTCTAAAAGAGGCAGCAAGACAAAGAGTCTCACACGTACACTGTCTTGCCAATGGTCACTTTTCAAAAAATTGTTTGAATTATTAACGGTCCTGGATTCCACTCTATTATTTTTAGGCTCTTTGGATAAAAGAGTTGAACAGTTTCTTACTTTACAAGATAAAGTTCAAATATATTTTTCTACCCTGCCCAAAAAGTGTAAAAGGGTATTATAGATTTGAGCAATGTATGTGACAGGCAGAAGGTGGCGTAGCAGACCATATGTTCCATCGGCAAAAATGAAATAGGCATGTCCGTCTGTCCGTGTTGTCGCACCGTTCTCGCACCGTTCTCGCATTCTATAAGAGTTAGAACAAATTTTGTTTGCATTTCTAATGACCTTAAAATTTCCGTAACGAACGTACCGTTAGTTACTAATACATGCGCGCGTCATTTCAATGCGGTAGTGAAAAAACGAAGATGTGCTGAGCATAGGAAGGTTCCTAATCGACAGTCGCATTGAACTAAAAACTCAGCAATGCAAAGCGAGCGTTGAACAGCAGCAGACAAAGAATATTCTTTGTTTCATGCATTTTACCAAGTGTACATTGGTTGCAGAATTGTGCGTACAGGGCAAAAAAATTACAAAATTCAACTTTGACTCCATTTATTTTCATTTATACGGTACATACAGCAGAATTTTGACGGTCTGTATTTAAAAGTAGTTTCAGTAGATAGTTAATAATTTGCAACTTGGTGGAATTGAGGTTTATAATAGGCAGTTTTAAAAAGTAAATTGATAATATTTAAACAATATGTACATATATGAAATTGACGCACTAGCGTTAAAAATGCAACACGTTTTTATGTAAACGAAGTTGAGTAAGAAGTTTTATTTACCAAAGATGCGAATTTTCCCGGGAAAATACTAGTTTTATGTCGATATCTTACCCCCTTCCCCCGTGACAGATTCGCGGTTTACACCCACACCATAGAAGCTAGCAATTGAAACTGGTGTAGTCATGCACACTGTTACTGTGCATGTGTGGTGTGAAAATCATCAAGATCGAATAGTAACTTTAAAAGATATAATTATACATATATAATTTCGTTTTTTATAATATTTTTAGCTTCAATTCTATCAAAAAAAACTGTAATTGATCGAGAAAAAAGATCTCTTTGAATGTGGATTTGATCCTAAATCTTCTTCTCGATTACCATTCTCTTTACGATTTTTTCTAATTACTATTATTTTTTTAATTTTTGATGTAGAAATTGCTTTAATTTTACCTATAATTATTATTTTTAAATATTCTAATATAATAATTTGATCTATTAATTCTATTACATTTATTTTAATTTTATTAGCTGGATTATATCATGAATGAAATCAAGGAATATTAAATTGATCAAATTAATTTATAGGGTTGTAGTTAAATATAACAAAAAATTTTGCTCTAACTCTTATAGTCTCCGAGAACGGTGCGACAGCACAGACGGACATGTTTATTTTTCCCATGGAACATATTTTATGTACAGGATATAAATACATTCATAAATGTCTGTGGCAATTTTCAAATCAATACAATGCGGGGTGTGGCAGTAATTAAGGTAAATCGATTGCGGGGAAGTGGGGCTTCTATCGAAAAAAAAGGTAAATACAGCTTTAACGATTAGGATCACACGAGTCTCCACACCAAATTTTGTAGCTTTAGCTCACACAGCCAACTTTCAAATCGATAGATTTTCATACACACATTGAAAAAATACACGTATAATACCCTTTTATACAGGGTATACAAAAAATTCATATTCAGGCGCGTTGCCCTCTTTGCTTCGACCGGCACCTTGGGACTTTTGCAAAATACTTCAACATCAGCCTGATTTGTGCGCACGCACCGACGGAGGACAAGGACGATGTGACCAAGGATGCGTTTTATGATAGACTGAAGTCTGTCTACAAGCGCTGCCCAGCCCATGATGTTAAACTCGTGTTAGGCGATTTTAATGGAAAGGTTGGAAGAGAGCGTATCTTTGGTCCTACTTTTGGACAGTTCAGCCTTTACAGACCACCTCGAACAACGGTGTCAGGCTAATTGATTTCGCCGCGGTGCAAAACATGGTAGTCTGTAGTACCAGATTTCCGCATCCCGATATCGACAAGGCTACATGGCTGTCTCCTGATCAATCTACACGCAACCAGATTGATCATGTTGTGATTATTGAAAGGCATGCATCCAGCCTACTTGATGTCCGTACGTTCGGAGGGGTCAACATGAACTTTGGCCATTACCTTGTTGCAGCCAAGGTTCTCATGCGTCTAAGCATAGCGAAGAACGTGCGATCTAACGCACAGCGAAAGCTGGACGTCACTAGGCTGCAACCACAGCAGACTGCTGAAGCCTTTTCCGCTCAACTCTCTGAGCAGCTCACTCAACTTCCCTCTGAACCTGATAGTGCCGAGGGACTTTGAAAACATATATCCCACTCCACTCCACTTTCCAACGCCCACTGCCGAGGAACCAATGTTGAAGAACTCTACAGTCGGCTGCTACGCGATCTGTGCAGGCGACTGTGCAGAGGCGACTTTTCAGACGCAAAAAACGCGAGCGGAAAAAGCGTGAGTGGAGATCCAGATGTGGAGAAGAAGGAATGACATTAGTAAGTTCTTCCAAAAGTCACACCACTGTCTGAAGGATTTAGTACCGGACCATCTTCCTGTAGAGATGCAGAGGGGCATCTTGTAGTGGATGCACAGGTTGCACTGAGCTTGTGGAGGGAACACTTCTCTGGCTTGCTATCGGGCGATGATGAGGATAATTCCGCCCCGGACTTAACTTCCCGACGTCCCCAATTATAGGTGACAGCTTGGATATGCCGCCGCCTAGCTATGACGAAGTCAGGGTCGCAATCAAGCGGCTCAAGAACAACAAAGCAGCTGGCGCAGATGATCTGCCTGCTGAGTGTTCAAGGCTGGAGGCAATAAGCTGGTAAGGTGCATGCACCAGCTCTTTTGCAAAATACGGCTAGAAAAGAGCATGCCCGATGATTGGAACCTTGGTGCTCTCTGCCCTGTTCTCAAGAAGAGTGACCCCACGGTGTGCGCCAACTAACGTGGTATCAGCCTTCTTTCTACTGCATATAAGGCCCTATCGAGCGTACTTTGTGAAAGGCCGTTTGCGAAAGAACTGATCGGACCTTATCAGTGTAGCTTTAGGCCTGCTAAGTCCACCATAGACCAGATATTCTACGCCAAATCCTGGAAAAGACCAAGAAAAACAAATCGACACCCACCATCCCTTTGTTGATTATAAAGCAGCACTTGATAGCCCGTTAAGGGATCGAGTATATGCCGCACTGTTTGAGTTTGGTATCCCTGCAAAGTTGGCACGACTGTGCAGAATGACGTTGAGCAACACGCGCAGCTCCGTCAAGGTTTGAAAAAGCTTCTCCGAGCCCTTTGATACTAAGCGAGGCTTCAGACAAGGCGATGCTCTCTCCTGCAACCTCTTCAACTTTGTGATGGAGACTGTGTTGCGTAAGGCCGAAGTAAATAGGAACAGGACTATGTTTTATAAGAGTGTCCAGTTACTTGCATACGCAGATGATATCGATATAACCCTGTAACGGGTTGTTATGGCCAGTTAAGAAGGAGAAATGGGTACATATCGCCGAATTTGTTGAAGCACGGGTAGCCATACAATCAAAGCGAAAATCTAACATAACCTCCACCACCTTACCATCTTCTTAATTTTGTAGAATATTTCTAAGGATTCCAAATATTATTACATAGTAATTTGAAAGTAGTCTTTAAATTGTAATTGTAAATAATTGTAATAAAAAAAAAAACCTTATTTCACTTGTACTCGGTTACTTGCCTTGTCATCATCAGCAATAGCAGAAATTTCATCCCAAAGATTCTTCATAAGTTTTTTATACTCATCCAATCGAGAAGCACTGCAGTCTCCTTTTCCTTCCACAACGCATGCCCTGATAGCCATGCATTGAAAGTCATTTTGGTCTAAAAAGCCATTGTTGTCAATATCTGCAAATTTAATATATATACATATAGTTAATAAAATAATATGGAACGTTAATATATATGTAGCTTATACTTAGAAGGATAGAATGTTTCGAGGTGAAGCCAATAATCTAGATATTTCGAATTTAAAAAGGCTTATCGAATATGTTTTTGAGAATTTTAGGTGCAACGTTAAAGAGATTACCAAGCCAGTAAATGAAAAAAATCGCGGCCTGAACTCGATAATAGAATGTGTTAACCCCAGGTTACAGGCGAGACAATTTACAAACGAGAAAAATATCGCACGGACTCGCTTATAAATCTCGCATCGTGTAACAAGCGTCTTAGCTATTGTAAATCATACCCTGTAAACCAAAGTGTAAAAGGATATATAGGTTTGCGTAATGTATGTAACAGTTAAAAATGATCAGAAGCAAAAGTCAAGTCTATATAGCCATATCCGTCTGTCCGTCTATCCGTGTGAACGTTGAGATCTCGCACACCATAAGAGTTAGAGGCACACAAATTTTTATCACAAGATGCACATGTTGAATTATGTAGATATCTCGCCCCCTTTCCCATGAGTGAAATTCGAAACTTTAAAAGATATAGGTAATAATATGACAATATTAGACTTCTATAAAGTGCAACATAATTATGTTAATACGAAACAATGTTGACATTTTGTCGAATCAACCCACCACCCACAGTCCAGATACTTTAAAAACGCCCAACGGAAGAAGTTCTGTTTTCATTTCCCGGATGTCTGCATCAAATTTTGTATGCTCCGTACATCTATGGTGAAGGGTCTAATAGATTAGTGTCTTGTATGTAAGGGGCAGAAGAAGGAGTGGCAGAATAAAATTTGTTTGTACCAAAATGTTTAACACCGCATCGATTATCGATCTACAGTAGTAGACTTAGACTTAAGGGAGCCGAATCGAAAGAAATCTCCCACTTCTCGAAATCCATTTCCTTGTATTCCGCCAATACTCCTCTATATTTGCACTGTATCCCTTTTTCGTTGTTAAATTGCCAGCTAAAAATAATCGAAGGTCTCACGGTTCTCTAAATAAAATTTTGTTGGCCTTGTGCGTAAATGTTAGATCAATGCAAGTCATTGTGTTGTAACTGCTTAGTAAGTTACTTAGAATTTTGTAAGACTTAAAAACTTCTCCTTATTTGGTATTCCTTTCATTTTTGAATGTTTTTTTTTTTTTTTTTTTTGCAAGTATAACTTGCAACATGCATGTACATATGTAAGTGTTTCTGATAATTCCGTTTTAAGTTTTCTAAGTTGCCAAAGTACGCATATGTAGGTATGCGTTAGTAACAATGTACATATGCTTCTATGGGGTGTACTGCCTTTATTAAATTTGTTTTATCAAAATACAAAAAATTGTTTAAGGTGGAAAAATTTAATTTTAATTCAAGTATTTAGCTATTTTTACTTGGCGCTATACGCTCTTGAGTTTAATCACTTACCATACATATACCGCACAACAAAATCAACGCGATTATCCCAGGAATAAGCCATTATACCAGATTCAATAAAATGTTATCCTTCATAAAATAACTTTAAAATATAAAGAAATATAAAAAATAATTCAGATTAGAATATCCTTTTGTGATGTAATTATGAGCTACCTAAAGAATCGGTTACTTTTGACTAACTAAATGTTTTGGTGACGAAAGACCAGATACATCACATTTGCAACATTAGAATAACTTAGTATGTGTTCCTAAACATATGTACATATAAATTTGTTTAGATACACACACATACACGTAGTCTACATGCAGACATGCATGTACATATATATAATTAATTTTATTGTAAATTGATGTTAAAATATAAAATAAGTGAACACACACTTTCTATACTCTACTTCTTCTTAACTGGATATAACAACCCGTGTAATCGGGTTACGGCCTCATGTAAATACATTCTTTCATTCTATACTCTACTACTATACTATAAATAAAACATACTTGGTTTTTTGCTCAAAAATATTTAACACCGAATTAAGTTACAATAGTAACTTCCAACTATTGAGCTAAGTTTTGAAGAAAACAAAAAAAAAATTGTTCCATACCCAAATATCGTTAGAATTGGATATATCACAGGAACGATCAATCAAACAAAGATTTCTGTAAGGGTGTATAAACTTCGGGGACTTGCAGTTACGGCCGTATCAACAGCATTGTGCAAAACACAATGACTAGCATAGTACATATTTATATATTGTATGTTCATATTATGTTGTTCAATTCGAATATATGTACATATAAACATATATGTACGTGTATGTACATACCACACAATGCAGACACTATATTTTTAGTACATTAAGAATAATCTATTATAAACAACAAAGTACATTTCCCAGCAAATTTATATTTAAATTATTTTCAATTACTTGGCAAGCAATCAAAGCTTTCCTACATTTCACATACTTACAAAATTTGTATATCAATGTGCCCAAAGTGTGCTCATTTTTTCATTGGTTTCCACACCTTGTACAACCTTACAAATTGCTACGGCAGGGACATATTTATATATGTACATACATATGTATAAAATTGAAAGACATCATAAGTTAACCCGTCCCCGGGTATGCTTAATGCCAAGAGCTTCGAAAATACATACATATATGCATGTTCATCAGGGCTAATGCAAGCTAATATCGAGAGATTCTAACTTCAGCGAGTTATATGCAGGCACACAAAGATAAACATTGCAGAAGATTTTGAATCATTGCGGATGTTCTTTTGAAACGGATATATAGTTAATCATATATGTATGTACGTATGTATACATATATACATACAAGGTAGTGCCCCATGTAGCCTTACATACTAATATTTGTAGCTGAAGAAACTACTATTTGGTTTTTATTTGTTACTCAATGTTCTGCGATTTCTCTTCCGCAAACAAAAGCAACGATCAAATGTGATTTTGTAGTGCAACATTCTTTTTATAGACTATCATATTTATGTACATCTAGGCCTTACCCGCACAATTTGACAATTTATTGTTCTAATCAGCTATATGTATCTATGTGTGTATCGTATAAATATATTACGCTAGATTTCAGTTTATTGTAAAGATCTGAATGATCTTATGTCTAACCTAAGGAAAGCATGATTGGGATAAAGCACAATCAAGTGGTGGGGACCATTTTTTATTTTCTTGTTTTATAAAGACGAAGATCCTTCTTTTGCTTTATAAATGCTTTTACCAAATTTCTATACCTTGTACACGTAGTGTACAAGGGTATTATAGGTTTGTGCAATGCATGTACAGGCAGAACGAGGCGTGGCAGACCATAAGTTCCATGGGCAAAAAGTCATCATTGACTTGGGTAGCATTAGGACCATGTCCGTCTGTATGAGGGATAGATCTGCAAGACCATAAAAGAGGCGCGGAATCCCTGGAAAGATGAAGTTTGTCGGAAAAAGGTCAACATTGTTTGGCTTATAAGCCTAACGTACCACATTTGGTCAACATAGATGTTAACTTTAACAGTTTGAAGGAGGAGGCGCCTAAAATTGGCACATTACTAGCTATATCTTCTAAAGTTCCTATCCGATACAAAAAATTTTCACGCTAGACATGCACAACTATAGTAAGCTGTGTAGCTAGTAACTGTGCTAAGTTTAATTGGATAGCTTTTATGGTGTGGGTTAAAACCACGAAAATCTGTCACGGGGGAAGGGGGTGAGTTATCGATAAATTCGACAAACTTGATCTACCTAGAGGAAATGCACATCTTTTGGTAAAAAAAATTTTGCTCTAACTCTTATAGTCTCCGAGAACGGTGCGACAGCACAGACGGACATGTTTATTTTTCCCATGGAACATATTTTATGTACAGGATATAAATACATTCATAAATGTCTGTGGCAATTTTCAAATCAATACAATGCGGGGTGTGGCAGTAATTAAGGTAAATCGATTGCGGGGAAGTGGGGCTTCTATCGAAAAAAAGGTAAATACAGCTTTAACGATTAGGATCACACGAGTCTCCACACCAAATTTTGTAGCTTTAGCTGACACAGCCAACTTTCAAATCGATAGATTTTCATACACACATTGAAAAATTACCCGTACAATACCCTTTTACACTTTTATACAGGGTATACAAAAAATTCATATTCAGGCGCGTTGCTTTCTTTGCTTCGACCGGCACCTTGGCACTTTTGCAAGCCGCATTCACATGTATTTAGGTGCTTACATATTTGAAACGGACAATTGCTCCTATTAGGTTCCTTCTCTTGGCCCTAAATCATAAATTATTTATTAAAATTGTGTTTTAAATTACAAACAAACAATTGTTTGACTTTTAATCGGCTGGCAGCAGATATGTTATCGCTGCAACAGGTAGAGCTGAAAAACGATCGATATTGGCTCCACTGCATAGTTTCGATATTGATAGTGATAACCATTATAAAACAATTTGATATGATAGTATTATCTATTATACAAATCTGAAACTTTTTACAAATTCATTTTAAACAAACGATACAAATCTAAATTAATCAAATCTTAAAACAAAAATTCGGATATCATTATTAAATTTTTAAATTTTCATTTTAAACAAACGATACAAATCTAAATACATCAAATCTTAAAACAAAAAAACAAAAATTAAGATATTCATTATTAACTTTTTGAAAATACATTTTAAGCTAAAGTTTTAATATAGCTGTTCTTTCCGGCTCAATGTCGAAGCCAAAAAGTTAAAACATCGAAGTTTTTGTTTTTAAATATAATTAAAAATATATTTTAAAATAAAAAGAATGAAGTTTTATCTTCTTGGCTTAGACCTTGAAGATAAAAGAAATGATTAAGCCCGCTTTGCTAAAAATTTCTTCAGCTTCAGTTGAGGACTGTCATCTCATTTGCGTTACACTTAAAAAAAATAAATAAAATATTATATTAATATGAATATCCTGCAATCGTTTATCGATTATCGTCTTGGTGAGCATTTTTCCCCTGTAGATACTAGTGTAATGACACGATGGCATATGCTCTATGCGACTTGACTTTACTGCAACTCTATTTTCCAAAAATTTTAAGAGGGATCTTGAAGTTGCGTCGCTTTGGTTTGGCGTTGGCGGTTCGACTGTGTTTGGTTACGAATTCAATGTTTTTTGTATACTCGCCACTTCGTTTCCCAATAGTTTAGCAGCTGAATCTGCATTGAATTCTGATCGAAACTCTTCGATCTTTAAACCTAACCGTTCAATCATAAATGTGCAAATGTTCAATCCTACCTCCGATTTAACATTGTTGTGTTTGGCTTCCAGATTTTGAAGGAGCACATACACGATAGGAATTGCTAATGAAACCGTAACGGATGTGCTACTCGATGTTGCAGTATCAAAAGGTCCAAGCAGCTCTACCAAATCCCTTATAATTTTGATTTCATCAGCAATACAGCAGATATGGTTTTTTTGTCAATAAAATCCTTTGGAGCATTCTATATTCACTGTTCCAGCGTGTTGCTACTTCTTGCACTAAGCTATAAGCTTCATCATTCCCTTTGGCATTCTTAAATTTTTCGTATGCTATTGTACTGCACTTGAAAAATGAAACTTACAATTACTTACTTACGCTTACAATTTGCCATCATTTGTTTTCAAACAATCTAGCACAAGAAGATTGAGGCTATGAGCGAAGCATGGCAGATGCCTTTTCTGGAGTAAATCACAAACCTTTAACATTGAATTGGCATTATCAGTTAGAATGCATGATACTTTGCTCATTACAGCATAGGTATCTAAGACAGGTAAAACCTTCATACTCAACAATCCGAAACAGCTGTACGTCTATTGCGATCATACGCATTAATAAGTTATCAAGCGACTTTTTACGCGCCGATTGTGGGCCATATCCTTCTGGAAATACGTTTCTATAGTTGATCTTACCGTTGTCATCTGAAGGCACGTTGCGTGCGATCGCTTTAAATGTTTGAAAAGGTTACATGTGTTTCCGCTTGTTTTATAATCCTTTCCACATTCGCGGAATTTTGCAAATTTCGCATCTTTTGTTTTGCTGAAGTAACTCGATGCGAAAGGAAGACCTGTTCCTTTCCTTATCAAAGGCGGACTTTTAGCATCACTGTTGTTGTTGGTGTCATTTATTCCTGTCGCATCTACAAATGTATATAAAAAAATATGCATTTATCAGAAACTGTTTGAAATTTTTTAAAATTTATTAGAACATTAAAGTTCGACTCCATATATTTTATTTTATAAAAAGATCAATTACACTGTGCGACAAAAATTAAAAATCGAGATACACCCAAGTTACATAGTGTAGGTTATACATGTTGTCGAGTAGAACTCAAAACCATTTCTATAGGGGCATCAGTCTCCTACCAGTTCTTGGAACAGTTCTGGAAAGAGTTCAGAGAGAAAGGCTTCAGGAGCAGGAAAGTGCTCAAATGTCCAACCGACAATTGGGCTTCAGGCAGGGTAAAAGTGTAGAAGACGCATGGGCGCATGTTGCGAACTATGTTGCATCCAGTACTTTCCAGTATGTTCTGGGAGAATTTGTTGATTTTAATGGGACGTAATAAATAGATTTATGTATAAAGCCAACAAAAACCGTTATTTGTCTATAACAAATTTTTTTGGGGGGTTCCCCAGAAAAAAAAGTAAATGGTTTTGAGTTCTTCTCGACCAGGTCTACAACCTACACTTTATTATTTGTCGGGTCTTTCTGTATGCGTGCGTTGCCGTCGATGTAGTGTGTTATTCAAATAACTTTAGTAATTTCGGCTTTAGCAAGCTAAATGTTTTTCTATCGTGTTGGGTTGTCTTCAAAGGGTTTCCTATTGAATTTGAGCACTCTAGTCGCTATAGTTGGGTCGTCAGAGGAAAAATAAGAATAAATAATTTTCAACAGTTAACTTTTCGAAAATAACTTATGTATAATTATGTATACCTATAAGCTGCACCTCCTTTATTTACAAGCAGGCAATTTTTATAAAAATTGCTATAAGAATGAAAATTAAAACATCCTTTGCTAAAGAATATTGCATTGTCTTTGTAAAACATTAAAGATTTATATAAAATAAAACAACCTTCTTATTAAGGTGTAATTTGCCATTAACTTTTTTTCCGACTGCTAAAAGACTTTACTTGCCTTAACCAATGGTTCGGAAACCAGAACACCAAAACGATTCCATTCCATTCCGATATTTGGAATCGGAAACCAGAACAGGCCTGAGTAAATGTTAATATATTTAGTATTTATTTTTTGAAGACTTTGTAGTGGTACATATATTTCTTTTTTCATTTAAAGTCTATTTAAACGACTCGTTTTGTATCATTTCTTTTTGTTGTAGCAAAATTTGGGACCGGACAAAGTTTTTTACGTTTTTTTATGTCATATATAATTATTTATTTTCACCTTCTTATATTATTTTCGATTGATACTCTTTAAGTGCGAATTAAATATAACATAATGGTATTTATTAATAAAATAAATATTTAATGCTAAATATATTTTTTATAACATGCAGCACATCATTTAAAAGAACAAGCATTACAAAATCGATAAGAAAAAGTGTCTAGCAAGTGGTTCAAGCACAATTCGCCAAAGCCTTACCAAAGTTTCTGTACAGAGCCGAAGTTTCCTTAGTTTATAAATGAATATTTAATGCCAATCGAAATATAGCAAATGCAAATATAGTCGATAACTTACAACGCAAATCACATTTTTGATTATCTTTTATTATTGAAATAACCAGAGTCACCCTGTGAATCTTACGCTTGGTATTTCTGTGACAGCTAAAACTAAGAATTACATTCAAAGTGTATGGACAGAAATTGTTAAAGATTAATTTCACCTCACACACTTAATTTGTTGAAATACGATTGATTTGAAATATTATACGTATGGTAGTTTCTCTTTAACGTCGACGAAAACTTAAACTTCTGGTGACTGCTTGCTTTATTGTCGGAGTAGTGTACACCACTTACGTGAAAAATAATAAAAAATGATTAAGGTGGTTTTATTAACCTACGTGCATTATTTATATAGCGCTGACAATAGTTGATAAAAAAATCTTATATTGGAATTTCTAATTGTTAAGGTGCTTTTTGTCTCCTTTACGAAGATACATATGTAACTTATGTATGCGCATACTACATGTGTACATACAAACACATGTATGTATTCACATGTAAAATACACACGCTTCCATATCTCCTAATTTCTATTAATTTTTCCCTGTTTTATAATTAAGTGTTAGATGTGATATATAAAGTCCAATGATTTTTATTTAAATCGATTATTTTGTCTTTATTTCTTTTAACATATTCGCCTTTTTGTGTTCATGGAGCATAATTTTATAATAGGCTCACTTCCATATATCTATGCATATATGTATGTATATGCAAACATAAGTTTGTAAATTTTAAACAAGATGAATTACAAAAAAAAGGCAATATTTAATTTAAGAACTCTTATTTTGTTTTATTGAAAAGGAACATTTTTTTATAAAGAAAAATTGATTCTGCTGTGTCAATTTCCAAAACGTTAATTTCGGAAGGTTCTGTGGATTAACAAATGTTAACTGAAAAATTGTGATTTAAACAACGACAAAACATCAAAATATATGTACTTAAATTTAAACCCAGACGGAGGGTATAACTAAAGAATTTTACTTTGTTGATAAAGTACGCATGGATGACAGTGGGCCATTCATAATGCCCCACTAAATATAAATTGATAACAATATGTAGGACACTAATGGATATAACCTCTAGGTATGTATAATTTGATAATGAAATAAAATAGTTACGTGCAAATGTGTAATAGTCTAGTATATTTTAGAAAATTTTATGAATTTGTCCAAAGGGAATTGGTGCATCTCCATTTTTCAAAATTGGTTGTATTTTGGTAGTATTGTATACTAGTCGAACTTAAAAAAAATTAACAATTATAGTGTAGAAAAACTTGTCATTATCATTCATGTACAATAAGATAATAGTCAATTTAGGACCTTTCTGGTATTTTTTAATTTTCGAAATCAATTACTTTCTAATTGAATTCTCAAAAATTCTAACTCTTAAATCATGTAAGGTTTCTAAGATATTTCCGAAGGCAATACAATTGCACATAAACAATTGAAGGATAATTGAATTTAAGACAATATTTTACACACCAAAATTAAAAATAATTTGAAATTCTACTGAAAATAGTTTTTTTTTTAGAACCATAGTTTGTTGTCCCAAGCCGTTTCTTGTTTCGTAAGTTCCCATAAGATTTCTTCAGCCATCCTACTGTATTTGATAAAGTTTGCTTCCCATGGTAGTTAATACGAAAATATCTGATCATTGATAATGATTTGGAAAAATGGATTTAAATGTATGTTTATTGTTTAATATGTATTTTAAAATACTATACAATTTATCTCTCTCTAACTCTTACAGGTACTAATCCTAACCGTAACAGCAATGATTCCATATTTCACGATTTAAAATATCACAATACCTTCAAAAAATCAAATTTAAATTTGTGAAAGACGTTAGCTACGATATTATAAACACGACATGGCGAACACAATATCCCTATTGTCTAATGCTGTACGTAACGTAGTGAGCAAAAAGCGTATACGGTTCAAGGAAAAAGGATATAATTTGGATCTTACATGTAAGAGCTATTAACATCAAAATATGTAAAGAGTCTTTGGAATACAAATTATTTTCAGCTATTTAAATCTGAGTATTATGTTATGTTACAAATTAATTTTTATTTAAAGGACGCCGGGGTCTTTGTAGATCTCGTGTGTCATTTGTACATTCACATAAATACTATTCTATTTTTTTCATACTTATTTGCAGATATTTGCGATAATATAATTGCGATGGGATACCCTGCGCCAGATAAAATTGAAGGCATCTACAGAAATCGGCTTGAGGATGTTTATAAGTTAATGGAAGAGAATCACCCTGAGCACTACAAAATATATAATTTATGTTCAGAACGTATTTATGATGCGAGTAATTTTAATGGGGTAACTTGAATAATTTGCTTGATTTTAATTATCTAACCGAACTCCATTTCTAGAGAGTTGCAACGTATGGCTTCGAAGACCATAACCCGCCCACCATTGAGTTAATTCAAGAGTTTTGTCAGGACGTAGACACATGGCTGAAAGAGGACGCGCAAAATGTTGTAGCTGTGCATTGCAAGGCAGGAAAGGGCAGAACCGGTAAGATGCTGTTAATATGGCATTACAATTCGCAAAAGTAACACCTCGGTCAAGAAATTCCGAGGAAGTATATTATAACGTAGTGCATTTTTTGTAATATGTACTATGTATCTCATAAAGAACACGAGGGACAATTTACATATATAAAAAACAATCCATGTTTGGGGAGCAAAATTGGTTTCTTCAAAAACATTTAGTTGTGCCAAAAGTTTTAATAATAGTTTTCATTAATGTTAATGTCCTTAGACAGCTTGTATATCTTTTATTGGCCAAATCAGACGAGTTTGGACATTGTTTGTCTGCGTGTTCTTCACAAAATTTTAGCAAAAGATGCGCGTGTAGTCCCGAGTAAGGTGAAGTTTGTCCATTTGGATGGATATCTGCCCTCGTTTCCCCCAAGCAGAATTTCGCGGCTGACAGCCCACGTCGTTAAATCTTCTACCTCGAAGCTTGACATAGGTTTGCGTTGTGCTTATGTGAATATTTGTTATATAAATGATCAAAATCGGATTATTGCATGATTTTGCCTTTAAACTGCTCCGAAATTCCACTACATGTAAATATGGATATACTGCCGAACCACTTTTTTGTGTTTACAAGTCTATATTATCAAAATTAAGAAAGATAATGTATAATTGTGCATAGGGTTTGAGATCCACCACGTAAAACCACAATTCCAATGAAAGAATGTATTTACATCAGGCTGTAACCCGGTAACGGGTTGTTATGGCCAGTTAAGAAGAATAAAGAAAAAGGGTACAGTGTATTCCACTGTCGGGCACCGTCCCGACAGTCTGCATCACATTTTTTGATTTAGCTATTGGTTTGGAAGGTTAAAGAAAATGTTCCCAAGTTCCAGCGGGGTGCGAGTCATACATAGATCTCCAATAAAAGACTAAAATGAACTATGAATCGAAAACCTTTTAAAAATTTTGTCGAAATCTAAAATGCCAAAAAATTATTGTCTGTATCTTCTCTTTATAGCAGCGTTCTGAATTTTGGTACGCATAAAGTACATTTATAACCAAAAAAACATTTATTCTGGAGTTTTCTTCTCTTTCCTCCCATTTGGACGCTATGAGCAAAACAATGGAATTTCATAAAATAAATTTCGATTTACAATTTAATATTTTGCTGTGTTATCTGACGTAGATTTTGATGATAATAGTGAGGTCCCTGATGTTGAAGTTACCAATGACCCCGTCGATGTTTCTAGACCGGCTCCACTTCCCTCTGGCAGCGCAGCTGCTAGGCGATCCAGGTCTTCGAAGCTCCTCCGATATTTATGGAGGCAATCATTAAGATTAGTGGCCTAATTATAGATATTAATTCCCTTTGGAAGGATACGCGTTGTGTCAAGAGGCAACCTCTCACGCGTATTCCCATCCAGCATCCAGAAAACTCCTGGTGCCGTTCGGATGGTGAGTTAGCTGAGGCTTTTGCTGAAGGCCCGGTTCACGCCCTTTGAGCTGGCAGACAAAGGTGATGTGCTTGACACTCATGCTTTTCTCCGCGAGGAAATTCCTGTTTTGCAAATAATCCAGCTATTCACGGTGGATGAAGTGCGCCTTCAGATCAGTCGTCTAAAAGAGAAAAAGACTCCTGGGTATGACGGGATTGACGGCAAAGCAGTTAAGGCCCCTCTTGGCAAGCAGGTTCTTTTTCTGCATTTTTAATGGCATATTACGTTTCCATCGCTTCCCTTCGCAGTGGAAGTGTGCGTTAATTAATATGGTGCCGAAGCCTGGCAAGCCGGAGAACCTTGTATCGTCTTATCGCCCAATAAGCTTGCTGCCGACTTTCTCCAAAATATTTGAGCGAATATTTCTTGGTAGAGAGAGGCAACTTTGGGTGTTCAGGGTGTCATTCCTGACCATCAGTTCGGATTGAGGTACTCCTGAACATGTGCATCGGGTGGTGCAACATATCCTTGAAGGGTTTGAAAAAAGCTCTACAGCTCTGCCGACTTCTTAGATGTCCAGCAAGCGTTTGACCGCGTCTGGCATAAGGGTTTGCTCTTCAAGGTCAAGTCAATCCTTCTAGCTTCGCAGTTCAATCTTTTGAGGTCGTACCTTAAGAGGCGTTGTTTTATGGTTGAGGTACAGGTTGTGCGATCGAGAATGCGTTGTATTAAATCTGGTGTGCCGCAGGGCAGTTCTTGGACCTCTGCTGTACAATTTGTACACTGCTGACCTTCCGGTGCCAGCTGCACAAATTCGATGGTAGCCACATTTGCAGATCACACTTTATGTCCAGCTCCAGGTGGAACATTGCAGTCAATAGCACTTAAAATCAGGATTGCGTGTTTACGCTCAGGCAAGGCGTTTGTCATTCTGGCATCTTGAGAAATTCAGTTATACCACAGGTCTCTTGTGTACTATACCTGGGTATGTATTTGGACAAGCGTCGTACCTGGCGTAAGCATATAGCAATGATTACAGCTGCTTGCTATTTTAAGCTTAACTGGCTCGTGCGTCCTAGGAGCCAGTTGAGTCTTAACAATAAGGTGCTTATTTATAAGTCAATAAAGCCTACGTGGTGTTATGGCTAGCCAATTTGTCGAGTTTCGGCCGCTTCCAACATCGCTAGGATCCAAGTGATGTAAAACCGGGCTCTTAGGTGCATTACTGGGGTGCCGTAGTATGTGCGTAACTCCGCGATTCATCGTGATTTACGCATGCCCAAGGTGATGGATGAGCTTAATAGACATTCTAGTCGGTATAAAGACCGGCTGAATGCCCACCTGAACCCGTTGGCAAGAGCATTGGCCACTAATACATGCAGGAGGTTGAGGCAAATCCATCCTAGTGACATATGGCTTCGAAGGAGGCGTCGTTAGTTTCTTCAGTGTCCATGTTTTTTGTTGTATTAAGCAAAAATTTGCGTTAAAATGTTCATTATTTTGTCCTGAACATAATCCCTCCAGTCATATTCTACTCATTTGTCATAAAAATGTTTTATAATCGTTAAGTCGATTGATTAATGTTGTAAATTTAATAAATAAAAAAAAAAACAAATATTTGTTGCTTGACGACCTACCTTGATATACAGCTTAAAATTATACACCATTAAATTACATTTCCAAAAATTTATGGGCTCAAACGTTTTGGGTAGTTAGTTCCGAAAATATCTTACATTAAACATAAATTTTCTTTTTATTAATTTACAAATTAAATCTCCTATCGGTGTTTTTTTTGTTTTAAACTTTTGGCTGGAGCGTCTGATCCGGTCGAGCCGTATGCCGTTTTAAAGGTATTAAAGGGTAGATAAAGATTTTCGTATGCGGTTTTTTTGATTTGGCTATTGGTTTGGAAGAAAAATAAATAAGCAAATTTTTAAATGAAAATGTTCCCTAGCTCTAGCGGAGCCTCTTTGTGAATAATTCGTAGAAACGTTTGCCAAATATTTAGTTGTGCGCGTTAGGTACCTATTACAAGCGAGATTTTCAAGTGAGTCCGTGGAATTTGTTTCCCGGACTATTTGTAGGTGTTGTGTTGTACCTCAGTCTAGTGTTGCTATGCGACAATTACAAATGGGAATTACAAGTGGATAAGAATTTCTTAAGTGGGTCCTTAAAATTCGTCAAGCCGAAATCATACTCAAAGTTATATGAGATGCGTAGTGAAAAACAAAATTTCCTCATCCTTTTTTTCCCCAAATTCCGATTATTTATCGAGTTATCCATAAAAACTAAAGGGAATCCCAATCCATTATATCTCGAGAATGGTTGATTGTAAAAAATCTTAACGTGGATCAAAAATGTGTAGAATTTAATGCTCTATAACTCTGTTGAAGAAGCAAAATGATTTCAAATAGCAGGAAACACAGTATTCACAAAACTCGATTTTTGTGACCTTTGCCCTTTAATATCTTGAGATACGAACGGGGGATTCATTATGATATTTGAAAAGTATCATAAAATGTCAAAACAAACATTCTTTCCAAATTTGATACGATTATCTTTCGATTCCAAGGATTAAACCTTATTTGAATACATTGCTAGGTAGTCATCAGTTGGAGGTGTCACCACAAAAACATTTATAATTTCTATAGCTTTGAGATCAAACAAATTTTTTTTTTGTTCGATTTTCTCAGTGAACCTGCCCCCGTAAAATAAGTAGTTTTATTTTTTATCGGCGTCCAGAAAAAGTTTTTTTTTTTTAAATTAAAAACAAAAAATACTTAAAAAATAAAAATTTTACAAAAAACAATTTTTTTTTGAAGGCAACGGGTTTTTTCCTTCATTTAAAAAAAATATATTCAGTTATCTCTATTCGTTTACTAAATATGAGCTAATAAAAACAGGACTACCTATATTTTCATTTATCGATAACTCGATAAATAATCGGGATTTTGGAGAAAAAAACGTATGAGGAATATTTCGTTTTTCAGTTATTATGATTTCGGCATGACGAATTTTAAGGGCCCACTTCAGAAATTCTTACCCAAGTATCAGTGACCTGTCAAATAAAAAATATGAAGTTTGTGGCTTGGGACGAATCAATCGTGAAACGTTTCACTTGTTTTGTATTGTATAATGCGTGTATTTTAAGTTTAATAAAAAAATTTTTTTTTTTACGTATTCTGTTTTAATAAATTAAAATAAAGAATCACATTCATGAAGCGTTTCGTTTGTTTTCAATTGTACATTCCTACCTCTGTGGTAGGATAGGGAATTTTATTCCCAAAACCATTAAAAAAGAACTGATATAAAAAAAAGGTTTGTAGGACCTTTAAAAATGTGCTTTAAAATTGCATTATCAATGAAAAATATTGAAATATACAGTGTTTTTTATCTCGTCACATAAATTTTATCATATATACAAATTTGCATACAAGTACCAAGTATACAAGATTTCGTTACATGTTTCTAAAAGTTATTTATAAAAGTTCTCTATGTTTTGAAATTTAGGGCAATAAGAATACTGAAGTTATGGGCATAAATTAATTGTTGCCCCTGTAACAATCAACTTCACAATAGGAAAACTTCTCAATTGGAACTTCCCAATAGGAAAATGCTCACGATCATATCGGAATTGTAAAAAGGACAAAGGTATATTCTTTCGTTCCAATTTTAACGTATGCAGGATTTTGGTTTATCGGGACAGAAAGGCACCGTTTCGACTGTCTCCATCAAATTTTTTTAATAGGAAAGTTGTAAGCTATCTCCACATTTGGTTATTCGGGCTTATTGTGCCCAGCCATAAAATATTTTTAAGATACATAGCTTCAGGGCCGTAGAGAGTTTTTGCGATGGGTGAGAGATATTTTTTCCAAGCTTTATAAAAGCTTTTGTTGCTAACCTCTTAAGCTCTAAAATCATAAGACTATAACAAAATCAAATTGGAATTCGCTACTATTAGAAAAAGAGTATTAGTAGAAGAAGTTAAATATCAATGGTTTACAATGTTTTTTGCTCATTGAACGAAACATATTTTATTTTCCCGTTTTCCTTACGTAGCGCTTTGTTGAAATAATTTTTAAAGGTGTTTTAATTACTTTTTTTGGGAAAATTGGGAGATGTGCTTTTTTATTGTGTGCGCTACGAAATGAAGAGTAAATTAAATATTATTGATTATTGCATAGTGGTTACTAACATTTTAGGAAATTCAGCCAAACTATACAAAAAAAAATTGATGAAACAATGTTCGTTATATATATCTAACACCAAATTTTCCAAATATTATTTTCAGGTACTATGATATGTGCTTATTTGGTATATAGTGGATTCCAGAAAACACCAGATGAAGCTTTGGCTTGGTATGACGAAAAGCGTACAAAAGATCGTAAAGGTGTGACAATCCCATCTCAGCGAAGATATGTCCAGTATTTTTCAAATTTAATCTGTTCGAAGATTCCATATGAGAAAATTAGTTTAAATGTATGTAATGAATTTTATGGTAATCTAAGTCTTTTTTTTATCAACCCATTTCTTTCTGTAGGTTTGCGAAATTCGTTTTTCTGAGACTACTTTCCTGCATAGTCTTGGCTCTGTGCAATGCTCCATATCAGTTTTGCAGGGTTCTTCGACAGATAAAGTGAAGTCACAGGTATGTATATTTATTTTTAATGTTGTACACAATTTGTTGGATCCCATGTTGAGAATGTTTTTTATAGCCCAGCTAAAGGTCGTTATAGTATTGTACAATGTATGCAACAGGCAGAAGGAGGCTTGGCAGATATAGTGGATATAGACTTGTCCGTCTGTCTATCTGTCCGTGTTGTAGCACTGTTTTCGGGTACAATAAGAGTCACAGAAAAAATTTTTAACAAAGTTTGCCGAATTATGTCGATATCTCATCCCCTTCACCTGTGACAGATTTTCGTTTCGTTTTTATTTATTTATAAAAAAGATACAACAACAAAAACCCTTTTGTATTAAAATGTAATATATAATAAAAAAAAATATATCAAAAGGAGGAGAAAAGGAAAGGTAGATAGATATATTTAATCACGAGACTCCAATCCGTTGGGTGAACTTTTTAAAGATGTGCACCAACTCACATCAGAAAGTGATCAGAGACTCAAGATTAACAATAAAAGAAAGGGAAATTAAAGTAAAATAAAACAAAAAAAAACCAAATCAGCATCAAAGGCAAGTTGGGTGAATTTTTTAACGATGTGCACCGACTCACATCAAGGATGGAGCCAAAGATGCACAACTGGAAGATTCAAGGAAAGACAAGATAGAAAAAGACATAGAATAGAGCGAATTACTAAAAGAAAGATGATATAATTCATTAAAGTCATTACAAAGAACACGGAAAGGATCATGCAAGGCTAAATTAGACCTACAAACTTGCAGGTGTAAATGACGAAAATGGCGAGAAGGTCTACGAGGAATAGAAAACATAACCTGGCCAAGAAGATAAGAGGAATCTTTGAGGCCAAGAATTAGTTTATGTAGAAATAAAACACCATGACAGATTCTACGATTAAATAGGGAAGGCAATTTTATAAGGCGAAGTCTATCACTATAAGAAGGCAAGCGGATGTTTGGATCCCAATTTAAGCTATGAAGCGCGAACAAAAGGAATTAATTAATTAAGAATTTAACCCACAAAAATTTGCACATCCCACTGTCGAGCACCGTCCCGACTGTCTGCATCAAAGATAAAATTTTTCGCGTACATTTGTATGATTTGGGTCTCGCGTCAGTCGTTTTGTTCTCCACTTTTTTAATAGTCATGACCATGATGGAATAAAACCAAGGTGTGCTCACTCTTCTTCTTTTAAGTCTCAAAAATTTGTGTGAGCGAAAGCTCAAAAGCTTAGCTTTGTTTACACACACTGTATGATTAAATAAATAATTATCTTATACTAAACTAACAAAAATGAAAACACGCATTAAAATAACAAATAAATAATTCACTAAATGCATTTATTGCATTTAGCTGCAGCCAACGATGTCACATAACATGTGTAACAACAACAAAATGGTCAATGCGCGCACAGATTAAACACATCTATCAGACGTAGACTTAATTGGCAACTATTTTAAGAGTCACCCACTTCGAGTGAGGACACCTTGGTTTCATTCCATCATGACTTCCAATAGTCCTAAAAAAGTTGCTGAGTAGACATAATTTTTTGGGTTTCGTATAGGAATTGCCAATATTGTAAGTTGTAGGAATTATATTTTTAATATACGTACCTAAATTTAAAAACAAATTCTTTTTTACCTAGCGACTAAAAACATGGCCAATTGATTTCCAAAAATCATTCATATTACCTATAAGTAACCCATCTCTAACAGTTTCTGGTGATATAAAAGTTGAACTTACATATAAAACACACACGACACGGAAGACGATTTTCCATTTTTGGTTCAACACCTTCTTTGTGCGAAATTCAGCTGGTACGTAAAAAAACAAAAGTATCTCATTCAAAAAAAAAAGAGTATTCGCTAATTTTGTTCTCATACCCTTTAAAAATACCGGTCAATTTACTATGTTTATCACCTTAATATATATTTATTTTTCAGTCTGTAAAAAGGAAGACAGTGTCGTCAAGTTTTTGTATACCTTAAATAAATGGGAAATTGATGATGCCCATAAGGACAGAGATCACAAAATTTTTTCAGAGGATTTTAAGGTAAAATACGCTAAATAGTTAATCAATATATTTATTTTATGATTATGAAGGTATTTTCATGTGAATATATATGGTGAGGGTTGCCTTTTATATTTGTCCTTTACAAAAATAAGGAAGCGAACTTACAAACTTGCAACAGCAAATTACTTACTTGGCTAAGAAAATTAGGAGAATCATTAAGATCAAGAATCAGTTTGTGTATTGATGAAACAGCGGTAGAATTAATGATTAATTGGAGAAGGCAATTTAATAAAGCGAGTAACTAACTAACCATTTGAGGATCAGTACCATAAAATGTTTTAATCTTACATTTGACATTTTTGAGAAAAATCATTCTGTACACGTAACTACATGTCCTGATCAGAAAAAAATATGCAAAGTTTGTAGAAGAGATACCATGAGATTTTAAAAGACATAAAGAATAGAAAGATGTTCTTCAAAACTTTTTGACAGACTGATGATTTTGTAAAACATCGTTTACAACAAAAATGGAAGTAACAATACAGTAAGTCAAGTAAACTATAAAGATAACTAAAGTCCCTGCAATATGGGTAAAAAGAATAAGTTGACTGAAAGAATGTAGCAATTACAGAATTATCTGAAGTGCAAGAATTTTTTAGAAATAACGATTCACGAAATTTCAAGGATTTAAATCCTTTAAACTTAGAGTTAACAAAAGATATAAATTGCTTTGAATCATTACGACAGTTAACTCAACAGCGGAACATTTAGTTACTATAACATAGTTTATTAAAAATTTGCATTAATTGAAAATATGAAAATTCAACTTGCCATCCAATTTTATAACAAAAAATTAAAGAAGACTTAACATTTTGAAGTGGGGCCAAAATATGAAGAGACCACGCCAACTTTGACAACAGACTCGGCTCAAAATAAAGGAAAAATGCTTCTAGCTAGAAGTTATTAGTTTCAAGTTCTAAGTCATCGATAGACATTAAAGTAAACCAGTCAATATTAGATAAAGATATATTTAATTCACTATGTCACAGAGAGTGTTCTCATATTTTCCCAGTGCGATGAGGACAATGTCATCTGCGTATCCCTGACACTGTATTCCCTCACCTTCAAGTCTTTTCAGGAGTTTGTCAACTAGGAGGCTCCATAGGAGTGGAGATAGTACTCCTCCTTGAGGACAACCACGGGTTGTGTTCACAGTGAGTCGTCTTTTTCGTCAGTGACTATCCGTGTCTTAAGCAGTGCATCTATCTTAATAGTGTCCTAATGCACCCTCAATGTCTAAGAGGGCGCAAACTGCGAGCCGTATGAGTAGATCTTTCTGTTTTATACGCTTGCTAAGTAAAGTGCAGTGCCTTATAAGATTGTCTACCAGATTGTCTAGCGTTTTCAGCAATCCTTCCTCTCTGATACTAAGACTTTAATTTGTCTTTTACACTTCTAGAAAAGATGTGGCCCCCTTAGAACCATTCCACAGATTCTTCAGACCAAAAATTAATTACATAGTATGTGTAATTCAAATTAAATGTCTAAGTCATAAAAACAATAGTACAACATGCATTGTAGCACTGCATAAAATTAATGGATCAAACAAAAATTCACCCAAGAAAATACAAGTAAATAAGCCCTTTAATACACAAATAAAAGAGACTTGTACTCACGAAAACTTTTCATAGTAATTATAGGACGGCAATCACAAATAAACAGCATTTTATGAACATAAATAAATAATAATAAAAAAAATTCTAATTATCAACTTCTCAGTTTACTAATTATAAAAACAAGTTTACGGAGAATTGTCAACTTTCGGGGAATCCTTATCAGAGGCATTGTTCATATCTTTTAGTGGGAGGGGTGGGTCCCAATCTCTATGCACAACTCATTTAGAGCCCGGGAAGGCTTTGCTGTGTACTTAACTCATTACTCAAACGCCGGTGGCGATTGGTTTTATTTTGAAGCTCACAGCATTAGCCTTTGATAAAAGTATTTTAAAAATGTCATTTTTGATATTAACAAAAGAGCAGAAGGTTTAATATACAAATCAAATTTTAATTTGAAATTGAAATTTTTATAAAACAAAAATTTAATCGATTGGCTGGCTTAGTTAAACCGGAGATATTGCATTTCAAGTACATGACTTTTTGGAAGGCACGATAAACGTGTTAACTTATTTTTGACAAAAATTCCAGGCGATTTAAAAATGTGATACCAAAAATTCGATTTGAAGAAGAATTACTCATATTAGAGCACACGCATTAAACATCATTGTAAACAAATAATCCTTTGTATAAATTAATAAACATGTTTATACGTAACATAAATGACATTGCGTTTTGCAAATATATTTTTTATACTGCTACATTTCAAATAATTTTTGTAATGTTTGCAGGTTTGCATTGTTTTTGAAGCTGGAAATCATTCCGAAGGAACCGAAGTCACAAATAACAGCAGTGACAAAAATGATCATTTGCATAAGCTTTCTGAAGATTCTGAAACTTCTCTAAGTTGTCAAGCTTCTGGTCAGAGCCCACCGTCTTCGAGTCAGTACTTTGAAACTACTGAACTTTTTAATAGATACGATAAAAGTTGTAATCCAAAATCTCAGCCAATTCAAAATATTGAACTAAAGGAAATTCTTGTGAGTGTGCACTTTTATTTTATTTGAAATATTTAAGTATTTATTAACAATTTATTATATTTTTAGCACGATAAACAGTGGGATGAGGTTCTGTCACCATCAGTTTTACCAAAAAACTTGACTAAAACGTCCAAACGGAACCAATCTTCTACAAAATCAGAGATATTAATTGATAAAAGTAATTCGTTGAGTGACTTAAAAAAACGAAATATACATATGCAACCGTCCGCTCAAAATTCCAATGTAATGAAATGGCAGAATGGTGCATACGATACTAATGAAAATACCTCCGTAAACCAAGAGGGTATATGTAATCGTTTTGATATTCCTAAAATTGATGGATCTGATAAAAGCTTCGATCAGAAGTCATGCATAAGCTGTGATGCTTCGTCATTAAACAATGGTGTTGGAGCTGACGAGGAAGATTGGGATTCCGGTGAGTCTTTTATTAAGCTCGTTCGGTTAAAAGAACTACCTCTACCTGCTTCTATGTCTTTTCCCCATTCTAAAGTATCTCCAAACTTACAACCAAATGAAAGTATTTATTATCCTTGCCAGAATCGATTAGTCGGTCTAAACGATGTAAAAAAAAAATCGAATATTAAAGAAAATATAAGTGATGCCTCTACCGAACATGTAAAAATGCCATTATTGATTCGGAATATTTTTAAAACGGATTCATCTACATCAACATCGTTTAAAAGGGAGAAATGCGAAGATTTCAATACTAATGCAAATAAAATAAGCAGTAACGGCGGAGGATTGGGAGCGAAAGCAAACTCGAAACAAAAATTGAAAAAGAAACTTAAAAAGAATAAACTTAAGCTTCCGGAAAAATGGAAATTGTTTCCAAACTATTTTCGATCAGATCCTGCAAATTTTTGTCACAATTTTGTGCCATCAAATGAAATTTGTAAAATTAGTATAGCAGATCACTGTAAATTGTCAAACACTGCAACTTCATCAATAACATTCTCAACTTTATCAGTTTTAAGTCGGGTTCGTTCATCATCCTACCCAAATGTCTTCAACAAAGTCAGTTTAAATAATTCTATGGAAACAAAATCAAAATCTTCAAACACGATACATCCAAGGTGTTCTGGACATAAAAATTCTAAAGATAACAATGAAGATTTTTATTCTTATAAATGTGATAACCAATTAAGTTTTAATAATTCACCTTGCAAAAGTCCACGGCAATTGTTTGGGAACTCTTTAGAAAGTAACATAATATTACCTAGAAACCAGAATCAAAAGCAAATTAATTCCATTAATGGAAATTATAATGTTGTTATAGCAAAGCCTGCAAAAACCAACTCGATTGGATTCAATATTGAAACACAACACAATTGTTTTCAAGAGAAAAACGGTGATAGTACGGCTAATGATAAAAAACTATACACTTTTCCTGACCTGAATAAAGAGGTTGCTACACTTGATGCGGAACATAAAAACTGCATGCTTTTACCAGAATATTAAAATTCTTTGAGTTTTATGACATACTCTCTCCATACGGAACTAAAAGAAACCAAACACCTCAAAATAACACAAGCGCGTGGTAGGATGATGATATTTGCAATGAATTTTCCAGTGTTTTGAATTAATAGTTTGTGCAACAAAGTAATGACCAATTCCATTAAATTACTTATTTATTGCTTAATTTTTATTTACTATTATTATGAACGGGAATCTTTAATTGTTGTTTTAATAATCTAGAATATGACTTTGGTCATTTTTCAGCGGCATTTAACATAAAATTGAAACAAATTCTTTTGTAATTATTTTATGTATTCCGAGCCGATAACTTAAATAAGCATCGTTTAAATTTAAAGCTAAATTTAGGTAAAATGAATACTATAAAACATGTTTTCTCGTTTTCTCATTTAAAGCTAATATTGTAATAATTATTGTAAAATAAAAAGAATCGGTCGATACAAGCTCAGTATGGGGATACAAAATGGTTTATATTGTAGATCTATACATATATTTATATATATTATATATATTTAAATATATTATATTATATATATTATATATTATATATATTTATATATATTATATATATTTATATATATTATATATATTTATATATATTTATATATATTATATATATTATATGTATGTTATAAACAAACAAAAAAAAATGCTTAAACGTTTGTGCTCAAACATGCTAGTTTAGCAAAAATGTAAGAACCCTTGTTTTAAGTAAGTTGTTTTAAGTTGATATTTTGTATTGTATTATATTACAAATTCAAGTATGCTATAAATTTAATTAAAAAAATATTACATACTAGAAAAATTGTGTCCTTTATACTTAAACATTCTTTCATATCTATTTTCATTTCTTTTCACTCTCTTCTATTTATTTAATGGCATTATGTGGTGCCTTTTGCGGTGATATTAGGTGAAAAGCCTTATTGAAATATTAAGTGAATTCTTATTGAAGAAGTATTCCTGATTGCATTCTGTAAATAAGTTTCCAGACTTTCTTTTTTTTTTGTTTTTGAGTCAATTGCATCTAAGAATGTTAATCTTATACATAGTGAATCATCAAAATAGATGCAGGTTTAGTACAAAAAAAATTTGAGCTACGAAAATTCTGATAGAAACAAAAAAAATGACAGTTTTTTATACATTTACATTTTTAGGGACATGTATTCCAAGTGGGAAACCATACATCTGTAAGTGGCAAGTGCGTCATAGTTGCATGAAGTGCGTCAGCGTCTTCAACTGGTAGAAGGTGTAATGAACAATATCTATCTCATCCGCATTATGTGTTTGAAAAGTTGTAATTCAGTCTTACGAAATATTTTATAGAATTATCTGGTCTCCCGATAATAGAGTACGATGAGTGAAGTCGCTTATACCATTGGCCATTTTCTGTAGTTTCTGGCGTAGCTAAGCATAATCGATACGTTCCATACTTGATCATCTGAAATGTTGGGGAAAAAAAGCTTGGAGACCTAGAACTTTCATAATCATCTGTTTTTCTAGGTTAACGCACTGATTTCGACGGATTCAATCAATTTAAAATATCCAATTTAAAATGCAATGTACATAATGGTTTCACTTTTCGATGTGCTAAGATTTCATCTATGTCATATTTCCGTAAACCATATGGGTATCAGTACTATACACAGTATCATTCAAAAATCAGCTTTATGTTTGTTGAAATTATAGGAAAGCATATAGCAGACAAAAAAGTACAATAGATTCTTCTGATGATCGAGGAGAACATCTTCTGCAGGATTAAAGGACGGGTGAGTGCTCATTGTCTAAATTTTATTTTGTCAAAGAATTGAAGTGAATAAATCATGTATACTTTCTAACAAAACCCGCATACACTAAAATTAAGAGCACATCAAAAAAGTTTCACTCATTTCAGTTAAGGTTTGTGTTTCTGTTACAGTTACGATAAGATTCTCCGAATGGTATTGTATTCAAAAATAAAAGGCACAGTACACAAAAGCAAACTTAAATGTTAAAGCCTTAAAGTGTGTTTTAATCGAGAAGAACTGTCGGAATTCTTAACAAGAATTTCTAAACCGGTTATAACTTACTATTATTAAAAAATGATAAATAAATGAATTGAAAACAAATTCGGAAATTTAATCTTTCTGTTCTGTCGAGTAAAGAATTGTATTTGGAAAATTTTGTGTAAGGAAAGATTCGGCTCTTTTAAATTAGATAGTAAACTACCGCATACTTAGGCCGACTGATGGTTTGTTAAGGTATAAAAATCTAATAAGCTTGAATTTACCACAAGGCTTAGAGGAAATAGGCAAACTGTAACAAATATAAATAATTAATCATAGTCCGCCAAATGCTCATTGAATATACCTTTTAATGATATTTATTTTCTGTTTTTAAATTACAAAAAATGTAATATTTTAATATAACTTTTTTATTTTTCATTTCGTTATAGGAGAATCGACATACCTTTAATCAAAACTTATTATGGAACTGCAATTCTTGGTAATTTGTCATATAGTAAAGTGTTAGTTGCAAAGGGTTTCTCACTATTTTTAAACACCGATTTTTACAGCGTTACCTAAAGTTTCATATAATTGTTAATTTTCTAATGTAATTTATGATTCTTGACTTTATAAGTCATTTTTCCTTTAGATTTATGATCTCAATTATGTGAGACATTAAACGATTTCCGAACAAAAGTATAATTGCGTTTTTTTCCAGATTATTAATGGTCTCTGGTATGGACGTCGGTTACGTTACCGTCAGTTCGCACAGTCCGAAAAGTCGCCATCCATAATTAAATCAAATCTTAACAGAAAGTTGAAAAATAAACCATTTGATTTTTGGTTTTTATACCTTGTACACAAAGTGTAAAAGGATATTCTAGATTTTTGCAATGTAGAACTTGCGAAAAGAGACATAAAAGTAGATACTTTCGTTCCCATTTACCGTATGCTGAATTTAGTGTTTATGGGGGAACAAGAAAGGGTACAGGGTATTCCACAGACAATTATAAATGTATTTTGATCTATGTTTTAAAATTTTTCCCAAGTTTGTCAATATATTCAAGTCGTATTTTTAATTACGAGTAAAATGGGTGTTTTGTAAGGAAAGACGATCTATAATTGAACAACTTATGAAATAAAAAAAAATTGTATGCAGACAGTCAGAACGGTGCCCGACTTTGGAATATCCTGTACCCATTTCTCCCATGAAACTTAAATTTCTGTGCAAATTTTCGTATCAATGCTTTGAGGGGTATGGGCGTAATAACGGTAACTGTGCTACGTTGATAGGAAGAATGATTCGGAAAAGGTCATCAATGTTAGGTTTATAAGCCTAACATGAGTCTACATACCAAATTTTGTGATTCTAGCTTTACTATTAGCAACACTAGGTTAGTTTAGGTTAGAACGGCTGCAAGGCTAACAGCCTGGCACACTTAGACCATGTCTCGGCCCGTTGTGCTACCGTAGGATCTCATCAGCCAGTGTCCCGTGATGGCACGTACAACCATAGTACACCTCTCCCTGTTCAGAGAGCAAAGTTCCACTGTACGTTTTTTATTTATTTTAGGCCAAGTTTGTTTGGCTACCCGGCAATTAGTCACATTAATCCACTTTTCCATGGATTTATGATCGAAGCAATTTCTAATATAAAGCTTACATGTGGCCTTAGGCATACTCGCGCCGTCTCCTTCTAGGGGAGACAGAGCGGTAGTACCCTGTCTGGCAAGCTCGTCAGCTATGCAGTTCAGTGATTAAAAACTCCTGCTCTTTTCATTTGCTCCTGCTCTTGCTCCTGCTCCTGACGTTCGGTAGCAGTAGCAAAATTTCTGCTCCTGCTACCGATAGTTTGGTAGCAGTAGCAAAATTTCTGCTCCTGCTACCGACAGTTCGGTAGCAGTAGCAAAAATTATTGCTCCTGCTCCTGACAGTTCGGTAGCAGTAGCAGAAATTTTGCTACAGCTACTGATACTTCGGAGCAGTAGCAGAAGCCGAAGTCAAAAACAGGTACATAAGAAATTGCGGAGCGCTTCACGAAGTCTAGAAGCAGCTACCGAACGCGCTAAGAGCCGAAATGTAGCAGAATTTTTCTCTGCCGACGCTTGCTTCTAGTCAGATATTCGCCGTAGCATTTGAAATATGATTTACTCCTCGCCGTGAAAACTGCTCCTCGCCTTGCTCCAGGAGTAATTTTTACTTGCTACCAGCTGCTCCAGGAGCAATTTTTTCATTTGCTACCTGCTGCTCCTGTAGTCATTTTTTGTATAGGCTGAAATTGCTTCTGTGTGTAATTTTTGTTGCGTAGTAGCAATGTAGCATTTGCATTTGCTGCTGTGTGCATGTTGTTATTTATGCCGTTTTATTTTTGTTAGGTGCTGTTTATTTTAAAGTATAGCTGAATTAATTAATAAATTTTAATTTTGTATTTTAATAGTATGTATTTTATTTATTTTATATTACTATTATTATTATTATTACTTATTTTATATAAATTAGGCTGGAATTAACTGATTATCGGAATCGATTAAGCCACCAAACTCTAGAAAATATTTTACTAGTGAAGCTAAACCCTAGTTTTTTGGATAGAGCCATAGACACTTTGTCTCTTTTCGAGGGCCAAGATGACGATTTAAACTACGACAGTTGAATTAAGTAAATTATAATTTTATTATGTATATTCTGCTTAATTTATATAAAATAGGTAATAATAATAATAATAATAGTAATATAAAATAAATAAAATACATACTATTAAAATACAAAATTAAAATTTATTAATTAATTCAGCTATACTTTAAAATAAACAGCACCTAACAAAAATAAAACGGCATAAATAACAACATGCACACAGCAGCAAATGCAAATGCTACATTGCTACTACGCAACAAAAATTACACACAGAAGCAATTTCAGCCTATACAAAAAATGACTACAGGAGCAGCAGGTAGCAAATGAAAAAATTGCTCCTGGAGCAGCTGGTAGCAAGTAAAAATTACTCCTGGAGCAAGGCGAGGAGCAGTTTTCACGGCGAGGAGTAAATCATATTTCAAATGCTACGGCGAATATCTGACTAGAAGCAAGCGTCGGCAGGGAAAAATTCTGCTACATTTCGGCTCTTAGCGCGTTCGGTAGCTGCTTCTAGACTTCGTGAAGCGCTCCGCAATTTCTTATGTACCTGTTTTTGACTTCGGCTTCTGCTACTGCTCCGAAGTATCAGTAGCTGTAGCAAAATTTCTGCTACTGCTACCGAACTGTCAGGAGCAGGAGCAATAATTTTTGCTACTGCTACCGAACTGTCGGTAGCAGGAGCAGAAATTTTGCTACTGCTACCAAACTATCGGTAGCAGGAGCAGAAATTTTGCTACTGCTACCGAACGTCAGGAGCAGGAGCAATTTTTGTACGACTCCTGCTACGGAGCAGGAGCAATTTTAAACACTGATGCAGTTACCCTCGATACCCCGATGTCCTGGTACCCATATCAGGCTTATGACGAACTATTGGGCCATCTCGTGCAGAGACATGCGACAGTTTGTTACAGATATCGAATTTGACGACATTGAACTAATTGATTTAATGGCCGCTTGGCTATCACTGTATATGTTAACATTTATCAAAGAGCTACCCGAGTTCTTTAGGTATATTAGTGCACAACTCGGCCACCCGTTGTATTTTATTGAGTTGCCTTTGGGTGGTTTGCTTTTGCAAAGCTGGCCACCACACTAGAACTCCATATAGGAGGATGGGTCTTATTATCGCTGAATAGAGCCATAGAACTATTTTGGGAGATATGCCCCACTTTATTCCTATGGTTTTCTTGCAGGAATATAGTGCTATCGCTGCCTTTTTGGTGCGCTCAAGAGTGTTTTTGTAATATTACTGAAAGATAGGTTGGAATCATTTAGCTTGGGGGGGACGAGCCGTGGAATTTTGTATTTCCTCGTGAAGAGTACAAGGTCTGTTTGTTCCGGACTTATACTATAAAAAGTGAAATTTTGTAGTAGTTTGTAGGAGGAGGAGTCTACAATTGGAACTTTATTATCTTTGTCTCTTAAAGTTTCTATCCGATCTTGATAATTTTTACACAACATATGAACAGTGTCAGTGTGCATAACTGTGCCAAATTTCAATAAGATAGCTTTTATGGTGTGGGTGTAAACCACTGTCGCGGTAAACGGGGTAACGTATCGACATGAATCGATAAACTTGCACTGTTTTTTTGGCTTTGTCCGTCTTGGTCTATAAGAAACAGAGACCAACACGGACAGACAGACAGATGAACATGGCTATATCGACTCCACTATTGCTCCTCATGATCTTTGTTCATGTAACATATGGTCTGCCACGCCTCCTTCTGCCTGTTACACACATTGCACAAATCTATAATACCCTTTTACACTTTGTGCACAGGGTATAATTATTGACATACCCCGAACGCCGAGCAGAGGAGGCTGTGCCCCAGCCTGTTACAATCAATGGGGTAACTCATGGCCACATATATAGAGTCAAATTTGTAAATTTTTGTATTGGAGTCCAGTTGCAGAATTCTTTTTCATTAGTAACAAACTTGACAAACTGAAATAGGTATTGCTCCCCTAGTATTGCAGAAACGATAATTTCAGCCACCGGTACTCCATAATTGACTCTACACTGATAACAATTTATACTAAAGCTTTAAAATATTAACATGTGATTATCTGCGGTCTATTGTAGCAATATTTTTGAAAGAGAACCAGACCATTGAATATCATAGGACTTCCTATGGGCTTCATAAGCGAGGCAAGCAGGAGCCGCATCGAATTTTTGAAGTTTCCACAAGAAGGGCTCAACCAGTTTAGGTATACAGTTTTAAAGAAAAACAATTTCACAATAAGAAATTTGGTGTCATAATTTATTTTTATTTATTTAATTTCTGTGCAAATTTTTGTATTGATGCATTGAAGGGCATGGGCTTAGTAACGGTCACTGAGCTACGGGGGCAGGAGGGATGATTGAGAAAAGGTCAACATTGTTGGATTTATAAGCCTAACATGTGTCTTCGTACCAAATTTGGTGGCTGATGATATCGATATCATTGGTCGTTCAAAGCGAGCAGTTACTGGAGCCTTTGCGGCTACAGAAAAAGAACCTGCCAGGGTGGGACAAGACAAAGTATATGTATATACATAGCGGTTGGATTCTCAGATTTAGATACTATAGATGTTACTTTGGTCTCAGTTGGCAAATGAGTACTAGAGACCCCGCCCGCCAGACGAAACTATCACTCTACAAGACGCTCATCCTTGCCGTTTTACTGGCGCTGAAACATGGGTGATGACGCGGTCTGATGAATATGAACTTGGAGTGTTTGAGCGGAAAGTACTTCGTAAGATTTTTGGCCCTATACGCATTGACAACGACTGCCGCATACGATGGAACGATGAACTGTATGAGCTTTACGACGACACTGACATAGTCAGGCGAATTAAAATCCAGCGGCTGCGCTGGCTAGGTCATGTTGTGCGTATGGATGAAAAAGCTCCTGCGAGAATGGTCTACAATGCGCCGGTCGAAGGGAGGCGACGAAAGGGCAGACCATGCCTCCGCTGGAAGGACCAGGTAGTGACCACACTAGCTACCTTTGGTATCACCAATCGGACCAAGCACGCGCAAAACAGAGACGCCTGGAGGAGATATTTGCATTAGGCCGTAACCCGGTAACGGGTTGTTATGGCCAATTAAGAAGAGCATAAATGTAGACCTTAACATTTTTATAAAAAGTGAAATTCTGATGCAGTTTATAGGAGGGGTCTAAAAAAGGCTTAATATTGACTGTATCTTCTAAGGTTTCTATTCGATCTTAATAATTTTCACACCACAGATGCACAGTAATAGGGTTGGGTAACTGTGCCAAGTTTTGGATATGTTTAATGGTGTGGGTGCTAATCGAGAAAATCTGTCACGGGGGAAGGGGGTAAGATGTCTACTTGATTCGACAAATCCACTCAGCCTTGGAAGAAGGGCATCTTTTCGTAAAATTGTTTTGCTCTAACTCTTATAGTCTCTGATAAAGCAGGACCAACACGGACATGTCTATATCAATTCGACTATTGCTCATGAAATCTATAATTGCTTTTTACACTTTGTGTACAGCGTATACATTTTTTTTTACATGTATATGATAGATTCGTGCAATGTATGTAACAAGCAGATGGAGTAGTGCCGGACTATATGTTCCATGGGCAAAAAAGTTCAGTTCTCGGGTTGATATAGTCATGTCCGTCGTCCCATTTGAACGTTGAGATCTCAGACACCATAGGAGACCCAAATTTTACCAACAGATGCTCATTTTTTATATTATTTTTGTGGGTGTTTCATATCGTCGGGGGTACATGTATAATGACCTTTCATTCGTAAAACTAACCTTTAATTCCTTTGATAAAAGATTTAAAATCTAGAAATATATGTTTCATTTAATTAGTGTCAGTAAAAGTGAATTCAAATCTTGTGGTTTCAAATAAACTTCTAATTTCATTTGGTTGGTGATTAAACATAGTTTTTATTTTATGTATAGATTAGTGAGAATCGAAAACAATATAATTTAAACATATTAAGCAGTAGCAACACCCAATGCAACTCCGCCAACGAAAGCCGTTAAGAATAGGTGAAGATCGTTTAATTTTGGTCCATCTTCGTCACCTATTAATTTGCTGTACCACTTTTTAACAGTTTTTGATTTTCCTTTTATAAGATTTTCAGCTCTGTCAATTTTGCGGTCCACAAATTTTTCAGTCTGAAAATATAAATCATCATAAATTTAAACTAAAGTAAACATAACAAGAATCGTAAATAAAATAAATAAATGATTTTCATTTACCGCCTTACATCAAGATCGGTCAGAAAATTGTGGTCAGTAAATGTGACTAAGGTGGTGTCTCTTCTGTCATTTTTAATAACTTCAAATTAATGTAAATTGAAAATTTTCCCAGTGTTTTTTTTTTACTCGTATATATCATAGATTCTGGTCGGTTTTGCAGACAGGAGGTCTATATTCCAACTTTTGTGGCGGTAGACTAACATATTAACATGTCTACAAAAAGTCCAATTCTGTTGCAATTATAGAAAAGCTTTCAGCAAGATAAGTTACTTGGACAGGAACCGGATGCACAAGACAAGATTCAAAAAATTCATTTTGCCCTACCTTTTAAGGTCACCAACTTTTATATTTTTAGACAGACTATTGATCACCATAATTTATCCAAATAAATCTTATAATGTGCCACATCCTTTTCTCAGTTACATTCATTGTAAAAATCTATAATGTTCTAGACAATATGTGTACAGGGTATAGAAATCGGTGTCATTAGAACGAATGGGAAGAAAACTAAGAAACGGACTCCAAGTTGTTAATATGAGAATTGATGTTTTAAGTTTTGATGCTGTTCCATATATAAAAATATTTACAAACAAATAATAAAGTATAGCATCATTTGTGGCTTGGTAAATTTACGTACCTGGTTGACCCAGTTTTTATCCTCTCCAGAGACTTTATTAGCTACACGGTCAACGCTTTTGGTTAGCTTAACCCAGTCAACATTAATAATACCTTCCTGGTGGGCTATTTCGAGTAAAATAATACTTCCTCCAATGGCAAAAGCAGCAAACTTCCCAAATTTCATGGTTGTATATCCAGTAGCCCTAAAATAATGCAAAGCAACCGGCATAATTAGTAAAACATTTTGAACTTTAAAAAATGGTAATAAAATAATGTGCAGTTTTAAATAAGATAAAAATCAGGTCATTTATTTTCTTAGTCGGTTACAAGCTTTTGCGTTAAATTGACAAACTATACATTTTTTTGCAGAAGTACATTTATATAAAAGTGTATGTTCCGAGGGTGCTATATATTTAAAATTCAATTTATTTGTTAATATTTATTACGGTTCAATAAAAGGACGTCATGTTTTATGTGTAAAAACATAGTTCAAGTAAATCGCAAATATAATACATATATGCAAGTACTTATGTGACGCATATATTTTATTAATGTATACATATATATTCTTACCATCCTGAAGTGGCTCCAATTATTATTTGCGAATATGCTGAACGGCCACTGATATTGCCAAAAATACGTTTTAAGATTTGCGATGCATTTTCCGACATTATGATTTTATTTTGATTCCTTACTTAATATCTTTTTTTTAATTGTAATAGATTTGACGTTTGTATGCACTCGATAACAGATATGCTAGTTCGATAACGTTTTCTGTCAGAATGGCCGCATGCTATGTTTACACCGGCAGCAGACTTATTACACACATGCGTTAAATTTTTATTAACTTATCGATTATTTTCTTCGAAAAAACTAAAATATTGTAGTGTTAATAGTCAGATCTGCTGATTTGTGATACACATATGTGACATTATAAAATTAGTTACCAACTTGCCTTCTCATGGCTGGTTTCGACCCAGGTACACGGGCAATCGGTTGACAACAACAAAATTTATATTTCCGTTATCACCGAGCCTGTCTCGTTGTCTGGGCGCCTCCCTTACATAACTGGCCCACCCTTCCTTGTTCGGCACCTTGCAGCTGTAGGCCTAAGGCTTATTTAATGGACAAATCCCACACCGATAGAGCTCTGTGTAAATGTGGGCCTACTTTGCGTATATGTATGCTTTTCATGAAGTTTCAATTTCCAGCCTCAGATTTTCAAAGTTTCGATAATTAATAAGATAGTAGACTAGTATTTTGCATTTTACAAATTTTGTTTACAACTCACAAATCTTTAGGTAAACATTTTAGTCTGAAATTTCGAGTTAGTCACATAAATGGAATAATTACATAAGGAACGCACATTCATTCCAAATTTTTTTTAAAGCCACACAAAATAAAAATAAAATAAAAAATGGTGAACAGTAGGTAAGCTTTTTATTATTGGAAGGATGTGAACAAAAAAGGAGCGAAGGAGAGTGGACCGAAAGAAACCAGTCTACGTAGACGAAATTATTAAACATTTAGGACCTATTTGCTTATGATGAATTACGAATAATTATCGTATGGGTGTAATTACCAATGACTCTTACATTATGTTTTTTGAAAAGAAGTGAGTATGATGCTCTACAAAACCATGCCAACTATTTTTACAAAAAATGTCAAACAAAAAGAAGTGATATGACATAAAAAACACTTTAAAAACGTAAAAAACGTTGTCGGATCCCAACTTTTGCTACAACAGAAAGAAATGATATAAAACGAGTCGGTAAATACACTTTAAATGTATGTTTCGTGAAATGAAAGCAAAACCTGATGGATAGGACTCCTATTTCTAATTTCCCAAAAACCCGAGGCTGCGGACATCAACTACACTAGCTAAAGCGCTTTAAGTGATTGGAAATTTCCATGGGAACAAATGGTGGTATCCACAAAAAATAAAGTGGTTTCGTTTTTTAATTTCTCTTGAGTCGACCGATTTTGCTCAGCTCAAGTATGCTGAATGCTACTCTGCTACTGCCGTTTTTTGAATTTAAAGTTTTTAAATTACACTTTGCTACAAATTTGACCTATGGCTAAAACATTCCTTTTCCGCTAAATTTGGGTTCGCTGATTTCGAATACGGAAACCTTTTTGAATTTTCTAGCACCGTTTTCGCATTATGGCTATTTGAAAAAAACTCTATTTCGAGAGTTGCAGTCAAAAAATCGCATGGTACTGCAGAACCTTACTACCGATCGAGATAAGATAGATATAATGTATCTCAGTCGGTTTCGATCTACCTTGATGCGATTACTAGTTACAGGTCAATCAACTCAAATCTACATTTTTTCGAAAATTAAAATTCGTCTTTTTGTTGTTGTAATTTTCAAAGTATTACTATGAAAGAAAGAACACGTTTCGCATGCAGAATCTTCCCAGTCTAAGATAGAATTTCAACATTTTTGTTCTTATCGGTAACTTTAGTCTGGGAGTCTTAATAGATTTTCAACGTTCTTAATATGTCACAACATGCTTACCGCAAGGGCCGATCCACCCAAACAGCCCTCCACTCGGTAGTATCGTTGATCGAAAGGTCTTTGACCATTAAAGAATACACTCTGGCTGCCTTCCTTGACAATTGGATCTGGCAGCCGACGAACAATTTATCAATCAATTGCAGGATTGTGAAGTCATCTCAGAGATGAATAAAAATATTAAATATGTTTCTAAAACACTTTCGGTAGACAACGTTAATAACGAATATATTTTTAATATAGGTGTTGCCTCAGCCGGAACCTCAACAGAATTTTAAACACTCAACACTCAACATACAAGGCACTGAAATAAATGCAGCTTGTGATACAGGTACGCCTTGTATAATTATACCCATGAGTTTATAAAACAAAATCATTATGACACAACTTAAAAGGTGTAGTGTACCGTATGTCACCTATAACGGCGATCGTATCGACATTGTAGGTGAGTGTGAACCTGTAATTACGTTCCGTAGTGTATAAAAAAAATTATTGTTGTGACCAAAGTAAACAGCCCGCCATTGTTAGGCAGAAGTTTTTTTTTTAAATTTTGTTTTGCAACAATTGAATGCCATTAGTGAAATCTCAAACAATAATATTCTGGTTGATCAGATTAAACAAGAATTTGCCAATATTTTTAAAAACGATCTAGGAGCATATACTGGGGATAGAATATCTTTAAAATTATGCACTGACGCCTTGCCATTAATATGGAAAAATAAAATTGAAAAAAAATTAAGAGACTTGGTTAAGCAAGGTATGTTAGAGTTTGTTGACAGCTCAGAGTGGGGTACACCGCTAGTACCATTATTGAAGCCAAATGGCGACATAAGAGTTTGTGGTGACTACAAAGTGACTATTAATAAATATTTGATAGATTTAAAATATTCTTTGCCAATAAAAAAAAAATAAAAACGTAAAAAACGTTGTCTGATCGCAACTTTGCTACAACAGAAAGAAATGATGTAAAGCGAGTCGGTTAAATACACTTTAAATGTATGTAAACTACATCGACAACGACTACGACAACAACAACGCAACGACTCTCCCAGCAATCGGGTCTACGCCCCGGAGTCGATGCAGATCCCTCAAACCTGCCCAAGGATTGCTACATCCCGGACACGGGATCACAAGTATGTACCTTTTCTCTATCTATTTTTCACTTACTGAGCAGGCAACTCCAGCCGGGCTGCTCAGAATAACCCTTCTTCGTGCCAGAGACGTCGAAAGCAACCCTGGTCCTAGGGTGTATGTGTGCCCGGTGTGCTCCAGGGGCATTTCGCGAGGTGTGTGCTCAGTGCTTTGCAACTCTTGCAAACTCTGGGTCCCCCTCGCTGTTCTGGCCTTCAGCATGCTGATCAATACAGCACCAACTTCTCCTGTCCGAAATGTCCAACAACTTCCTCTAGTTCCGTACCAGGCAATTTACAAGCTCCGCTGGCCATGCCTGCGTCTACTTCCGTGTCGCCTTCGTTGCGTCAACCTGCCCCTACGCAGTGTCGCTTTTGCCGGAAGTCCTTCACCAGGGCAGCCATCCCTCCGCTGCTCCGGGCTCCGCAACTCCAGCTTATATCAAGCTAACTTTGTGGGCCCGTGCTGTTTTAGGCCCACACCTGTCACTACCCCTTTCCCCCCACCTACCCAACAAGCCCTCCCGAACCCCCAACCAAACGCAAGCCACTGTCTCCAGTAATGCAAAGAACGACCAAACAATAGTTCTGCAATGGAATTGCAACGGTCTCAGTAAGAAAATTACTGAGATCACAGACTACATGTCTCGTTTTCGCATCTCCATTGCTGCAATACAGGAGACAAAGCTCACGAGCCGCAACCCTCTGTCCCACTCGTCGAGCTATAACCTTATCCGCCTTGACCGCGACCGAAGTCAAGGTGACGGCTTTGCGTTTATACTTCATAGGTCTGTCTCCTCCCCATCAAAAGCAATGACAGCCACCTCGAGGTCCAGGGCATTACAGAACAGTCTGGTGATGGGGTTAGCGGCCTGTCGTGTGGGCTACCGCCCTCACATAGATTTCCTGCTTTCAGGAGACCGACGCATCATTCTGGGTGATTTCAATGCCCATCATGATGGTTGGTTCTCAGAGTTAGGGAATGATGCCAGGGGTGGGATAATCGATGACCAGCTCACAAATTGCCGTCTGCTCGGACCATATCCCTGTCACAGTGAGGGTCACTGGAAGTGAGTAGGTCATTACTTCTGAACGCCACACTTTTGTGAACTTTCGCAAGACTGATTGGGACAGGTTCGCGCATCTGACTGAAACCCTCTTATCTGCCATACCCCCCCGCGAAACGTCTCTGAAGGAGAGAAACATTTTCGCAGAATTGTCACTAGCGTAACTTCCCGCCAGAAGCGTCCCGTTTGGCCAAGGAAAGGGACGGCATAAGGTCTAACAACCCGGCTGACCCGCGCATAAAGGTGTTGAGTGATGAAATCACTTGCCTGGTGAATACTCATCGCCGTGACAAGTGGCTTCAGACACTTGACGACCTAGCTGCGGGCTCAGGTAGGTTCTGGAAGACTATAAAAAACCTGTCAAACCCCAAAAAGAGTAGCAGGTGCAGATTTCCTTTGGAAACGACACCCCAGCAAACCCATCCCGCTGTGCTACTCTTATCTGCAGGCAATTTGTTGAACACCCGCCTGCCCCTGACAGTCGTTGCCGTAGCATCAAGCGCCACCTTCGCGCCCTTCCAAACGAGACAGCGCTCTCCTTCTCGTCAGAACAAGTCTGGCAAGTCATCAAGGACGCCAAAAACTCCACCGCAATTGGACCTATTACACATGGCGACCACCTTCAGCACGAAGTGCAAATGCTCCCCGTCCGCGGCCACTGTACTCTTCTCACCCGACAACACCTTTTTAAATCCACTATGAGCCAACACCCAAACCACAACGCCTCTACTCGACCCCCTTCCACTAGGCCTCGCCCAGTGCGTTTCGATCTTCGACGTGAAATGCCTGCCGTCTAAAATATCATCTGCCTCCAAATTTCCACCAAAGATATGCTACATGTCCTGCATACGGAGGCTGTTGACAAACACCTTAATACCGCCAGACCCAACATAGTCCTGGGCGGTCGTCCGCCACCTATCAATCCATCCGAATCCACACTCCCAAGGCAAACTAGGTCTGCCCTTGCCCAACTCCGTTCTGGCTATTCCTCACTGCTTAGCAGTTACCTAGCCAGAATAAACCCCGAAGTGGTGGATGCCTGCCCCCTCTGTAACATCAGCCCCCACTCCACCACCCACTTATTTAAATGCGCCCTGAACCCCACCGTCCTTACACCAATGGCACTCTGGACAGATCCAGTTGAAGCAGCTCGCTTCCTCCAGCTGGATTTGTAGCTTTCGACAAACTCTAGTTCTCTCCATTAATAACAATTAATAATAATATTAACCGTTTTTCTTCCTTCACTTTTCTCATCTTCTCATTTCTTCGCCTGCCTACGTATAACAAATTAATACCCAACTTACCTACATACGACGTGATCTCAAAGCCGTTACAACAACAACAACGCACGCAAACAAAAAAAAAACAAAAAAAAATTAGAAAATCAAAATTTTTTAACAACATAAATAATTTATTTTTAAAGATATGAGTCTTCTACGTCATTTAATAAAAATTAATTCAAAAAAATCAGTTGGTAACCAACTCAGGCTTTTACGCACTTTTATCAAAACAATTGAAATTAGCTTGGAGAAATTTAAAAAATAAACAAAAATTTTGAAAATTATTTATTCTTATTATTTCTCTGGCGACTCAACTATAGCGACTAGAGTGGTCAAATTCAATAGGAAACCCTTTGAAGACATGCCCAAGACAAAAACATCGCTAAATCACCGGAAAAGTTGTCCGAGTGCTTAAATCGTCGAAAAACATAAAATTCGAGATTTTAGTTTTTTGGCCAATCGCAGTACTTTTTTGCGGGAAAGTAAAAATAGAAAGACTATCTTAATATTCATTTATCGATACATAATTGGAAAACGATGAGTTTTTTCACAACACTACATATCTTGTGAAACTTTGGGCATGATTAAGACATTACGAATTTTAGGGGGCCACTTGAGAAATTCTTATTAGGATAGTTGATATTTTAAAATTGATTTTATTGAAATTGTTCTATTAATTAATAGATATTAATAGTTAATATCGCCCTATCGATAATATCAATTTTAAAATATCGATATATCTGTTTATCGGCAAAAATTACAAAATATTACTTAAGTCCAATATTTTTTTGGAACATTTTTAGGAAATTTAAACATTTTCATGTAAGACCCTACTTTTGTTCTCTACAACAAGTAACACACAGTAGATGCCACCCTTTCTGATGATGCAGACTGGTGGTGCCAGTTATGGCAAGTTATGAAATATGATTTTCATTCCTCTCAGACATCCAATTAGCTATTGGACCTGCCCCTTTCTCTAAACATTTACACTTCAGCTAAGTCCTCATCTCCTTCTGTACGCCGTTTTGCTCCACCATATTTCTGTTTTGGATCATGTGATTATGAACATACCACACAATCTTCCGCTTGACGAATTTATACTGGTTTTCATGATCTATTTTTAATTGTTCCATGTTTCATGTATCCAAATAAAGTACACCTTTTAATTTTTACGGCACGCTGTTGCTATTTATTGAAAAAAATACATAGTAGCCGATATTCTTACCCATGTATGTCTTGTGTTTAATAGCTGAATCGTCAAATCGACATGGGTGACAGCATATATTTGGGGGCTATATTAGCAGTTCAAAAAGATAAGAGATACACGATAATGATTATAATTCAGTTGAAATACATTTTGCGTTAGATTATTTTGTTGCACCCAATTTTGTTTTTTTACCCTAAACAGTTTCATATATTGAAAAGAATTTGCAAGAGAAGCACATACTTAAGTCAAAGAATCAGCAACAGCGGTAACAGTAATTATTGAAAATCGCTAATTATGCACAAATAAGAAAACACATTTAACGGCGTTTCAACACATTCACATGTTTGTCTTGGCATGGAAATTAACCACACAAAAACTGCAACTTGGCAAAAGAGCAAAAGTGCTAGTAAAGTGAAGACGCAGCAATTGGCCCATCTGACATGTGTTCTGGAGATTTCGTTTAAATTTCTTACACTTGCTTTAAGCCCCATTTGATGCCAATATTATTATAAACATCGTACCCTGGAACTCGTTTAGAAGTAGTGGTTACCCGGTAACTACATGCACTTACCATTTTACATATTAGCGATGACACAAATACATTGGCGGGTAAATACTTAACCATCTCGTTTACGTAAGTAATGAGCCCCAATGTAAGTACTTACTCTTCTCATTCAAGTCGTACATACTACAGTAAGCAGTCTAAAGTAAAGAGAATATGGTGCTACTTGAAAAGTTGTAAAGTAGTGACACCAATTGTAAGCAGTGAAAACCTGTGGTAAGTAGTGCAGTAATAACCACAGTTCTAAGTTACACTGTGCGACAAAATAAAAATAAACAGTTGGTAACCAACTCAGGCTTTTCCGCACGTTTATTAAAACAACCGAAGTTAGCTAGGAAAAATTCAAACAACAAAAAAATGAAAACAAAAAAAAATAAATTCGAAAATTATTTACTCTATTATTCCTCTGGCGACCCAACTATAGCGACTAGAGTTGTCATATTCAATAGGAAAGAAGTTGAAGACATTCCCAACACAAAAACATTGCTAAATCGCCGGAAAAGTTGTCAGAGTGCTTAAATCGTCGAAAAACATAAAATTAGAGATTTTAGTTTTTTGGCCAATCCCAATACTTTTTTGCGGCAAAGTAAAAAATTTTATGCGGTCAGTCAGGACGGTGCCCGATAGTGGGATACTCTTTACCCATTTCTCCATGAAAATCAAATTTCTGTGCAACTTTTTGTTTCGATGCGATGATGGGTATGGTCGTAATAACTGTAAATGTACTACAGGGGCAGGGGGATGATTCGGAAAATGTTAAATATAAATGTTAGCTTTAACATTTCTATAAAAAGTGAAATTCTGATGCAGCTTTTGGAAGGAGGGACCTAAAATTGACGCATTATTATCCGATATTGACAATTTTTACACAACATATGCACAATAACAGTGTGCATAACTGTGCCAAGTTTCAATTGCTCAGCTTTTATGGTAAAAATCTGTCACGGGCGTAGGGGGTGAGATATCGACATAATTCGACAAACTCAATCTGCGTAAGGAAAATTCGCATCGTTTGGTGAAAAAATGTTTGCACTAACTCTTATAGTCTCCGAGAACGGTGCGACAACTCGGACAGACAGACGGACATGTCTATATCGACTCGACTATTGCTCCTGATCATTTTTGCCCATGGAACATATGGTCTGCCACGCCTCCTTCTGCCTGTTACATACATTGCACAAATCTATAATACCCTTTTACACTTAGTGTCCGTATGTCCGTGTAGTTTGTAGTCTGTTTATATATATGAGAGAGCAAAAAAAAATTTACCATAAGATGTGCATTTATAAAAATTATTGAAATCTGATAAATGCATCGAAGCTATAGTCAAAAATTTGACGATTCAACTCCTTCGCCAATAAACTGCTCCAAATTTCTACTACATGTAGAAATGGATATATGTGAGCGAGAGTAACAATTACACTGGATTCTTTCGAGACCAGTATGCCTTAAAAGGGTTGTGCGTTAGGTTTGAGACCCACCACGTAAAACCACAATTCAAATGAAAGAATGTATTTACATCAGGCCGTACCCCATAACGGGTTGTGCAATTGATGTAGCTTAATTAGCGCAGCACCCCGCAACATATTGATTTGAAAATTGTCAAAGATGTATATCAAAGTGTTTTCGATCTATGCTTCGAAACTTAGTCACATTAGCCCAAGAATATTGGCCTTACAGGCATAAAAGTATTTTTTGCCCCATGATAAGCAATAGGAAAACTTCTCAATTGATATATTTGTGTTTTATGGGGTATAGGGTATCCCACTGTCGAGCACCATCCCGACTGTCTGAGCTCCAAATTCTTAATGAAGTGTAGAAGGGTGTAACCTTAAAAAAAGCGCAACTTTGTTGTCCCTAACTTTCCGAAAACTGAGTGACTCAGCTATTGATACTGATTATTTTTGCATAAGGAACTTGCCAGGCCCTGTTGCATATACATATATATACATTGCATAAATCTTTAATAGCTTTAATTAATAATATAATTAATAATAATAATTGACCCATTGGTTACAGGGTATACACAACACGCCCAACAATAACTAAGGCAACCACCACTTCGAAGGGTTTAAGTTATGTTACGCGCCATATGAATGAAAAATGTACTATTGCATACAAGCAGTCGGCATCAGCCAACCTCAAAGACACATGCGCAGCGCCAGCTCCTCAGTAATACAAGTAGCCGACACCGTGCAGCAGCATTTGAATTTTGGAATATGAATTTTGACACTTGATTATCAGCACGGTATTGGAGCACTTGACAGTATGCTTCCAGCTGCAAGTGTGTGCAGACGTCGCTGCAAAAATAAACATTTCGCGGAATATTGTACATAATTATCTTACATTTAGTATAAACGGATTTAGGTGGCGTACATTTGACAATTGACAGAGAAAAGTTAACTTGAAAAGTTTTTGTTATAAGGTGTTGATTTAGATTTGTTGAAAGATTTTGGGTTTGTTTATGTGAAAACCGCGTAATATGAAAAGCGTTTTTTATACTGTTTTCGTTTTGAAATGTGTGTGGCTAACGAGTGCAACTATTGCGGAACTTAATAACTGTAAGTTTGGTTTCTTGATGGAGCAAAGGATAAAAATATTAAAAGCACAACAGCCTAAGTTATATTTCAGATAGATATAAATTGCTCATATAATCATCATAATCGGAAATTTCGTCTGCTTCTTAACTGGCCATAACAACCCGTGTTATCGGGTTACGGCCTGATGTAAATACATTCTTTCATTGGAATTGTGGTTTTAGGTGGTGGGTCCCAAACCCTTTAAAGGCCTGGGGTGGCTCTACTGGTCTCGAAAGAACCCAGTGTCATTGTTAGTCGCCTCATACGACAAGCTTTGACCTGCTGAGGTAGTATTCTCTAACCCGCTCACCACACGGGGTCAATCGGAAATTACTAAATTGAAAAGTGAAAGAGTGCACGATTTTGTTGCTTTTGTAAAAAGAAGTCATACCTACAATGTAAGTTACCTTAAAAAAAAGAATACAGTCTTCCAACGAAATCCATTCAATCAATTTTCAAATCAACAAATGAAAAAAATCCGTCTGCTGATTTTGAGCTTGTAGGACGCTTTAATTATTGCTCATCGAACTGGTACGATTATCGTGCAAACTGTCAAGAAACTTTGAGAGTTGTTCAACAGTATAGTATTTTACGACTCTTTTCACAAATCCAAATGGCAGGACATAGTGCACTTTTGAATTCAGTTAAAGTTCGTTCAGCAAGTTCCGGGCCAGACAAGGCTGTCTTTCATATGCAGCAACAATTCTATGCTTGCTAGTGTAAATCTGTAATTTACAACGTTTTGAAACTTAAAAGTAGGAGTCACATGAAAAGTGCACGGGAACATTCGCGTGCGATTATTTTTTACGACTATCGACATCATTTATTCCAACAAAAGTGCGTCGATGAACTTAATTTGGTTTTTGTCAGTGAATTACCATCGAAAAGTGCAATATATAGGTGGGTCTCAGAACCTAATCGTAACCGCTGTTCGTTCACCGACAAATTTCGTGGAGGTAGTCCAAAAATAGTTGTTTTGACGCTGTGCGTGAACTGATTGTTCAGGATGTGGCATACCGTGAGATGAAGTCATTTCTAGGAATTAGTACTAATGGGAATTCAATTTTGCATAAAAATTTGACCGTTGAGAAGAAAGAAATGTTAAAAAAATACAGCACTTATGACGGACTGATGAAAACACAATAACTTAATAAGTTTATTCCTTTATCCTGTCCAGGAAACCAATACTCTTAAATAACGTAATAAATACATGTATTTTATACTTATATAGTAGGCTTGCGTTTAACTAAATGTGTTTAAAGTTCGAAACTTTAACTAGGAAATTTACCTCAGAAATTTCATTAGGTAGCTGGTTCTACTGACACAAAACGTAGCTGAGAACAGATTAGTTTAAAACTAGAAATTGAAATTGAAAAAGCGTGGGGTGCTCGATATCAGTTGTTATAAATATTCGATTGGTACGATTTCTAAAATTTAAGTTTGTATAAAAACATTATAAATAAATAAAAGTTTATAGAAGGCTTTTTTACAATGTTATTAATCTTCTAGTTAATTACTTTATTCGAACTACATTGTCTTCTTCTTTTTTACAATGATATTAATTTTTCTGGTTAATTACTTTATTCTTACATTAAACATTATTTCTAACTTTCTACTTTTGTTTACCATTCAAGGGTGGTTTTTAGATTTTTTATTATTTACGAACATCGCATATTTTTATACCAAGTATAAAAAGATTTTATATATTTGTGCAATGTATGCAACAGGCAGAAGGAGGCGTGGCAGAACATGTGTTGCATGAGGAGCAATAGTCGTCAATAGTCAATATAGCCAAGTCCGTCTGATCGTGTTGTAAGCGCAAAATAAATTTTAACAGCAAGACGCTCATTTTCCGGGAAAAGACCAAGTTTGTCGAATCATGTTGATATCCCATCCCCTTCCACCATGACAGAATTTCGGTTGCGGCTTACACACAAACCGTTAAAGCTATCCGATCGAAAGTTGACACAGTTATACACCATGTGTGGTGCAAAAACGATTATTATTGGATATAAACTTTGAAAGATATCGGTAATAATGTACCAATTTCAGGTCACTCCTTCTATAAACTGCAATAAAATGTTTTTCATGCGAAAGACGGGTACAGGGTATCCTACTGTCGGAGTTTTAATTGTAGCGTTACTCCACCGTTAGTAGCTACTTCGCTATACTTCCGCACGACAGGCGAAAAACAGTTAAAGTGTCTAACAAACAGGACATTCACTTTCCGTTTCAAGTTCAACAGTTGCGTTGGGAGGGCACTTACGCGGTGTTTTACTAGGCGTTATCTCGTTCCTTTAAATCACACGGAGGACTACTTTAAATCAAAAATAATCAATCTTAACTCAAATAAATGCGAAACTTATTCTGTTTACGAGTTACGCACAAATGCTCGTTGTTTATATATGGATTTCTAAACTTTAACACAAAGTAGCAAAAGTAATACTCAAATCGCTACATTCACTGCTATAAAACGATACTTTAATTAAGAAGCCAATTCGACTAAAATTTAAATCGTTAAAAAATCACATCACACGCCTTACAAATAGCAGAGCTTTTCGCCGCTTACAACAAATACTACCTAAATTACAATTATGACCAAATAATAACCCGAAAAATGGATAAAAAATGAAATGGTGGAGCTCCCAAAGTCGTAGAAAAATGCAAAATGGCGGAAAAACTTGCATTACCTTTGGGTGTGGAGCGTCCAACTAGCATCAAAGGGGCCTAACTGTTGTTATATGCTATATAGCCTATAATTTGCGATTATGTTTGGGCACTGAAGCCCATACCAATTGTTGCCAACCCGGCAGCCAGAGCCGCTATTGTTTGACTGCTAGTCGTCGTTGTTGTTATTGCAGGTTCGAATATTGAAACATCCTTACAGGACGTCGACGTCTACTACCAAACCATTTTCGCCATCAATTTACCACTTTAAACGTCTGGCAAGTTATGCCAAGTCGCGGCCTTTTGTACCAGGCAGTTAGCTGTTTTCTAAATGATTTGTTTGTCGGGCATAAAAGTCTGCGAAGGTATTGCACGATGGGCATGGCATCGCATTTTTCATTTTTGGGATTCTCTAGCTCGCCCAACAGTCCTTTTAAAACTAATATGTTTCTTTCTGGTAGCCTGTTTTACGGTATAATTATTGGATGATATTGCTAGTTAAGTATATTAAAGCCCCCAAACTAATTTGTGCACTCAGGCCAATTTTTGTTGTAGTTGTTGTATGTTGTTTTTAAAGAATTATATGTATAAGCCCATAACATGTTTTGGAATCCTCAGGCAAAAATACTGTTTTTTTTTTTTATTGTTATCGGATGGGTGCAACGGTTGAAAGGCTTTACGTTAGAATACATAGCGAAATATTAAAGCCCATCTTATAATTTTAAAAAATATAAAAGGAAATAAAATAAAAATATTTCTAGCAGTTTTACAGCAAATAAAAATAATTCTTCTTACAGAGAATTAGCATGTTTTCATACCCTGTACACAAAGTGTAAAAGGTTATTATAGATTTGAGCAATTTATGTAACTGGCAGGAGGCATGGCAGACCATTAGATCCATGGGCAAAAAGACTTATCATTGACTCGGGTAACTATTGGACCATGTTCCTGTGTCCGTCTGTCTGTATGAGTTGGTAGATCTGCGAGACCATAAGAGCTAGAGACACAAAATTTTACCAAACGATGCGCTTAATCCCAGGAAAGATGAAGTCGAATTGAGTTGATATCTGACCCCGTTTCCCCTCAGCAGAATTTCGCGGCTTACAGCCGCTTCGTTGAATCTATCAACTCGGAAATCGATAGAGATGCAGACAGTCGGGACGGTGCCCGACAGTGGAATAACATGTACCCTTTTTATCTCCATAAAAACTGAATCCAGCCAATAAATACGGGATAAGTAAGTCAAAATTTATCGTCAAAAATATGCTGATTTCAATCGCTGCGACTATAAACTGCTCCAAATTATGGATATATGTTAGCTAGAGTTACAAAACTCTATGGTGAGCGGTTTAGAGAATACCACCTCAGCAGGTCAAAGCTTGTCGTATGAGGCGACTAACAATGACACTGGGTTCTTTCGAGACCAGTAGACCTTAAAAGGGTTGTGCGTAGGGTTTGCGACCCACCACGTAAAACCACAATTCCAATGAAAGAATGTATTTACATCAGGACGTAACCCTATAACGGGTTGTTATGGCCAGTTAAGAATAAGAAAAAGAGTTACAAAATATGGTGTGGAGACTCGTTCGTCCCTAATCGTTAAAGCTGTGTTCACTATTTTTCAATAGAAGCCCCTCTTCCCCCGTAATACATTTGCCTTAATTACTGCCACACCCCGCAATATATTAATATGAAAATTTTCATAGACATTTACAAATGTGTTTTTGATCTATGTTTAGAAATTTAAGAACATTGGCCAAAGAATACTGAAGCTATGGGTATAGAAGTAATTATTGGTAATAGGTAATAGAAAAACTTCTCAATTGAAACCTTCCTTATTCCTAATAGGAATATTGTTGTATTATCGTAATATTATTACTATCGTTAAATTATCAGATCGAACTTGTGAAAAGAGACATAAGAGGATATACTTTCGTTCCCATTTTACAGTATGCTGGATATAGTCTTAATAGGGGATAAAGGGTACATGGTATTCCACTGTCGGGCAACAACCCGACAGTCTGCATAAAATTTTGTTCTTTAGCATTTGCAACTTTTTGTATATATGTAGAAAACTATTTTACCTCAGCTAAAGGTGATCCAGGAACATAATTCCGTTTCCGTTTCAACGGTATAACAAGGTCTTTAAAACACTACGTCGGTCTACTAAGAGGTATCCGACTATTAACCGGCAGGGCCATAGATGTCAAACTACCAAAATTCCTCCACCACGTCGGAGGATAATTTAGTCAGTTTAACACCATATATACTAAAAATACATTAAATATACCGGGAAATTTGAAAACAAATGTTTTTATTTTTAAGTTGGCAATGCTGTCACTGATATGTGTGCAAAATAACATGTCAAAATATTCATTAGTGTTCGAGATACGCGTCCTTTTGTAAACAGCTAAAAGTCAATTTTTCGTTTTTTACAATGTCTGAAATTATTCAACAACGCAGTTACATTAAATTTTGTGTGCGGAATAAAATTTCCACTGCCGAAACGTTGAAAATGTTACAAAAGACATTTGGTGAGCAAGCTCTATCGAAAACAAGAGTTTATGAGTGGTACAAAATGTTCAAAGAGAGTCGAGAATGCGTTGAATACGAGGCACGGCCAGGACGAACATCAACATCAACTGATGAGCTACACGTTAACAAAATCAAAGAATTAGTGGTCGAAAATGTCGATTGACAGTCCGAGATCTTACTAGACTTGTTGTACCATTTGGGCCTCACAAAAGTGAAATCTCGATTGGTGCCAAAAATGCTGAATTTCATGGAAAAACACGCGCTCCGAAAGATAGATTGTGATAGGACATAGGAATAGCTTGTAGGTGGAATCAGTTAGTTTGCGTAAGTGGTGTGTGTGTGCGAATGTAAAGTAGTGTCAGTGTGCAAACAGTTGTTATAATCTAGTGCACGGTGGTGCGATCCTGCATCACAAACTTAAGGCATGATGAGCTTTTGGTTTACATCCAAGAGTTCCGTCTAGAAATGGTTGGCCTTGTCGATGAGTTACGGAGACAATTCTGACAGTGGTAAAATATCAGGAGGGTCCCTCCGAATGGTATCTTTTTTTTCATTCTGCTTCGAACGTCAATGAGGAAGTGCGTGAAACAATGCTTTCCGACTATCAAAACAAGATGAAATGCATGATTACGGGAGATGAAACATGGATCTACGCCTACGACCCGGAAACAGCCGATCAATCGGCACAATCAATTATCAAACTGTCAACAAAAAATACTATTTGGGGGTTGTGCGTCTTTTACGTAATGATGTGCTTCAAAAAAGACAGGATTTGTGGAGAGACGATTCTTGTTTTTTGCATCACGATAATGCAAACTTGACCCATATTGTTCCACAAATACCGTATTCGTCTGACTTAGAACCATGTGACTTCTGGCTTTTCGCAAAACTCAAGAGACCGCTCCGTGGACACCGTTTTGAATCGATAGATGAGATAGAAACCAAAACCAAAAAAATTGGAAAAAACGTTGGCACCAGTGTATTGCAACCGGGGGGGACTAATTTGAGGGGTATGAAATTAATTTTGCAGATTAAATAAAGATTTTTTGATTTATAAACGAATTTCCGGGTATTTTTTGCCCACAGTAGTATATTACTATTTGTGTAGACTTTTTATTTCATACTTCCGAAACAAAATTTTTTTTCGCAAATATTAAAAAAACCGCTATTGGAAGATTTCAACCGAAGATATAAATATTTAAGCGTACTGAAGGAAAATTTATATAAGAAGTTTAACAATACTGAAAAAAAACTCAATTGGCAGTATCCCGCTCGCAGTCCCTTTCTCTCAGCATCTTTGTTGAAATAAAATCTATAGAAGAAAAGGCAAAAATAGCACAGTTTCATTTTTGCTTTTTCTCTGGCCATATGTTTATGTTACGAAATAAATTTAAATTTTTTCATTAGAAACAATATTCAAGGTCTATCATATTAACCGGCTAATCATTATCGTCGAGGGCTCTCGTGATGGTTAACATCCTAAGCAGACTTTGGCTCACCCAAAATAAGCCGGTAATTTGCCTAATTGTTGGATTATGTTTTGCGGCGACCGCTGCTGCTCATAGTAATAATGTAATAAAATTTATGAGCGTAAATAATTTCTAAACAGGGCCATCACAATGCGATGGCATCTGGTCCATTTAAATATATTTGTTATTTGGTGTCTTGACATTTTGCAGACTTTAGCACAAAAGTAAAAAGGTAATTATAGGCATAAATTTGGATTAAAAATAGCTAAGCTAAGCACGAAAAAAACTGAAAATATAAGGAAAAGAAATTAATGAATTACTTAGCAAAATTACAAATTTTAATAAAAGTAATAACGCCTGTAAATTTGGAAATTCATATTTTGAGCATTTACATGTTTATCTCAAAACCATGTAACATGTTACCTAGAGGCGAGCTGCTGTCATCGTAGCCGCAAAGCAGGGCACGCGCTGGAGCACCGACTATGGGCGGCAGTAAGGGAGAGTGGGAATGAGATAATATACCTGCTCGCTAGTAATAATAATAATTCCTATTACCTAAAATTCGCGTGCGGAAAGAAGAAGAGTTATTGGCAGTAGACAGCCTAAACGGACAGACGGAAATGAAAAGTGGAGTAACCCTAGCTGATGCACTGCCATGGTACAACAGCAGTGTAAGCCCACCCTACCGTGATCACTATTCTCCAAAAATAATCCAGCGAATACAACAAAAAAATCAACTAAGTCTTTTTCATTTCAACGCTGGCCTCGGAAACCATTTAAAACTTAGCAATTAAAATTCATGCTTAATCATATATTTAACCAAAATTACAGATTAAGACTACGTTCATGATACGCTTAGTATTTTAACAAAAAAAACTATAAAATAATGAATATAGGCAAAGTTACAAAATTATCTTGAATTTATAAAAAAAAATATAAATGGTAAAAAAAGTAAAGTTAAAAGGTAGACAAGGAAAGAGTATATAAAGGAACTGTTTTTCTTTCTTTACTCACTCTCTTTACTCGTCCCGCGACGAAAGATCTTTCGGCGAAACAAAAGCTGAAAAGAGCTCACACAAAAAGAACAACAACAAAAAACACAAGTATACACTCTTTCTTCCTCTATCTTTCTGACACTTCACTAGTTATGCAACTTAAAAAAAAAGAAAAAAAAAATTACTTAGATGCTAAAGAAATTAAATTAGGTATTTGTAAAATCAGGTGCAGGCACCCATTTTTGGCTCTGATTTCCTCCGGTTTCGCTTTTTTTTTCTCTTCGGTTGCTATTTTTTATATTTTTGTTGGGATTATCGTTTGCCACGACTTCCTCTTTTTCCCTTCCCTAGCTCACAAGCTAAATACTGTTGTCTCCAAAAAAAAGATTCCGAGGCTGTTTCCACGGCACACACAAAAAAAAATTCAAACCACCACAAAAAAAATATAGCGGCGAGCGATTCTCCCTCGCAGTTCCCGACGGCAGCAAATGCTTCGCGGCACTAGTGCACCGTGACTGCGCCTGGCTCCCCGCAAGGTCTCGAACGACAGCGAGAGTCAAAGCTCTGATCTTGGTGAGGGCTTTCGGCTTCAAATCAACTGTTAACTTGGTGCCAAATCTAAATATAGTACAGCGAATTAGTTTGGCGCAGACGAAAAGAAAAAAAAATTGCCAAGACAAACATACCCTATTTTAAAATGTCGGATATGGCACCATCGGCGACGGACAATAAAAAACTTTGGAAATATCCTTGGGTGTTCCCTCCTCTAGGCAAAGAGAGAAACAAACGCCCCTTTTTTTTTGTTGGTCCAACCTTTTTTGTCTAAAAACTCACCCCATCCACGACAGGTTAAAAAAGAATATGTGTTTTAACTTTTTTTTTTTTAAAGTCTCTATTTCGCCAAGCAAAATCGACCTGGTCGGTACGACACTACAATCATGAAGAAATAGCAGGTCTATCGGACGGGGCCTTCTTAGCTCAGTGTAGACAAAAACGATGGAGACCCAAAAAAATGGCTACTTTCCCACAAAGGGACGGAAGAAATGGACAGCAAATGAACATTCGCAGCAAGAGACTCGCAAAAAACGAAAACCTCAGACGTAATTAAGAAACGTCTAAAAACACTATAAGCTAATTATTAAAACTTATAAAATTGTAAATCTACTACTTAAACTACAAGCTAAGTTTTACTACTAAAACTACAATAGCTAAAAAACGCTATTGCATACTTTTTGGCAGGAACAAAAAGAAATCGTTCCTATAAAAAAAAAATTGGAAATTTGTATGCTTAAATTATAAAGATTTGTATCTCTTCTCTATTAAGGTACAAAATCAGTACATTACACAGGTAATCGATAAAGTTTGGTTATGTGGCCACCATGTTTTTTGTCAGTCGAAGCTGATCATTTTGATATAAACAAATTATTATTAAATCTTTAAATATATACAGTAAGTATATAAGTCTCGCGGGAAATATTTCAAATATTAAGGGAATCGTAACAAGCGAATGTTAAATACTTAGCATTTGCATGCTTCATAAATCAGGGCTGCCTTTATGTACCATTCGTTTTTTCTCACATCGTTAAGCTCTCCGTAAATGCCATGAACTTATATAACCAGCCCTAAACATTCAATTACAGCGGATCCCAAATTCAGTGGACCAATCAACAATGTAACTATACCTGTGGGACGTGATGCGCAACTGACATGCATTGTACATGACCTGGTTAGCTTTAAGGTGTGTAATATTTCCGTAAGCTATACGACTTCTGATTAACGAACCTGCAAATTAGGTGGCTTGGCTGAGGGTGGACACTCAAACTATATTAAGCATACATAATCATGTCATTACCAAGAACCACCGCATAGGCATTTCGCATACGGAGCATCGCATCTGGCAGCTGCGTATACGTGATGTGCAGGAGTCGGATCGTGGCTGGTATGTGCATATGGAAAATAAGTGTTGGGTAACATAATAGGTTACCTTTGAAACAGGTATATGTGCCAAATCAACACGGATCCGATGAAAAGTCAAATGGGCTACCTCGATGTTGTTGTGCCGCCTGACATCGTAGACTATCACACTAGCCAGGATGTGATAGTTGGTGAAGGGCAGAACATTACACTCATATGCAGCGCAACTGGTGTACCACTGCCTGCAATAACTTGGAGACGTGAGGAAAACGCCCCCTTGTGGCTTATTGGCGAGGAATCCCAAAAGATACACGTGTACAGTGTGGAGGGTCAGAATCTGACACTGTGGCAAGTGCAGCGTATGCAGATGGGTGCATATTTATGTATAGCCTCCAATGGTGTTCCACCAACTGTGAGCAAGCGCATCATGTTAGTTGTTAATTGTAAGTAGATAGCAAGCTGACGATTTCTTTATCTGGTAAGTATGTAACAGGGAAACGATAGGAGTGACACACCCTCTTCCTTTGGAAAAAATTACCATCATCATGTCCGTCTATCCGACTGTCCTTATGAACAATTAAATATTAGCGACACTAAAATTGACAAAAAGATGAAGATTATCCGCACCTAGTTTGTCGAATTAAATTTAATGTTGCTAACTTACAAGGGTCCATATGCTTTATGTTTTTTGATTGAATTTTTGCCTCGACGGCTCTAGAGAAATGCCACTAGGCAACAAATTTGACCTCAATGACAAGCTTGGCTAAAACCTAACTTTTCCGTTGACTGTTTTGCGGGGCAATGAACTAACATTTTTGTTTAACTATTCTATTGAAACGCTACGCAACAAACAGAGACCATGGCTAAAACTTACATTTTCCGAGAAATTTCGGATCGCTAGTTTAGAGTCCGGCAACCATTGTGGGCTTTCTAGAACGGTTTACGCATTATGACTATTTCCAAAATTTCGGTCAAAATTCAGTCAGTAAATCGCTATTGCTCGAGAATGTTATTTCCGATTGCGATGCATTGCTTTTCAAATAAAAATGTTTTAAGAGTATTCCAATTAGTATGCATAGCCCAAAAGTGCCAGACAAAACAAGTGTGAACACAACCTTCCCATCTACACGTCGCGACGCTCGCAATAGAATGAGATATAAAGAAGGCAAAAGAGCGACGTCGGCATAGTAAGCCTATCTTAATAACCTTGTTTTCAATGTTTTCAACAGCGGGTTTAGTGGTGGCAGTACAACTTTTCCGAAACAACAGCGCATTCCGCCACATTTGTAAACCCTGTACACAAAAGGTAAAAGGGTATTATAGATTTGTGCATTGTATGTAACAGGCAGAAGGAGGCGTGGCAGGTCATATGTTCCATGGGCAAAAATTATCAGGAGCAATAGTCGAGTCGATATAGACATGTCCGTCTGTCCGTGTTGGTCCAGTTTTCTCCGACACTGTAAGAGTTAGAGCAAAAAAATGTTACCAAAAGATGCGCATTTTCTGGCTGAGGGAGTTTATCGAATCAAGTCAATATCTTACGCCCTTCCCCCGTGACAGATTTTTACGGTTTAGAGTCTATCAACGAAACTCCTCAGAGATGTGCGTCGTGTTTATGTGCATCTATGCTATAATAATGATCGAAATCGGATAAATTAATCAAAAGTTATAGTCAAAAATATGCTGATTTCAACCCCCTTGACCTATTAACTGCTCCGAAAATCCGCTACATGTAAATATGGATAAATGTAACCTAGAGTTATAAAATTTGGGGTGGAGACTCGTGTGAGCCAAATCTTTAAAACTGTATTCACCTTTTTTCAATAGTGGCCCCCTTTCCCCGCAATTGATTAATCTTAATTACAGCCGCACCCTGCAACATATTTAAAATTGCCACATATAATAACCCCCATAATAACCAACTTCCCAATAGGAAAACTTGTCAATTGGAACTTCTCAATAGGAAAATGTTTACAGGCATATCGATCTTATGAAAAGAGACATAAAAGTGAATACTTCCGTTCCCATTTTACCGTATTTAGTGTTTATGGGGGAAGAAATGTGCTAAATTTCAATTGAATAGCTTTTATGGTGTGGGTGTAAGCCGCGAAAATCTGTCACGGGGAATGGTGTAATATATCTACTGAATCGATAAACTTGCTCTTTTCCGCATTTTTTGGTAAAATTTTTGTGGCTTTCGAGTCTGTGCCCGACAGTGGAATACCCTGTACCCATTTTTTAGATGAAAATCAAATTTAGGTGCAAATTTTTGTATTAACGAGTTGAGGGGTTGGTCGTAATAACTATATTACGGGGGTAGGGGGATGATTCGAAAAAAGGTAAACATTGTTTGGTTTATAAGCTTAAAATTAGTGTACATAGGGCACGGGGGTTGGAGAGCGGAGCCCTCTAGCCTAGTAAATAAAGCAAATGTTTGATATATCAAATGTATTGTTTTTTAACTCAAAACGTAAGAGTTGAGTGGGTATGATATAACCTAGTACAAATAATAAAGCTAAGTAACTAACACATAAATTAACAAGACAAATGTTCTAAAGCTTCGGCGAACCGAAGTTACTAACATTCGCACTTGTTTTTCATATAACGTTTTAATTTACCTGAACAGTTGCGCCCATAATTTGGACGCGGTATGATACCATATACGTGGGTCTAGGGCAAAAGCTAACACTGGAGTGCATCACGGAGTCACAGCCTACGTCTGTAAACTTTTGGATCAAGGATAAAGAATTCTTACAGGGTGGCTCCTATGAGTCTATCACCGTCGACCACGTCAATCGGTTTGTTATGCGCTTGACTTTACGGCCAGTTACGAAGCGGGATTTTGGCGAGTACAAATGCGTAGCAAAGAATATGATGGGTGAGACAGAACGCTTCATAACGGTACATCGTAACTCAGGTAAATATTTGTTTTAGAGATCGAAAAGCATATTTGACATGTTTTTCCACTAGACAAGCCGAATAAGCATGTACAGCATTCTCACCAAACATCGTCTCGCGACAATCAGTTTAGAGTCATTGAAGGTTAGTATTTTGTTGTATCAATGCAACTATCTAAATATTTTTTTATTTATTTTCAGAATTTGTAACAAATGTGGGTATCCGGTGGATGAAATCTGAACAGATACTTAGTGTAATTGTATTCGGTATTACTTATGTCACACTTTTCTGTGTATAAATAAATGATCATGTTTCTAAATATTAATACATAAGTTCTTTTAGATTCCTCCAAATTAAGTAAAATTTAAGAGGAATTTTGAGAAAACACTTTACAATGACGTCAAATGGTATTAAGTCCTCAGTAAACGGCGAATTAGCATTTAAGAAATAGTTTTCGGACACACTAATTTAAATTTTGTATACCCTGTACACAAAGTGTAAAAGGGACACTTGTGCAATGTGTACATGTTATAAATAATCAAAAGCTTTTGTCAAAAATGTGCTCATTTCATCCCCCTTCGCCTATGAACTGTTCCAAAATTCCACTTCATTTAGATATGGATATATGCGACCTAGAGTCAAACAAATTTTGTGTGGATACTCGTGTGACCCTCATTAAAACTGTCTTCAACACATTTTACACAAAGTGTAAAAGGGTAATATAGATTTGTGCAATGTATGTAACAGGCAGAAGGAGTCCTGGCAGACCATATGTTCCATGGCCAAAAATGGTCAGGAGCAATAGTCGAGTCGATATAGACATGTCCGTCTGTCTGTCCGTGTGGTCGCACCGTTTTCGGAGACTATAAGAGCTAGAACAACAATTTTCACCAAACGATGCGCATTCTCTCTATGCAGTACAAGTTGGTCGAATTTGATTTAACATTTACGTTAACAAAATATGGTACGTTAGGCTTATAAGCTTAACAATATTGACCTTATTCCACACCATCCCCCCAGCCCCGTAGAACAGTTACCGTTATTACGCCCATAACCTTCAACGCACCGATACAAAAATTTGCATGCAATTTGGTTTTCATGGAAAAAATGGGTACAGGGTATCCCACTGTCGGGCACCGTCCCGACCGTCTGCATCAAATTGTTTTTCAATAAAATCCCCCCTTCCCCCGCAATCAATTAACCTTAATTACTGCCACACCCCGCAATATATTGATTTGAAAATAGTCACAGATATTTTTTTATGTGTTTTCGATGTATGTTTCAAAGTTTTACAACATTGCTGTTCGAATACTAGAGTTATGGGCATAAAAGTAATTTTTGCCAACAAGGGTTCATTGGCAAATTATTACCTAAGCCTTTTTAACTTTATATCCGTTCTTGTTTATTTTTACTCCACACATACACAGTAACAGTTGAATAAATATTATAGTTTGGGAAGGGAGCGAGATATCAAAATTATTTTTTGAATAAAGAAATTTTTGAAAGTAATAAACTTTTAATTGCGATTTTATTAATTCACTTTAATACTTCCAACTTGGACAATAATAAATGGATTTCGTATTGTGACAAAATGTTACTAAAACTGCAAAAAAATGTTTTTTATATTTTCATGCAATGTTTTCTTTCCATTTCGAATTCAAACAAATCGACACTTCCACTAAAATAATCATAAAACAATGTGATGCAAGACGGTGCCTGACAGTGGAATACCCTGTACCCATTTCTCCCATGAAAATCAAATTTCTGTGCAAATTTTCGTGGCGATGCATTATGGGCGTAATGTTTAGGAAAAAGGTAAACATTGTTTAGTTTATAAGCCTAACATGAGTCTACATAACATATTTTTTGGCTCTGCAGAGACAGACGGACGGCCATGGCTGTATCGACTCGACTGTTGATCATGTTTTCCCATGTACAGGGTATAAAAAGTTAATAACATTGAAAAGGTCTTATATTACATTTTGGAATCTATTGTCAGCCCCAAGCGTATCTATGTATAAGCAAACTATTTGCAGTTATTATCGAAAATGTGTTGTAAAAATACTTTTGCGCGTGCCTTCTCCAATCGGTGATAGGAAAGGTAGCTAGTGTACGGAGCCGCTGGATTTTAATTCGCTGGACTATGTTAATGCCGTCGTAGAGCTCATAGAGTTCGTCGTTCCATCGGATGCGGTATTAGTCGCCAACGCGTAACTGAATTTTGGAACAAAGGCCGATGTCCTATTTACTTAGGGTTATACTAATAAAACGCATTATGTTTTTGTTGTCTTTCTGCCACTTAAATCGTGAGTTTTTTATGTTTATATAGAGCTATATTTTGTATGTTTACAAATTGTTACATAATTTTTTTGTATTCGGTCAAAAAAAAAAACATTTACTTAAAGGCAAATTAAAACCTCTGTTTTCATTAACTATGAACATTTTGAATAGATGTTCGATTGGACATTTAATTTGCATATACATGGGTACATTTAACTACAATTTGTTTAGTTTATATACATTTGTGTTAAGGATTAACAAAATTGCCTTATATAGTATTCCAAAGAACTTTTGGCATAACTTACAGAAAATTTGTCTAAATAACGTGGTTAACAATTGCACAGCGCATATGGCCAACAAAAAGGTGCCAATGACACCTAGTAAAATAAATTATAATGATTTCTGTATGTATTTATGCATTTATAATGACCGTGTCGAGGTAGGCTTTAAATGATTCAAATTCTTTTGGAACCCTTTTTTTAACTTTTGTTGAATGTAAAAAGTGTGTCTTGTATGTGCCTCTGTGTGTGTGCATATTAATATACATATATATATGTGTGTGAGTGTGAGTGCTATCGAAACTAATCGCTAACCCTAGTCAAAATTAATCATTAATGGGTGTAGCGAAATATTCAACTTGAGCCGCTATGCCCATTAACAACCACCTTCGCTGTAGCTGCCGGCTCTGGCTCCGTGGTAGGCACTTGAACAGCAGGAGGCGGAGTTGCTCCCTGTATTTTAGCTAATACCTCTCGCTGCTCGTAAATCTCATTGACTAGTTTTTTAACAAATGGATGATTAAATTTGCCTTCCGTTGAGTCAAAAAATTCTTGATGCTTCAGCAAGCAATTATCGCGTTTTTCATATTCAAATGCCTGCATTACCATATCCAGTCGATCCAGATCCTTAACAAATTTTGACTCAGCACTTTGAGAGTGTTCATATTCCTACAAAAACCAGCAGATTAGCAAAACAATAAGTTTTAATTGAGCTTTAATATTCACTTCAAATAGTTCCATAATACGCTTGCCACGCGGTTCAATCAATTTGCAAATGTCTTCCATTGCCTTGAATTCCATCGCGCGTTTTTCCTCCTTTGAGACACCACAAAATGGCGTAATGTCACCTACAAGACTTTCGGCAAGGTCATGCACTAGAGCCAGCTCCATACAGCGTATTTGATTTAAGCCTTCGCTACCATCCAGTAGAAAAGTAAGCATACTCATCCTATACATGTGTCCCGATATCGACTCGCAATCGTTGACATCTCGCAGTACCCAGCCAGTGCGTTTGGTGTGCTGTGGAATATAACATTAAGAGAGAGTTAAATAAATAATTTATAGTGTATCATTTTACATATTATTAAAATTATAGTTGCAATCACACCGCTAGATCTTCAGTTTTTTTCTTAAATATTTTGCATAATCTGTGGTTGGTGTGAGAGGTTGAGGTAGCTTGTTATTTGATCAATAAACTTAGCGCAAAATATGGCAGTGCTGTTATAAATAGAACCAACCTTTAAGCAAGGTCTAAGGGAATATAAATAGAAAAGTTGCCAACTTCCTGATTGCTTTTGTTTTTGCGAACTAATCTTTCCTAGAAATTTAGCTATTTGCTTTAAAGAAAAATGAAGTTCCAGGTAAGCATTCCCATTTGATAAGCTTTAAGACAATTATATGCGCAAGTTTAGTGATGATAGCGACACCAATAGTGAAAGCGAATTATTATTTTGGTCCAAATGATGTGAATATATCTTCCCCGTGTGGCGAGCGGGTTAGAGAATACCACCTCAGCAGGTCAAAGCCTTTTGAGACCAGAAGAGCCACCCCAGGCCTTAAAAGGGTTGTGCGTAGGATTTGGGATCTACCACGTAAAACCACAATTCCAATGAAAGAATGTATAGACATAAGGCCTTAACCCGATAACGGGTTGTTATGGCCAGTTAAGAAGAAGAATTAGATATGAATATGTAGCTACATGCATACATAAAGTATACATAAAAGAATATATATGTACATATAGTCGCTAAATACAGCAAAATTTAAATCATTTTGAAATCCCTCAAATGCAAAGGATGATTATGAAAAAATAATAATAATAAAGGACTATTTGCTAGATAGATTGTCACATATCAAAAATATTTATATTTCTATCTGATTAGTTATTTAAATATTAGCACACCTTGGCAAATAGTTTCAAGTTACTAAGAAAAACTGACACCATACACCACAAAAGAGTGTTTTACGTCTCTCTTTTTATTGATCGCTTTTTCTTTAGAACTAATTTTGAGATTGATTCACAATAACACATAGCGTAAACATGTCTCTTTCAACAATACAATATATGTATGTATGTGCATATATAAACATATGTATATCTTTTCTAAGTATATTCTGAAGGCCAAGATCAAAGTCACAAGTGTTTGTTGTATTCATGTTGCACGCTTTTTTTGATGCACATTATCGATTTACGAAGAGTTTCTTTACTGTTTCATTCAGTTAGTGTAAAATTTCACATTGTTTTGTTTCCAAAAATATTAGTATACAAATACAAAACATATGAAATAAAACACCTCAATCTTGTTTTTGCAGAATAATAGTGAGGATAATAGTGGAAGAGGTCAATATTGCTTTCTTTAGCTGTTCTTCTATTTGTGATTATTATATATATTGGACATGAATACACATGTATATATCCGCGCTTATTCGTTTATACACGTATATTTAGCGCTTTGTCAACCAAAACCTTTTTATCTCTGATAAGATAGAAAAGTTATATGTGAACTAGGGGTTTTTGTGCAATAAACTAGGAGAACTCCCAAAAGCGATTGGGTAACTACACATATACAATATGTGTGAAAACTCAACCTTGACCTAAAACGGTCTAAAAAGAAGAAAGAGAACTTTACTTAGCTTTTTATTAATATTTGTATGTATGTAAATAGGAAAATGGACTTAAAAAAACATTATTAAGAAAAAAAGGAGAAAGAACGCAACAAAATTATGATCGAAAGCAAAACAAATGCACAGCGATTTAAAATTGTATATAGTATGTATATATATATATATATATATATAGTATATATGTATGTACGTATTTTTGGCAGAGGCCCATTTCTTTCAGCTGAGGTGGGACGCACAATAAAAACATATACATGAGTACATTTTTTTATATTTTGACGAAAGTCAATAAGATATGTATTTTCATTTGAAAAAGTGAAATCGTATGTTACGTGACATGACAATATGTATTTGATTATTTTTTTAACCAGGATAAATGTTTAAATATAGTGTTCTCGAAAGGCTGGCTGCTTATAAGAGTATTTGCTTATATTTAAATTTTAATCGATATAAACTGATAAGTTGGTAAATTGTAATTCACAAAGCTGGACTTTGCTTTTGTCTTGTGGTTTGGCGAGCCAACAGGTATAGCTCATAGTTAAGTTAGATTAAAATTACATTTATTATGAGCAACATGTATCAGCTTTTGACCATATGGCGTACTTGTGAAATAAATTGCACTTGATCTTCTTGCTCTTCGTTCATTATTAAATTATTATTGTTCCATTAGGTGGCACATCCACCAGTTTGATTTTGAGCTTCGTTCCATGAACTTTTTTTCAGTCAAGATATGTTCTCATAGGCATAGTTTTCTTTGTGCATAAGAGCTGAAAGCGCCTAGTGCTTACTAATCAACAAAGTTTCACGGTCATCTTGATTTCATAACCAAAACAAACATAAAATATTTCATGATATGTGATTTTTGTTCCTATATTTACAAACGAAAAAAAGGTCGCGATTTGTGGAGCAGTTTTTACATAATAAGCAATAATGTGAGCGCAAACAATTTCAATTAAGTACATATATATAAAATAAAGCACTTCCACGAAATCAAAATATTTTCAACTTTTTTTTTGTTCATGTTAGGGTGGTTTTGGCTTAAAATATTTCATGTCGCCCGGCTATCGGCCTTCGGCGAAAAATCGATTAAAACATATGACACAATAAACTAACAGATACGGATACATACACTTGCCAACACAAGAACAGAGACAAAACATTGTTAAAGCTGAAAAATGAATGGTTCAACTTACTTTAAGGTTGCCAATCAGCTCCATAAACTGCAATATCTCTGCCAGTCCCGCATTCAAGCAGGGTTTCTTCCCTGCCTCCGTGGGTGCATCTGATTTGCTGCCTACGACGTCTATACAAGACGTACCCATTTCCTTTGTGGAAGATGTGTTCTTGCTGCTGCCAGCAGAGATCTCATCGACTTGTTTATGCACCTGAAGGGGTTCGGCTGCTAGTGAAGACATGGCAAATTTTGTGTTTTGCTGTTGTTGTTGATGTGGCGATGATTTGGCGCCTTTATAGTTGTTTGTGTGAAAGTAACGTTGAATATCCTGACTGCGCTGCTGCCATACGTTGCTACTGGCAATTGTTAAAAATCTCGATTTTGCTGCTTCGTGTGCCGACTTCAATTCACCGTGACCGTTCACGTCCACGTACTCACTTGAAATGACGCTGTTGAAGTTGATTTTGGTTGACGGCAACGACGACGCCGTTGCTCGACTAGACTCATTCGGCTTTTGTTGCTTTGATATTGCTGCTGTTGTTGTCGTTGTTGTAGAGGACAAGCTGCGCGTACTCGCTTTAGTCGCTGCGACCTGCCTGAGGAACAGGTATAGATCGGCAACTGTGATGTTAGCCGTTGCGGCATTGCCATTCACAACGCAGCCGCCACTTTGTGTCGTAGCGGCTGTGGCTGCCGCTTTCATCAGCTGCTGCAGTGAGAGCATTGCTACTCAGAAAGCACGCGCGTGATTATAGCTACAAGTTATTATTGCTGTAGCTGCTGCTGCTGCCAAGCACGTGATAAGTAAGTGGAACCCGTTGGACTGTAATTTGGACAGAGAAAGAGAGTCCAGCTATTTACTATTATTTAGCAGTTTAATAATATAATACTACTACAATAATACTGCACTAAAAGAAAAGTAAACGCCAAAAATGAAAACAAACTCCATAATGGAATGGAATTTTCATTCTTATGCCCCAAACAAACAGCATTCGGTTGGCCAACCGCAGTACATTTCGGTCGTAAGAAAATCAAAATATTTTGATTTTACACCGCGGGTTGGGCAGCCGGTTGCTATGTGTATGGGGGCATTAAGATAAAAACGCTGTTTCGAAACTGTTTCGGTCCGTCGTAATGATCAACTATCTATAGATTCGTGTCGAAAACATTGCGTTTAAATTTTGTTGATTACATTTTTCCAAGCTTGTATAATTTCATGTTTCAATAGTCTTTTACTAAATTTTATATTTTTATAATTTAACCTAAATAGAAACAAAGTTCTTTTGGATGACCAAAAGTTGTGCTGCAATATTATGGAATACTCCCTCTTAGTACACAAATTAATTTCGTGTTGCTTCGTGATCAAAATTAATTTAATACCATACATACATACAATTAAAATAATTATTAGCAGGAAAAACAAGTCCGCTTCCGACACTTTCTGTATTGTTAACTACAATTTAAACCAACCTTATTTACTTCACGGCAGGCTTTGTCCCTGATTATTATGTCCGATTATTATGACAACACTTGAGGTTCCGGAACACTAATGGGAATAGGAAAGGAAAGTAACAAGCGTGGGCTTCAAGCAGGCACTACAAGGTTGACAGATGGATGAATAGCTGCGACAACGGTAAAGACGCTAGCTTCCGCCAAACTAAATTACACGACGATGGTTCGGTAGTGAATTTAATTGTACAACGGCAAGAACAGCAACGGATACGTCGACGCCACAACGTAATTATAAATATCACTAATCTAATATATATGGACCCACATCTATATATGTATATAGAATATACACACACACTACACTACTGCACACGCGCTGTGCTTGACACTTTTTTTGCACAATAAATTGTTAAAATTACTACAATATTCGATGAAAGAGCTCATTTGTATTTTTATACTTCTGTTTTCGCTGCCTTTATGCACTTTAGTTTGTCACATAAATTACATTTAAATTTTCCAACACGTCGTGTTTTTCTTCTTTTTCCAATTAGTAGTATTTATTAGCAATGCAGCAAAAAGTGTTGTAGCTACAACAACAAACGCTGTCACTGGCGGTTGTAATAGTAAATAATGATTTTCTGTCCTTGCCAGCAAAAGCCACTCTTCTTCTTTTGAATTTTTTGCAAGTACTACCCATTTGATTAAAATTATGAAAGTGGTCAGTCACGTATGAACAGCTGTTCGATAAACAACGAACTGCCAACTTGCTTCAATAAGCCAGAATAGCGTGTGACAAGTATCATTTTGTAATATTATTATTAAAGATAAATATAAATGTTGGCGCCAATAAAACATTTGCTTAGCAACTATCGCATTGTGTTAGCAAGCGGATCCCCGCGTCGCCAAGAGCTCGTGCATATGCTGGTAAGTTCTTGTTTTTAAAATAAAATGCTCAAATAATTGCTATCCTTTTAAAGGGTCTCAATGCTGAATTGTGTCCCTCAAAATTCGAGGAAAATCTCAATCCAGCGGACTATAAAGAATTCTCTGACTATATAGAAGCAACAGCTTTGGGCAAGGCTGAGGATGTGTTCAATCGTTTAAATGACGATAGTGACGGCGATTCCAATAGTAATCTTGTTGTCATTGCAGCGGATACGATGGTCACAGTTGGAGATAAAATATACGGAAAGCCAAATGATGCAGCCGATGCAGTGCTAATGTTGACAATGTATGTTTGGGATCAATTTCACTATTGTTAATGTTTTATTTGTTTTTGTAAAAGTCTCTCCGGTGTTTGTAATCGTGTTTTCACAGGTGTTGTGCTTAAACATGCCCATGGTGTGCGTCGATTTACAGAAACTGCAGATGTATATTTTGGACAGCTAACGCCAGACCAAATCGCAGACTATGTGGAAACAGGACATCCACTGTGAGTATAATTTCATTCCAAATATTTAACTTAATAATCGACATATTCGCTTTTACTTGTTACAGCGACAAAGCTGGCGCATATGGAGTGCAAGGGCCTGGTGGCGCACTAATACGGCGAATTGATGGTGACTTTTATTGTGTCATGGGCTTGCCGCTTCACCGATTATGCTGCGAACTAAACAAATTGTTGTTAGAGGATCTGCAGTAAATCTTACTATACGTGTACATAGTTTATAGATACACTTATGTACATCCATACATGTAGCAGTACATCGCTTAACATTGTTATTGTTATTGTCGTTCTTATCAACTGTTTAGAGCGTGCTTGGCTTGTACGTCAGAGGCTACACTTTAAGTGCTATTAGTTTAAACTGATAAGATGTCTTTATATTTCACTGTTAGTCTAATGCTTTTATATAAAAACCACCAAACTTCATTAAAGAAACACGGTCGAGTTGACTGCCATAATTTTAGCTGTTTCATTGCGGTGCAAGCAAACATTTAGCTACAGCCGCCACATCATACTACATTTGGGAAAATAATCACAGAAAAAAAAAACGAAAACGTATTGTTTTTGTTTAATTGAATACGAGTTTTGTGCATACGTATGAAATAATAGAAAAGTTAATATAAATTAAACAGCCAAACAATTGGGAGCTTGTTATTAAGCTGTGATGGCAGAGAAACAGTACCTCTCGCAAACTAAAAGTTCCCAACAGCTTTGGGGCGGTCGCTTTAACGAACAGTCACATGAAGCATTAATGACGTTAAATAATAGCTTGCTCTACGATGAGCGTCTTTATGCGGATGACCTGGAAGGAAGCAAAGCCTACGCAGAGGCGCTAAAGAAAGCAGGACATCTAAATAGTGATGAGTGTGTCAAGATTGTGAAATCTTTGGAACTGATTCGGTTTAGTTGGATTGAACGCATGATTAAGTTTTTGCCCAGCGACGAAGATGTGCACACCGTAAATGAGCGCCTGCTGATAGAGATTACGGGTGAGCTGGGTCAGCGTTTGCATACTGGACGTAGTCGCAACGATCAAGTCATTACGGATATGAAACTATGGATGCGAAAGGCCATACGCGACACCTTATCACGACTACGTTTGCTGATTGATGCTGCCTTGGAAAAAGCTGAGACACATCTGGGCGTGCTTATGCCAGGCTATACTCATATGCAACGCGCGCAGACTGTGCAGTTTTCGCACTGGATCCTCTCTCACGCCTTTGCAATACGTGAGGATTGCCTGCGTCTGGTGGACCTTCGAGAGCGCTTCAATACCTTACCTCTGGGCAGTGGAGCCTTGGCGGGGAATCCACTGGGCATTGATCGCTTATGGCTCGCCGAGCGTTTGGGGTTTGCTTCAGTGACGGCCAACAGCATGCATGCTGTCGGCGATCGCGATTTTGTGGGTAAGCTTTAGTCGTTGGTTATAGCTATTACTAGTTTCAAAGACTTTTAAAATGGTCCCTAAACTTATTCCTCGTAAATCGAATTAATACACTAATATTCTGTATTTTCTCCTAATCAAGTTGACTTTATTTACTGCTGCTCATTAGTCAGCCTGCATTTGTCGCGACTCGCCGAGGATCTAATAATTTACACGACACAGGAATTCGGATTCATAAAGCTGGCCGATGGCTTTGCAACCGGCAGTAGCTTAATGCCGCAGAAGCGCAATCCCGATAGTCTTGAACTTATACGCGGCATGGCTGGCTTGATTTCGGGGAATCTAACATCTATTATGATGACCATCAAAGGCACTCCCTCTACCTATAATAAAGATTTGCAGTTCGACAAACAATACTGTTTCCAGAGCTACGATAAGTTGGCCCAAGTTTTGGATGTGGCCATAGGTGTCATTCATTCAATGCAAGTGAACCGACACCAAATGGAGGCCGCTCTCAGTACGGATATGCTAGCCACCGATTGGGTAAATGAACTGCCACAGATAAAAAAAATTAACAAATCACATTAAATTTGATTGCAGGCCTACTACCTGGTTCGCAAGGGTGTGCCCTTCCGCCAGGCACATCATTATATTGGTCAGGTTGTATCATTGGCGGAGAAGCGTGGCGTTGGTATTACCGAGGTGCCACTAGGCGAACTGCAGCAAATTTGTCCAGCATTTGCCTCTGATATTGCCAGCCTTGCTGACTATGTGCAAAATGTGCAGCAGTACGACGCAATAGGTGGGACAGCAACAGTCTGCATACTTGAGCAACTGCGCCAGTTGAAGGACTTCTGCAAAGGTTTAAGTCAACAGTTATAGCTCATGGACAAGATTGCTGTATAAAATATATCGATCGTTTACTGTACACAGTGTTGGGGTTATTTATTTATGTTACAAGAAAAATTTTAGATTTACATATATGTATATAGTGCTTGTTTAAGGCCAGAGTGCCTAGTTGATGCTTGGACTGCTAGGCGTATATGTGTATGGCTCTTGAATGGCCAGCTCGCTTCGCTCTAGCTGTTGATAGCCGGTCATTGCGGAGTTCAGTGGGGGTGCCATCTTACCGCCTGAAATAAGCACGCCTAGACTTTGTTGCAATTGCCAACGGCGTGCCTCGCGTATGGACTTGTTGCGTCGCAGCGTCTTGGCTAACATGAAGGAACATAGTACGCCAAGTAGTTGTACAAAGGCAACCGTGGTTGCTCCCGTCGCTATCAACATAGCGCTTTGTGAGATGATAAAGTTCATTTTGCGGAAGCAGCCAAATTCGTAGGGCTGCACACAATCAAAATAACCGCTATTGTTTGTGTTCTCAGCCAAGCTGGCACAACAAGAATCTGGCACATAAGTGCTGTCTGTGTGATTCACATTGTTATCCAGGTACTGCTTCCAATCATCCGGATCCGCAACGCCGCAGCATTCCAGCTGTAAGAAATTGAATGATTTAATTTGTCGATGTCTTCGTTTTTAAGCTTCTAAGTTACTTACGCCAGATTGCATGAAATCCACACCTGCTGCCACATAGGGATCTTTCGTGTACTCGCCTAGCGCTTCGTGCATGGTTCGCGTTAGCATCTCACGCACCTGGCCCTGCAAAACAAACGCAGCAATGGCAGCAGACACTTCTAGAATGAATACTAGGAACAGTGCTACGCCATACTAATGGAATTGGTAGATTAGTATTATAAAAAGATTTAATGAATCGACCACCGACCATATTAATAATAAGGACACTTTCTTTGACTGCACCGTATGCGCCCAGGGTGGCTACTGCAATAAGAATAAAACCGATAGCAACCAGCAGGGCTGGTGGCGAGGAGAAGTGTCCATCAAGAAACAGACTAAAGTCCCCGAAAATTGCTTGAATGGTCGTACCCACCATTATTAGCAAAATGGCAGTGAGCTGAAAGTATACAAAAATTTCATAAACAGTCTCTCCATATCTCAGTAAAAAACACACATTGGGCAACTTTCGAGGTTGATTTAAACGTTAAACGTCCTTGAATTGTGCACTTATTGCTAGATTTGATCGACGGTTTTGGCAAGTTTTTTAGTCTATCTATAAAAATTGTTCTTACACAATGGGTTTCGTAAACAATATTATGTAAGGTAAATTCAATATTTACCGTAAGTTTGTTGGTAGTAATATATATGTTCATGTACCGTATGTACCATACGGTTCTACTACAAAAAAGATCAGCGGATCCATACTGGATAGTTGCATACAATTTTACCAAAAGATGCAATTAACTTATACGCAGAATAAATTTATTGAATGATATCAATCATAAATTTGGCATAGAGGTAAGCACACTCTATTTGTGGATGTGTAAATTTCAACTACTTCGGTCGATTCTGGTGTTATTTGTAAAAGAAACATATGGCTTGCTACGCCTACTTCTATGCGTTGTTGATATTATCAAATTAATATATGTATATATGTACCTCGGTAGGGTAAAAAAGATCTACGATACCTTATTTTGTCATCTATCAACTGATGATAAACTTATAGGTACAACTAGTTAAGGCAGATTGAAAAATATGTCTCTTTATAAAGATTAAAGATAGTTTTTATAAAGCTGAAAAATGAACTGGCTTTTCCCACATTGTCTTTGCTTATCAAATCGGCTATGTGAATCATAGCTAGTTGATAAGATAGGCGCGCATATATGTATGTACATACATATGTAGTACATACGCGTTACCTCATTATCAGTGGTTATTTTCTGTAAAACAAAATGGCGTACCCTAAACCTTTGTGAGTTATAGCCGCAACTTCGTAATTTTGCAATTTTGTAATGCATTTTATCGGCACACTTACCGCAAACATAAAGCTCACTATAATAAGCATATATTTAGCACATCGCATGCCGGAATTTAATTGCAAATCCCGATTTGCCATTTTTAATCAATTTTGCGTTTGTTGTTGTCAGTTCGCTGTAAATAAAAAAGGTAATTACAAACTTGAATATAGTATTTGAATTAGATTTTATTGTCGTTGGCGTCTTGCCTGACATACTTCTACAATATGTACTTTAACTTTTGGTAGTCACACGTATACTGAGCGGGTATCACAATCTGGCCAACAAGTCTCGACAAAGTTTTGCAATTGCGTTAACTGGGTTGCCGCGTTCTCTCACTCTTGCCTTTGTGCTAGTTCTAGTGAGCGCTCTTGGCAATGTTCCTACTGACTTATCAGCTAATAAATGTTTGTTTCATATTCATAAAAGCGAATGATAAGATTATGGCCAGGTCTGTTACATCAAACGTGTTTATTTTGTTAAAATATGATATAAGCTCACCTTGTTGATAGTTTAGCTATGTCACTCCGCTCTCGTTCTCTCCGTTCTATGGCACACATGTACATATGTACCTAATTTAGGTATTGATTTCATTTATTTTATAAAAATTCATACATTGTAATGCTTGACGTATCGATTTTATTATTTCACGTGTGTAGAAATTCGAAATTTGTGCAATATATGTTACGGGAAGAAGGTGGCGTGTAGGACCATAAGTTTCATGCAAAAATTGTCGAAGTTGACTTGGGATTGGCTATTATACCATAAACGTATGTGCGTGTGAACACCTAGATCTTGGAGGCTACAAGGGTTAGAGCCACAAACTTTCTTAAAAGAAGGGACTGCATATAATGATTATTTTGTTATTTTCAAACAAAATAAACAGTTGGTAACCAACTCAGGCTTTTCCGCACGTTTATCAAAACAACCGAAATTAGCTAGGAAAAATTTAAACAACAAAAAAATTAAAACAAAAAATTTCGAAAATGATTTACTCTTATTATTCTTCTGGCGACCCAACTAAAGCGACTAGAGTGCTTAAATTCAATAGGAAACCCTTTGATGACATGCCCAACACGATAGAAAATATTTAGCTTGATAAAGTGGAAATTACTAAAGTTATTGTAAAAACAAACTTTTTAAAATTATTTACCCTTATTTTTCCTCTGGCGACCGAACTATAGCGACTAGAGTGGTCAAATTCAATAGGAAACCCTTTAAAGATATGCCCAACACAAAAACATCTCCAAATCGCCGGAAAAGTTGTCAGAGTGCTTAAATTGTCGAAAAACATAAAATTAGACATTCGCAATACTTTTTTGCCGAAAAGTAACAGTTGGTAACCAACTCAGGTGTTTCTGCACGTTTATCAAAACAACCGAAAAAAGTGAAAAAAGTGGACACAGTTTTAACAATTAGGGTCAGACGAGTCTCCACACCAAATTTTGTAACTCTAGCTCACACGTATCCATATCTACATGCAGTGCAATTTTGCCACAGTTTATTTAATTTTTTAAACGTAGATACACATAAACTCGACGCAAACCTCTGTCGAGTTTTGAGATGATAGATTGAACGGAGCGGCTGTAAACAGCAAAAGTATGTCACAGGGGAAGGGGGAAATATATTGACGTGATTCGACAAACTTCATCTGTTCGGTGTATATGCGCATCTTTTGGTTAATTTTTGTGCCTCTACCTCTTATGGTGTCTGATATCTAGACATTCATACGGATGGACGGACGGACGGACATGTCTATATCGACTCGACTATTGCTCCTGAACATTTTTGCCCATGGAACACATGGTCTGCCCCGCCTCCTTTTGCCTGTTACATGCATTGCGCAAAACTATAACACCCTTTTACACTTTGTGTACAAAGAATAAAAAAAAAATTAAAAACCAAAAATTTTGAAAATTATTTGCTCTTATTATTTTTTTGCCGACCCAACTATAGCGACTAGAGAGCTCAATTTCATTAGAAAACTCTTTGAAGACATGCCCAACACGAGAGAAAAACATTTAGCTTGCTAAAGCCGATATTAATAAAGTTATTTGAATAACACACTACATCGACAACGACAACGCACTGACAAAAAAACATCTCCAAATCGTCGGAAAAGTTGTCAGCGTGCTTAAATCGTCGAAAAACATAAAATTTGAGATTTTAGTTCTTTGGCCAATCCAAATACTATTTTGCGGAAAAGTAAAAGCAGTAATAATTATGTGCTTTTAAATCTAGGAGTCTCTATTTAGCAGCGTTATGTCTTCGTCCATTTGCTGCAATTGCTCCACTGTTTTAAGGGGAAATTGACTCATTGCTGCTGGCAAGTCACAAAGGAATAAAAGCGCATAGAAATACAATAGGCAATGCATGTTGTTTTTGTAATTTATTGATTTTATTTCACACTTACATTTGCTCTACATTGCATTTGCGCTCTCCTTTCGTCAACTCTCTCACGAAAACGCTCAAAGCAACAACAAACAGGACAAATTTCGTTTCAGTCATTTCAGAGCGTAAGCGGCACGCGCCCTCTCTCAAATCTCCTCTCTCCTACATTTTACCAACTGTCATTCCAATCTTCGCAAAACTACCAGTATTGCACTACTTGGTAAAGGACAATTGGTAAATTGAGAACTGAAGGGCTCCTGTTGAACGCTCGCTTTGCATTGCTTGAGCAATGTATACTTATAAAGGTACTGTTATAGCTGCGACGTCAACATGTGTATGTATTGCAGTGGTCTTCAGAAAGAGCCCAGAGGACCAAACGTTTATGATATCGCATTCGAGTGAAATGTGAGACTCAACCCGACAAAACGCTCGTTTTTGGATGCGAAAAAGATACGAATAAGATTCATATGTCGTTCAGTTTGAGGCAGCAAAAAGCTATTGTCTACGTATGTCGCAAGAAATATTGTTAACTTGCATTTGGCGATATCTCTTTTGACACGTTAGAAATATCAGAAGAGTCTCGCAAAAGATATCGCAAAAGCTACTCGCTAACCGTATTTCTTGCGAGACTTTTCGGATTCTGTGTTCTAGAACACACAAAATGTTGGATTGTGTTGGTGAGCACTGCACTGCGCCAAACCAGCATCACCCACATGAATCACCACATAAGCGGAAGCCAAAGCAAAGCAATACAAAATAGTGCGCAAAACAAATAAAAGTAAACGGCAACCGCAGTGCATAGCTCACTCACAACGCGCTGCAGCGTCGCATTTACTCTCGCACAAACAGTGAGCGACGATACTTTCGTGACGGAAAATGTACCGTTAGTTCGTGACGCAAATTTACGTGTGTATCCAAGCCCCAAACATTAAAAATGCAAAATAAAATAAATACTTTGGAAACGTTGTTCTGGTGTTAAATTTTCTCGTCGAACGCAACCGTGTTTCCCGGTTCACACCACTGAACGAATGGCTGGCAACAATCCGTATCAAGGCTAAATTCCTCAACATCAGCCTAATTTGTGCGCACGCACCGACGGAGGACAAGGACGATGCGACCAAGGATGCGTTCTATGATAGACTGAAGTCTGTCTACGACCGCTGCCCAGCCGATGATGTTAAAATCGTGTTAGGCGATTTTAATGGAAAGGTTGGAAGAGAGCGCATCTTTGGTCCTACTTTTGGACATTTCAGCCTTTAATTTAATTGACTTCGCCGCGGAGCGTAACATGGTAGTCTGTAGTACCAGATTTCCGCATCCCGATATCCACAAGGCTACATGGCTGTCTCCTGACCAATCTACACGTAACCAGATTGATCATGTTGTGATTGATGGAAGGCATGCATTCGGCGTTCTTGATGTTCATACGTTCAGAGGGGTCAACATCAACTTTTATCATTACCTTGTTGCAGCAAAGGTTTGCATGCGTCTGAGCAACTCACTCAAGCTCCCTCAGAACCTGAGGTATCCACTGATAGTGGATGCACAGGGTGCACTGAGGTTGCGGAAGGAACACTTCTCTGGCTTGCTATCGGGCGATGGTGAGGACAATTCCGCTCCCGGACTTAACTTCCCAACGTCATCAATTATTGACGACGGCGTGGATATACCGCCTAGCTATGACAAAGTCACGGCCGCAATCAAGCGGCTCAAGAACAACAAAGCGTCTGGTGCAGCTGACTTGCCTGCTGAGACTGTTCAAGACTGGAGGCAATGAGTTCGAAATATGCATGCACCGGGTCTTTTGCACAATATGGCTAGATGAGAGAATGCCCGATGATTGGAACCTTGGTGTTCTCTGCCCTGTCCTCACGAAGGGTGATCCCACGGTGTGCGCTAACTACCGTGGTATCAGTCTTCTTTCTATTGCATATAAGGTCCCATCGAGCGTACTGTGTGAAAGACTTGAAAGATTGGACCTTATCAGTGTGGCTTTAAGCCTGGTAAGTCCACCATAGACCAGATATTCACACTACGCCAAATCCTGGAAAAGACCCTTGAAAAACATATCGACACCCACCATATCTTTGTTGATTATAAAGCAGCATTGGAGGGATCGCGTATATGCCGCACTGTCTTAGTTTGGTATTCCTGCAAAGTTGGTACGACTATGCAGAATGATGTTGCGCAACACGCGCAGCTCCGTCAAGGTAGGAAAGAGCTTCTCTGAGCCATTTTATACCAAGCGAGGCTTCAGACAAGGCGATGCCCTCTCCTGCGACCTCTTCAATCTTTTGATGGAGAATGTGTTGCGAAAGGCCGAAGTAAATGTGAACGTGACTGTATTCTATAAGGGTGTCCAGTTGCTTGCATATGAGCGTCAACAGTGCACCAGTGGCTTCATAACACACAAATTTCTGTAGCAGATCGCCTGGGTACACCGGCGAGATTTACCCCAGCCTGAGACAACGTTACAGTGGCGCCCGAGCAGGGACCCTGGACCTGCAATTGGACGCCAACACTCACTGGAGCACTAGAGCCGGCAGAATAACGCCCGAGGCTTAAGCATGGCCTCCTGGATTTACAACACTAGGAAGGAGGACCTGCAGGAACTGACTGCAGAATTTGAGCTGGACTTAGATGGTACCGTGGATACGCTGCGCAAGAGATTCGCAGATTACATCAAACAAGGCAACCATCCCGAGGCCATCAGCGCACGCCTCAAGGAACTGGCCAGCCGCTACGCAAGAAGCACGTCACCAGCCGCTATAAAGCTGACGACGCCATACGGATCTATGACAGATCTAAGCTTGCCAGGCTCAGCAGGCTCTGAGGGAGCCAGCACACCAGTAAAAGTTGAAGCCATCCAACTTCCGCCACAAGGGCACACGGAAAAGTCATTGGCCGACGCGATGGATAGAGTGCGTCGCTGGTCAGTGACATATGATAGAACAACTGATCCCTTGGAATTCGTGGAACGTTCAGAAAAGATCTGCTGGACTACTTCCTCCCACTACGTTTCTTTGAGGAACTAGAGGAACGAATATACCACCGACTACAAGGGATCTGGCACGACAAGAGGGATTGCCGGACCATTAGCCAACTCCCCTCGTCCCGCCGAATCCTCCAACTAGACTTCGATCCAAATCAGATCACCGCCAAGATCTGTGTAGGCGGTATACTCACGACAACTACCATAGACACAGGAGCCACCAAAAGCTACCTCAGTGAATGGTTTGTCAGAAAACACAGACTCGAGACCAACACCATGCGTCCAGCCAAACGCATCCAGTTAGCAAATCACTCAAGCTCCCTCAGAACCTGAGGTATTCACTGATAGTGGATGCACAGGGTGCACTGAGGTTGCGGAAGGAACACTTCTCTGGCTTGGTATCAGGCGATGGTGAGGACAATTCCGCTCCCGGACTTAACTTCCCAACGTCATCAATTATTGACGACGGCGTGGATATACCGCCTAGCTATGACGAAGTCACGGCCGCAATCAAGCGGCTCAAGAACAACAAAGCGTCTGGTGCAGCTGACTTGCCTGTTGAGACTGTTCAAGACTGGATGCAATGAGTTCGAAATATGCATGCACCGGGTCTTTTGCACAATTTGGCTAGATGAGAGAATGCCCGATGATTGGAACCTTGGCGTTCTCTGCCCTGTCCTCACGAAGGGTGATCCCACGGTGTGCGCTAACTACCGTGGTATCAGTCTTCTTTCTATTGCATATAAGGTCCCATCGAGCGTACTGTGTGAAAGACTTGAAAGATTGGACCTTATCAGTGTGGCTTTAAGCCTGGTAAGTCCACCATAGACCAGATATTCACACTACGCCAAATCCTGGAAAAGACCCTTGAAAAACATATCGACACCCACCATATCTTTGTTGATTATAAAGCAGCATTGGAGGGATCGCGTATATGCCGCACTGTCTTAGTTTGGTATTCCTGCAAAGTTGGTACGACTATGCAGAATGATGTTGCGCAACACGCGCAGCTCCGTCAAGGTAGGAAAGAGCTTCTCTGAGCCATTTTATACCAAGCGAGGCTTCAGACAAGGCGATGCCCTCTCCTGCGACCTCTTCAATCTTTTGATGGAGAATGTGTTGCGAAAGGCCGAAGTAAATGTGAACGGGACTGTATTCTATAAGGGTGTCCAGTTGCTTGCATATGAGCGTCAACAGTGCACCAGTGGCTTCATAACACACAAATTTCTGTAGCAGATCGCCTGGGTACACCGGCGAGATTTACCCCAGCCTGAGACAACGTTACAGTGGCGCCCGAGCAGGGACCCTGGACCTGCAATTGGACGCCAACACTCACTGGAGCACTAGAGCCGGCAGAATAACGCCCGAGGCTTAAGCATGGCCTCCTGGATTTACAACACTAGGAAGGAGGACCTGCAGGAACTGACTGCAGAATTTGAGCTGGACTCAGATGGTACCGTGGATACGCTGCGCAAGAGATTCGCAGATTACATCAAACAAGGCAGCCGCTACGCAAGAAGCACGTCACCAGCCGCTATAAAGCTGACGACGCCATACGGATCTATGACAGATCTAAGCTTGCCAGGCTCAGCAGGCTCTGAGGGAGCCAGCACACCAGTAAAAGTTGAAGCCATCCAACTACCGCCACAAGGGCACACGGAAAAGTCATTGGCCGACGCGATGGATAGAGTGCGTCGCTGGTCAGTGACATATGATGGAACAACTGATCCCTTGGAATTCGTGGAACGTTCAGAAAAGATCTGCTGGACTACTTCCTCCCACTACGTTTCTTTGAGGAACTAGAGGAACGAATATACCACCGACTACAAGGGATCAGGCACGACACGAGGGATTGCCGGACCATTAGCCAACTCCCCTCGTCCCGCCGAATCCTCCAACTAGACTTCGATCCAAATCAGATCACCGCCAAGATCTGTGTAGGCGGTATACTCACGACAACTACCATAGACACAGGAGCCACCAAAAGCTACCTCAGTGAATGGTTTGTCAGAAAATACAGACTCGAGACCAACACCATGCGTCCAGCCAAACACATCCAGTTAGCGGATAAAACATACCGCGAAATCACGGAGGAAGTGCACCTCCAAGTCAAAATGGGTAAACAAAATCTCCATTTAAAATGCTATGTGCTTCCAGAAGGCAAATTCAACGTATTACTAGGAATTGATTTCCTCATCCAAGTACGAGCAACCATAGGCATAGGGAACGAACTTCACCAACTGGCTCCACGACGGCAAACTATGGAGGAACTACAGGTTACCACTCTACGGGACACGACCACGGACGACGACGCATCACTCAGCATGCAGAGTTCACAAGGACCCCACACAGAGGACGACGACCACCCTTTGCCAAGCCACGTATGCCACAAACTCGTACCAATTAGCGCACCAATAGCGCTTACACAAGAGATGGTACCAAGCGATTCCGAAATCCAGGCCTTCATTCAACAAGAAATCAGCCTGTCAGAGCACTTAACCGGACCTAGTAATATCACCATGCACACACGCACACAGGATGAAGCACGATCGACCGATAAAGCAAAAATACTTTCCAAGGAATCCAGCCATACAAACCATCATCAACGAACAAGTAGATGATCTATAAGGATGCATCGAGCCATCAAACAGTCCATATAGCTCACCCATCGTAGTAGTCAACAAAAAAGAAGCTGGAAAGAAACGCTTCTGCATAGACTATAGGGAGCTAAACGAAAACTCCATTGCGGACGCATATCCGATTCCCCGCATGGATTTTATCTGGAACCAACTACGCGAGGCCAAACATATTAGCACATTGGACCTCAAAAACGGATACTGGCAAATTCCTATGGATCCCGCCAGTATGAAATACACAGCATTTACTGTTCCCGGACGGGGCCTGTTCGAATGGAAAGTCATGCCCTTTGCCTATTTTGACGACATCATTGTCATAGGCCGAACAAAACGAGAACACATGGAGAAGTTACGTGAGGTATTCAGACGACTCCGAAAGGCAAACCTGCGGGTAAACGCCGACAAATGCCATTGCTTCAAAACTCGCCTTAAATACTTGGGACACGTGGTAAGCGATCAAGGAATTCACACCGACCCACACAAAATTGCGGCCATAAGCAATCTGAAGCCACCAAAATCCACAAAGGAAGTACAAAGCTTCCTAGGGGTAGCATCATTGTACCGGAGATTCATACCCGGATTTACCAACATAGCAGAACCACTTGCTATAACCAAAAAGGCTTCAAATTCACATGGGATGATGAACATCAGCAAGCGTTCTAAGAATTCAAGAAACGACTCACAGAAACACCAATACTAGCCTGCCCCAATTTCTCGAATCAATTTATATTACAGACAGACGCAAGGGACATTGAACTAGGCTACCCACTAAATTTAAATATAATATAGCATGTAAGGGCGCAAGGCCACTACTAATTAGTTTTAATCATAAAACAGATCCAAAGCATAGAGTTCTTCAAATAATCCAAAACAAGGGGGGAATGTAACGACGCTTGCCTTACACAAGCCGCCGTTCCAACGTAGCCAAAATATACACATAAAACAAATAGACATCGAACCACGGTACAGAAAACAACCAGCCTAAGACGTAAACAAGTCCCCGTTACAGCACTCAGTACAAAAACAAAGCACAACTTTAAATGCAACCAAACCAACAGCAGACCACAATAGGATAACGGGACTTAGACGATAGAGATAAGCCGCGAGCTGCGATTGGCCATCAATACCAACGACAGCGCTATAAATGGCGGGCCAGTTGCTGCGTGCAGGTCACTTGTTTCCTAAATACTAAACCTGCAGCATCAACTGGTAAGTACATATAAAGTAGTAGTAGTAACCCAAATCCTCCTCAAACTCATCTTCCACATGGTCTTGGTGGTCGGCTCGCTTGGAGAAGCATCCAAGTATCATGTACTCCTCCCCCCAATCTTGTTGTCGGCTCGCTTGGAGTAGCCTCAAGATTTGGGTGCTCCTCAAACTCATCTTCCACATGGTCTTGGTGGTCGGCTCGCTTGGAGAAGCATCCAAGTACCATGTGCTCCTCCACCCAATCTTGTTGTCGGCTCGCTTGGAGAAGCCTCAAGATTCGGTTGCTCCTAAAACCCATCTTCCGCATGGTCTTGGTGGTCGGCTCGCTTAGAGAAGTATCCATGCTCATCGTAATCCTCTCCAGCTACTCGACAACGGAACGACCGACGCACTTCGGACTGATCACAAACGAACTGAATTAGTATATATAGCGCCCTCGAAGACGGCAATAGGGAGTTCAGCTCAGGCACTCGTCGAGTGCAGACGTGCGCGTTGAGTTTCGCTCTAGACAGGCATAGTGTTAAAACTTACCACCTAACTAAATAAATGTGAAGTACAAACGCTAAACATTATTCTTTTATTTATGAGCGTCAACAGTGCACCAGTGGCTCCAGAACACACAAATTTCTGTAGCAGATCTCCTGGGTACACCGGCGAGATTTACCCCAGCCTGAGACAACGTTACAATAGAATAATGCTGCCTACCTATAAGACACGAAATATTGAACCAGATATTTTTCTATATATTTATTTAATAAATACAAAAATAAAATAAATAAATAAATAAATAAAATAAATATAAATGGTACGTGTAAAAGGACCATACCTTAGCTGGCTTAATATTTATTTTTATAACCTGTACACAAAGTGTAACAGGCAGAAAGAGGGCTGACAATATGTTCCTTGGTTAAAAATGATCAGGAGAAATAGTCGAGTCGATATTGCCATGTCCCTCTGTCTGTCTGTCTGCCTATCTGTCCGTGTTCGTCTTTGTTTCCAAGAAACTATAGGAGTTAGAGACTAAAAGAGGAAAATACTAATTTGTTTCCATTCCATTCTCCCGTGGTAGAATTTTGTGGTTTACTTGATAGAAACTTACAAAGATATTTGTAGGTAATCATATACCAATTTTAGACCTCTCCTCCTATAAACTGCAACAAGATTTCTCTTTTATAGCAATGTTAAGGTTAACATTTATGTTAACCAAAAGGGGTACGTAGACACATGTTAGGCTCATAAACACTAAACAATGTTGAATATTTCATCCAAACCAGTGTTGCCGACCTTTCACCAGCAAAAAAAGCCAAAAACAGCTAAAAATTTCAAAAAAAAGCCCAAAAAAGCTAACCATTTGAGACTCGTTTACACCTTAATTATTAATTTTGATATGATTTTGCTAACGCATGTAAGAAGCGCTGGAGATACGTTCCCTTTCCAAAAACGGTCAACAATTAATGCGATTTAGGCATGTCCATAAACTACGTTTTGAGTTAACTCCCTATAATGAAGTTAACTCCCTTTGTGAATAATTCAGGGAATTGGTTCTGACGTCATTTAAAAGCATCCCCATATCAAATTATCCACAAAATATAAAGAAATATTTTTTAAAGTTACGAAAAATGTTGCTTCTGTGTCCTCCAAAGAATATTTATTTGATCTTTTTCTCAAAAATAACCATCTCATCCACCACAAATACAATCTAATTTAATTAGCTACTGATGGTGACTTATACTCCATTATTTCTTTTATAGTTCGTTTCTTGATGAAGTTGTAATAGTGCGTGTTTATTGTAATCTTTTGCAAATTTGAACCTATAACATTCCTTGATTTTTAACGAAGATATTAAAAAAATTTCACGTTAATCAGTCGAGACGTTTTCGAGTAAAATGGATGCAGACATACATACATACATTCATTTATATATAAATACATAGATTCAAAGAGTATCTATTATAATTGAATAGAGTATGATATATTACTCAAAAATAAAACTTTTTGTTGAGAAAATAAAACTTTTTGTTGAGAAAATAAAACTTATTTTTGAGAAAATACAACTTCTTTTTGTGTTTTATTTTTTGCTCAGAAAATACAAGGAAAACACACGTAAATAAAAATCTTATTTTAAAGGTAAATTGAATTTATTAACATACAAGTAAATAGCATTTACATATTAATGAATTTAGCTTAGGGAATATCAGACAAGACTAATAAAATTATGCGTCATATTCTTAGAATATACCGAAAACTGATTATGAATTTTATTCACTTGTCCCACGACTCAAATTGAATCGATCACATTTGAACTTTTGCATTGTTTACATAAAACCCGTAATGCCATTGCGTATTTTAATCTCACGAGCCACATAACAAGCAAATATAACTCCGAAGAACTGAAAAAAAAGTTTGGTGAACATCTTAAATGCATTTATGTATGGAGGTAGAACTCCAAGGTTAACTCACTTGCAGAACTGCAATGACGACTCCGGCTGCACCCAAACTGACAGCATGGGCGGCAATATAGTTAGAGAAGCCATCTAGGCATCCGCCGCCTTTGTTGCGATTTAAATTTTCAAGTGAACTGGAGCAGGTGAAGGTTCCTACCGTACCTACGGGTATCTTGCAGCACGAGACCGGGAGCATGCCGCCTTCAAAGACTGTGTTCCAATCTGTATAGTTCTTAACGCCGCAGCAATTAAAGTCATGTTGAACGTTATCCCAGAGCCTTGTTGTTTCATCCTGTGTCATGTTGTTGTATTTTTTAAGTGCTCCGGATAATGATGTGTCAATTAAATCGTACGCATCACTGCGCAAAACATATCCGCTAATACCAGCGGACAGCTCCAGTATGAAAATAATACCCAACATTACCGAGAAGCTGAGAACCAGACAATAATTCTCTTTAAGTGCCCCCCAACAGCCAAAGAAGGCAATGACTATAATAAACGATCCAATCACAATGAGGAATGTCGGGATGGAAAAGAATTTTCCAACAAGGAATACTTCATAGCCTGTGTACACGGCGCCAACGCCAACACCAACAGCAATAAGAATAATACCCGTAATCTGAAAGACAGGCAGACGAAGGAAAATATTAGTCTCATATATTTGAGTAAATGTAGGAGCTTGACTATGTGGTAAGGGGTCGTGGCAGAGGCTCCAAACCTCTGCCACCAGACAGTGATCAAGCAAAACTAACACTTTCTCAGTTTGCATTGGTAGGTTCTGGCGACCTCTGATGTATTGTTAGTCAGCATACAAATATGTATCTTAAGATAAGATACTAACTGAAAATTCCGTTAGGTCTGTTTAGCTGAAGATATGAGTTTATATTCCTGCTAAAGATTTTTTTACTTTTAAGTTTATTTTTTGATTACTAGAAGATCATTAGTTTTCTTCAACAGCTTCAAGGCTCAGGGTTTTTCTTTGATGAGTAAGAACTTATAGTGTCTTTTTAATTGTATGTAGATTTTTTTTCCAATACGCTTTCATTAGTGGTTTAAATCAACATATGTACATGCTTGAGTTTTTATTGAGCGTTTTCTGCATATCTTATCTAGCCTTTTTCGTAGCTTTTCAACATTGTTAGATATAGTAGACTTTTAACCCATGGCTAATAATACACTGCTAATGAAATGAGTCAGACAAAATAAACATGCCCATAATTTATGACTTACCAAAAATATTAGGTTAAATCCAAATAGCGTATATTTCACCGCATTTGCGCTGCCAGTTAATAAAGACATTTTTGGCGTTCCTTTAATTCACTTGCAATGTTATTACTGCAGAAAAGACAGAACATTTTATAAAATTTATTAGATAATAAATATAAGGTAATATACATGTGTATGTTGTGCTAATGAAAAAGGATGTGATGCACCTGACAACAACTAGTTTTTTGACATGCTATTCTACCAAAATGAACACGTGTTCACATTTTGCTTGGAATCGAATTATTCCCGTTACGTTTGCATTCCTTCTTATTTTCGATGAACTATAGGAAAATACCTAGTGGGAAATTTGGCGCTTACAACAGCACTGCCGTGTGCTATACTTTGAAGCCGCAAGCTCTTCCCGTTATGTTCCTCGTCCGCCGAATACAGAAAACCAGCCAAATTACACCAAATAGCCAGTTAAGCATGATGGGCTGAGTATCATGGTTCGGGCTTGTTTTTCATATGCTAGCGTTGGTCCTATCTAGTAAATGATAAATGGTATGATGAACAAAACAGGGTACATCGAACAATACAATGTTACATGGACAATGATGCAAAGCACACAATTGTAGCAAAAGCAAATTCTTTGAACAGAGCTCACTTGTGGCAAGTGTTACAAGAGGCATGTGCTCAAATACCTTCGAAACGATGCCAGGAATTTAATTGATTCTAAGCCACGCCGTTGCAAGACCGTAATAAACAATAAGGGATTCACAACTAAATGTTACAACTTATAAAAAAATACTATTTTCAAGAATAGCCTAATTTCGTCCGTTTTGTTTCAATAAGACCAAGTAAGAGGAAGAACAAGAGTTTTTGACTAGAAATTGTTTGGCTATTGTCTAGAATATGTATACAATTTTACAATCCGCGAACACAACAAGTGCTATTCATTCTTGCCTATATGTTTTATATTGAATGAACCACGTACATGAACGCAACAATGTTACACAAAATTCAAACACGTCCGTTCCGAAATAAATCCAAATCTTTTATAAAATACCCAATATTCGGGTAAAAGAAACCATGGCATTTTGCTTTTTCCTTGTCTTATCAGTGAAATGATATGGAAGTTATCTTTTGCTTTGTCAAAGCCAAATTATGGTCAGCTCCTAGCTTTTAGAGATAACCACACTTTGGGTCGATAAGATAAGTACAGAATATATGTTTACCTTTTGTATAAAAATAAAGTGAGCGAATAATATTTTATTTGTGTTTATGGTATGTCTGCAAATGAAATATAGAAGCTGACCTTTTTACTAGCTATCTTACGATGTAAGCGATCCCCATTTTTCGTTTAATAACACTATGCAACAAATTAGACCTCAACGAAACCCCTATGGCTAAAACATACCTGTTCCGGTAAATTTGGGGTTACTGATTTCGAATCTGGAAAGAACTTTGAATTTTCTAGAACGGTTTACGAATTTCAAAACATTCGACATTTCGAGAGGTACAAAAGTATTAACACATCAACTCAATGTCTTTAAAACGGTTTTGGTCTACCTCGACTTAATTGCGAGTTACAAAGGCAACAAATTAAAACTTTTTTGTTATTCTAAAGTAATTAAATTTAAAAAAATTTGACGCAGACAGTCGGTGTCGGTCGGTAACCAACAGTGGAATACCCTGTACACTTTTTCTTTATAAACTTTTATATCTTTTTTCATAAGATCGATATGCCTGTAAACATTTTCTTATCGGGAAGTTCCAATTGACAAGTTTTCCTATTGGGAAGTTGGCTATTATGGGGGCAAGCATCACTTTTATACTCGTAACTCCAGTATTCTTGGGCCAATGTCGTTGAATTTTGTAACATAGATGAAAAATACAATTATAGATGTCTGTGACAATTTTCAAATCAATATATGGGGGGTTTGGCAGTAATCAAGGTAAATCATTTGATCAGTTTAATTAGGGTCAGACGAGTCTCCAAACAAAATTTTGTAACTCTACCTCACAATTATCCATATATACACGTAGTGGAATTTTGGCAGAGTTTATATGGTGGTATTTATCCGATTTCGATTATTTTTGAAACATAGATGTACATAAACACGACGCACATATCTGAGAAGTTTCGAGTTGGTAGATTCAACGGGGCGGTTGTAAACCTCGCAAGTCTGTCACGTTGGAAGGTGGTAAGATATCGACTTCATTCGATAAACTTCCTCAGTGCGCATCTTTTGGTAACATTTTTCTGCTCCTGATCATTTTTGCCCATGGAACTTATGGTACATTGCCCAAATCTATAATACCATTTTACACTTCGTGTAAAGCGTATAAAAAGGCTGCGTTTTGGCAAGCTATGAAAAGTTTGTAGGACGTTCAATTTGACCACCCAGCTTGAAGCATAGTAGTGGCAAAAAATAGGTGGGCCTGGGTTCTGGGGGAACAGGGTGAAAGCTTCTGATCGCCAACCGGTGTTAGAGTAGTGAGATAATGTGCACAGCGAAGCCCTCCCTGGGCTCGTAATGGGTTGTGCGTAGGGTTTGGGACCTGTCGCATAAAAACATCCCCCCAATGAAAGACCAAAAAGCTTTGGATAGGAACGCCACCAAATTCTCTACCCAATCGGCGGATGCTCTCAGGATGTGCAGAGCGGACATAACCGCTATCCAGGAAATGCGGTGGAAAGGGCAAGGATGCTGCGAGGAAGCAGGGGCCATGCGAATCGGCATGAATTTGGGTGCGGATTTGTTGTTGGCCGGAGATTACGCAACCATCTCTCCCAGTTAACGAAAGGCTGGCAAAGCCTGATATGGGCACACACCCCGATGGAGTTTACGACCCACGCAAATGTTTAAAGGACTATGATTTGAGGGTATGCACCTGGAATGTCCGGACCATAAAATGGGATGGTGTCTCTACCCAATCGGCGGATGCTCTCAGGATGTGCAGAGCGGACATAACCGCTATCCAGGAAATGCGATGGAAAGGGCAAGGATGCTGCGAGAAAGCAGGTGCCATGCGAATCGGCATGAATTTGGGTGCGGATTTGTTGTTGGCCGGAGATTACGCAACCGTCTCTCCCAGTGAACGAAAGGCTGGCAAAGCCTGATATGGGCATACACCCCGATGGAGGACAAGGACGATGCGGCCAAGGATGCGTTCTATGATAGACTGGAGTCTGTCTATGACCGCTTGGTCCTACTGTCGGACAATTCAGACTTCACGAGATAACCACGAACAACGGTCTCAGGCTAATTGACTTCGCCGCGGCGCGAAACAGGGTAGTCTGTTGTACCATATTTCAGCATCCCCATATCCACAAGGCTACATGGCTCTCCCCTCAAAATACACGCAATCAGATTGATCATATTGTGATTGATGGAAGGCATGCATCCAGTGCGCTTGATGTTCGTACGTTCAGAGGGGTGAATATCAACTTTTACCATTACCTTGTTGCAGCAAAGGTTCGCATGCAACTAAGCATAACGAAGAACGTGCGATCTAGCGCACAAAGCTGCAATCACAGCAGACTGCTGAAGCCTACTACAGTAAAGACCGTTGCCCATAGAAGGACCCTGCAGTCGGCTGCTACGCGATCTGTGCGAGATCGCTATCGGGAAATGAGCTTTTCGGAAGCAAAAAACGTGAGCAGGAAAAGCATGAGCGAAAGGAGATCGAGATGTGCAAGACCAGGAACGACGTAAGGAAGTTCTTCCAAACCGTAGCGTCTTCTTGTAGAGATGCAGAGGGAAATCTGGTAGTGGATGCACAGGGTGTACTGAGGTTATGGAGGGAACACTTTTCTGGCTTGCTATCTGGCGATGATGAGGATAATGCCGCCCCGGAGTTAGCTTCCCGACATCCCCAATTATAGACGACGGCGTGGATATACTGCCGCCTAGCTATGACGAACTCAGTGTAGCAATCAAGCTGCTCAATAACAAAGCAGCTGGCGCAGATTACCTGCCTGCTGAGCTGTTCAAGACTGGAGGCAATGAGTTGGAAATGTGTATGCACCAGCTCTTTTGGAGAATATGGCTAGATGAGAGCATGACCGATGATTGGAACCTTGGTGTCCTCAAGAAGGGTGGTAGCTACCGTGGTATCAGTCTTTGTTGTGAACAACTGATAAAATTCAAATTACCAACTGTTTGCAAAACCTTATGTGGTTACACTATTTGTTAGCGACTTTATAGAGTTGTTTAGGTATCGAAATCGATAGATCTCACTTGGCGTGTAATCGGGGATAGGCGGGGACTTGCGTTTTAACATTGGCAGCGAACAGCAGCATTTATAATTATAGACACAAAAAGTACGATTAAATAAAATCAACCTTTAACCAATCCTTAAATTTGTACGAGTTGTGTTCTATTTATTGTGCTTTCTATAGTAAAATATTACCGCTTTAAAAGGAAGCGGCAACATTTTTATTTAATCTACTTTGGACGTGCGTTGGTGTCTACAATTTCTGCGTAGACTTCGATCGGGTGCGTTAATGAGCGCCGCTTTATGAGAAAATTGGCTGCATTTGGCAATAAGAAGCATATTTGGATTTGGATTTGCTGTTTACACTCATTATGATACGACGCCGTGGAATTACATTGTAAAACAAGCATTTTGAAACAATTGAATTTCATCATGTTGTGAAATAGTACAGCCAAGCCTTTTATTGTATTGTTGTCTCGCTCGCTCTCACACAAAAATTCACAAGCATGGAAACACGCAGCCAGAAAAAACTAGAATCGCCAAAGAAACCAAAGCAGTCTGAGAAGGAAACAACCATTATGGACTCAGACTTGGACAACACATTAATAGAAACAAAAAAGGTGGACGAATCTACGGTAAACATGCAGGATTTTATGTCGCAGATATTGTCAATGCAGAAACCGCAAAGCGAGCAGATGGGAATTGTCCAGCAAAGGCAAGCTGAACAGTTGCTGGCCTTTGAACAAAATATACGCGGCTGTATGCAGGATATAATAATGAAAGAAGTTGCTGCTTATTGTACAACGATGATTGGAGACACTGCACAAGGACGCAGTGCAAATAGTTTTGGCGCTCAGCAAAGCAGCAGCGCATTTGGAGACGCTGTACAAGGACGCAGTGCAAATAGCTTTGGCGCTCAGCAAAGCAGCAGCGCAAATGGAGACGCTGTACAAGGACGCAGTGCAAATGAAGACGCTGCACAAGGACGCAGCACAAATGGTTTCGGCGCTCCGCTACTAGGAGGCACATATTTACTCGGCTCTGGGCAACGCGGTGCCACTGATGGCGCACCGCATGAAGACTCATATGGATTTGCCACAAGACATGGCATAGTTGGAACGCAGATGAGTGAATCTTTTGGTTTTGGTGTTTATGCTTTTGGTAGGGGTTGCGACACGAATAGGGTTGGGGATACTCAGGGTTTTTGCACTCAAGTATTGAATAATGGAGGCTCGCAGCATTATATGCCATCTCGAAAGCTAATTGATTTGCCACAATTTAATGGAAGGCTCGAGGATTGGCCGGTGTTTTCTACAATGTTTGTTGAATCATCTGCTGCGTATGGATACACGATGGTGGAAAATTTGATAAAACTTCAAAAAAGCTTAACTGGATCAGCTAGAGAGGAGGCAGCAGGCCTTCTAATTAACCCGGTTAATGTATACCATATAATGGAACGCCTGCAATTTAAATATGGTCGTCCGGAGCTACTTATTAAAAGCCAATTAGAAAAGTTGAATGATATTTCTCAAATAGCTGAAAACTCGTTGGAGAAGCTGGTAACATTTTCAGCAAAAGTCGACAATTTGGTTATGTTTCTCCAATCAGCAGGCGCAGAATCCAGTTCTGCTGGAGGAATTGATCGCAAAATTACCAATGAGGACTCGCATACAGTGGGCAGAGTATGTATGCAACATTGCTCGGCCAGATTTAAAGCATTTTAATAATTGGATTGGCAACCTAGCCAAAACAATTGCAAAAGCAACGGTTGTAACTGCACCAAGTGCACAGCTTCAAGTGAAGATGGATCAACGTTCGAACACAAGGCCAGTTATTAACACTACCGAAGCAGCAAGTCAACAGATTATATGTCATGAATGTAAGGGTGAACATTATTTTGACAAATGCAAGAATTTTCAAAAAGCTAATGTTAACGAGCGTTGGGTTATGGTAAAAAAGATCACGGATCATCAATCGAAAGAACTTCTGGTAGTATTTCATACGCACACCATGACAGATGAATTGGAACAAGAAATGCATAAGATGATGGCTGATTATTTTACTACTGAAAATTTTGGCGTTAAAGTTCCCTAAAAGCCTTTGGAATCAGCCAGTTTTACCCGAGCTCGAAAAATACTAACTAATACTACCAAGAAACTAGAACGATCTTACGTAACAGGACTTTTATGGGCTCCTGATGATGTGCAGCTACCGGATAGTTATGACATGGCTTTAAAGAGATCGCATGCTGTTGAAAGAAAAATAAGTGGTTCAGCAGAGCTAGATCAATACTAGCGAGCTGTTATGGACTTTGTCAAAAAAGGGTATTCCGTAAAACTGAATGATGAGGAAGCTGCTAAGAATGGGAGCAGGACTTAGTATTTCCCACACTTCGGTGTTTTCAACATAAATAAGCCAGGAAAATTGAGAGTAGTCTTTGATGAAACAGCATCTGTTAATGGGATTTCCTTAAATACAAATAAAAAGGGCCTGATGAAAATCCTCCGTTAACAAAAACTTCATAGGCGCTAATAACGAAATAATCAAGGCAAAGGACTTATTTGATTCCAACTTGGAATTGATGGCATCAAATGGGAGTTTAATTGTCCATCGAATGCTAGTTCTGGTGGATGCTGGGAGCGGATGGTCAGGTCGATTAAAAGCGTGTTGACAGTGACACCTAAAGAAAACCCACCCAGCGTTGAAGTTCTAAGAAGTCTGCTAATAGAGGCCTAAAACATTGTAAACAGCAGACCCTTAACACATATTCCCGTTGACATTGATGATCCGGAACCGTTAACTCCGAACCATTTCTTGATTGGTGAAATGAATTCAACTCAGAGTCCTGGCGACATTGAAAATTTCTGTTTTCGCAAGCAGTATCGCAAAGCTCAACAGTTGAAGGACATGTTCTGGCGTCGCTGGATAAGAGAGTACTTGCCGACGATAACCAAACGTACAAAGTGGTTCACGCCAGCTAAAGCAATCTGTGTAGGAGATGTGGTAGTGATTTGTGATGACAACCTACCTCGAGGCAGCGGGAAAAAAGGAATAGTAGTCCAGACGTTCCCAGCTAAGGATGGCCATGTAAGAATCGTCGAGGTGCGAACATCCACTGGCATGTTCAAGAGACCTGTTTCAAAACCCGCGGTTTTGGATGTCTTGGGTAAAAGGAGCAGTTTTACAGTGGGCGGGATGTTGTGAACAACTGATAAAATTCTAATTACCAACTGTTTGCAAAACCTGATGTGGTTACACTATTTGTTAACGGCTCTATCGAGTTGTGTAGGTATCGAAATCGATAGATCTCACTTGGCGTGTAATCGGGGATAGGCGGGGACTTGCGTTTTAACATTGGCAGCGAACAGCAGCATTTATAATTGGACACAAAAAAGTACGATTAAATAAAATCAACCTTTAACCAATCCTTAAATTTGTACGAGTTGTGCTCTATTGATTGTGCTTTCTATAGTAAAATATTACCGCTTTAAAAAGAAAGCGGCTACAGTCTTATTTTTATTGCATATAAGGTCATATCGAGCGTATTGTGTGAAAGATTTAAGCCGTTTGCGAAATATTAATGATTTTTAACTTTTTAGTTCTGCTTACCATTCAAGCGCTTTTTTTTGATTTTTAAACTATAATTTTTATACCCTGTGCACAAAGTATAGAAGCGTATTATAGATTTGTGCAATGTATGTAATAGGCTAAAGGAGGCGTGGCAGACCATATGTTCCATGGGAAAAAATGGTCAGGTGCAATAGTCGAGTCGATATAGACATGTCCGTCTGTCCGTCCGTGGTTTTAACCCACACCATAAAACCTAGCCAATTAAAACTTACCACAGTTATGCTCACTATTCCTGTGCAGTGTATAAATGATTCATATTGGGTAAGAACATTAGAAGATATATCTAATAATGTCCCAATTTTAGGCCCTGTAACTGTAACAGAAATGTTAAAGTTAACATTTATGTTAACCAAATGTGGTACGTTAGGCTTATAAACCAAACAATTTTGTCGCACCATGCCCCTACCAGCGTAGTACAGTTACCGTTATTACGCCCATAACCTTCAACGCATCGATACGAAATTTTGCATGAAATTTGATTTGCATGGAAAAAATGGGTACAGGGTATCCCACTGTCGGGCACCGTCCCACCGACAAAAATGATCACGAGCAATAGTCGAGTCGATATAGCCATGTCCGTCTTTCCGTGTTAGTCTAAATTTCTCAGAGACTATAAGATATAGCCACAAAAATTTTACCAAAATTATCGTATGTTCCCGGAAAAGTACGATTTTGTCGAATTATATCGATATATTACCCCCTTCTTCCATGACAGATTTTCGCGATTTACACCCACACCATAAAAATTACAGTTTTGCACACTGTTACTGTGCATGTATGATGTGAAAACCATTAAGAGCGAACTGTAACTTTAACCCTCCTCCTATAAACTGCAACCGAAACTTATAAACCAAACAATGTTGACGTTTTTCCGAACAATCCCCGTTTTTACCGCCCAATTACCGGTTTTACGCCCAACATCTCAACATGTCCATACAAAAATTTGCACAGAAATTTGATTTTCATCTATAAAATGGGTACAGGGTGTCCCACTGTCTTGTACTGTCCTGACAGTCTGAATAAAATATTTTAACAACATTTAGTTCCTTGGCCTCTGTATCGATAGGGCGAAGGATTTTGTAGATTTGTGCAGTGTATGGAAAATGATTATCTACATTTTATACATTATAAAGCCATCGGAACTTTAGAGCAAAATACACCAAATAGAAGATCAAAAGATGTGCCCAGTCCCTGGACAGATGAAGTTTTCGAATTGTTTTTTGATTGGCCTTTGCATCTGTTGTCCCTAAGTCTACGAAAAATCAAACAATTCAAAAATGTAACAATTTAACAATCCTCCGTCTTAGACACAACAGTAAATACAGATGTATATTAGGTAAAGTCTCCATATCCAATGTATGGTAATAAAACTTTGGACAATCTTTAGTTACCATATACGACACAAATTTTTTACCTTAAATGTCACACGGTATAATAATATATATGTACGTAGGCGTTCAATTTGGCACACGCGATTTTAATTTACTTACTCTGACTTACTATGAAAGGGTAAAAAAATCAATAATTTTGTGGTAACTTTTAAATAGAATTCTCCGCGAAACTATATTTCGTCTCTTGTGCATTTATTATTAAAAATAATGATTAATAGTGTGCTTAGAAATATTCATCATATTTTGTTAAATTCATGCTCTTCATTCAAATACAACTATCGTCGTCTCCCTTTATTTGACGACATATTTCACTAGGCATCGCTATTTATCATATTTGTAGTATTCGTGCTATATAACTAGAGTATATTTTCAATGTCAATTTATTTGTTTGTTTTTATTGTAGCGACGCGGCGTTTACATAGCACTTACGGTTAGAGCTTGAAAGGTCACTTGTACCAATAATAGAATCTGTCATTAGCTTACCGAAACTTAAACACTCTAACAAAAGGAGTTGTGTTCTGTTCAATTTTACCTGTCAAAAATCGTTGCCATATTTCTGCTACTTGCATTATAGAAATAACAAAAATCATTTATTTATTGGCAACCTACCTTTTTTGTTCCTAATTTTATTTATACAGATTGTATATCATCATATTCTTTTTACGAAGTTAATTCCTAGTACATATTTTTCTTTCTTGAATTTTGTTGATTTATACCGATATTGGATGTATTTTTTAAGTATAATTCGTAGTTGATAATAGCCACAACGACATAAGAGAGGGTCTTTTGTTGCCATTAGGACTGGCTTTTTGCTTATGAACTGTGTGACTCATGCCGGCATAAGGTAAGTTATATGTGAATATGCGATTTTCCGTAACTTTGTAGCTTTAGCTTTTCTGATATCGCTATATTACTCACTCTTTGCCTTTCAACTTAACGTAACGATGGTTCGTCGACAACTGAACGACGTTCGCTCATTTACAACTATAAAATGCATAACAAAATGCTGTTCTGGCGTGCACTCTCTTTATACCCTGTACACAAAGTGTAAAAGGGTATTATAGATTTGTGCAATGTATGTAACAGGCAGAAGGAGGCGTGGCAGACCATATGTTCCATGAGCAAAATGATCAGGAGCAATAGTCCAGTCGATATAGACATGTCCGTGTTGGGCCAGCTTTCTCCGACACTATAAGAGTTAGAGCAAAAATTTGACCAAAAGATGCGCATTTTCTCAAGGCTGAGGGAGTTTGTCGAATCAAGTCGATATCTTACCCCCTTCCACAACCGCTCCGTTGAATCTATCAACTCGAAACTCCTCAGATATGTGCGTCGTGTTTATGTGCATCTATGTTTCAAAAACTTTCGAAATCGGATAAATACATCAAAAGTTACAGTCAAAAATATGCTAATTTCACCCCCTCCTCGCCTATAAACTGCTCTAAAATTGCACTGCGTGTAGATATGGATACATGAGAGCTAGAGTTACAAAATTTGGTCTGGAGACTCGTGTGACCCCAATCGTTAAAACTGCACCAATCTTTTTTTAATCCCCCGCAAAATCGATTTACCTTAATTACTGCCACACCCCCCAATATATTGATTTAAAAATTGACACAGACATTTATAAATGTATTTTTGATCTAACATATATTACAAAATTCAACGACATTGGCCCAAGAACACTGGAGTAACAAATAAAAAAAATAAAAGTAATTTTTGCCCCCATAATAGCCATCTTCCCAACAGGAAAACTTGTCAATTGGAATTTCCCAATAGGAAAATGTTTACAGGCATATCGATCGAATTTGACTGTATTTAGTGTTTTTAAAGAAAAAAGGGTACAGGGTATTCCACTGTCGGGCACTGTCCCGACTGTCTGTATCAAATTTTTTTATTATATTGTAGTTTATTTTGTTATCTTCGCACGTACTTATATTCATTCTAGAATAGGATTGCCCAAAAGTTGCTTACGGCAGAGCACTCACCAATGCATATAAATGAAAACACAAATACATAGAAGGGACCAAACTTTTTTCATTTCGATTTGTGCACTAAGAGAAAAATTTGATCTCCTTTCATGTCAAACATTGCACCTTTCGCTAAAACTGATTTGTGCAAGTGTAAGCACGAAAAACAGACAACAACAAAATCATATTCGGATTAGTGGGACAACAACAACGCATATGCAATTGTTTTTGTATAACTCAACGGTATTTGCATTTGCTTGGAGCAACGCATGTACACACATACATACATATGTGCGCATTGCTCCGCCTATAATATGAGCATTTACAAAAACAAGGTATCCCAAAGAGCAAATGGGGTGGGCAGCTTTAGAGCTTTTAGAGCTTTAATAACTGTGTGTTCCAAAGTAAGTTTAAAGGCGTATTATATAGATAGTGCTCTCAGCTATGAAAAAAAAAGTTCTAGCACGAACAATACCGTTTCTGTTGTAATAAAAAAACACGGGCTAAAAACATCGAAAAAGCTTTTATGATAACGGATTTGCTAAAAGTTTTAAAAAGTGTTTGTTGAGTCACCGAGCCTTTTCGGTGGCTATATTCAAAAATTAATTGCGGAATAATTTAAATTTATGTTTCGTAAATGCTGTGTATTTATTAATGTTTTGTATTGTGTTTGTAGGTGTGTATATTATTTAACAGTGTTTAATGTTTAGTGTTAAATGTTTAAAATAAGCACAGGGCAGCAGTGGCCAGAGATTGTGCATTAAGTTGGCGAGAAAGGTGCAGTGACCGTCGCGAGAAAGAGTGAAAGTACGAATCTTATGTGCAATAAGTGAGCATTAGAATATATATAGGAGTTAAACTTAATGTAACGACAACATTCAAACAATGAGAGTGCAGCAAAGAGCGGGCAAAGCAATTTACAATATTCAGTTACGTTAAAGCGCTCTTGCTGCTGCTGCCTTTATGTTTAAAGAGTTTAGTTTAGCTTGGCTGCTGGACCAAACATCCTCCCCCCGTTGGAAGATTAGGCCTTTCAACCACATCTGCTTTTGGCAGCAGACATAGCTTATTGACGGCGCGCTTAGCTGTTCCATTACGCGTCTTCAGAACAGCAACTCGCGCTACTCCATCCTTGCCTGCCAGTGATAAGCTCGATTATGCGTGCCAGCGGCCATTTTAGGGGTGGGGAGTTCTCATCCTTAATAAGAACGATGTCGCCGACAACCAGGCTTGGCTGTGGTGCCCGCCACTTAGCGCGTTGCTGGAGGGAGGTTAGGTACTCCTCGCGCCAGCGTTTCCAGAAAACTTGCTGCAGATATGATGCACGTTGCCAGCGATCAAGTCGGGTGAAATTCAATTGAGTCACATCTGGCTCTGGGAACGACGACATTGGACCACCAATCAGAAAATGTGCAGGCGTAAGTACGTCCAAATCAGCAGGGTTCTCTGAAATTGGAAGTAACGGTCGAGAGTTAATTATAGCGGAGATGGCGCACACAAGAGTGCGCAGCTCGTCAAAACCAAGCAAAGATGGCCCAACAGATCGATAGAAATGGTGTTTTGCTGATTTTACAGCAGCCTCCCATAGACCACCAAAGTGCGGTGAGCGGGGAGGAATGAACTTCCAGTCAATATTATCGGTGAGGCAGAAGAAGAGATGGACTGCTTTCTGGTGCTCGTTGCTGAGAAACAGATGGCTCAACTCAGAGAGCTCATTCCTTGCGCCGACAAAGTTGGTTGCGTTGTCGGACCAAATGATGGCGGGCCGTCCTCGAGTTGCTATAAACCGCTTGAGAGCAGCAATAAATGTAGGAGTCGATAGATCTTGGACCAGTTCCATATGTACAGCTTTAGTTGTAAAGCATATGAAAATGCACACGTAGCATTTTTGTGGCTGTTTGTTTCGTCCATCAGGTTTGAAGTAAAATGGACCGCAGTAGTCTACGCCTGTGACTGTAAATGCAGCAGAAGGATCCACACGCTCCTTAGGAAGATCAGCCATCACGTGTTCTAGAAGTCGAGGCTTGGCCCGAAAGCATTTCACACATTTGTTTACCACACGAGCCACAGTGCTTCTTCCACCAATAGGCCAATATTGCAAACGTATTGCTGCCAATAGAGCACGAGGGCCAGCGTGCAAGTTTTGTTGGTGAAAATGTGTAATGATGAGCGAGCTTGTAACTGGATGCTTCCTCGGCAAGATGATTGGGTGGCGAGCATCAAACCCGAGCATCGAATTTTCCAGTCGTCCGCCAACGCGCAAAAGGCCGAAGTCATCTATAAATGGTGAAAGTGAAGTTAGGCTGCTCGTTGACTTGACAGACTTTTTTGATTGAAGCTCCTTAAAATCAGACCAAAGCTGCGAACGTTGAACAATTCGAAGAAGCAGGTGTGTGCCATTGTGAACATCGGATACGGTTAGGCCAGGAGTTTTAATACGATGTATGAATCTGTGTACGTAGCCGAAAATTCGTTGCATTTTGGGGTAAGAGTTAATGTATTTCATTTCCTGGGTGATATCGATGTGAGGAGATGCTGCAAGCAAAACCGATTTGCGAATCTCCAATAGCGGTTTTTGAGCTATGCAAAGCGCAGGCCATTCGTTTTTGCTGCATCGTAGAAATGTGGGCCCATGAAACCACATCTCAGAAGAGATTAGCTCACTTGGTAGAGCTCCTCTCTCGAGAGCACGTCGGCAGGGTTGAATCCAGTGGGAACGTACCGCCATTCCATGCCAGCTGTGAGTTGTTGGATTGTGGACACACGATTGGCAACAAAAACGTTGAATTTCGATGGCTCATCATTGATCCAAGACAAGGCTACAGTTGAATCGCACCAGCAATAATACTTGCAGGAAAACAACTCCATTTTTGAAAGCTCATGCATTACTTGTGCTAACAAAGTGGCTCCGCACAGCTCCAGCTTGGGCACGGTTATCGTCTTTAATGGAGCCACACGAGATTTTGAGCAAAGTAACTGAGCACTGTGTTCTCCATGCAACTTTGAAACCAGGTAAACGCATGCTCCATAAGCATCGATGCTGGCATCACAAAATCCGTGAACCTCAATGTACGCATCTGGCACCAATGCTAGCCGTGGGAAAGTTGCATGCTGAACGCTACTGAAGTGCTCACACATGCTGAGCCACGTAGTGCTTAGCGAAGCCGGCAAGCTCTCGTCCCAGTCCAGCTTTTTCCTTCCATAACTCCTGAAGAAATATTTTGGCTTTGGTGATGACAGGTCCAATTAGACCGAGTGGATCGTAGAATCGAGCTATTGCTGAAAGAACAGAGCGCTTATTAGGCTTGCTTAAAGTTACAAATGGCGTGAATGAGAATAAGAGATTATCTGATGCAGGGTCCCATGCAAGGCCAAGAGTTTTTGTTATGTCACTGCCATCATGAAATTTCAAGAACGTTTCCTTGTCTGTAGGAGGTATGTCTTTCAGAACAGTAGGGTATTGGAACACCATTTTCGTAAAGTAAAGTTGCCCTCAGCTAACAGCGCGGTTGTTTGCCTCATTATTTGGGTAACGGTTTGTATGGAGTTGCCACCTGTAATGAGATCGTCCACGTAAAAATCTCGTTGTAGAACTTGCGAGCCAATAGGAAACGAAGACTGCTCATCCATCGCTAGTTGCTGCATTGCACGAACTGACAAGAACGAAGCGGGCTTGGTGCCGTAAGTTACTGTGTCTAATTTGTATACTACTTGTAGCTCTTCGTCTTGAGAATCACGCCACAAAATGCATTGAAAGTACGAGTCAGGCTCTGCCATGCGTACACAGCGGTACATTTTACAAATATCGCCTGTGAGAGCAATTGGAAAGGTGCGGAATCTCAATAATGTTTTGAACAGCTTAGGCTGTATAGTCGGGCCAGCCATCAGTAACTCATTTAACGAATATCCAGAGGATGTTGCCGCAGAACCATCAAAAACGACGCGAAGCTTAGTCGTAGTGCTATCCTCTTTAAAAACACAGTGGTGCGGCAGGTAGTACTTGCAGAGGTGACGGGAATCCGGCCTTACAAGTGACATATGCTTTAAGTCCAGATACTCTTTTATAAATGCAGAATATTGAGTTTTAACATGTGGGCGGCGATCCAATTTGCGTTCCAAACTTAAAAACCGTCGATATGCCTGCTGATATGAATCACCCAACAAATCGGGACTGCCTTTAAATGGCAACTGCACGGAATATTCTCCAGTAGTTAGCCTAGAAAAATGTTGCTTTGAAATGAGATTCGCACTCAATTTCTTCTCTAGTTGAGACTGTCAGGGGCTCGCAGCAGCTTTCGGTTTCCCAAAATTTACGCACAAGCTCCTCGACTCGAACAATGGACTCTGACTCTGAGCGACGTTCAGCGTTGGATGCACTCAAAACAGCATTGCGCGGCTTCTGGCAGTTTCCAGATACTATCCAACCTAATCGAGTCTTTTGCAATATTGGCAACCCTGGTTTTAGCTTGATCTGACCAACAGAGAGCAGCTCGAGAAACAGGCTGGCTCCAATGAGTAGGTCTATGCGCCGAGACTTATAAAATTGTTCATCTGCCAGCTTTATGTTGGGAGGTATGTTCCAATCTGAGGGATCAAATGTGAAGCTTGGCTGATGATCTGTAATATTTGGTGCTATCACTGCGGTTAGGTTTGTGGTGTATTCAGAAACTCGTGATTGTAGTGTAATACAGGTTTCAAATCCATCTGTAGCAAAGGTAGAGTCACCAATGCCGGAGACACACGAACAGATGACTTGACCCTCTTTAATTGTAATTGGTGAGCAAGACGTGATGTTATTATATGCAGCTGGGAGCCATTGTCGAGCAGTGCTCGGCAAGGAACCAATGCGCCTGTGCGATTTTTAATAAGTAAAATAGCAGTAGCCAAGAGCACAGTGTCAGAACAGAGATTCTGGGCAGCGAGAGCTGTAGAAGAGACGGGCGTATTTGCAACAATGGAGCTTTGGGAAGTTGTTGGAATTGTTAAACTAGACGTTTGAACAGGTTGGACGCACGCATCTGACGGCGTCGAGTTGCCGAGATGCAGTAATGTGTGATGCTTTTTGTTGCAAATTCTGCAGAAATGCGATCTGCAGGCTTGTGTTGGATGACCAGTAGCAAGACAGTTTATGCACAGCTTGAGCTTTTGAGCTTCCTTGAGGCGTAATGCAGGAGATAAATTTCCATAGCGGGAACAGTGACCAATTGTATGGCCAGCATCGTCACAGAATATGCAACCAGAACCAGTAGAGTGTTAGTAGCCACAAAGGATTTACGTGGTGGGTTAGTAGATTTGCTAATCTTGCCCACCTGAGAACCAGGCGTACGTGTTGCCATGGCATATTCCACATTCTCCATTGTCTGACATCGACGCTCTAGGAATTTTGCTAGTTGATCCCACGTAGGTAGCTTATCCATAGGTAACGACTCCTCCCATTTGGTTTGCGTTGAGCTGTCAACCTTTTGAAGCAATCCATGTATAATGAAGCTGTTGGAGATCTCCTCAGTGCTGCCAATGGTTTGCAATGAACGCATGTGTGAGTTGAATTTATCTGACAGCATCCGCAACTTGCTGACTGATGCAGAGTCAATCTTCTTAAGCCCCAGAATCTCTGTTATGTGTGCCTGGAAAATTAAACGTTTATTATCAAAGCGTTTTTTAAGTAAATCTAATGCTGTTTCATAATTATCGTTGCAAAGGTCCAGTGAACGAATTGTGTCCAACGCAGCTCCTTTGAGGCATGATCGAAGGTGCTGCAACTTTTTCAATGTTTGTAAGCTCAGCATCCCTGTCGATGATTGTAGCAAACATTGAGAAGAAATCTGCCCACTCGGTATAACCACCGCTGAACGTGGGCAGTTTAAGCTCTGGCAGCCGAGACTTAGAATTCACAATGACAAAGGGCTGTTGCTCAGACGTGCACTCGCGGATCATTGTAGAGCATCCTGGGTTCTGGTGTTGACTATTACGCTTATTAAGGTGAGAGCATATGCGCACTTTTGATTCAATAACCAACTTATCAAAATCTCTGCGTAGTTTGCTACCAATTTCTTCAATGCTTAACTCCTCCAGGCTGTCATGCGCCTTATCAAAAGACTTTGTTAGCTTATCAAGCATGCGCTCGCAGGAAATTAGCTGGTCATCACTCATGGTAATCATATTGTCACCAACAAGAGAAGCTTGCTCTTCCAATGCATGCCGATATATTGCTTCAACTTGGCGTTTGAACACAGTCACTTTATTAATTTGCGCAGGCGCGGCATTAGACATTTCGTTTTCAATCATATTGAACGTCACAAAAAATCACCCTGTATTTGTAGCGGTTATGGTTCAATGTTACAAGTGAAAACGCGCGATACGTAGCAGAAGTGCACAAGGGAGAAGTGACAATGCACAAAGGTCAACGGCCGCTCTAAGAAGGCGCAAACGAAAGGCGCGCGAAATGTAACGGCAGTTGTAACTAACGGCTGTTCGTAAGTACCTATATGTGTATATATATGTATATATGTTGCGGCACTGTCGCGTGATCTTATGTACTTATGTATGCGGGTAAAAGTAGTTTTAATAATTTAAATAATATTTTAATAAACGGCACGGTTGCATACTCGGAGCAGTAGAACCAACAACAAATTATGCGCGCACTTAGATATACAACTAATAACTTTGATATAAGTATATATGTATGAGGCTATATGTGCAAGATTTGTATGCTATATGCATATATGTATGTATATAACTGATCACTTTTTAAATCACTTTTATGGCTTAACAACCACTTGCACTTGCAATTAATTAGGATTAAGTTTTAAATATTGGCGAAATCTCGCCGGGGCCTCCAAAATGTTGAGTCACCGAGCCTTTTCGGTGGCTATATTCAAAAATTAATTGCGGAATAATTTATGTTTCGTAAATGCTGTGTATTTATTAATGTTTTGTATTGTGTTTGTAGGTGTGTATATTATTTAACAGTGTTTAATGTTTAGTGTTAAATGTTTAAAATAAGCACAGGGCAGCAGTGGCCAGAGATTGTGCATTAAGTTAGCGAGAAAGGTGCAGTGACCGTCGCGAGAAAGAGTGAAAGTACGAATCTTATGTGCAATAAGTGAGCATTAGAATATATATAGGAGTTAAACTTAATGTAACGACAACATTCAAACAATGAGAGTGCAGCAAAGAGCGGGCAAAGCAATTTACAATATTCAGTTACGTTAAAGCGCTCTTGCTGCTGCTGCCTTTATGTTTAAAGAGTTTAGTTTAGCTTGGCTGCTGGACCAAACAGTGTTTTTTTGTTTGCATCTAATAATTTTTTATTTTTAGTTTTTAGTTTGATTGCTGCACAGTAGAGCTGCAAAACCATCGATTGAACTATCGATAACATCGATGGTGGCTCTTGGTTGGGCGCCATCGATTGTTTTTACCACTATACTTACTTACTTAACTGGCCATAACAACCCGTTACCGGGATGTAAAGCTCTCCTCCAGGCGTCTCTGCTTTGCGCGAGCCTTTTCCAATTGGTAATACCAAAGGTAGCTAGCGTACTCTCTACCTGGTCCTTCCAACGGAGACATGGTCTGCCCTTTCGTCGCTTCCCTTCGACAACCGTATTGAAGACTCTTCTCGCAGGAGCTTCTTCATGCATATGCTCAACATGACCTAGCTAGCGGAGCCGCTGGATCTTAATTTGCTTGACTATGTCAATGTCGTCGTAGAGCAAATAGAGTTCGTCATTCCATCGTATGCGGTAGTCGTTCCCAACGCGTAGAGCGCCAAAGATCTTACGGAGTACTTTCCGCTCAAACACTCCTAGGGCGTTTTCATCAGACTGCGACATCACCCATGCTTCAGCGCCATAAAGCAAAACGGGAAGGATGAGCGTCTTATAGAGTGTCAGTTTCGTCTGGCGGGAGTGGTCTCTACTTCTCATTTGCCTACTGAGACCAAAGTAACACCTATTGGCAAGAGTGATTCTCCGCTTAATCTCCATGCTGACATCGTTCTTCATTGTAACGGTGGTGCCAAGGTAGACGAAATCCTTGACAACATCAAAAGTATAGTTCTCAACATCAATCTGAGAGTCCAACCGCTGTGTATCTCTACTCGAAGAAAGTAGTACTGGACACCCTTATAAAATACAGTCCCATTTTGATTCACTTCGGCCTTTCGCAACACATTTTTCATCAAAAGGTTGAAGAGGTCGCAGGAGAGGGCATAGCCTTGTCTGAAACCTCGCTTGGTATCAAATGGCTCGGAGAAGCTCTTTTCTACCTTGACGGAGCTGCGCGCGTTGCTCAACGTCATTCTGCATAGTCGTACCAACTTTGCAGGGATACCAAACTCAGACAGTGCGGCATATACGCGATCCCTCAATGGGCTATCAAATGCTGCTTTATAATCAACAAAGAGATGGTGGGTGTCGATTTGTTTTTCGTGGGTCTTTTCCAGGATATGGCGTAGTGGACTGCTCTATGGTGGACTTGCCAGGCCTAAAACCACACTGATAAGGTCCAATTAGTTCTTTCGCAAACGGTTTTAGTCTTTCACACAATACGCTTGATAGGACCTTATATGCAATAGAAAGTTGACTGATACCACGGTAGTTAGCGCACACCGTGGGATCACCCCTCTTGAGGACAGGGCAGAGGACACCTAGGTTTCAATCATCGGGCATGCACTCATCTAGCCATATTCTGCAAAAGAGCCGGTGCATGCATATTACCAACTATTTGCCTCCAGTCTTGAACAGCTCAGCAGGCAAGTCATCTGCACCAGATGCTTTGTTGTTCTTGAGCCGCTTGATTGCGACCCTGACTTCGTCATAGCTAGGCGGCGGTATATCCACGCCGTCGTCTATAATTGGGGACATCGGGAAGTTCACTCCGGGGGCGGCATTGTCATCATCATCGCCCGATAGCAAGCCAGAGAAGTGTTCCCTCCATAACCTCAGTGCACCCTGTGCATCCACTACCAGATTTCCCTCTGCATCTTTACAGGAAGACGCTTGACTTTTTGCAAGAACTTCCTAACGTCATTCCTGCTCCTGCACATCTCGATCTTCTCTCGCTCACGCTTTTCCTGCTCGCTTTTTTTGCGTCTGAAAAGGCGTCTCTCCATCCTCCTCATTTCCCGATAGTGATCTCGCACAGATCGCGTGGCAGCCGACTGCGGTGTCCTTCTATAAGCGGCGTTCTTTACTGCAGTGGCTTCGCGACACTCCTGATCGTACCATTGGTTCCTCAGCAGTGGGCGTTGGAATCCATGGACGTTCTCCGCGGCGGAACGCAAGGAGTGGGATATATGCTTCCAGAGTCCCTCGGCGTTATCAGGTTCTGAGGGAGGTTGAATGAGCTGCTCAGAGAGTTGAGCGGAAAAGGCCTCAGCAGATTGCTGTGATTGCAGCTTTGTGATGTCCAGCTTTCGCTGCGCACTAGATCGCACATTCTTCGCTATGCTTAGACGCATGCGAACTTTGGCTGCAACAAGGTAGTGGTCAAAGTTGATGTTGACCCCTCTGAACGTACGAACATCAAGCACGCTGGATGCATGCCTTCCATCAATCACAACATGATCAATCTGGTTGCGTGTAGATTGATCAGGAGACAGCCATGTAGCCTTATGGATATAGGGATGCGGAAATCTGGTACTTCAGACTACCAAGTTACGCGCCGCGGCGAAGTCAATTAGCCTGAGACCGTTGTTCGTGGTTATCTCGTGAAGTCTGAATTGTCCGACAGTAGGACCAAAGATGCGTTCTTTTTCAACCTTTCCATTAAATCGCCTAACACGATTTTAACATCATGGGCTGGGTAGTGGTCATAAACAGACTCCAATCTATCATAGAACGCATCCTTGGTCGCATCGTCCTTGTCTTCCGCCCGGGCGTGTGCACTAATCAGCCTAATGTTGAAGAATTTTGCCTTGTTGCGGATTGTTGCCAGCCTTTCGTTCACTGGAGTGAACCGGGAGACACGGTTGCGTAATCTCCGGCCAACAACAAATCCGCACCCAAATTCGTGGCGCTTCGCATGACAGCTGTAGTAGATGTCACAGTCAGCTCCTACGCAGCAGCCCTGTCCTGTCCATCGCATCTCCTGGATGGCGGTAATGTCGGCTCTGCACATCCTGAGAGCATCCACCACTATCGATAGTTTCTTTTAATTTGCACACCTCTACCGCTAGCCATTAAATTTCAAAAGAAAATTTTTAATATCAATATTTGGCAGAGCACAAAATAAAATTTCGGATGTGGTGTAAACGAGCAACATGATGGTAGCGTTGGCGGTGGAGTTGTCGTCGGTGGCAATGAAGTCTTAAGCGACGAGCCTAACCATGATGTTGTCCTCAAAAAAAAGAATGCCCTTTCTCTAGTTTTGAACTATTTTGAATTAGTTTCTAATTTCTAGTATGAACAGAATAAAAAAAAAAAAAAAATCAATCTTATATAAGTTGTAGGTAATATCCATAAAAATGTTTGGAATGAGCCCCAATATTATATTGTTTTATGAACATTGTTGAACCAACGAGCTTTTTCGTTGGCTATAAATTAAAAAACGATAGCGAATTTAATTTTGAGTTAGATTTAAGTATTTATTTAAGAGTTTGAGCTTTGTAGTAATTGTAGTTTAGTTTTAGTTACGCGTGTGCTGAGTAATGCGCACTGACGACAACTGGACAACTGGAGTATGAGCAGCAGCAAAGACAGCTGCAGCTCTCAGCTTTGCATGGCAAGCCGCGACAATAGATAAGCGACAATTCGGCAATTGCGCTATAATTAGTTTGAGCTTAGATAATAACAACAACTTGTTACATATATTAAGCTGCTGCTCTCGCTACGCAGAGCGAGTTACAAGATTGATAAGTTTTGACATGGGCGTGTTATATTTCGGCTGCTTAAGGAAGGGGTGTAACCGAACATACTCCCCCCGTTGGAAGATCCAGGCTTTCAACATCCATCTTAGGCAGAATACATAACTTAGCGACAGCCCTCGTGGCAGTACCTGTAGCGGTTTTTAGTGTAGCCACTCTTGCTACGCCATCTCTTCCAGTTATGAGCTCTGTCACCTTAGCCAGTGGCCACTTGAGTGGTGGCAAGTTCTCTTCTTTCACAAGAACTATATCTCCGACGCTTATTCCAGGCTTTGGAGATCTCCATTTCGCCCTCTGCTGCAGCAACGTTAGATATTCCTCCCTCCAGCGTGCCCAAAAAGTCTGCTGCAAGTAGCTGACTCTCTGCCACCGATCGAGGCGGTTGTAGTTCAGACGTTGAAGATCGGGCTCTGCAAACGACGACGTCGGAGCAGTACCTAGGAAATGAGCTGGAGTTAGAACATCGAGATCATCTGGGTGCTCTGTAATTGGAAATAACGGGCGTGAGTTAACGATTGCGGCAATATGGTAAACAAGTGTACGCAATTCATCGAAGCTACGTACAAAATTGGCAGTCGTGCGGTAGAAATTATATTTTGCAGTTTTCACTGCCGCTTCCCAAAGGCCGCCAAAATGCGGAGAACGTGGTGGAATAAAACGCCAGTCGATTTGATCAGCAACACAAAATTCCATAACGGACGTCTGATGCTTGTCACTCATGAAAAGCTGCTTCAACTCTGCCTACTCGTTTTTTGCTCCTACGAAATTAGTAGCGTTATCAGAACAGATCTCCTTAGGCCTGCCTCGAGTGCAAATAAAACGCTTAAGTGCGCTGAGAAAAAAGGATGTAGATAAATCCGGGACAAAGTCCAAGTGAATTGGCTTAGTAGCAAAGCACATGAACACGCAAACGCTAAACCTTGCTGGTTCGCTACGAATCCATGATAAAGCGGTTGATGAGTCTGACCAGCAGTAGAATTTCCCGGAAAATATGTGCAGCTGAGAAATTTCGTTGATGAGCTGAATTAGTAACGTAGCACCGCATAGTTCTAGTTAGGGAACAGTCTGCGCTTTGACAGGAGCTACACGTGCTTTGTTGCACAACAGTTGTGACTGCATCTGACCATTTGCCTTTGCTCCATATGCCTCATATGCATCCCAAAAACCGGGAATTTCCATGTCAGAAGCAGGCATGAGAACTGGACGAGGAAATTTGAAGCGATGAGAGCTAACCAAATTATCGGAAAAGATCCGCCAAGCTGAAACGAGATGTGAAGGTAGGCTCCTGTCCCACTCTAGTTTCTCCTTCCAAAATTTTTGAAGCAAAGTGTGTAGAAGCTTTGTTTGAATGGTAGGCCCTGCCATTAGAACCTCATTCAATGAGCCTCCAGTAGATGTAACTGCGGAGCCATCGAGTACGACTCTGAGTTTCGTAGTGGTGCTATCCTCCTTGGACAAACAGTGATGCGGTAGAATATAGCGACAGCGGCTTTGCGACTCAGGACCAACAAACGACATATGATTTAAGTCACGATATTCCTTGATAAATGCTGAGTATTGCGCCTTCTGCTGCGGACGACGTTCAAGTTTACGTTCCAGATTGAGAAAGCGACGATATGTTTGAGTGCATGATCTGAGCAAAAGATCCAAATTTCGTTTGACAGGTAATCTCATCGAGAACTCACCAGATGGCAAGTGTGAAAGGGAAGCTGAAAAGTGTTTTTCGCAGTTGATTTCCTCTTTCGTAGCATGTATTGGGAGTTCTGCGCAGCTTTCAATTTCCCAGAAGCGCTTCAGCGATTCATCAATTTGAACTTGGGAACATTACTCAACCCCAAGCGAGGTGTTAGCAGCAAGCAAGGCAGTCCTTTGTGGCCTTAGGCCTCCACCACCTACTATCCATCCTAGTCGGGATTTTTGAAGCAATGGCAATCTTTCTGCCAACTTAATTTGGCCAACGCAGAGTAGGCTGTAAAATAGACTTGCGCCTATAAGCAGATCAATGCGCTGAGGAGTGTGGAAATTCGGGTCAGCTAGACGAATATTTTGAGGAATATTCCAATGCGCCGTGTTTAGCGCAAAACTGGGCTGGTGGTCAGTAATGTTGGGAGCAATCAAGGCTGTTATGTTTGCGTCAAAGTCAGATGCTTGCGACTGGATGCTGAGGCCAACAGTAAAACCGTCCGTCGCAAAGTTAGCATCGCCAAGACCAGTTACTGAAGCCGAAGATTTGGTTCTCTTCAATTGAAGTTGATGCGCAAAGCGTGCCGTAATTAGATGCACCAGACGTAAAGCACGAGCCAAAACGACATGCTCTCAATTGATGCCCTTTCTTAAGGCAATTGATGAAACACATAGCGTGTTTCTGTGCTTCCTTTAAGCGAAGTGCAGGAGATAAATTTCTGAAAAGTGTGCAGCTGTATATGGCATGGTCTGGTTTATCGCAAAATGCGCAGCTAGAGGCAGAAGATTTAGTGGCAACAAACGAACTTTTATTTTGAATAAATTTGCTGGGTTTTCCCACCTGATTGCTCGTCACGTAGGTGGCCGTAGCAGTCTCCACGTTTTCCAGTTTTTGACAACGAGCTTCCAAAAACGACGTAAATTGTTCAGACGTGGGTATTTGATCACTTGGAGCCTGCTCCTCCCAGATGATGAATCCACTCTCTTGAGCCCAAGGATCTCGCTGATATGTGCCTGAAAAACAAGTCGCTTGTGGTTAAAACGTTTGTCAAGCAGTTCTAAAGCGGTTTTATAATTTTCATGAGAAATTTCCAGCGCCCTTATTGCATCCAAGGCTTGGCCTTGTAGGCAGGAGCGCAAGTGCTGGAGTTTCTCGATACTTGACAAATCCGGATCCTTGTCGATAATAGTAGTAAACATCGATGAGAAGTCAGCATACTCCGTATAGCCTCCACTAAACGTAGGCAGCTTAAGTTCAGGTAGGCGTGGTCTGCTGGCCATGATGATTGTAGGCTGCTCCATTGTCGAATCATGGCGCATTGTAGAGCTGGACGGTGGTTGATCATTGCGATTGATATGAAACCGAATCCGAGTTTCTACCGTGGCTACTAGCCAATTTCATCATGATCTACCCTTTCGAGGCCATTGTGAGCAACGTTAAACTCGGCTTGAGTTTGTAAGATTAACTTCAGACGCACTCCTAAATCCACAGCACTGAGCGAATGAATTTTGTCTCCGGACAATGCACTTTCAATTTTCTTAGATTAGTGGTTTTGAGTTTAAAGAAGCTAATTTCACTTTGGAGAGATGCATTTGAAACGTGTTCACTTGCCATATTTTGAGGTTAGTCGAAACCAATAATTCAAACCGATATTAATAATCGTTTAACAAAAATTGTAAATAACGATAGGGTCAGAGTACAAAACCGCACTGTGTCACTTTAAGCAATTTTATGTGACACAAACGAAAAATGACTGCTTAAGCCTTGGCTGGCACTTTTTGATTTTAGGGACCAGCCTAATGCATGCGCATGCGTACATACAAGTTACTGTACAGTGACGCGATATATAGCAGCTTAGATTTCGCGCGCTATATGATAATATGTATGCTTATATGCACAACGAACATGCAAAATAATTAATAATTAATTTATAATTTAACGCGCGATCACGTCGGGGTCGCCAAATGTTGAACCAACGAGCTTTTTCGTTGGCTATAAATTAAAAAACGATAGCGAATTTAATTTTGAGTTAGATTTAAGTATTTATTTAAGAGTTTGAGCTTTGTAGTAATTGTAGTTTAGTTTTAGTTACGCGTGTGCTGAGTAATGCGCACTGACGACAACTGGACAACTGGAGTATAAGCAGCAGCAAAGACAGCTGCAGCTCTCGACAATAGATAAGCGACAATTCGGCAATTGCGCTATAATTAGTTTGAGCTTAGATAATACAACAACTTATTACATATATTAAGCTGCTGCTCTCGCTACGCAGAGTGAGTTACAAGATTGATAAGTTTTGACATGGGCGTGCTATATTTCGGCTGCTTAGGGAAGGGGTGTAACCGAACAAACATTGTAACTTGATTTGTTATGTGTAAGAATGTAAATGCGGAAATAAGTAATATCTACAAAAATGTTTGAAATTCAATATATTATTTGATTTGGATTTTTGAACATATGTATTATATTATTATAAGAATAAAACTTATTAAATCGACAGAGGAGAAAACTCTAGAATAAATGTTATTCAGTTAACAATTTACTTTATGTGCACCAAATTACAGAACACTACGATACAAAAAATTCACGACGAACAGAAACATTTTTTGGCATTTTAGATTTCGACAAAATTATTAAAACGCTATAGTCGTTGAACAATATATGCGATTAACTTTATTTTAGTCTTGTTGTACTTGTATCCACGACTAGATTCCAAATCTGTTTTTATTGTGGGCTCTATGCCATTTTGGGACCCCGCTAGAGCTAAGGAACATTTTTATTTAAACCCCCATATCTTCCAAATAAAGAGCCAAATAAAAAACCGTCTATGAAAACCTTAATTTACTCCTTAATACGTTACCAACGGTATACGGATCGACCGGATCTGACGCTCCAGTCAAAAGTCGATAGTATCGATATAGTCATCGATGGTGGACACCCAAAACTATCAAAAAGATCGAGTGGTGACTATATCGATGGTTTTGCAGCTCTACTGCACAGGCGAGCTGCAAAATGATCCATAGTGGCGCCATTTCGTATTTTCGATCTATCGAAATATCTATCGATAACACCATGGGTTGCTTTCCATCACTTCCAAAGAGCATGAAATTTAACAGAGTGGAAGCCTGGACCGTTAAGGCCTGAAAAGGCTCGGAGAAGCACCCTTCTGCCTTGTCGGATCTGCGTGCGTTGCTCAACGTCATTTCCGCAAAGTCGCATCAACTTTCCACGGATACCGAACTCACACAGTACGGTATATATGCGTTTTGTTTGTCCTGTTTTGTCGAACATGCCACGTATATTATCCGTGCGAGAAGCATGGACTTTCGACACTGAGCCCCCAAAACTAGCAGCGTCCTTGAGTGTCAAGCTAGTAGATAGTAGGGTCAGTATAATAATGATTGAACCCACTTTTAGTTGCAGTGGTTGTAGATTCAAAGAATTTAAAAAGGCAGTCGGATACTTGGCTATTCGTCTTCATTCATACGCTGGCAAACGATTTGAACGAATACAAATTGGCAGCGATGTTGCTCTGAATGATGAAATTACGATCGCCAACGCGTTGCAACGTCCTTGTTTTTGGCAGCTAAAATCGCTCGCACACTCAGCCGATGGCGATTCAAGTAATTGCTTCTGATGTTCGGCAAGAAATAAGGTATTTTGCTGTCACTATTTGACAACAATAGCTCGGAAAATTCATCGGCTGATTAATCTTTTTGTAGAACTTGATTATTAATTACAGCTTTTTCAGCGGTTAATCTTGTAATAGCGGAAGGTGTTTGACGAAAATCAATGGCCAACAAAATCATCGTAGCTCCGAAAAGCCTGGTATTTCTGCACAAGTCATTCTATATCTATGCAATAGTCCCACATGATAATTTTTCAGTTTTTTAATAATTGTGGCATAGCTGAATTTGTTAAGATATTTCATATTAGTTTCTCATTAAAGGACAATTTTAAAGATTTAAACACAATTGGAGTACTGTATGAGATGTTGCAGCTATTCCAGAGAAACCAACCGTCAATGCCAACTCGGATCTCGACGGGACTGGTGCTAATATCATCGAATTGAGGGATGTTTTTCCAGTTCCCCCATAGTCAACCACCGCATTTAATAAAACATCCATTTGTCGGGAATTTAATTTGGAACATTTACTCGACCACTCATTCAACACATTCATTAAATCGTCTTATACTATATACATGTAAAGATAGCCTTGTACCACGGTGCATTTGACATCCCTGGAACCATACAAAAGATAGCAGAAGTATAGCGCGATTAATGCGGCGCTACAAAAAAGAGCACAGATACAGCAGCAAATGAAGACAACATATCTCAAACGCAAGCTACAGTACAGTCGGAAGGTGTCCACAGTCGTCGTTGGAAGTCAAATGTCAAGTTTCGGCGTTATTATATACCATATTTCTAACTAACTTTATAATATTACATACTCAGTACACTATAATAAACTTACATATGGGGGCTCAACCGCTCAGTTAGTTTATGAAGTGTGTGTATAATTAAGGAAGTCAATTGCCAAATACTTAGATTCGCAAAAAGTGTTGAAGTTGTTATATACTGCCTTAAAGTTGTTAAGTTAAAGCGTATTTTTATACCCTGTACATATAGTGTAGCCCTCCCTGGGCTCTAAATGGGTTGTCCGTAGGGTTTGGGACCCGTCGCGTAAAAACATCCCCCTAATGAAAGACCGAAAAGCCTCGGAGTCGACGACTCACGCAAATGTTTAAAGGACTATGATTTGAGGGTATGCACCTGGAATTTCCGGACCCTAAAATGCGAACATACATGCGAAGCGGCATTTGGGTGCGGATTTGTAGTTGGCCGCAGATGACCCAACCGTGTCTCCCGGTTCACAGCAATGAACGAAAGGCTGGCAACAATCCGCAACAAGGCAAAATTCTTCAACATTAGGCTGATTAGTGCACACGCCAAGGATGCGTTCTATGATAGATTGGAGTCTGTCTATGACCACTACCCAGCCCATGATGTTAAAATCGTGTTAGGCGATAGGAAAGGTTGAAAAAGAACGCATCTTTGGCTCTACTGTCGGACAATTCAGCCTTCACGAGACCATCTCGAGCAACGGTCTCAAGCTAATTGACTTCGCCGCGACGCGAAACATGGTAGTCTATATTACCAGATTTCAGAGTCCCGATATCCAAAAGGCTACATAACTGTCCCCTGATCAAACTACACGCAATCAGATTGATCATGTGGTGATTGATGGAAGGCATGCATCCAGTGTGCTTGATGTTCGTATGTTCAGAGGGGTCAACATTAACTCTGACCATTACCTTTGTTACCGCGCAAACTAGGTGGCAGCCCAGCGCGGTGGAAACCTCAACGAATTAGTGCTTATACGATGCACAGCACATCGATGGCATAGCTATCGATGTACGCCTTGGCCGACAATATATCGATGGCCGGCTTGACCGCATGCTAAGCAAAAAAAGTGCATAAATAGAGCCGGAAAAGTGCACGCATGGAGATAAGAATTACACAAGAGACGGCTGCTGCGAGCAAGGCGCGTGCTAGCACAAAGTTTTTTAGTCCGAAATCTGAACAACCACCGAACATTGGAAATATTACCTGAACATATTACATTATAAAACATTTCGAGCATACCAAATATTGGCAACAAAACATATTATACAATAACCAAAAATAAAACAAATATATACGTGACTTAATAAACGTGCAAGGCACTTGGCGTGGAGGCACCGCCATATTCTAAAAAACTTTTGTTCATTGAGCAACACGTTTTAAAGGAAACAGCAGCCAAAGTGAGTAGCTATAAGACAGTGTCGTTGCAAAGCTGAGAATTGCAACGCTTATAGCAACAATATGCACCGCGAAGGTACGCTGCCCTTGGATGTTGGATCGAGGAGTGAAAGTGCGGGCTCACAAAGTGGTGCGGCAGCAAGTGCAGGCAGCATTGCAACGCCGAGATCGTTGGTGAGCGCACATGGCACAGTAGAATTGTCTCATGTTAGTGGTACGCATCCTGGCGTTATCGCAGTGGATTCTATGGCCACTACTAAAGTGCAGCAGGCAGTGTCACGCTACCAAATAGCGTCATGGCTGCAAATCAGATGACCACTATGGTGTAAGGTGGTGCCATGTGGGATCATCAGGGTCTCTCACCTATAAGAGGCGCAGAGGCGATGGCAATGGCGCTGGGCACGTGTGGAACAGTAGCACCTGGAAATTTGCCGCACTCGACAGTGGAGTATGGCAGTAGCGGTTTCAATTGGGATCATCAAAGGATGGTAAGAGGTGCAATTTATTCACAGTTAAACAATTCTTTAGGCGCAACGGGCGCAATGTCTGGCAGATTGGCTTGCAACGGTTCTGTGATGTATAATGGCGCGCATGGCTGCTCATGGCCTCAACCAGAAGCAGGCTATGCGGGGCCGAATGCAGCGGTGTATACCCCAATTGTGCTACCAACATCCACGACGGCATACGCATGTGGCAATTTATGGCCACGTGCAGCAGCTACAAGCTTTCCTGCGATGGCTAACTCGACGCAAGACATAACGCTTACAGCGTCGCAAATAGCAACAAGGCAGGTAATCAGCAAGGATTTACCACACTTCTCGCCCAGATGCTATACATCAGGCGCTCCAGGCGAAACTAAGGCTACCAGCTGTAAAACCCGAACGCTTAGAAACTCTGGTCCATTTGGCGCTGGCCGTGCAAAATTACCGATCCACAGTGCAAGCAATCAGTCTTCCAGAGTATCTAAATGACCCAATGCTAATGCGCAGTTTGGTGGACAAACTACTGTGTGACCTGAGCCTGGATTGGGCACGACATAGTGCAACTTTGGGAAGACTAGATATCGGCGTCTTCCATGACTGGCTGTTCCAATTAGCGGCATGTGCGAGTACAGTGATGCCCGTAGTGACAGCATCAGAATCAATAGAGGCGAAATCAAGCAGCAGGAATGCGCGGCAAAGGCTGATGGTGCACAACGAGAGCGCATCTAGCCGTGACAGCTGCTTGAAGTGTGCAGGCGACCATAAGCTAGAAGAATGTAAAAGTTTCTTGTCCATGAGAGGGCAAGGCAGGTGGCGTTTTATTAAAGAGAGCAGAAAGTGCTGGCAATGTTTTGGCAATCACTTTATAAAACACTGTCGGGCATCGGACCGGTGCAACGTAGATGGCTGCAACAAAGCTCATCATTCACTGTTACAAAATGATGGGAGCAATAACGTACACAAAACCGAGAACGCTGCACCAGCTGAAAATGCAGTTGTTTTGCATACTGGGCAAAATAACAAGGCGCTGTTTCGATATGTGCCTGTAAATTTATATGGGCCAATGAAATCAGTGCAGGTGTTTGCGCTGATAGACGAAGGATCAGCATGTACACTATTGAAGAGCAGCGTAGCCAATGAGCTCGGCATTGACGGCCCATCAGAAGAGCTTTGTCTGCGGTGGACTGGTGACATCATTCAGAATGAACCTAAGTCGAAAAGAGTAGAGATGTGATGCATGTGTGTGATTGCACCCAGTGGACAATATTCTCGTAAACTTGTCCGAAAATGATAGCTATGCGGAACTCAAACGGATGAAATGTCCGCGCTGGGACACGCCAACGATAAGAATTCTTATCATCTGTCGCTCAGTTTGTGGCAGAAAATACCTTCGTAAACGGACGATTTTAACGATAGTTTCGCCTAACGCAAACGGATCTAAAACGATACTTTTGCAATATTGCCAACGGGGCAGATCCGGATGTGTTGCGGAAGTCTTTTGTGTGCCATTCCCATTTTGTTCCCACTGTAGTAATTACTGTTTTAAAACATTGAAATATGGTTTTTAGTTTGGTTTTAATATATTTATATATATATACTGATAAATAAAAACAAAACAGTTACTTCAATAATAATAATGCTTATAAATAGAAACAAAACAGTTACTTCAATAATAATAATACTTATAAATAAATAGAAAAGTTCTTAAATTCATATTTTTATTTTTTTTGCATCTTTCGCCTGCCTATCATGCGCATACTGAAAATATTTTTGGGTGACCCTGTCGAAGTCTCCGTCTTCCATGGCGAATTTTTGTTTAAATGCAGCTGCAAAAGAATTTTAATGTTATTAGAAAAATATATAAAAATAGATTCAATTTTTAATATAACTTATTATTAACTATTATTTGCAAACAAAATTATTTGCAGTTAGCCGAAACAATTACAACTCAATGTAATATAATCTTGTTAATATTGTTTTGTACTTACGATTTTTTATTTATTTGATTTCCTTTAAATTTTGTCACAATAATTTTTCACACTTCAACTTGTACTAACGCGTGCACGCTGTTGCCGGTAAATGAGCGAACAAAAAAACTGTCGCGACACAAAAATCCCGAAGTCGCGAGAGCCGTAAACGAAAAGGCAAAGGCAACAAGCACCCGAACAACTCAATTCCATTTCGTTTTGTTGTTCACATCAGCTCCTGCTATCGCCTGCTACCGCGAAAACGGACATTCTGCTGAAGTGTGTATGTTCTACGTCTTTAGATCCGCATAGCTATCGTTTTCGGACAAGTTTTCGGACATTTTGTCCGCTTGGTTATTTTATGTCCGCTCGCTGGTCCACTGGGCACTAACGATAGACGGATCGATGAAATAGTAAAGGCGAACTTTGCATTGGAGTCTGTAGGCGTATATATACCCAAGAATACGCTGCAGTCTAAAGAGGATCAAAGGTCGCAGGCGATACTAGAGAGCACAACCAAATACCTCAACCTGGAAAAACGTTGGGAAACTGGCCTGCTCTGGAGACATGACAACATAGCTTTACCTGATTCACACGGTATGGCAATGCAACGATTAAGGTGTCTGGAGTCACGCATGGCGCGTGATAAGGAGCTGAGAGACTTCGTAATCAACCAAATTCGACGCTATGAACATATGGGATATGTTCGTAAACTTGAAAAACACGAGATGACGAATGTAAAACGAGCTTGGTATTTACCAATATTTGTAGTTACAAACAAAAATAAAGGCAAATCGAGACTTGTGTGGGATGCAGCAGCAAGGGTAGACGGGGTCGCCCTAAATACAGTACTTCTCAAGGGCCCTGATCTGTTGCCATCATTAGTTGGCATTCTTATACGTTTCAGGGAGAAGCCAGTAGCTGTCTGCGGCGATATTCGAGAGATGTTCCACCAAGTAAAAGTAAGGCAAGATGACCAGGCCGCGCAGCAGTTTCTTTGGCGTTATGGAAACACTGCTAGAGAACCCGACAGGTACATCATGCAAGTAATGACTTTTGGGGCTTCTTGTTCCTTCCCCGTCAGTGGCAAACTACATAAAGAACCGGAATGCAGACGCTGTTGGTGCTATTATACGAAACACCTTCGTTGACGACTGGCTGCAAAGCGGAGATTTTGGAGATGACTTGGCTTAAATGGCAGTGCGTGTTCGGACCATACATGCGGATGGCGGCTTCGAGATGAGAGGCTGGGTATCAAACTCAGCAGAAGGCATAGAACCGATGCACGAGAGAGTCCTGAGCATGTGGTGGATTCCAACGACTGACGAATTCACATTTGTCCAGAAATTTGATGATTCCATATTCAACGAGAAGGTGTTCCCAACCAAGCGGAATGTACTACGTATCGTAATGACGATATTTGACCCGCTTGGCATGTTGGGCTTCTACGTTATACAAGCAAAAATGATTGTTTCGAGGAGACACTGCTTGCCACCTTTGGCCGAATTATTAACTTAGAATTGTAAGAAAATATAAGACAGCGCACTTTCGTTTATATGTCTTTATTAGACGGTGATCTGGTTTGGAGTGATTTGCCGATAAGCAAGTTGCATCAAAAGCTCGGCTTACTGGCAAACAAAAGCTTTTACATAAAAATAATTGAGCGCATCTTTATCAGCAGCAGATAACGCTTTACAAATTAAGAGAATTTAATGTAATCATTATGGTTATGCGCTAGCTTGAGGAATCATTATGTTAGGCGGTAGTTAGACCTGAGTTCAGCTCCCGACATTCACCCCCCGTTGGAAGAGTCAAGCTTCCAACAGAAGTAGTTTCCAAGGGCAGAACAGCGATTTTACTGACGGCTCTTTTGACTAAGCCGCTTGTTGTGCGGAGGACTGCAACACGAACAACGCCGTCTTTGCCAGGGATGACGCTGTCGATTCTGCCTAGATGCCATTTCAGCGAAGGAAGATTATCATCCTTGATTAGCACAATCGTGCCCGGTTGCAGGTTTGGCGTTGATGAACGCCATTTTCCACGCTCCTGAAGCAGCGACAAATAGCTGGTGCTCCATTTGCGCCAGAATGTCTGTTGCATATGGCACACGCGTTGCCAACGACTTAAACGATCCATTGGCAAATGTGTGACATCAGGCTCCTCGATTGTAGCATAGGCCGAACCAATGAGGAAGTGCCCAGGCGTGAGTACTTCTAAGTCGTCGGGGTTCTCTGTAATGGGACAAAGAGGTCGTGGGTTTAACATGGCAGAGATTTCGCAAACAAGAGTACGCAGTTCATGGAATGTTAGAATGGCTTTTCCAATAACGCGGTAGAAATGAAATTTAGCAGCCTTTACGGCGGCTTCCCACAAGCCACCAAAGTGTGGAGAGCGTGGTGGGATGAAATTCCAGGTTAGACCAATAGATTGGCAGACGTTGCAAAATTCGTTTGTTTGAGGGTCGCTCAAGAACAGCTGTCGTAGCTCGTGCAGTTCATTTTTTGCTCCAATGAAATTTGTCGCGTTATCCGACCAAATAGCGTTGGGCTTGCCTCTGGTGCTGATAAAGCGTTTTAGAGCGGCGATAAATGATGGCGTGGAAAGATCCTCTACGACTTCCAAATGCGTAGCTTTGGTTGCGAAGCAAATGAATATTGCTATGTAACATTTTGTGGGCGGCTTTTTTCTGGTTTCAGCTTTGCAGTAGAAAGGTCCACAAAAATCTACTCCGGTAGTGTGAAATGGCCGATTTGGTTGCACTCGACGTGCAGGCAATGGCCCCATGATGTATATTTTAGGCCTTATACGAAAGCAGCGTATGCATTTGTTGATGATAGCAGCAACTAATTTGCGCCCTCCGATGGGCCAAAATCTTTGCCGTAAGGCAGCAAGCAAACTCTGCGGTCCAGCATGCAGAAATTTCTGATGAAAGAACATGACGATCACAGTGGTGACTAGATGATGTTTTGGCAACAGCATGGGATGCCTGGCATCGTAGTCCAGGTGTGAATTTTGAAGCCGTCCGCCGACTCGAATTAATCCTCCAGAATCGATGAAAGTATTAAGTGACAACAGCTTGCTTTTTGGTGAAAGTTGCTTTTTGTAGAGAAGTGCTTTGTATTCGTCAGCGAAATGCACCTGCTGAATGGCTCTGATGAGTAGGAGCGTACCTCCTTTAATGTCGTCCACTGTGAGAGGTCCTCTTGGGCGAGCTTGGTCTTTGTTTTTGAGCAGTATAAATCGCTTTATATATGCGAAAACACGTTGCAGTTTTCCAAACGAGTTTTGAAATTTGCAGTCGAATGAAATGTCCTGCTTGTTACATGAAACTAAAACTTGGCGGCGTCTTTCAGGAAGATCCACGATAGGAGATACGCTTGCAGGCCAATTGTTGCTACTGCAACGCAAGAAATCAGGTCCATGGGACCATAGAGTGGATTCCAGAAGCACTAGCGGCGTGCAACCACGGGAGAGGATGTCCGCGGGGTTCATCTGGGAAGGCACATGATGCCAAGTCATTCCTATTGTCTGCTCCTGGATCTGTGCAACCCTGTTGGATACAAATATATTAAAATTTGATGGCGATTCACGAATCCAGGAGAGTGCTATGGTTGAGTCTGACCAACAATGAAAATCGCACGTAAACGGAACGCTTTGAGCAATGGTAGAAATGAGTTCAGCCAGTAGGTGAGCTGCAGCCAGCTCCAATTTGGGAATCGTGAGTGTTTTTAAAAGAGACACTCTAGATTTGGAACAAAGTAAATGCGAAGAGAAATTTCCTGCGAGCTCAGATCTGACATAAACGCATGCACCATATGCAGTTATGCTGGCATCACAGAATGCATGTATTTCCCAAGTGGCACGAGGTAGCATCACAAAGCGAGGAAACTTCAGTGAGCGAACTGCAGAGATTTGCGATATGAGCTCTATCCATGAGGATTGTAAGACTTGAGGCAGAGTTTGGTCCCAACTGAGCTTCTCCTTCCACAAAGCCTGGAGAAATATCTTCAGCTTCGTAATGATTGGCGACATTAATCCAAGAGGATCGTAGAATCTTGCAATGCTTGACAGGATTGTGCGCTTGGTGGTTGGTTCGTTCGGCAAGATATGCGCGAAGTTGAACAAAAGCTCATCGGAGCTGGGGTCCCAAGCCAATCCAAGCGCTTTAGCGATATCTGTTCCATCGTGGAATTTGATCATTTTCTCTCGGTCAGAATCTGCTTCGCTTTCAAGAACAGCAGGCTCATTGGAGCACCATTTCCTAATGGGAAAGTGTCCTCTTTGCAGCAATTCCTTGACCTGCTCTTTGATTTGAGAGACCTCCTCGATACTGTCGCCTCCAGAGATTAGGTCGTCGACATAGAAGTCCCTGCGAACAATCTTAGCAGCTACTGGGAGCGCAACCTCTTCGTCATAGGCCAACGCTGCATGGAACGGATAGCTAAAAATGCGGCTGGCTTTGTTCCGTAAGTCACTGTATCCAAAGTGTAAACTTTCACGTCATCGGAGCGATTGTCCCGCCAAAGGATACATTGGAGGTACTCGTCAGGGTGAGTAACACGCACGCAACGGTACATCTTGCAGATGTCTCCACATAATGCAACCTTGAAAAAACGGAACCGCAATAACGTGATGAAAATCTTTGGTTGTATTGATGGACCTGCCAATAATAGGTCATTTAATGATGAACCTGTGGTAGATTTTGCAGAGCCATCAAAAACGACGCGCGACTTTTTTGTTGTGCTGTCCAATTTATGAACGCAGTGGTGCGGCAAGAAGTACTGAGAAAATGTTGATTGCTTAGTTGACAACGACATGTGGCCCAAATCAATATATTCTTGTAAGAATGCTGAATATTGTGATTTCAGCGTAGGATTTTTTGCCAATTTGTTTTCAAGAGTTTTATATCTGCGCAAGGCGCGATCATACGAGTCTCCGAGAGCATCAAAATTGGTTTTGGCAGGAAGACGGACAGAGTACTGGCCTGATTCGAGACGCGAGTACCCTTTCTGGAATAGCTGTTCACAAAGAGCGTCGTCATCTGAGATAGAAGGCGATTGCCCGCAGCAACTGTCGACTTCCCAAAATCGTTTAACGATATCAGACAAGGTGTCTGTATCTGGCTGAAGACTGGGCTTCTTGGCCAGCGCGGCCAATGCGAAATGATTTCCCTTTGCGTCAGCAAGATTTCCAGCCACGACCCATCCGAGTCTGGTTTCTTGGAGGACTGGTAATTGGTTTGCTATCCGTATTTGCCCAGCACAAAGGATATCCATGAATATGCCTGCGCCTAGGAGTAGGTCGATGCGCTGAGACTTGTAGAACAGCGGGTCAGCGAGAGAAATGTTGTTTGGAATGTTCCATTCAGTAGCGTTCAAGTCAAAGTGAGGTTGAAAGTCGGTTATCGTGTGCGTTATGACCGCAGCGAAAGAAGCATTGTAGCTTGCGTTGTACGACTGAGCGAAGAGGTCAACCGATCTATCAGATTTGAGGGACGATTCCCCTATGCCTGACACAACGATGTTTGACCGATGAGTTTTGAGTTGAAGCTGACTGGCAAGGCGAGATGTTATGAAATTTAGTTGGGATGCGTTGTCGAGTAAGGCGCGGCATGGTATTAAGACGCCAGAGCGACTTTGAATGTATACGATGGCAGTAGCAAGCACCACGTAATCGGTCTGATTGGCCTTTATGGTTTGAGGACACGAGGTTGTTGAGATGAGCGTAGACGAAGATTGATCTACAGTGGTGGCAACAGGAGCAGGCTGTGCAACGACTGGTGCTCCGTTTGCCTCCGCGTGTAGCAATGAGTGATGCTTTGCCTGGCAATGCTTGCAGTGCCCTGATTTCCAATTCTGCAAGCTGTGGCCCTTTTTAAGGCAGTTTATGCAAAGATGCAGCCTTTTTGCTTCCCTGAACCGTAGAGTGGGGGACAAATCTAAGAATCGTGCGCATTTGGTCAGATAATGGTTATTTGCGTTACAAAATGTGCATGATGGTGTTTTATTGTGTGATGCAACGAGGATGTTACGATGAGATTTGTTATAGGTTTTGCCCACCTGCTGGCTAGGTGTTTGTTTTACCATAGCGCTTTCCAAATTTTCCATCATGCGACACCTCTTCTCCAGAAATGCTGACATGTCATCCCATCTAGGTAGCTTGCTTATTGGCAAGGCTTCTTCCCACTTCTCCAGAGTGTTTCGATCCAGCTTGGAAGCGATGAGGTGATTGAGCAGTCCATCTGCAAGCTCTTGCGTTGTTGACATTGTGTTTAGGGCACCTCTCAACACCTGTGAAACCAAAAATAGACCGTACGTGTGCCTGGAAATGAAACAGTTTATTATCAAATCGACTTGTTAATAATTTCAAAGCTTTATCATAATTCGCTTCAGTAATGTCTAGCGAACGTATTGTGTCCAACGCAGCTCCATCCAGGCTAGCGCGCAGGTGCTGGAACTTTTCCACTTTGGTAAGATACTCGTCATTTCCAACGACAGTGTTATACATGGCGTAGAAGTCTGGCCAATCGATGTAAACTCCGAAAGCGTAGATTTCACTTTGCAGTATACCTGTACAAAGTCTAGACGAGCTTCGCTGGCCATTTCCAAAAGATTTAGTTTTTCCAAGCTAGACTGTGCATTATCGAAATCAGCATTCATGCGCTCCACTAGGTCTAAGCGCACCTGCAGGTCGGCCTCGTCAAAGTGGTCCAGCTCCTGTGCGGCGAGATATGCGTTCATTGCTAGTTGCCGAGATATTGAATTTGCTGTTGCTTTATAAAAGTCTATTTCACTTGAGAGTGGTGCATGTTTAACTGCAGTAGGCGAAGGAGTGTTAATAGAAGCCGATGCTTCTTCAGCCATTATGTAATATTAATTTGTCACTGCACAAGAATAACCGCTCAGCAAGAACAAAATCAATAGCGAGCCAACTGTATTTCGGCCACTTCACAACAACAAGTTAATTGCGCGAAATAGATGTGTATGTGCATATGCAAATGCAGCGATGAAAGGGAATCAAAGCTTATCAGCAGCAAAGTTAAACCGAAAATGTATATGTGCGTTTGCGCTTGCGCTTTGATTACGCTGGTTATCTTTTTGCACTTTTTAGTGAGCTGTACAGTTGCAGCAAATGATCAAAGCACTCGGCGTGCGTATGCGTGTATGTATTACCGAAACCGTTTCATGTAATTATGCAATATGCGAAACCGTTTTGTGTAAGCACATATGTACACGTGTAATATGCGAGAATATTCTGCGCGCGAATGTATGTATGTACATATATGTGGTCTTGGCACCGTTTTGCACCAAAGACGCTCCGAATATATGTAAGTTTGATATTTGATACCCGATTGTACCAATTATGCAAGTTTATGAATATTGTATACCGATACAGTATTGCGAACCGACGTCCAAACCAATCACGTCGGGGTCACCAAATGTTTCGAGGAGACACTGCTTGCCACCTTTGGGCGAATTATAAACTTAGAATTGAAAGAAAATATAAGACAGCGCACTTTCGTTCATATGTCTTTATTAGACGGTGATCTGGTTTGGAGTGATTTGCCGATAAGCGCAAGCAGCAGCAGTTGCATCAAAAGCTCGGCTTACTGGCAAACAAAAGCTTTTACATAAAAATAATTGAGCGCATCTTTATCAGCAGCAGATAACGCTTTACAAATTAAGAGAATTTAATGTAATCATTATGGTTATGCGCTAGCTTGAGGAATCATTATGTTAGGCGGTAGTTAGACCTGAGTTCTGCTCCCGACAATGATAATGCAAGACATATGGAGATCGGCGGTAGGCTGGGATGAGCAATGGTGGGCGTGGATACGCAAGCTTTATTTTCGTTTTTTGGACGGACTCCAAGAATGTTTTACACTGTATACGATCAGATGCCAGAAAATACCATCAATTTGTGGCGCTACGTATCGGCGAAATTCTGGAAGGGTCAGATGTAAACGAGTGGAGATGGGTGCCATCAGCTTTGAATGTAGCTGACGACGGCACAAAGTGGACGAAGGAGCTACGTTTTGATAGTAGCTCAAGATGGTTCACGGGGCCGCAATTCTTGACGGCGGCAGAATCAAACTGGCCAGTCACTGAAGCAATTAACTGTGACGAGGGCCTAGAGAGAGTACATTTAAACCAGCTGTAGGACTCATCGGGATCAGCATTGGCAGTCATAGTGCCAGATATTACTATAATCGCAAGTTTCATCACCACCTAAGTGAGGTGGTAGTCAACGAGATGAGGCAGCGCTTTTGTATCATCGGACTGAGAGCGATGGTACGGGCAGCAATCAAAGCTTGCCAAAGGTGTTGCAACAAACGAGCAATTCCGCAGGCACCAGAGATGGGCAGTCTGCCGACTGAGCGGCTGAAAATAAATGAGCCACTGTTCTCCTGCACAGGTGTCGACTATTTTGGACCTATGGAGGTCATAGTTGGCAGGAGACGAGAAAAGCGAAGGGGTGTACTTTTCACCTGTTTGACAGTACGTGCCGTCCACATCGAACTGGCAGACTCATTATCTACAGACGCCTTCATGTTAGTGCTGGATATGTTCCTAATGCGTCGAGGACCTGTAAAAAAAATTGTGTCTGACAACGGCACAAATTTTAGAGGAGCAAGCAGACTACTACAGGCCGCGATCAATCGAGTTTCGGAAGACGAGCTGGAACATAAGTATCCAGAAATTGAATGGTCCTTCATACCGCCTGGTGCACTGCACATGGGTGGCGCTTGGGAGCGGATGATTCGATCAATAAAATCTGTTTTGACGGAGATACTGGAGGAGACACATGTACGTGAGCCAGTGTTACGCTCAGCGCTGGTGAGGATTGAAAATACTTTAAATTCAAGGCCTCTGACGTACATACCACTGGGAGCAATAGATGCAGAAGTGCTTACGCCGAATCACTTTCTGCGTGGGGCATCATGGGCCATAGGCCTGACAGCAAATGATGACGACAACGGCGTGCTGCTAGGTAAAAGCTTTCGAGTTGCACAACAGGTAGCTGAAAGATTTCGTAAGCAGTGGACAAGAGAATACTTGCCGTATATAACACGGGGAGCTAAATGGTTTGGACGACCAAAAGGCCCGATCGAGATTGGTGACGTGGTGGTAATAGTCGATGAGGCAAACCTAAGAACCCACTGAAGAAAAGGAATCGTGACGGATCTGTGCCTAGCAAAAGATGGATACGCACGCAGCGCGGTCGTACGAACCGCAGCTGGCCAATTCACGCGACCAATAGAGAAACTGGCGAAGCTGCAAGTTAGGAGGAGTGCAAACGTCACGGCGGCGCATGAAGTTTGCAAGGGGGGGAATGTTACCGCGCAAACTAGGTGGCAGCCCAGCGCGGTGGAAACCTCAACGAATTAGTGCTTATACGATGCACAGCACATCGATGGCATAGCTATCGATGTACGCCTTGCCCGACAATATATCGATGGCCGGCTTGACCGCATGCTAAGCATACGATAGTGCATAAATAGAGCCGGAAAAGTGCATAAACGCATGGAGATAAGAATTACACAAGAGACGGCTGCTGCGAGCAAGGCGCGTGCTAGCACAAAGTTATTTAGTCCGAAATCTGAACAACCACCGAACATTGGAAATATTACCTGAACATATTACATTATAAAACATTTCGAGCATACCAAATATTGGCAACAAAACATATTAATACAATAACCAAAATTAAAACAAATCGCTTAACCTAAAAAATAAATATATACGTGACTTAATAAACGTGCAAGGCACTTGGCGGGGAGGCACCGCCATAACCTTGTTGCAGCAAAGGTTCGCATGCGACTAACCAAAGCGAAGCGCCCACTGCCGAGGAACCAATGGTACGATCAGGAGTGTCGCGAAGCCACTGAAGTAAAGGACCCTGCAGTCGGCTGCTATGCTATCTGTGCGGGATCACTATTGGGAAATGAGGAAGATGGAGAGGAAAAGCGTGAGCGAGAGGAGATCGAGATGTGCAGGAGCAGGAACGACGTAAGGAAGTTCTTCCAAAAAGTCAAGCGTCTGGCCGAAGGATTTAGTACCGGACCGTCTTCCTGTAGAGATGCAGAGGGAAATCTGGTATCTCCAATTAAAGACGACGGAGTGGATATACCGCCGCCTAGCTATGTCGAAGTCAGGGTCGCAATCAAGCTGCTCAAGAACAACACAGCAGCTAGCGCAGATGACCTGCCCGCTGAGTTGTTCAAGACTGGCGGCAATGAGTTGGCAATGTGCATGCACCAGCCCTTTTGCTAACTACAGTGGTATCAGCCTTCTTCTATTGCATATAATGTCCTATCGAGCATACTGTGTGAAAAACTAAAGTTTTTTGCGAAAGAACTGATTGGGCCGTATCACCCTACGCGAAACTAACACTCATAACGCTCATCCTTTCCGTTTGGCTTTATGGCGCTGAAGCATCCCAGTGGACAATATGCTCGTAAACTTGTCCGAAAACGATAGCTATGCGGAACTCAAACGGATGAAATGTCCGCGCGCGGACACGCCAACGATAAGAAAACTTATCATCTGTCGCTCAGTTTGTGGCAGAAAATACCTTCGTAAACGGACGATGTTAACGATAGTTTCGCCTAACGCAAACGGATCTAAAACGATACTTTTGCAATATTGCCAACGGGGCAGATCCGGATGTGTTGCGGAAGTCTTTTGTGTGCCAATCCCATTTTGTTCCCACTGTAGTAATAACTGTTTTAAAACATTGAAATATGGTTTTTGGTTTGGTTTTAATATATTTATATATATATACTTATAAATAAAAACAAAACAGTTAATTCAATATTAATAAAACCTATAAATAAATAGAAATAGTCTTACTATTAATTAAAAATAAATATTAATTATTAATAAATTCATATTTTTATTTTTTTGGCTTCTTTCGGCTGCCTATCATGCGCATACTGAAACCTGAAACCTTTGGCTGACCCTGTCGAAGTCTCCGTATTGTAGGGCGAATTTTTGTTTAAATGCAGCTGCAAAAGAATTTTAATGTTATTAGAAAAATATATAAAAATAGATTCAATTTTTAATATAACTTACATCGAATCGCTAAGGTTATGCGCATCCCTCGATCGCATTTTTTCGCGTCAGTGCCCCACCATGAAAAAACAATTACGACTCAATGTAATGTAATGTTAATATTGTTTTGTACTTACGATTTTTTATTTATTTGATTTACTTTTATTTTTTTCACAATAATTTTTCACAACTTCAACTTGTACTAACACTGTTGCCGGTAAATGAGCGAACAAAAAAACTGTCGCGACACAAAAATCCCGAAGTCGCGAGAGCCGTAAACGAAAAGGCAAAGGCAACAAGCACACGAACAACTCAATTCCATTTCGTTGTGTTGTTCACATCCGCTCCTGCTATCGCCTGCTACCGCGAAAACGGACATTCTGCTGAAGTGTGTATGTTCTACGTCTTTAGATCCGCATAGCTATCGTTTTCGGACAAGTTTTCGGACATTTTGTCCGCTTGGTTATTTTATGTCCGCTCGCTGGTCCACTGGGATCTGACGAAAATGTCCTAGGAGTGTTTGAGAGGAAAATACTCCGTAAGATCTTTGGCCATCTACGCTTTGGCAACGAAGACCGCACCCGATGGAACGACGAACTCTATGAGCTCTACAACGACATTGACACAGTCAAGCAACCCAGTGGACCAGCGAGCGGACATAAAATAACCAAGCGGACAAAATGTCCGAAAACTTGTCCGAAAACGATAGCTATGCGGATCTAAAGACGTAGAACATACACACTTCAGCAGAATGTCCGTTTTCGCGGTAGCAGGCGATAGCAGGAGCGGATGTGAACAACAAAACGAAATGGAATTGAGTTGTTCGTGTGCTTGTTGCCTCTGCCTTTTCGTTTACGGCTCTTGCGACTTCGTGTTTTTTGTGTCGCGACAGGGTTTTTGTTCGCTCATTTACCGGCAACAGCGTGCACGCGTTAGGTCAAGTTAAAGTGAAAAATTATTGTTATTATTAAAATTGAAAGGAAATCAAATAAATAAAAAATCGTAAGTACAAAACAATATTAACCACGTTTCATTACATTGAGTCGTAATTGTTTTTTCATGGTGGGGCACTGACGCGAAAAAATGCGATCGAGGGATGCGCATAACCTTAGCGATTCAATGTAAGTTGTATTACAAATTGAATATATTTTTATATATTTTTCTAATAACATTAAAATTCTTTTGCAGCTGCATTTAAACAAAAATTCGCCCTACAATACGGAGACTTCGACAGGGTCAGCCAAAGGTTTCAGGTTTCAGTATGCGCATGATAGGCAGCCGAAAGAAGCCAAAAAAATAAAAATATGAATTTATTAATAATTAATATTTATTTTTAATTAATAGTAAGACTATTTCTATTTATTTATAAGTATTATTAATATTGAATTAACTGTTTTGTTTTTATTTATAAGTATATATATATAAATATATTAAAACCAAACCAAAAACCATATTTCAATGTTTTAAAACAGTTATTACTACAGTGGGAACAAAATGGGAATGGCACACAAAAGACTTCCGCAACACATCCGGATCTGCCCCGTTGGCAATATTGCAAAAGTATCGTTTTAGATCCGTTTGCGTTAGACGAAACTATCGTTAAAATCGTCCGTTTACGAAGGTATTTTCTGCCACAAACTGAGCGACAGATGATAAGAATTCTTATCGTTGGCGTGTCCCAGCGCGGACATTTCATCCGTTTGAGTTCCGCATAGCTATCATTTTCGGACAAGTTTACGAGCATATTGTCCACTGGGAAAGTATAGTCCAGCGGCTCCGCCGGCTAGCTCATGTTGTGCGTATGCATGAAGAAGCTCCTGCGAGAAGAGTCTTCAATGCGGTTGTCGAAGGGTAGCGACGAAGGGGCAGACTATGTCTGGAAGGACCAGGTAGAGAGTACACCTTTGGTATCACCAATTGGAATAAGCTCGCGCAAAGCAGAGACGCTTGGAGGAGAGCTTTAGTAAGTACACATAGTATACAAAGGTATTATAGATTTGTGTAATGTATGTAACATGGAGAAGGAGGCGTGGCAGACCATAAATTCAATGGGAAAAAAGACTTAACATTGACTCGGTTAGCGATTGGACCATGTCCTTCTGCCCGTCCGTCCATCCGTCCGTTCGTCTGTCTGTATGAGTTGATAGATCTGCGAGACCATAAGAGCTATAGAATTTTACCAAAAGATGCGCGTAATCTCCGGAAAGATGAATTTGGTCGAATTGAGTTGATATATGCCCCGGTTTCCCCTCAGCAGATTTTCGTGGTTTACAGCCGCAACCTATCAGCCCTATAATCTGCTCTAAATGTCCACTACATGTAGATATGGATACATGTAAGCTAGAGTTACAAAAGAGTTTGGTGTGGAGACCGTGTCGTGTGACCCTAATTGTAAAATCTGCGTCCACCTTTTTTCAGTGGAGCCCCCCTTTCCCCCGAAATCGATATACCTTAATTACTGCCGTGGCCCGCAACATATTGATGTGAAAATTGCCAGAGACATTTAAAATGTATTTTTGATCTATGTTACAAAATTCAACGACATTGGCCAAAGAATACTGGAGTTAAGGGTATAAAAGTAAGTTTTGCCCCCATAATAACCAACCCAATAGGAAAACTTGTCAATAGGAACTTCCCAATAGGAAAATGTTTAGGCATATCGATCTTATGAAAAGAGACATAAAAGTGGATACTTGCGTTCCCATTTTACCGTATTTGGTGTTTAAAAAAAAATGGTACAGGGCATTCAACCACAGCCGAGCCCGACCAAAAACTGTCGAAATTGTCAAAGCCGAAGCGCTGCTACAACTGTTGTTTTGAAATTTAAGAAGCGGCAGCAGCAGCAGCCGATGTTTAAAATCATACGAATAGCTACATACATCGCAATAAAGCAAAAATTTTACGGCTTTTGCAAATTTGGCAGAAGCAATTGAAACACTGGTCAGGAAGGCCGAATGTAGAGATAGCCGTGTACTACGGTGCATTTGGCATCCCTGGCACCGTATACAAAAGAAATCAGAAGTATAACGCTACTAACTCGACGCTACAAAAAAGAGCAAAGATACAGCAGCAAATGAAAACAACATATCTCAAACGCAAGCTACAGTACAGTCGGAAGGTGTCCACAATCGTCGTCGGAAGTTGAGTCAAGTTTAGTCGGTATTACATACCACATTTCTAACTAACTTTATAAAATTAAATACTCAATACACCATAATAAACTTTGCATGCATATTACAATACACGCAGCAATTGGTTGGCCAACAAAGGTGTAAAATCAAAATACTTTGATATTTCTTGCGACCGAAATGAATCGCGGTTGGTAAATGTTTCGCAAAGTCAATACAAAAACTACGATGAGTCCCGCTATATAAAAATTCTACTATAAAGCTAAATTTTGTACAAAATTGGTATAAATCGAAAACGGTTTGCGATTATAGCAGCGCCTATTTAAATTTATTTGTAATATTGTCTTGTCTCGTAACACGAATTATATCATTTATTTCACAAGTTTTTAAACCGTGACGAGGTTTTTTATTAAGACTTATTACTTAAGAGAAATATTAAAGAGAAGTTTTCCAATAAAAGATCTTTTTAATCGTAAAATTCAAAATATAATTGAAACAGTACCAAATAAGACATTTTATTTGAAACAATTTTTTTTTAGTTGTAGGTATAGTCACCTACATTTGAGTCATATAAACTTAATGCTATAGAAGATATATGAGTATCATTTGTTATTTTAATATATGTTTAATGTAGACACTAATACTTAATTTTGATTTATATCGCCAGAGTTTATGTGCATGTAGTATGAAGAATAGCATATATGTGTGTGTGTATAATATAGGGTGTCTGCATGAGGGAGAGGAACTGCTTTTGCAAATTGCTACGACAAATGCATGCATTTAAATTAGTTTCTGGTTAGCTTCTTGTTAGTGTAAATAACTATATATCTATCTGGAACATTTGCAATTCAAAGTAATATTTCGATTTTTGAATTAAGATCGTGGATTTTAAATTTCCTTCGCGTGTTTAGTGTATTTGGAATTCAATCGTTGTTGCTTCGTGTTTTCGTTTATTAATTGCTTATTGCTCTTCTGTTCCAAGCTATTTCCGGTCCTTGCCGTGCCTCTCGCGTTGTTGCTTTGTCACCGCAATGCTTGTCGTGGTTGAATTGTGAACATGGTGCTGTGGTTGGGGACCACAAGGTTTGCCCCCACTCCTGTTGGAATGGTGGTGTTGTGCACGATGTCCATTTAGGGTGTTTTTACCGTGCCTGGAGAATTGAGAATAAAGTCAGTTATTAAAGCATATTAGAATTATTAAATGTAGTTTTTAATCGGTTTCTACTTTGAATGCTACTGTAGTATGTATAAATAATGTTGTATAGAGTAAACAAGAATGCTACTTCAACTCCGTACTTCCAGATTCAAAGGTACAACTTTTAGTTTTGTAGTGGAAAATGAGGGCGAGCGAGCGATGCTGATGTTCATATTGTAGTTTTTCAATTTCGTTGATGATGTAGTACTTATACATATTTATTCTATATTTTTGGGCGGATTTTTATTGCAGCAACATGTTCATAGTCAGTTTTAAGAGTTGATACTAGGGTAGAGCTCTACATTTATTCTGTTAAATTGTGGTTAGTGTAATGAATTTAGAAGAAATCGGAAGTGCGTTTTTTGTGCTAAGAAAGATATGATCTAAAGCATAATAATCTGATTTCAGCCAAAAATATTTTCTACTAATTCTAAATATCGTTTCAAAGCAATTTGGCTTATGTAAACTTAAGCGACAAATCTTTATTGATACAAAAAAAAAATATATTTCCAACATCTGAAGATTCTTTCAACTTCGCTTTGTTAAAGTAGATGAAGAAGTCATTTATAAGAGTTAATTGTAAATATTAGTTAAACAGGTTTTAAGAATTCTAAGAAAAGAAAAGATAGCGTGTCTACTTTCTTAGAACACCCAACATGCGATGGATTATTAAAATAATTTGTTTTTAAGAATTTTCAAAATTTTCTCTTACGCTGTCAAAAGTAAAAACCAAACCACAATAAATGCGTTTTTGGCACGAAAGCAATTTCTTTTTGTGTGATTGTAGATTGTGTTTCGAGGTAAACAAAAACAAATAATCTTTTTGTTTTTTTTATTAGTAGCCTAGAACACATGTAAGCTAAACATTAAAAATGTTTATTTTTTAACTCATGTTTATTTTTATATTTTTGCTGCTGTGTGCTGCGTAGTTGTTGTTCGCGTGGAAGTGATTTAGGCATTCAATATCAAAAAAGGAAAATCTGTACGAGATCCATTATTAATTTTTATTTTTTTTTGTCAAATTATCCGGTGTATGTTATGTTACACGATATTGTTTTTGGGTTTGTCCATCGCTGACTATGAACATGTGCAGATGCCAAACGGCTGATGAGTCGATACTCTGCTGCGAACTTGGCGTAAGCGTAGCTTCCTGTGAAGCGAAAAGCCACCGACCACTCTCCCAGACTTCGCACCGCCACTACCAAACAGCTGCGCATGCTCATTGATTAGATTGTGTTGATAAGGTCGCAGTTCGGCGACAGCCTTTACTTCCTTTATCGATGCCGGCGTCGCATATAGTAGGTAATTGTCATAGACATTACTAACGTTAGAGTTTCGCTTGGGAGGAAGATATGGCATAAAGGCGAAAGACGAACTGGTGGATTGCGTGCACTTAAGGGATGGCTTGCGCCGTGTCACGCTGCGACAGCGCAGTGTTGAATGATTGGAATAACTTGGAGGAATTATCTCAAGCTTAGTGCGGTGTTCATAGGCACCTGGATGTTGCAATTGCTTAATGGGCACGGGTATGAGCGAATGATTGCGTTTGCGACGCGGTGGTGGTAATATGGGAGGTGGTGGTGTTGCTGCTGGTGGTGTCGGACTCTGGTTACTTTTAATGGAATCGTAGTGCGTATGCTCAATGTGGACAATTGGCTTTGTTGCATTGCTGTTCGAGTTTTTTTGTGTACTGGCTATATTCTTTATGTATACGTACGTCATTTCGGCGTATTGTTGCGTTGGGTGGGGGTTAACTTTGTGATGCGGGGCTATCGTAGTGCTTGTTGACTTATTTGTTGTTGATTTTTTGTGTGCTGACTTAGATGTGGTTTCATGGCTATGGTTACGGGTGGATGAGCTGTGACTGTGCTTTTGAGCCTTACCATCACGTGCCAACGGCTGTTGTTTCTGCCCACTTTGTCTTGAACGACTGGAGTGACCTGCGGTAAACGAAATTTATATTCTAATATCGAGCGAGATTTTAGGCAAAGTGTTATAAAGTGCCATTCAGTGTTGTGTTGTACCTCACAGTTTAGTGCTGAAAGGTGCGATACAGTGTTGTGTTGTACCCATGGCATAATAATACAAGGAAGGACTATTATGCCGCCGCATCTGCCAAAATGTTTTGAGAGCCTAAGAAAGCGAGAGAGAGAGGCGCAAATCACTTTCATAGCAGCGCAAACAGTGTGAGAGAAGCAGAGTAGTCCTTCCCTGTATTATTAGTCCATGGTTGTACCTCAGTATAGTGCTGAAAGTCAAAGAGCCTGAAAGTAATCGAGTTGAATCCTGGACCGTTACAAAATTCAACATTTTTGTTGAAAAGTGACCACTTTCAGCGCAGAGTACATAGGAGGCTGCTTTTCAGCAAGTCGACTCATTGTAACGGCCAAGGATTCCACTCTATTAAAAATGCTCTTTGGCTGGAAGTGTGACGAACACAAACAAGATTTTTGTCGCCGAACAATGTCAAGGGTAGTTTTGTTAAATTAATATATTAATTAATAATCAAGGTTGACATTTACAGAAATTTTTTTATAAGAGGTCAAACAAGAGCTTTTTAAATGTAGCTGGAGACATCCTGTTGAATGATTTGAATGTCTGAACGTCCTCATATTAAAACTCCTAACACTTCGTTGGTGACTCTTTCGCTCCAGTGCTCTTTTTACATACGGACACATACAAAATTAGAATTTTGGACTTATTTATTTGTATTTCATCAGTTTTTTTAAGCCAGTGTTTTGAATGCGAAGAAGAAGTATTGTAAAACACGTTTATCAGTGATCTGTCTTACTCGCTTCGTTTCAAGGCTTTGTAATATTTTAAACCCCGCGCGGGAGATTTTTTCACTTTCTCGGTTGAAAATCTAGCTTCGTGTAGAGGCCGCCTAAATGTTTTAGACTCACATAGTGCCAAGTGTAAATTCGTAATTGATTGTGTTATATAGAATGGTAAGTGACTATCTATGATAAAACAGCACAGAATCGGCAACCTCTGTTGGCAACCTAGTACAGTGTTTTGTTTAATCATTCTAAAATTGAATATTCTTTAACCCTTGACTAGCTAACCCAAAACGTTTGTGCAGTATTAGCGACTGCGTTGCGCCCATAGTGAGGATGCTTAAAACCAGCACCTCTGGAAAAGATAGCAATCGTTATTATGGCACCCCGTATAAGCTGTCTGTGATACTAGCATCACGCCGGAATTGGGGTAACTGAACTTACTCGATGAACGCAAAAATTCCTCTCTGCGCTTCTCGCTGCCATGCGATCGCTCATTGGCACGCTGTGAGATTAAACGTGGCCGATTCTCTTCGCTTACACGTACCGAGCGCACCAAGCGAGTCCCCGAGCCGTCTTTCGTACTTGGACTTCTCTCTTGTTCTCTGCGACTACTTGTATGATGCAAGCGCTTGTGTTCCACACTTGAGTTAGAGCGGTGTTGGTTCCCATGCCTATGTTGGTCTTGCTCGGTACGCCGAGTTTTTTCGCGCTTCGAAGTGCGCAAGCGTAAGCGCTCTTCACGGGGCAGACGTGACTGCTCATCAGATGAACCGCCCCCGTGTGTCATCGATTCACGCGAACTGGAACGCATTCTTGTCACAACCGGTGCTTTTTCACGCTCACTAGATAGAGACCGGGAACGGGCTCGAGCACAGAATTCAATGGATGATTGTGATGAGCTGCGTGCCTGAGACGGCGAAGGCGTAGATTGGCACGAATTTCGGCGCGCTTCAGAGGCAAAAGTACCGCGTGCTACGCTCGGAGCTTCGCGTTTCGTATTGAAGACCTTTTCGTCAATTGTTTCGAGAGGCTTGGCGCTGCGACGTTGTAGCGAGGAAGATCGCCGCCGCTGATCCTTGGAGGCAGCCTCATCAAAGAGTGACTAAAAAAAGGAACGAAAGTTTAGAAAGTGTTAAATTTGAAACAAGTACTTACCTTCAAAGTTTGATCAGCATTACGAGTCATTTCACTCAAAATCAGAGCATCCCGCTGTAAGTCTGTTTTGCGTTCATAGCTGTTGGGTGAAGGTGACTTCACACGAAATGTGGTAGTCAGCTCATTAGCTATGTTCTCATAGCAGTGCTCATCAAAGTGGGTTAGTGGCTGCTGCAGCTCGATGTCGTGCGGACTATGTCTAAGCAAATCCGGCCGATCATTTAGCAGCTGCCATTTGGTCGTTTTAGTTATCGTATCTGATGTATCTGGTGTTTGTTGTCCTCCAGCATTACTGTGGTGAGTAATTTTACTGCGCGTAGGTAGAATTCGACGAGGATTTGTGGGCGATGTGTTAATTTTGGTTTGTGCTGGAGTGGTCTGGGACTGCACGCCAAAGAAGGAGAGCTCGTGGTCGCGAAGCTTACGTGCACCGCGGGTTTCTTTTACAATTTTAAGCGGTTCGCTGCTGGATTCATCCGTGGAGTCTACCGAGTGTGCTTGCATAAAAAGCGTGCGCGGCTTGGCTACTGGAACTAGCTTACCAATACGGAGAGAGGGTGGCCTCTCTTTTGGTTTTTCCAGATTGGGTGCACAAACTGCTATGTTCATAACATTCGACTCGGCCAATTCTGTTGTGGAAAAGAACAAAGAGTTGTGTCAGCCAATCCATAGGTAGACTTATTCTATTCCCTGTAATTCTTAGTAACTTAGTAAACTCCTCTACCTGCCTCTCCTCTACGAAGCTCTGTTCTGTTACCTTTAAACAGTAATGCATGCTCTTGCGCCTCTTTCTTCAAAATAGTGCGTTTGGCTTTGAAGCGGCTCCAACTGTTCGAATACTCGCTAACGGTGTGTTTATCTTCTAGTGGAGAGCTATCCTGTGTGCCACCACCGCTGTCGCTGTTGCTATTGTCGCGAAAGTAACGCTTTACTTCTTCGTCAGCGCTGTCAGCCTCATCCTTGGCCGCTGCATACATACGTCGGAGCTGCGTCAATTGTTGACTCACGGGTATTAGGGTATTTCCAAGCAGTTTAAATCTAGGTGGCGCAAGTGGCATACGTGGCAGTGAGCCATAAAGCGCACTTCCAAATAAATCACTGCTGCTTATGGAGGTCACTGAGTCCTTGCGTGAAGACTCTGTTTCCTGATCACTATGAGAACGGACCAAAGGCGTTGGCATCACTACAGTGGGTTGAATTTGCGCATACTCGTTTGAAGCTATGCTCAATCGACGCATGGCTTCATCAAATTCACTGGCAGATCGAATGGTTTTCATGATAAGCGAAGTCGACTTAAGGCCTTCATCTAGGATGCGTTGATGTGTGCGTTGATCGTGGAACTGCAGTTCTTGTGAGCTGGGACGTCGCTGTTGGTGCTGGGTGTTGGTACCTATGTGAATATGCGCGAAAAGTGTTTCGTTTTGTATGTGTTTAATTCGCCGTTTTAGTTTTGAGTTAAAAAGTGAGGTTAGGTTTGAAGTTTAGTGGTGGATTGATACGGTAAAAAGTCTTAGTACGAGTAAAAGCATTGAGTACAAGCAACTTAGTCATGCATTACAAGGAACAAAGCTCCAGTTTTTGAACTGGGCTAATTGAGTCAAGTAGAGGAGTTTTTACTAGCGCTAAAATATTACCCATAAAGACAACAAACAAACTATAATTTTTTTAAATGGTAAATAAATTACAGTCTCTAATTAAAGTATTTATTAGACAAATTCATTATACTAACCTCCTTTTGACACATCCTCAAGTCCTAGGCTAAGATTAATCTTAGTAGAATAATTACTAGATTGCAACTGCTGTTGTTGCTGAATTGAAATAGCATCATATTGTCGTTGTTCCGCTATTCGTATCCGCTCGGCGACTGATTTGATAGCTAAATAATTAATAGAGCAAATACAATTTCCCCATTCGCTCGCTTATTTTGTACTTACAACTTTCTCTGCCAAGAGGACTTTCGCACTCACTCTTTACTGTCGCTGGCATACTCCACAATACATCGGCACTATCGATGTTCTCCCCCAAATGGTAGGGCTTCGGCTTAATTGGTTTGTTCTTCAATATGCCGCGTATATTGGACAGATCATCAGTTTCGTTGTCTGTTATGTCAACACCGCTGGTAGAAGTGCAGGTTTTGCGGGAGATGGACGCAGTATCCAACAGATTAATTCGGGGTTCAAGTGGTTTTACCGTAGTTGTCACTGTTACATGAGTGCTGCTGTTTGGTTGTAGTGCTACCTGGTCTGATGCATCTATTAGGGTAGCGCGATATGCCACAGTGGTGGAGGCTATGGTCTTGCGGCGTTGTGAATCGTCGCCAAAGTGTGTAATATCGCTGCCGTCAATTTTGCTACCCACGGTACTAGCCGATTTGACCAGACTGTGCAATGGTCCACTAGATGTGCTTCGGCGTCGGCGAAAGTTGTGCGTAGGAGGCGGCTTACCATCGGTCTCTACAATATTGACACGACCGGATTCGGCTGCAAAGTGTACCTCAGTTTTGCAGAATTCTACACGCTTCTGGGCACTGCTGCGTTGCTGTAGGTGGCTTGATGTGGTCGTTGTGGTGTCATCCACGATTCTATTCACATGCACATGGGAGGTCTTGCGCACATCACGCCAGGTTTCTTCCACGGCAATGGAATGCCGTTTGTTTAGTTCTCCATCATTTGAACTTGCTTGAGTTTGTTTTCTTGTGGAGCCAAATTGAATAATAGTGCCACCACTATTGCGATCTGTGGGAGACCAGTTGCTCAACTGGTCACCTGACCGACCCAATCCACTATCAGTTGAAGCATCTACACGAAAGATGCTCCTGTCTTCCGGCGGAGACATTTTTTCAAAGCCGTAGGATTTGCGTCGCAAGTGCCACTCACTCGAGCTGGTATCTTTCTTATTTTGGCGTGACTCAAGGCTGTGTGTGGTATGCTGAGCTCGAACGGGTCTAAAGGCGGAGACCACTTGTTGTTGTGGCGAAATGTGTTGTTCTGCTCGGATAGCTTGGTGGGTTAGAAAGTCCTCCTTATATAAATTTTCATCGGATAGTTTTTTCAGCTTTCCCCGAATTTCCTGTAGTGACTCGGCCGTCAAGAACGTATTGCGCTTGGCTACTATAGGCTTTATTACGGGCGTATTTATTATGTTGTCCAATGCGGCCAGATCCACATTATTGTTGCGCATTGCTGTATTCAGACGACGTCCGTTTTCTAGTTCTGCGCGCATACGCGCAACGCTTACTGAGTTACTGGGCAAGTCCAACGGGCGCCTTGTGGCTGGCGTTGTGACCTTTTTATGGTAATCCTGTGATTGGAATGACCGCCTTAGCTTACTAACGCGCCGCCACTCGCCCGGTTCCTCATCCGACTGCTGTCGTTCCCAATCGTTGCTAAGATCATCCGTGGAAATAGAACGCGTGCGCTGCAGTGGTATGGATACAGGTGGCGCATAGACCGATTGGGATACCTGCTGACGGCGCAGATGGCGTGCTGACAGTCTGCAAACGAATTTGACCAAAGCCAGTCAAATAATGCCACGAAATTCGAATTAAATACGTTTACTTACCGCAAATCGTCGTCATTGTCGTTGGCTATGAAGTTCTCGCTGCCGTTATTGTTGTAATGCCGGAAACTTTCCAAATCACGACGTTGCGTTGGCGTATCCACGGCTGCGTCAGCTCCAACGCTGTCGTTGCCAATGACGCCTACGCGTAACGCCTTAAGCTTGCTGCTGTTGCCATATAAGTCAGGTTGCTCCGCCAGCCGCTTGTGCCATGACGGTGACGCTGCTGATGCTGATGCTGGTGATATTGCTGCTGGTAAGGTCGTCGTCACTGTCGCTGATGATGACTGAGACTGAGTTGCGGCTGGGCCAACAATAGCATGGAGGCTTATTTTCCCCGCACTTCTGTGGATGTTATTCGCTGGCGTTGTTGTTGCTGCTGCAGTTGCAAAGCTTGAATTGTTGCTGCTTTGGCTGGATATACTCGAACTGCTTTTCTGTAAATGGCATGGCAGAGTGAACTCGTTGTTTTAGACTTGAGTACGGGTGCTTTATAAGTACATATATTGAAATGAAAATAAAATTGCAGGAATAGCTAGAGGAAATGTTTTCTATAACACTAATTCCAACAAGAATTGAGGAACATAGGCATAGGTGATGTCAAATAACTGTTAAAACTAGTTACATACTTTCTATTTTTATTTGTATATATTTGATATTTGATTCTTTTAGCTACATAGTACGTGAAACTTAGTTACAGTATGTTACATTGTTATTTTATTTTACCTCTTATTTGCATTATTTATAATATTTCGTGAGTGATCATCGGACCGTTAAGTAAGCAAAAAAAAAAACAATTGCTAATTTTCGGTCATTGCCATGGAGCAGAAAAAAAATCATTCCAAGCGAAAAAAAGAAAACAAAGCCACAGTGACTATAAAATCCACAAGTTATTAAACCGATAAAAAGCAGCAAAGCAAAGCAACAACAAATGAAAATTGCATCCGAACTGCTTAACCATTAGGCAGGGAAACGGCCAGGGTTAAGCACGATCCTGTCCTGTATATGGACTTACCATAAGATTGCTCAATTTAAAACTTGGCGCCGTATCGAGTAATAAATTGTGGCCAACTTTGGGAAAATGTGGAACGTCTTTCAGCTCGGCCATCTTATCCTGATCATTAATCACAACATAATCATCAATTAGCCCCTGGCAATGGTTTTTTTTCATCTCCACAATAACCATACCGGCATCGCTGCCGTTATTACTACTGTGACTTGCGGCGTCATCATCGTCGCTGCTAACCTCACAGATGTCAACGCCTGGACTGGACAAAGATGCCCAGAGTGGCTGGCTGGTATTGGTGTTGGATGTGGTGGTAGATGAGAAGGACCAACGTGAAGTGGATGATGTCTTTTGTACTGTATGTGTGCGTATCACCTGCATGGCGCCATTGGCGGTGCGCGCCTGCAGCACCTCCAACTGTTTGCGCTGTGTGTGCTGTGTGCCGTTAGGTTGTGAGATGTTTTGGGAATTGGATATCTGGAATAGATGCAGAGAGAGAGAGAGAGCGTTTGATAGTTGGAGTAAGGATTGGAATGGTAGCTTGGACTTTTTAGTTTTTGTTTTTTTAGTATTAATGCATATTAGTAGTGTATGATTGTTGGCCATTTCGTGTTAGCAGGTTATCATGTTTTCAGATGCATGAACCTACATCGATGTCCATGGTCGATCGACTCTTCAATTGTAAACATCTATGGCTTGCTCTGGATCTAGAACACTAGGTAACGATGCTGTTTGTAAAAAGCGCGTTTAACTGTGTTATTTTGCTTAGCATTGTGAGTGCACTTAACTCTAAAGGATCCCGGAGTACATTGTCAAGATTATTTGCAGCTACTTGCATAGTTGCACAAATCGGAACATAGTTAAGACTGCCACGGTCAAATTGGTAGATGTGCGATAAAATTCAACCATAGTGTGATACTTGGTGTAAAACCTGATCACAGAAAAAACGTTTAAATATCACCTTGAACACGTAAGCGACAAAGTTCCAAATGCCTAGTGGACTACATTAGATATGGGAGGCTACCTTACTAGGTGTTTCATACCTGCCATTCATCCTTGGCTAAGGAAATACAGTCGGTTTGATTTTTATCTGACGGAATATAAAATAATATAAGTCGAGAGATTGAGATAGTCAGTTTTGCACACACTGAGCTCGCAGTATAGGAGACGCATAACATTTCGATTTTGTCGGTTTCAGATTCTCTGCGAACGGAGAGAGCTTAGTTTGCAGTAATGAAAAATGTCTAAATAAGACGAAGAAGAAATAATAAAACCAATAAAGAAATTCAGTTCGATTTAAAATTCAAAATTCTATCTTATAAATAAGTAAGGATTATTGATACTGAAGAAATAAATTCGAATAAAGCTGAAAGTCTTTATGTTATGTTTGGCCGGAGTAGATTCTTAGTGTTGCTAGAGGAATTGAGTCAGGCCAATAAGCTTAACATGAGTCATAATAAAACATTTTAATCTCTAGCTTATATATTATCATTTCTGTAAAAAGTGAAAGGTTGTTGTAGTTTAAAGGAGAATGGATCTAAAATTGGTATATTATTACCTGTACCTTTAGAAGTTTATATCCGATCTTGATTATTTGTAGACCACATACAAAGTAACAGAGTGTATAAGTGTGCTCTGAGAAACAGAGTACAACAAGGACGGACAGACGGACATGGCTACTACTTCTTTTGGTCCTTATAATTTTTGCCCATGGAACTTATGGTCTTCCGCTCCTCCTTTTGTCTGTTATATACATTGCACAATCCCATAATACCCTTCGATAGCTCTAGTTTACATACTCATCAGAATCCACATGGTAAAGTATATGAGTTGAACAACTAATGCATGAAACTCTGTTTCTCAGAGACTATAAGAGTTGCAGCAAAGAAAATTTACCAAAAGATGTGAATTTTCCCGGAAAAAATAAATTTTTTCGATCCATGTCGATATCTCAACCCCTTCCCCCGTGACAGACTTTCGCGGTTCACACCCACACCATAAAAGCGATCCGATTGAAACTTGGCACAGTTATGCATATATTGTGCATGTATGTAGTTAGTTTAAAGCCTTAGGTTATACATGCCGTCAGTGTTTTAATGCCAGGTTCTTAAGTACGGTCGGCTGACTTGCATAGTCATTTTTGCTCAGCATATACTGGTCTTTTCACTTTTTTTTGGGAGGAGCTGGTTGGTTAGGTGGCCTGGATTTTTACAGCATTGAGCTTATTAAGAAAGAATCGCTGCCAAATTGTGGCACTCACTCATGCAACTAACTACACAATGACCTCAAAGAGCCTCCTGGCTGCTGCAATCATCTAGATGAAAGGAAAGCAGGCAAAAAAATTAAGCGTTTGCTACATTTGATGATCAGTGTCATGATCTCGAACTTGAGCTCCACACTACTATTGATAAAAGTTTGCAGCCTGAAGATAGTCACAGCAGCCACAAACTGAAAATGGTGGCCGCTTCAGCACTGTGGTTCAAAGTCAAGAAGGTTCAATGAAATGCGGCAGCTTTGTTGCATCCAATGGATTTTGTAGGCTGTACACTTCAGGCTGGGTCGGAACGCGCATATATTACAACCAACAGTCGTGATGATGTAGACTTTAGTCTATGCCCAAATATTTTCGCCTGGGTCACTACGTTTCGCATGGTTTAAACGGATTTAATGATGCTGCGGCAACTTGGTTGTTGTTTTTATTGTTGTGAGCATTGGAATCGCGGTGATTAAGTCCGCGGTTGTGGTTGTGTTGCTGTCTGTCTGTGGCCATAAGATTCACTGTCTATCTTGGGCTGGCTAGTTGTTTGCCACACGCTTCATGTCTGCTCATGCATGTCTCCTTTTGTGGATTATCACAGAGCGTTTTGTATAGACACGTTTGGCCAAAACGTCTACTCTTTATACCATGTTTTTTTTAAGGCTGGACCGACTGTGGCTCTCTTGTTCCCTGCTCAGTCGACTGGCTTTGACTATTATTTTGAAAAAGTTTTCGCACAGTGTGCTTGAAAGTTGTAAAAATATGATTAGTTAAATTGGAAATTTTAATTAAATCGTGTTCTAAGCTAAAGCACAAAGTACTTTTGTACTATGTGCTAAAGCACATATAACATTTTGTAAAAATGTCGAAGTCGATTTTTTTAATAGAATTTTATTTATACAGTCTTTATGATAACGCGGGTAAGATAGGATTATTTCAGCATTATTCAAAGATTTTGCCAGGCAGCGTTTGGCCTACATTTATCAAACCTATTGCAGCTGTGTTGCTTATGGTATAGGGTACAAAAGCTGATATTATAAGCTTATATTAGGTGAATTATAATTAACTTTACGACACTGTGCATGACAGTTTTTATGCAACGGGTAACCTTACCTTTAAGCTTAAAGACCTATACTAGCATTTTTTTTAACTTCATATAATAATATACATTTTATATGCATTATTTTCGTCACGATGTAGTTCACTTTATATCTTCATATATGTACTTGTACCTGTTGTATATACAAATGTCATAGAAAAGCGGCTGCTTTAGAATTATAAGTTCTGCCTGGTGCCTTATTCAAGGCCATGCTCGCGAGCAATTGAATGGCTCTGAGGATTTATAGCAAGATCGTTAACTTTGTTAACAACGACTTACTGCCATGGGCTTTTTGATGCAGTTGCTCGCCAATTGACATCCTCAATTAGTTTCATGTAATTATATTGCCGTGCACCATAGTATAACAACAGCAACAATCCTCTGACCACTGTTGTGCTATAAAATGTAGTATATTTTTGTTGTTGTGACAACATCTTCAAAGCGTTGCTCGCTCAAGGAATAACGGACTGGTTCGTTGGTTGGTTGCATGGTTGGTTGACTGGCTATTCGGTTTGTGGCAACCCAGTGACCCACAAAGCCAGTCTGCCAATAGCTTTTTACAGTTACCATGCATTTGCAACATTGTTTGACTTTGCTGCATGCGGTGATTTTAAATGCCGAGCTAGCATGTGGCACATCTCGAAAATTCTATATTTGCAACTATCTATACGTTATGCTAATGAAGAAGCTTTATGTTTGCTTTCAGTGCTTATGCTGATGGCTAACGGTGCTTTGGGTGTGGAGTGTCTCGCTGCACAAAAAGTTATTGCATGTTCAACTACTCGGACACAAATCAAAATAAGATTTTTATACCTTTTTTATGTGGCTGCAATTGATTTTTTATGTCGGAAAATTTGTCTTTGATTTTGTCGGCAAACCCAGTGACCCAGCGGTAGTTCAGTCCAATGGTCTAACATTCCGGCAGTCTGACACTGATACAAATCCAGAGTCAAACAGAGCAATCAAACAACTGGTGAGCCGCGTGCCTATTTAAACTAAAACTGATACGCGCCTCTTGCCTTTTGATGCGGTACATTGGACGCACGATCACGATTGTTCTGCCATCAAGAGGCAGATATTTTACTGATGGTTTTATGAGGTTGCACATTCGAGTCAGCATCCGCATCAGCAGCAGTGGCAGACAAGCTCAATCACGATAAGCCTGCGCAATGATATAACTTTCAGTGCCTACTTGTATACCCTTTAGCTGTTGCTAACTGTACAACTAAAAAATATTACAAATTTTAAAAAATACTAATATACTGATAGAGGTGGGGGGTTGATTCGACGAAAGGTCAACATTGATCGGCATTTAAAGCTTACTGGAGTCTAGATAACCAATTTGGAAATTCTAGCTTATACATATATATAAAAGTTTAATTTTGTTGCAGTTTAGGTCTGAGGGACAGACAGTTTTTGCTCGCAAAACACTCGAGTACGAGCTTTGCGGGAAGTGTGAAAAGTGCGAAGCTTCTCAAATTTGTTGTTATTTTGTTAACGTACTCGCACTAAGGACGTTAAATATGCCTTGCTTGGAGGGTCGAAAAATTTGTTTGTACCAACAGACATCCCTAAACGATGAACAAACCTAATTCCGCAACCTGATTCCGCATTCTAATCGAAGTAATTAGTTGTAGTAAGTTGTCGAAGTACCCTTTATCGAACATATGGGTACTCCCTGCACAAAGACTAGCATTTGTTGACCGCAAGCACTCCACCAACCTCGTTGTAATTAACCGTCGAATTCTAGAGCATCAATTGCAAGAATTGAAACAAGTGAAAGTAGTTCCATAAAATCCAAATAATCACATCTAGCAATCAAGCACAACCACAAAACTGCACTGACGCTCAGATAAATTAGTAAACGCCTCTCATTTAAAATTCTGAAACAGGCTGTCAATTTCATTTTAGGCCTTAAAAATATATACTATGTAGTTTCCTCAATAAAGTCTTACTAGAGCAGTCTTTTTGCTTGCCATTTTCTGTGCATCAATCAAATTATAGTATCATATTATGGTTAACCCCTACCTTTCCATAGTTATTTAGTGGTCCGTCAATCCAGCGATCTGCTTCCAAGCGCCCGCTGAATAGAGCGCCCGTATTTGGGTCAATCCGTTGCCATTCACGCACCTCGCGCTGAAACGGTGAACGGGAACCGCTGCTTACTCCTTCAGAAACAGGCTGCAGCTGATGATGATGATGCGCCTGCAGATGATGATGATGATGGAGATGACTTTGACTGTGATTGTTTGTTGTTGCAACTTCCATGTTGGTTACATAGACTAGTCGCCTATATACTTATGTAGAAGTAAGTAGAAAGAGCTTCTGCTACTGTACGCTTTTAATTTGCACACTCGACTCGCTTCAGTTCTTCTGGATCTTGAGTTAAGGTGGACGACTGGTCTTTTACCTTCTTTCTTCTTTGCGTCGTTTCGCCTATTTGAAATTATTATTTATTGTTATTATGCTACCGCTTACTTGCTGCTGTTTTTGTTATGGCTAAATTAATGGCAAGCCTTATTTATTATCATAATAAAAATTTTCTAGCCATTTTAGCCCGAGCGATCTCTAAGTCTTTTGTCGATTTATTTATGTCAGTTTGTGTGAGTGGAATGAGTTGGTAAACTCGTTTTTCTCTCTTCGCCCTGCTGTCTCTTGGAAAATGATTATTTTCTTTGCTTTTCCCTTGGCATGCTTTCCTTATCTGTTTTCTTTTGCTGTTACTTTCACGGTCTTATTTAATTTATACATTTATTTCCGTGTATGTATGTATATATATGTGTGTGTGTGTGTGTGTGTGTGTATATGCATGTGTGTGTTTCACGCAATCTGAAATAAAAAGAGCAGAACATACGAATATTTTGCGTAAGTTAATAATGTAATAGGGTTTGAAAATATTGTTCTTTCCCGGCGAATGTTAAGTATATTACTCAGTCTATGTCACAGTATATTTCCGCGAATACTTGAAGTATTTGCGGAAAAATACGGATTTTCCTTAACCAAACTAGTTAGCGTATTCAAATACATAACCATCGCTCCTAAAAAACGTTTGATTATTATCAATGTTTTATCACTGAGCATACACATGCGATCGGAACTATTGTACTATAAATTTTTTCAATGTGTACCAAAAGAACTTTCTGTAAAAATTTGTGCCTTTGCAAACGCTCGGGAATAAATCAATGAATGCCTCGATCACAATGGAAACTCTTAAACTGATGAATTTTACCATTTATTTTTTACTTTCTTCTTCTTCTTCCTAACTGGCCATAACAACCCGTTAGCGGGTTACGGCCTGATGTAAATACATTCTTTCATTGGAATTGTGGTTTTACGTGGTGGGTCCCAAACCCTACGCACAACCCTTTTAGGGCCTACTGGTCTTGAAAGAACCCAGTGTCATTGTTAGTCGCCTCATACGACAAGCTTTGACCTGCTGAGGTGGTATTCTCTAACCCGCTCACCACATTTTTTACTTTCAGTCAGCTTTATAATATTAAAATTCCGTTGAATACATATGTTTCTCCCATTCCTGATAAACTGAGTACGAATTTTACAAATATAAATTTGTTTTTCACTGTACAACGTTATTAAGTCTGAATAAAATATTATCAACAATTTCGAATTTATGGCTAAAATGAAACTCGTTAAAGAACAATTACTGCTAGGTAGAACGAAATCGAAGTCGAAACCGGGAACATACGAAAACTGCACCGCAGCACTTTTAAATTGATAGGATATGGTGCTATGCACAACATTTATTTATGTTTGCAGACTTAAAAGCTAAATGAAAACTAATCATATGAAATGAAGTCTAATTAAGATTTAATTAACACAATCAAGAAGCACACACGAACGAACACACAACAAGAACATGCTGCAAAAAATAAAAGTTAAAGTAAAACCGGCAAAACATGTCGCTGTCGGCGTCTCTGCTGACGTCACCGGTGCGGCTAACGTTAGCGTTAAAGTTGTCTTAGTTGGTTTTTGGCCAACTGCGAGCCACATTGGAAGCAACGCCACAGTATACAGCTTTTTCTTTGTCCCAAGTCGAAAATTTTATTTGTAGCTGTATGAATCCGGCAATACATGGGCGAAAACGAGTGCAAGATTAAATGAGAAACGAGTTTTTACACGTTATTTTTTTTTTTTAATTAGCTCTATCAACGGAAACAACAAAGACGATGGCACAGAATGCGCGCTTAGGAGGAAGTTAATGTCTGAACAGCTGTTGCAAGTCACAGTTACAATTATCGTCCACTACTTTGGTGTAAACTACGCCATAAACTGGCCTTTTGCTGAATTAAGGGCCTTTTGCTGAATTTATTGATGGGATAAAGGGACACCAATTTTTACCGAAAGATGCGCACTAAGCGGCTTAAATTTGTTGAATTATGGTAATACCCGACCACCTTCTCCCACACTAAAAAAGCCACCCATGTGAAATTTAATAGAGTTATGCACATTGTTACTGTGCATGTGTGGTGATCAACAAGATCGAATCAAGTTCGTTTCCTAAGTTATGTTTTTGAACAAGTACACAACAAGTACGACAAACCGACCACAAAACCACATAGTGCATTTAATGGTGTCATCTTTAGGTAAGTTAACGCCGTAGACATCATATGCCATATTTAATGAGTATATAACGTAGTACATTTATAAAGCCACAGCGACTACGAAGGTCAGTGGTTTTTTTGTATGTTGCTATATTTTCTGTACGCCTAGTGTAATAGAGTGGCAGACAAAAATGGTTAGTTGGACATCGGTGACTATAAGAGTTAGACAAATTGACGTTTTTACAAATCAACCACACCTTCCGCAGTACAGTCCCCTCAACATATTAATATAAAAAAAAAATTGCGCCGAAAAAATGTTAAAGTGTATCCCAATGTCGGGCACGTCCCGACTGTCTGCATCAAATATTCATATTTCTGACCATTGACAGTCACCCAACGGTAACCGCAACCGAGCAAATCGCAAGGAAATGCGATAGAAACATGAGGTCAGCACATATACCGCAAAATTGTCATGCTGAAACAATACAAAACTTGAATTGTAATTTGCTAGTAATAATTGACAAAGCGAAAGAAATTGATTGTAGGTTTGTCGACCAACTTGACTAAATTTGAATTTAACCATAGTGATATATTGTGTGTAATGAGCGAGTTTTGCTATTTAAAATCGTGTTATTTTGGTGGGTCAATCTGGTGTTGTTATTTTCCTAGCAATTAATTGCTGCAGATTTTAATGGCCGTTGTGTCTCAATAATGTAGGAAATTGAATTTTGCTCTTGAATTTCGTGGCATTACTTTTCGCTGATAAGATGGGCAGTACTACATCAAACATATCAATCGATGTAATTCAATGCTATGCATATCGATAAAACAGCTGTGACAGCACGGAATGCACCTTGAGGCGCTAGTTTCCTGTTGCTTGCATTCTCTTTCTTATCAGCCGTTCAATTATCCAGACGTATTGTGCTTGGAGAGAAGAATTTAATCGTGCTATTGAAGATCCATCTTAACGTTTGCGTATAAAATTGTGTCGAAATAATATTGAAAAAAGCCACCGGTTGTTTATCCTGTACCCATTTTTGGCCTAGTGATCCATGTAAGCTGGAGTAAGGAAGGAGTTAATCGTGGGGTAAGGATTTTCGGTAACTTAATTCGTCACGTGTTAACGCAATTTTGCCCAAGCAGTCCCGCAATTATTCGAGGGAGAATAACTTGGAGAGAGTTACCTGCGCGTGTGGGCAACAGCATCAGCTGAGGGATTAGAGTTCGGCCAGAACGCAAGAGACCCCTGTAGTTCCTTATACAGGAACCTCGTTCAGCGCAGATTGCGCATTAAAAATTAATTTCTACAAGTAGCAGCAAAATACTCGATAGGACCCGCACCAATAGCAGAGGCTACAGTCCGAGCATTCGGAGGGATTGAATACCCAGAAAGGCGAAGTATAGACCCGCCTAAATTTAGCAAACGTCGAATATGCTTATAATTAGTTCGAAGTAGAACAGCAAGTCTACGAGGGAATTTCCCGCGGCGGATTGGGATAAGTCTTATTAACCAGGCGAAGAAAATCTAACCAATCCATATGCCAGCATAATGGCCTACAAGCTAAAGTCAATGTAAACGTAGAATGCCTTCCACCGACACCAGAATCAAAATAATTGTATATTTTCTTTATTATAAACCCTAACCAGATCACCGTTGCAGGGCCCTTCACCGTCTGAGCGGGTAAGTGAAACCTTGGAATTGAATTGTTTTGATTTCGTGTCCATTGGAATGCCTGAACGAATGAAAGAGTCAGCGACAACATCAACATAGGCCAATATGCCAATAAGAATATCATTACCAGGTGCAAATATTGTCTTGTACCACTGCTGCAGAATGCTGTGCTCGCTCTCTTTCGTTCGTCCTCTCCCATGAAAATAGCTTTAGCTATGCATATATAATATTTGTTAAAAATGGAATTACGCGTGCAAAAAGAAAAGAAAAATAGAACAAAAACAAGAAGTAAATTAAATTAAATCGACTAAATGTATCGAATATATAGATAAATGTAAACGGAAGAATTATATTGAATTATGGATGGTTGAAATACTTTGTAGACAAAATGCGTAGGATGATAAGTTAGAATAACCCGTTTGAGAATTGTAATAAACAGTAGGTAACCAACTCAGGCTTTTCCTAGCGTTTATCAATTCAACCAAAAAAAGTTCGGAGCACTTAACAATTTAGCGATTGGATAATTAACTGGGGAGGATATTGAGTTGATTGATACAGAGAGGTCGAAAAGTCTGAGCTTCCAGGCGAGATAGTTCGCTTGTATCAAACGAATGCGGATGTTGATATTTACAATGAAAATTAAATAAGATAAATAAATTTGGAAAAAATTTAAAATTTTGTTTTCTTGAAAGTTTGTACTTTAATTCCTATGGCGACCCAACTATAGCGACTAGAAAGCTCAAATGTAGTAGGAAACTCTTTGAAGACATGCCCAACACAAAGAAGCCAAATCGCCGGAAAAGTTGTCAGTGCTTAAATTGAAAAACATTAAATTATATATTTTAGTTTTTTGGCCAATAGAACAAACTTAAACAAAAAAAAAATATTGAATAAAAATTCAAAATTTTTAAAATTATTTACTCTTATTATTCCTCTGGCAACCCAACTATAGCGACTAGTGCTCGAATTCAATAGGAAACTCTTTGCTCAAGTCTTGACGAAAAAAACCATTTTATTTCGACAAGGTTTACAATAAATGAGTACGACGACTTTACAGTTTTAAGTCTTAAATCGAACTCTCTTAAGTCTAATAATTCTGCCTCCGTTTCCTGTGTTTGTTTATGTTCGTGGTTCTCAGCAACGGAATATTCCTAATGGACTTTGGCCGCGACGGAATATGATCCTCATTCAAGTGCAGCTGCATAACAGCTTAGCTAAGCATAAACGTATCGCTCGTCGCTTAAGCAAAGTGCCAGCGTAAGCATAAATATAACATATTCCTATTGTCAACCAAAAGGCATGGGTGCAGATGGATATGTTACTATATATATACACTATATACTAAATGCTATTGGCAACTGTCATTGGTCAGAATTTAAGTTTCCGCAATAGTTTTTGTGAGTCAGCATAGAAAATTTACAAATTTGTTGCATGAATGTTTACATACGAAAATTTTCGCAGTTGCCAGTGGCTACTTCTATGGGTCAAGCCAGGACAACATGGGAGTTTTTTTTTAAATTGAGGAGCATTTAATTTTTTAATCTGGCACAAATAAATCTACTCAAAAGTTTCACGCTTGACGTCAGTTAGACACGCAGTTAGATTGCAGTAACAAATGAATCGTTGTTCCTTAGCCATATCTTGTATTTAAAACAAAGCTTCAAAAAGCAAATATATTCAAAATAATAAGGTCAGAGAAACACATTCACACATTTGTGTTTAAAATATTAATTGGCAATACTAACTTAATAAGCTATTATCATATATACACTTTTTTCATTAATAACTTGAATTATTTTCCAATGCACAACTAGTATTTTTTTTAAATTTGACTTAACATGTTATTGCTGATTCTCCTACGAAAAACCAACAAACAGTATGTTTTACGTAATCGACAGTCACATTTGGAGTAGAGGAAAACAGCCACCTTCAAGCTTTTCACACTCTTCCCAAAACCAATGGAAACCGGTAAATGTGGTGGTTTTTGTAAAACTTTGTTTTTATACCCTGCAGAAATTGTTCCAAAGAGTAATATAGATTAACATTTTATTTGTTATAGGCGTGGCAGACCATAAGATCCATGGGAAAAAATGCTAAGCAATGATTCGTATCGTGATCGTACGATGTTCCTCTGTCGGTGTGAACACCTAGACCTTGTAGACTATAAGGGATAGACACTTTTAACGAAAAGATGCGCATTTTCCTCAAGCAGATTAAATTTATCGAATTATGTTTATATCTCGACAACATCTCTATATATGCTTATGTGGTGTAAGTTATCACCATCATATGGAAACTTTAAAAGATTTAGGTAATAGTTAACAGGCACAATGTTGATCTTTTGACGAATCAGCCCTGCTCTTCTGCAATACAAACTGTATCCATAACTATATCAAAGCATCAAAAGTTTTCACTGAGATTTGATTTTGTTGCGCAAAGTGGGTACAGGGTATCCCACTATCGCCACCGTTCTGAGTGAGTTTTGGTTGTTATTACTGTGACAAATACATTATGTACGTATATACGTACAAGCACTATATATATTAATATAAACATATATTTTTTAATGAAGACAAGTTTTAACGATTTCCTGCAACGCCCACAAAGTGAGCTATTGATTTTCAGTCAACTAATACGTGTTATATTAGCACGAGCTGCCAACTTGTCGTATGCGTAATATTGCGTAGAAAAGTGTCAGTTATCATGAGATGCGTTATACCGCTTTGTGAAACAGGAGAAACTGCGTGTTGTATAATATGCCGGAAACAAATTGCGTTTGTTTGACTGGAAATAGCAATTGTTTAAAAGAAATAAAGTTCAAATTTAAATGTCGTATACATGAAGGATAAGGTTTTGACACATGATTCATTCATGAATTTGATTCGTTTAGTTGGTACATGTAATAATAAAATACTATGTAGTCTAACAAATGTACTCAACTTGAACTTCTTTTGCATTTATAATGCTTAGGGCTGGAGTACGCACGTAATGACCTTGAAATTTCGGTAACAAACGTAACGTTAGTTACTCATAGATGCGCGCTTCATTTCAATAAGGTTCAAATGAAACGGCACGCGCATGTATTAGTAAATAAAGAAAAAAAACCTCTTCGAGTTAAAAAACTTGTTACGAAAGCGTAAGTACTTGTATGGAAATCATAAATAATAATGGTATAATTTGTGTGACAAGAAAAGTACAGTGCATATTGCACTATTTTTCATTGGTAATAGAATTTTAAAGCACATTTGTATAGGTTCTTGTACTTTAATATTATTTTTTTTAAATTTGTACTGAAAAAAAGGCCGCATTGCGTAAAGTTGGTGGACGTCCAATTACGTCACAGCTTGCCGAAAAGCAGCCCTTTGCAGTATATATTACAGTGTATATTACTGTACTTTTCTCGTCACACAAATGATCATGTAACAATGTGTGCATGAAATTGGTTTCGGAATCGAATTAATTTACGATTTTTATTCACTTAAATTAGTTAATTCAAAGCTAAAACAGCTGATACATATACAGTTTGGTACATTTTGCGACACTTACCAACACTAAGTGCCTGAGTGTAAAAACAAGCGAATAACTGTCGTAAGAATGTAACATTATTTTGTAGTGAAAGAGCGAAAACGGGTTTAATCTTATTAAATAGAAATTGTGGTCAATGGTCGGTTGACTCCTGTAAATATTTTTTTGTTGCCGCGTAATTCTGTCACTGTTCAATGACACTATACAGCTGTCACAAATTATTTTAATTATTTCCGTAAGCAATACAAACAAATCTAAAGACGATAGATACAAAACAACAACAAACAAACAAAACAAACAAAGCCGTGCAAAAATATTCGAGGCACGGCATTCTGTGAAGCAATTACCAAAAAAAGTTCAAGCTGTCAAAAAACTTTGTGAATGTCTGTCTGACTGACTGACTTACCGAGCAGCTTGTCAAATGCAAAGCAAAATGGCCCTTAATGCATTACAGATTCTTCTTCTTTCAGCCAAAAAAGGGAACAAATTACGCAATATTAAACAAACCGTTAAGTTGTGAAATGTGTGCTTGTTTCAGCTAAAAGTTAATGGCTGACTGTAAACCACGTTGATAATTCCCAAGAAGCATTATAAAAACGAACTTGTCGAAATTGGAACGGGAAAGTTGTTAGCTTTAAAAACTTTGTATGTGACGGGTGATTTTGTTAAGTTAACGAAATCTTATGAGTCACTTAGGTCTGACTTTATGACGAAATAAAAACGGGTATTTGTGCTTTTACTACTTACATACATATATCGCATAGTGTATACAATTTATTTAATTAACACATTGATGTGAGATATGCTTGAGACAGACAACGATCCCGCTGATCGTGGTTGACTTTGGACGACTTTACCTTTGTCACGCCAAGTCGCCCACGCCATATATTTTTAGCGCTGTTGGTGCTTTTTGTTGTGGGCAAATGTGACTCGTTTCAAATATCATAGTTTGATGCTGTCTGAAGTCTGGACTGCAATATAATGACCATCAGCTGAGAGTAAGATTTTAATAACTGGTTTAAATTTTTAAATTAAGCTTGATTCAATTTCCATTTGGTTGAATGGTGGCTGCTTCTAGCTGACAGATGCGTCTCCCCTTGACATTGAGCGTCATAGCTTGAGGTAATATACAGGGGCAAAACACCAATCTTCAGAGTCAAGTCCATTGGCGTGTTTTACTTGCCTTTACTTTATAAATTTTATTGTTCTGTTTGTTTCCGATTAGATAAAGATTAGTTGTTGTACAAGTTTGTTCGTAGCAAATCAAATTGGCGATCCCCATATATATGTACAGTGGTCTATTTGCAGACATCGTCATATGTAACGTTAACGGCTATTGGTCTATTGAAATTTATATTGATGGTCTAGATTTCAATAAGACTTTACTTAAAATAAGTTTTTGAATAATAACAAATTAGATTCGGCATTTTGAGCTACATCTAGGAGCACTCAAATCCCTTCTTTTTAAATCCATTCAAAATGTAGAATGTGCGCAAATGGTTTGACTGGTAAATAAAGAACTTTTTGAACTTTCTTTAATTTTTTCTGCAGAAATCGACTTTTGTGTTAACCATGCATATAATTACTGCAAACCCAAAGTACCCGTTTACCTTATACTTAAGTACCGTACTTTTGATTAAGCTTTAGCTTATTGTGCCTTTGTTTGAAGTTTTTGTGGCAAAGACAATTGCTTCAAAAAGAGAAAGATAAATAACAGTAGAATGTGTTTTGAAATAGTTTAAATGGCTGCGAATCGACTTCTCAGTCTAGAGCAGTCTTAAACGAAGTTAGTGAAAGTTATTTTTTGGTGCTAGGGTTACATTTTGTAATGTCTTGGTCTTAGTTGGAAATGGTGGACAGTAAAAAGAAGAGGAAAGTTATGTTCTGTTGAGCTTAATGACAAAAGAAAGCGTAAATTTAGAAGTTCATATTTCTACACACTAATTATCTGAGCTGTGAATATTGTGGCGCTAACTTAAACTGTACAATTTATACATGGTTTTCCACAAAAATCATCAAAATTGTGCCAAGTTTTGTATCGATACGATGTCCCTAACTCTTATGGTTTCCAGGCAAATGGACATGGCTACATCGGCTTGTCCATTGATGCTAACATTTTTGCGAAAAAATCCTCCTTGTCCCTGTTATATGTATTGCACAAATCTATGCATGATAATATATGATTTTTTCCATTTCTTCGTTTGACAAGCAGTACGACCTAAGTGAACCCATATATGTGTAAAGCATGATTATTTAGGCTATATGTCACCTTCAATACTCTACCAATGGTATCACAAAGTGAATGTACTTTCTTGAACGGTTTGGCGTTTGCGGCTGGACCGCAGGGCTAAAAGTTAAATGTATGTGACGCCTACATGGGAAATTGAATGGATGACGACGTTACTTCATGGTCTGAAACTGTCTGGCCTGAGTACTGTATATGTTTATCTGCCAGACTACGAAACAGAAATATGAGCTACTTTATCTGTGGATGCAAATTTTATGTCGGCCGCTGGTACCTCAGTTCCCTTTCACCAACAAACTAATTAAACGCAATGTTTACCGACTAAACACTTTTACTTTTAAAGCCTTTGGCAAACACTAATTAACGCGGTTCGCAATAAGAAATGAACATTTACGCAATGTCTTTTCTTTATGGAAATTTGTGGATTGATTTTTTGTGCTTTATTTTTATTTTGAGCTTAAGTCGTTTGTTTGTCTCTAATTAGCTAAGACGAAGCCAAAAGATATGTGGAAACTAAATTTTGCATAGAGAGTTGATGATGTCCGCGTAATTTTTATAATCAGGTTGTATGAGGCTATCTGGACAGATGTGTCGATTAAGATAGATGAGATTTTGTGTACACTAGTATATACATTTGAGAGGCTGGCTGAATTTGGGCAGCTCAGTGATGATACTTAAACCGTTAGACTGACCAAAAGAGCAACATCGGTTATTTAAAAATATGTACTTAAAATCAGGTTTGTTGGAATTGAATTTTGATATGTAGGTGGTCACAAGAACACAAATGAGCATATAATTTTCGGCATGATAACAATGACAATTCAATGCCATAAGTATACGATGTACTAGTATAAATTGGGCTTGAGCGCTTGAGAGATTGCAATTGAATATTTGAATAGCTTTACCACTGATACCCAAAGAATTGCTTTATTTGCCGACAGTCTGGTATGACATTTTATTATTACTTATTACATGTACATACAGATTTGCTCTTGTGATTCTATAAAATCATTGCCTATTTTTTCACTTTTTAGTTAATTAAGATAGTCAAAGCTCCGCTGGCTAGGCCATGTTTTGCGTGTGCATGAAGAAGCTCCTGCTAGAAGAGGCTTCAATGCGGAGGGAAGCGACGAAATGCCAGACTATGTCTCCGTTGAAAGGACCAGGTTTAGAGTACACTAGCTATCTTTGGTATCACCAATTGGACCAAGCTCGCGCAAAGCAGAGACGCTTGGAGGAGAACTTTACGTCAGGCCGTAAGCCGGTAACGGCTTGTTATGGCCGTTATAAGTAAGTTTAATTGCAACCAAGTGAAGTAAAAAGAAGATAGAGATTATTTAACTATATGTTGTTAACCCTCACGGCGAACTCTATCGAAAGCTTGTTCCACATCTAGAAATAATTCCTTCAAGATATGATCAGTGGCTCTATGAAGTAACTCAACAGTTCCACGACCTCTTCTAGAACCAAATTGATGTACAGGCAAAAATTCCTTGATGACAACAGACATCCGAACAAAAAGCAATCTTTCCCAAGCTTTGCTAAGTGAACTCAGTGACTTATAAGCCTATAAGATTCCAAGGGTTTATCCGGAGACTTTTACCGTACGATTACAAATTCTATCCGCACTAGGAGCCTTATTATTTAAATTCTTAATTGTAGCTTGCAATTCAGACAGAGTAAACGGAGCAATAGGAATTTCAGGAGGAAACTACGTTAAAAGGCTTAAACCTCGTCTCGAAGTCTGATATATTTTAAATTGCGTGAATGCTCATATGTTTGCAAGAACCATAGTTACATGATACCTGGACTCTAAACAATGGCCTCATCTCGATTGCAAGCAGTGAAAGCCAAATACTTCGATACTTCTATTTGATTAGGACTGACACTTTGCCATAAATAACAACTAAAACATGTGCCCCAAAAGGGACACAGATGCAACAAGCCGATTTCCAAGCAGCTAGCAAATGCTGTCAGTGACTGACACTAAAAGTAACCAGAGGTACTTATAAACCTAAAAATGGTCAATACAACCTCAAAGACAACTGCAAGTAAAAAAAGAATAAAGGATGCACAATGGTCAGAAGGTAGTAGCAGCTGCTGCAACATAAAATATTTGCTCTTCAGCAGGGAATAAGCTATGCGTTTAGTGCCAGACTCTCAAGGTAAGACCTTGAGTAAACATCCACCTAGAGGTAGGATTAGCCTAGTGGTGGACGAGTATATGGGCAGGAACTTTGTCTAAGTGCAACAGCTTGGTACTTCTGTCATGTTGCCTCCAATGGTAGCCCTCTCGCTCTTTTTATTTTGCCCGCCCTCTTACTATCTCTATGACTCTCTGTCTTTTCGCCTTTGTCGTTCGTTAAGTGGTCCTCTATGTGAGAAATCGTTTTAAGGTGTTTTTGCTACTTTTTTTGTTTTTTGCCTTGTTAGCTTACTTCCTTTTTGATCTGTCTTTAAAAATAGTTTATCGGCCGATCGCGCATTTATTTCGTTTGTCCCTGTCGAAGTGTAGCCAGTCGCGGGTTGGAGCTGAGACTTGAACCGACTTGGACCGTTGTTGAGCTTGTGGCCCAAAGTTAATGCTGTCAAGATAGTAAAAGGAAATCAATGCACGGTTTTTCTTGTTGTTGCTGTTGTTAGCCATAGTTGTTGCTGCGCAAAGGGCTTTGTGTAAGCTACATGATAAACATTATTGCAACGTAATGTAGCAACAATAACAACTATAACCATAACACTAACAGCTGTGTTTCTACAGGAAATAAAAAAAATTTGAGTCAGACAGTGGAATACCCTGTACCCTTTTTCTTTATAAACACTAAATACGGTAATATGATGACCACTTTTATATCTCTTTTCATAAGATCGATATGCATGTAAACATTTTCCTATTGGTAAGTTCCAATTGACAAATTTTCCTATCGGGACGTTGGATATTGTGGTGGCAAAAATTACTTTCATACCCATAACTCCAGTATTATTGGGCCAATGTCGTTGAATTTTGTAACACAGATCAAAAATACATATATTAATGTTTTGACAATTTTCAAATCACTGTATTGTGGGGTGTGGCAGTAATTAAGGTAAATAGATTGCGGGGGAAGGGGGTTTCCATTAAAAAATGGATGCAGTTTTAACGATTAGGGTCACACGAGTCTCCATACCAAATTTTGTAACTCCAGCTCACATGTATCCATATCTAAATGAAATTAGCATATTTTTAATTATAACTTTTGATGTAATTATCCCATTTAGACAATTTTTTAAACATAGATGCACATAAACACCATGCACACCACTGTAGGGTTTTGAAATGATAAATTGAAGCGGTTGTAAACCGCGCAAATCTGTCACGTGGGAAGGAGGTAAGATATCGACATAATTCGACAAGCTCGTATTTTTCCAGGCATAAGGGCATCTTTTGGTAAAAAATTTTTTGCTCTAGCTCTTAAGTCTCCGAGAACGGTGCGATAGCATGGGCAGACGTACATGTCTATATCGACTCGACTATTGCCCCTGACCGTTTTTGCCCATGGAACATATAGTCTGCCACGCCTCCATCTGCCTGTTACATACATTGCACAAATCTATAATACCCTTTTACGCTTTGTGTACAGGGTATAACAACGGCAGCTTAGCTGGCTATTGAGCTACGAGTTTTTTATTCTTATTACAAATTGCTGATTAACACGCTGTACATAGCTACGAGTCACATTTTGGCATCGAGAACTGACGGCTTTGTCATTTCGCTTGTTTGAAAGTTAAGTTTAAGGAGTGGAAGCAGGGCATCGAGCTAGTTTAAGCTTCCTAGTTATATCTTTTTTTAATTGAACGACGCAGTTGAATATTTTATCCAAAAGCACATAGAAAAAGGTGGTTTGGTGAACATATGTATTTCGCATAAAAAATTACCTCATTTAAAATATATTTCTTGCAATTCATGATACTTGCTGATATTTTACTGCCAGCTTTCGCTAATGGCAACAGCATACAACGAATGCGTTTTACATTAAGCGAAATCTGAAGCACCCATAAAAGCTGCAAATACTCTCTAGTGACTGTTCATATACTTGCCAAGCAAATATCAAGTTTTAATGAATTTTTAAATGTTCCCCTCTTTCCTTTTTTTTTAATGTATTAGTAAATCGCATCAAATAATTAAGACAAATTACACAAAAACTTTTCATTTCAGATAGCTGATTGCTACTCGGTCACACTTTCTTAAGCGGCTAGGCATGAAAAGTGTAACACAAACTTGGCACAAACCGAATTGGCGAGTTCACCGAACAGACTGAAATGAGCGAAAATCAAATGTTGCAGCTGTCAATAGGCCATAATCGATACAAATAAGCTGTAAGTGGGAAAAGTTGGCAACAAAATGAAAAAGTGAAAGTGACTTTGGCAGAATGGAAACGTCTTGGCAGTAAAAGCTGGCCAGTAAGACACACAAAAAGGTTTGTAGTAATATGTATCATTGAAGCTCTAGCTTTACCTCTATCTGTATCTGCAAGCTTGTAAATGGTGTAACCACAAGTAAGACATATGAATTATAAAGTAGTTCCGCATTTCTGCTATTAGATAACTAATGCCACAAATTCACAAAATGCAGCTTATGAAACAGAGCTTTGATAAGTCAATCTTTAACTTTTATCGGGCAGCCTGCAGCTATATAAAACTCAAAATTTCAACCTGCATTAAACCTGTTTGTTGTTCATAAGGGGACCAATAAGTCATACGAAAAGTATAAAGTAAGTATAAAATATACATATATGTAGCATGTGTTATACCTGAAGGACAAACAATATTAAATTGTTTACTTCCTCACCCAATTTTCGCACCTCAATAGATAGTGAATAATTCTAGGTCAACTAAATTTGCATATTTTTGCACAACATTTGAAATTAGCAGTTAAATTATTTCAGAAATTACTCGCAAGTTCCTGCATAAATTAATAATAATAATATTTTCTGAACTTGAACTTTTGCCAGTATAAAGAAATTTATGTATTTCACTGGGAGCGGTAGCTTCTGGGTGTGACGTAAAGACGTTTAAAAATTATTGCGAAATGTGAAATGCCAAAAAATGTTTGTCTGTTTGTCGTGATTATACCCTGTACACAAAGTGTAAAAGGGTATTATAGATTTGTGCAATTCCGGCAAGCTGTTAAAATCTAAAATTAAAAAAAAAAAATTATAATTTACAAGAACCTATACAAATGTGCGTTTAAAATCTATTGTCAATTAAAAATATTGCGATATACACTGTACTTTTCTCGTCACACAAATTATATCACTAATTTTATGACAAGTACCTCGAAGAGGTTTTATTGTCTTTATTCCATTTTACAGAGACCTTAGATTTCATAACAAAAGGTGCCCCATTCTAATCTGGCCGTATTTTTTTAGGGGCACATCGCACAGTGGTCGAAATGCACCATACCGCTTTGGAAAAGTAAATTTTTTCGCCATATGTTTTATTTGATTACAAATACTCCATAGAGTTTATCGGAGGGTAAAAGTAACATATGTTATACGTCACAAGTTGCACGATTTTAGAACTGCAAGAAAACCAGAATTAACAGCATTGATGAGGATGATGAAACAGCGCACCCTTATCCGTCTATGCACATTTTGGAAAAACAGCCTGGACTTTCCGTCATGCAGATGTTTGGAGCCTAAATGGAAAACTAATTTTCTGTACTTTGACTGCGCTCAATTCGCGTATTCGCGATTTGGAGTGGATTTTTAGACTGACAATTTGTCAGCGTAAAACCAGCAACTACTGTCTATTGAACGAAAGCATGCTTTATCTTTCAGAGGATTTTGAAGTGATGATATGCTATTATTCATGGGATTTTCAAGCAGTACGAACCTAAAGCTAAATATCTCCAGAGCTGCAGACATGGACTTCTATGTAATGTGTTTAATACAAAAAAGTAGAGGACAATATCATTCGTATTAGCGGCAACTTAAAAAGAAATTTTTAACGGATCCCCAATTCTTTATAAAATGATTAATGCAAAACGATGAGATTAAAAGATGGTCGAAATAACTATATCACCGCAACTCATATCGCCCAATCGGGTAATCCTGTTGGAACCCTTAATATGCTTTTTACTCTGACAAGATTCAATCGGTTCAAAAAAATTGTTACTGCGTTCAGGAGCTTAAACTGGCGAAACGGTTTAATCTTCCATAGTAACAGAGTTTTCTACTAGTTTTGAATTTAAGAAAAAAAGAATATAAAAAGAGTTATATTTAAATGGTATTTGGTTCGCAATTAATCCACTTCAAATTCCAGAGATAATTATATTATTTCTGGAGTTATAATTTGTCTTACGCTAAATGAGGAATTTCGACCACTGTGCATCGTTCGGATAACGCACAGAAAGCGCAGACATCGCCATTAAAATGACTGCTTCATTAAGCGTATAATTAATGATAATCTCATGTTTTCAGTAAAATTCAAAAGCAATTATTTGTTTATTTCAATAAATTTGATAAAAATATCAAAAAAAAAAATTATTTAATAAAGCAAATTGCATGATTGTATAAATAAATGGCCTCGAAAATATAGCATTTAATATTCATTAAATAGTTGTTTCGTTTTTAATAAACAACTATAAAAAACTTGTTTTCAAAAATCGAAACCTTACCGAAGCAGTTCTAAAATTTTGACAAACATATTTTAATCTTCATATATTTCTGGTATAAACTTTTTTATAGCCTCTACGATCCGGGGCAATAGTAGACTCCGGTTTTACGAGTAAGCACCTAGATCTCGAAGAGGCGCGGCAGACCATATGATCCATGGGCAAAAATGGTCAGGAACAATAATCGAGTCGATATAGACATGTACGTATGTTCGTCTGTCTGTCTGTCAGTGTTGTAATGTGTTTCTCAGAGACTATAAGAGTTAGAGCAAACAAATGTTACCATTATTTGCAAATTTTCCCCGCAAAGAGCAAGTTTATCGATTCATGTCGATATCTCACCCCCTTCCTCCGTGACAGACTTTCGGGGTTTACAGCCGCTCCTTGAATCTATCAACTCGAAACTTAACAGAGGTTTTGGTCGTGTTTATGTGCATCTATGTTGATGATAAATGATGATAAAATTATCGAAATAGGGTAAATGCATCAAAAGTTATAGTCAAAAATATGCTGATTTCAGCCACCTTCGCCTATAAACTGCCCCGAAATTCCACTAATTGTAGATATGGATAGATGTGAGGTAGAGTGACAAAAGTTGGTGTTGGGACTCGTGTGAGCCAAATCATTACAACTGTATTCGCCTTTTTCCAATAGAATCGATTTTCGAATTTCCCCCGCAATTGATTTACCTTAATTGATTTAAAAAAAGTAAAATTGATGAAAATACGGGAATAGAAACCAGTTCACTTGATACAAAACTTGCAGAAATTGCAGAAAATTTAAAATATTGTTCTTTTAATTAAGCAATCTTTGAGAAAAGCGAGTGTGAACATGATGTGCGATTATTGAATGTTGACTAACAAATTAGTTGAACATAATGTTTAAAATAAATGATTTGAGAAATCTAATTACTTGGACCCAAACACACAACATCTACTTAAAATATATGCACACATAGGTATATATTACAGTTTTCATTGACATAGAAACATTTTGCAAGCTAATCAAGTCAAGAGCGTGAAATGTAAGAGCACGGTAACACCCCCTCAAAAAATAATAAAAAAAACAGCACAAAACAAATGAAAATAATTGTACGTTATTGCAAAGCAAGCCAAATTAAAAGCATAAAAAAATAGTAATAAAAAATTTAATGCAGACAGTCGGGCCGGTGCCAGACTGTGGAATACCCTGTACCCATTTCTCCCCATGAAAATCAAATTTCTGTGCAAAGTTGCCGATGCTTTGTGGGGTAAGGGCGTAAAAACGGTAACTGCGCTACGGGGGTAGGGGGGATGATTCGGAAAAAGGTCAATATTGTTAGGTTTATAAGCCTACATACAAAATTTTGTGGCTATAGCTTTAATATTATCATTTCTATAAAAAGTGAAATTTTGTACCAGTTTGTAGGAGGAGGGGTCTAAAATTTCGACTTTATTACCTTTATTTTTACACAACATATGCAAAATAGCAGTTTGCATAACTGTGCCAAATTTAAATTGGATAGCTCTTATGGTGTGGGTGTAAACCGCGAAACACTGTAGCGGGGAAATGGGGAACGTATTGACATGAATCGATAAACTTGCACTTTTCCGAGAAAATGCGCATCTTTTGGTAAAATTTTTTTTGCTCTAACTCTTATAGTCTCTGAGAAACAGAGACCAACACGGACTCGACTATTGCTCCTGATAATTTTTGCCCATGGAACATATTGTCTGCCACTCCTCCATTTGCCTGTTACATACATTGCACAAATCTGTAAAACCCTTTTACACTTTGACACATAGACAACAAGGAGCGCTCAAAACAAAAATGTAGCAGTTTTGTGAATTTGTATTTATTTTTTGATGCTGGCCAGATTGCGCAGTCAAAAACCTTCAAGCTTTTAATTGGCCTAGATGACACAGAGCCAAGAGACCACCTAAAGCTCTCTCTAACTGCAGGTCAATTATAATTTACTCAAAAATTACAGCGCTAGGACTTAGAGACTGCTCTTGGCATCTTGCCTTGTTGTCAATAGTTTGATTTGGGCCATGTCTAATTGGATTGCCACATTTTTGTGTCCAATTTTTTTGTCTTAACCTTTGAATGGACATTGTAAGTATTTACTGTTGTACAATAAATGTTTCGCTCAAGCGTCTTAAAGGCAAGAGGGGACAAGACAAGGGTCTGCTGGCTAAGAGCTGGCTGATTTGGTTGTTTGTCCTATTGGATATATATGGATCGTACCTCAAAAAGGTGCATAATTATTCGCTCAATGTGCCGTTTAGATGCTGCTCGCCGGTTTGTTAAGTGCAATCATTGAAGTCAATAAACATTTTTTTGTTTCATGCTCGCCTTTTGTCATTTAACGTTTTCAGCTTTAGTTACAGTTTTTATTTTTTGAAAAAACTGTGGCACTTTACCAGCCATGTTTCTGATGATAATGATAATGTCTTTTGCCATTAAAGCAGCGGCTGAGTTGCCATCAATCGCAGCCATTTTCCAGTTGTCTATCTTCTGGAACTATTGCGATGATGTCGACTATAAATTTACGCTTTTTTACGCTTTTGCTAAGCGGCTTTAACTTGTTCGCAGTTGGTTCAATGACACGTTGTGTGTACTGTCTTTCTGTCGCCGCCTTGGTGATGATTTGATTACTCATTTAAAACGTGCTGGAAGAGATGGACGCTTTGGCCGATTGTCTATGCACTTTTGTAGCTTTCACTGTGAATGTGTCTGGGAATAGCATGGAATTGCATTGGATAAATAAATTTATTACAAACACACAGTATACTTCGAGCTGAGTTGTGGCATTTCCAAGTTTATGCAGTTAAAAAGTTGTCAGGTGATATGATAATAATTTAAATGTTGTCCTTGTCAACTTGTTGGGTAAGTGCCAGAATCATAAGTCTGTGCAAGGTCTTTTAGCGGCACATAGGCATATACCCCACCTCCTACACACTGCTATAAGCTAGATCCAACAAATTCGGTATTCAGCTCCCCAATCCCGGCAACGTACGCACATTCACTTCGACGCATCGATATGTGTATAGGGTATGCCACAGTCGACCACAGTCCAGACTGTCTATAACAATTTTATTTTCAATCAATAACCTTTGGTCGTGGGTTAATTGAAGTAAATCAGTTTTGAAGGAAGGGTGGCTTGCATTGTCGAGGGGCTTGTATTGATTAGGCATAAACAAATTTACATACAGTGCAATTTTGAAGCAGTTTATAGTCCAAAGGATGTGAAATTAGTACATTTTTGGTTGTAACTTTTGATGTATTTACCCGCTTTTCATAAATTTTACAACACAAATGCAGATTATTATGGCACATACCTCTGTTAAGTTTTCAAAAGACAAACGATTTTTTTATTTTATTTTATTTTATTTATAAAAAACATACAACAACAAAACTCCTGTTGTATTAAAATGTATCATATAATAAAAAAAAGATAAAAAAAAGGAGGAGAAAAGGAAAAGTAGATAGATATATCTAATCACGAGTCTCCAATCCGTTGGGTGAACTTTTTAAAGATGTGCACCAACTCACATCAGAAAGTGATCAGAGACGCAAGATATACAATATAAAAGAAACAAAAAAAACCAAATCAGCATCAAAGGCAAGTTGGGTAAAATTTTAATCGATTAAACGGAGAGGCTGTAAACTGCATCTTTTTCTCTAGTTCTTAATGTCTCCAAAAGGATGAACCGACTGATGGAAATGACTTAAGCGCTACCAAAGCCATGCCGCCCTCTTCCTGTTATATTCAATGCACAAATCTATAACATACTTGACATTACGTGTACAAAGTATAAGAACAAACCGTCGGAAGTACACCGCCTGTAAAAGGACCCTTGTACACGATCTGTGCGAGATCACCATTGGGATGGAGAGGCGTTGGTCTTCTCCGCGAGGACCGTAGTTCCGATTTGTCTGACTTTGCGATTTTGTTGTCAATAAAAATTTTTTAAATTAAGAACACAAATAAAAAATTGTGCCCATTCATTCAAAAAATTCATAATTTCTGTACGACAATTTTCCATCTGTGTATTGGAAAAGTTTCACTCTAGCAATGTTACTCAATTTTAACACAACATCAAATATCAAAATCAGTTTAATTCTAACTCTTTAGCAAACGGATGCTGTATTTTGAATGATGTTATTGCTAGCTCCCCTAGTACGAACTCAATATCGTATCAAGTTATAACAACTTGGGTTCAAAATTGAGCCGGCAAGAACAACTAAATTATGTACAAGAGCTATGAGACAACTCAACTAATCTGGATAATATATAGTAACGGTATGTGATAACACCCGATAGCAATGCTTGTGTTGGTGTACAAGTACATGGCTTGCACAGTAAAAAGCCAGTAAAAAAAATTACCCATTTATGAAAGGCAATCATAGCTTCAAATATGCATTTGGGGGGTCACAGCTCATACATTTGTACGCTAGTTATTTGTTTCTCCACATCTGGGGAAAGCTGATGAACATAAAGCCTACGTTTGACGGTAATTTAAAAAAAAACAAAACCACAAGCCCGCCATATAAAAATACTTCTTCTTCTTAACTTGCCATAACAACACGTTATCGAGTTGCGGCCTGATGTAAATACATTCTTTTATTGGAATTGTGGTTTTACGTGTTGGGTCCCAAACCCTACGCACAACCCTTTTAAGGCCTACTGGTCTCGAAAGAACCCAGTGTAATTGTTAGTCGCCTCATACGACAAGCTTTGACCAGCTGAGGTGGAATTCTCTAACTCGCTCACCACACGGGGTAAAAATATAAAAATATTATAAAACGAAATAACAAAATGGCGGCTCTTTATTATTTTTTGTGTTAGTGCCGAATTGCGGAGGTGTAGTTGCTGCAGTTACTGGTCTTCGATTTGGCTTTATCTTATAGAGCCCATTGAAAAGCTAAAAGTATAAACGTGAATAACACAAAACCATTAGAAAAATGTGTGTGGGTTGATTGTCATTAGGGGCGCAAATGTTTCCAATAGACTAGCGTGCTTTTGAAATTATTTATGAGGAAATATTTAATGATTAGCTTTGATAAGAGACGGTTGGTTTTTTTTATGAAAACATATGTACTCTTGAAACTGCTACCTAATTATTTGAAACTAACAAACAATTGTTACTTAATAGGTTTTATAGATTCATTGGTTTGAACAAATGTTTTTGATAACATAAAAATCAAGCGCCAATGCAATATAAATTTGATAATATATTTGATCCAACATTGATTTTTGTTTTAATTTTTCTTTATGTTGAGATTTGATCTCAAAATAGTTTGGTAACATAATTTTGGCCAAATTGGTTCGTGTTTTGGCGAACACCATTAAGCTCATTTAAGTCGCTTACTTGGGCAGACTTGAATTTAAACCACAACAAAAACTTACATATTCTCTGACATCTGCTGAAGTTCTTTAGAATTTGTATGCACAACTGAGTGAAAAATTGTTTTATAAAGAAATGTTTTACTAGGAAAGCCATGCCAACCATAAAAGGCAAAGCTAAACATTTTGATATTGAAATGTTGGATTTAAATATTTCCCTACTTTAAAAAGTATCCATCTCTAAAATATGCTTTTCCTAGTACCTATATTTTATTCTGAAAAATTGTGTGAAGGGAAAAACAATCATAGAATCATAGTGTTGTTAAAATAAATAAATAGTTCGCAGTTCCTTACGTTCGTTCATTTCTTTTTTTCGGCTTTTCGTAGATTTGGGTCAAACAGTTCTGACCTACATATTTCACCTAGGGTTGGGCCAAACAGTTTTATAGAGCGAATCGTTCGTTCACAAAAAATTCGTTTAAAAATACAAAATTATTTATATGATGTCGGAGGTGCATAGTGTATTCTCTTATTCTACTACCATTTTTGTTCACTTTTTACCTAGAGATTATAATAAGCAGATGCTTAAAAGAAAATCAAAAAACACATATTCAAATCTATCCTTTAGAGCTCGATCAACTAGATCGCCCGATTGTGGCCGCACAAACTCGTTAAATAAATCATGCACACCCACAAGTTAACTCTCAATTCAACCCAGACATTTTGATAATCGTTAAAAATAAACTATAACTGTTTCGATATGGCCTAAAACTTGGAAAGTGATGACTAATTGATTGGGAAAAAATCATATACAAATTGTGAAATCATACATAGACTAAAACCATTACTAACATTAAATGTAAAAATGGTTTTTTTTCCCAATTTAAATGAATCATGCTGTTAATATGTAAATCAAGTTCGTTTCCTAAGTCTTTTGTTTAAGGTGTGTATATTATAAGCGAAATATTGAGAACAAACTACGTATATACTTATAGAATCACAAAAAATAAGAAGGCATCTATGAACTACGCATCCAACTTTGTGCAAATTTGTAGTCAACTAAAAATTATTTTCTAAAGGTATTGCAAATTTACTGTACTGCCTCCAATAAATATGTACAATTTATAAGTCTGTGCTAAAATAGCTGCCAAAGTATCTATAAATAAATAAATCAACAATTGCACATACCTGTGTGGCAAGCAACAAAAGTTGATATCTCATTTTAGTACGGCTTACATTGAAGTGCACCGAAGGCGTTTTATCGGTTTTATGTCTTGGTTCCTTTGTTTTTATTTTATTTTATTAATTTTTTTTATAACGCTACATGCAAACCAAATGCAGTAGTGATTGGCATCAATGTCGCTTGGCCGCTTTTTAAGCTGATTTTATTTGTATTTTACCTTTTAACACATGGCATACAAGTCGCCGCACACGCGTACACTCACACACAACACACACATATGTATATACATATGCACCAGTTCCCCAAGCCATACACAAAAACACAATCAATGGCACATAAAAACCCGCCTGGTATTCATCAGTAAAGCAAGGCATTCAAGATAAAAATTATTGAATATATATCAAGCAAACAATGTTCAATGTTAATGAATTTTTACGTGGGCCACTGACTATCCAAATTAATAAAAAGCTTTGTACGGAAAACTATAAAAATATAATCCGTTTTCTGCGCAATTACAAACAACGCCTTGTATTCTTGTATAAGCAACAACCAAAACCGTTTCCTTCTATTTTTTCAAAAGTAACAGTCGATAACTTTTTGCCTTCATCTTCCACTTTCTATAAAATTGTGCTTGGTTCACGACGCACTTGCTTAATTCTTTCTATCTAACCAAAAATAAAAAAAAACACTTGATTTGGGTTTGTAGTAGGTTTGGTTTGTTTCGCACTAAACGCTTCAGCGCCGCTCTCTGGCTGGCTGGTTCACTTTGATTTTCGCTGAACTACATATGCATAGTAAGGTCTGACATCAGCAAAGCACTATATGTTACTCGATTTATTATTTCTTACTTTATTTTTATTTATCGCACTTATTCAAGTATATCTTTTTCGAGTCGAATTCGTTTCTTTCAAATATTTGAGCCACTTAGTACTGTCTTTCGTTCACATTTGGCCGAACCGCCGAACCGCATGTGCCGCACACCAAAGTTATACTAAAAGAGTTTCCATCTTGGCTCATGCGTTAAATAAACAGCAGAGTCTGACAGCTGGCTTGCAGCTCGGTTGGTGCGATGATGTCAGCTTCTCTCGCTTTCCGACTGACACAGAAAGAGAAATATGTATAGAGAGAGAGAGAGAGAGAATTATTTTCAGCAAGAGGTAAAATCAAGAGTAAAGAAAGACCGCTGACTCTTTTAAGTGGTGAATGTGCCTAATTGAAGTGCTTTAAGCTTAAAATCTACTTCTTTTTTTCCCCCAATATTTGGGCATATATATACATTATTGTAACCCATTAATTATGTAACATTACAGGCAATAAGAATAATAGTTTATAGTTTAAGCAAAATCGGCCGACTTTTGCCGGCATTTTGTATTCAGACAACAAAAACCGGCATTTTGAAAATCTCTTCACGCTCGTATTGCGTTCTATACACTCACTCGACGCACAGTGGACCACTTAGCAGCTTTTTAGCTTAATTCAAGTTAATTTTTTTAAACTGACACAAGGAGAATAAATAGTGTACTGAACAGAAGCGATTCTGTCAAAGCGAAAGGAAAACAACGGAATATATTCATTTATTATTAAATAAATTGGATACTCTTATACATATCGCGTTTACTCTATCTTATGGTATTATATTCTAAGAGCTAAGAGCGTGGTTTCATCATAAACAAATTATTTAGTTTTAAATTTACAAATTTGCCATTATTTGATTTCTTTTGAATTCCACTCTTATGCATGTAAATATCACTGATTTAAACATTTGCAAATTAAATTCACGAAATCAGCGCCAGGATCATTTTCGGAATAGGTGAGGAACATTAGAACATTGGTAGATAGGAAATTTGTAGAGTATTTATTACTTAGAAGTTCTGGCAAAGTAAAACTATTTTCCACAATGTATGCTATTTGTTGATGACAACAAATTAAAGTATTAATTAGAACGACCACAATATATGTATTGGCATTCAATATGCCTCAATGTTGCACGTAGGCAGCGCCAATGCAGTTTAGCATTTAAAGTCTAGACTCGCGAGGTGTAGCCGTGTACCTACGTGAAGTTATATGCACTGCAATGCATGTCAAGTTCAGCTAAAGTATCTAGCAGTTACATGCATGCATCACCTATTAAGGTCTGCCGCGGTACTCAGCCGTGAAGATCCAACAAAAGTAGCCCTTTTTATGGCTGCAAACACTTTCAACAAAACAACCTCCACTGCAGCTGCTTTGCTAAAGGTGCTCCCATTGCTGCTTTTGTGAGAGATTTGGTATGTCATAATCTGCAGCCTCTGGCTTGGCTTTTGGTAAACGCGCCACTTGACCCTTTGGGTTCAAAAACGTGTGCAGCAGCAGCCCCAGTTTGCTCGTTGGACCAGCCCAGTGGAGCATGGCCAAAAATATTGTGACGCCGCTGGAGAATAGTCACATTTTTGGCTATGTACAAATTTCAAACAAATCGCATTTGAAAGTTACACAATTGAGTGCCAGATACAAATTGGTTGTGCATTTCATTTTTGGTTAGATAATTGTGCTACTAATGCAGCACTTACAACATAAGTATATATGTATATATATATGTACATATATATAGTTTGGCTTTTTTTTCTCTTCCACATGGCAAGTGAGTGGTGATGGGAGTTAATTTTTTGTTCAATTTCAGGGTATAAATAACACTATACATATCATACAAAACAATTTTTTGGAATGGTGTATACAAAAATTTTTCCTTTATCGTGTCGTATCCCGTCAGGCCCGTTTAAAGGCATTGCGTATATGCCGCATGGTGTGAACCAGAAATTATTTGTTGAACTTTGGAGATAATTGGTTTGATATGGCAGAATGACAGTGACCAATATATTCAGAGTTATAAAGGTTGGAAAGCGCCTTTCCAAACAATCCGACCTCTTCAACTTTGTGATGGAAGGAAGGGTCGGTGGGTATCAAAGCAAATCATTTTCACTTTCTTGCCTATGTGGATACATCGGAAAGGTTGTTAAGGTCTTCGTCTACATTAGCCCATCATCAAAAAGAACAACTATGTGAGATGCTCTTGAATTAATTGATGAAAAACTTTTGGGACGATTACCGCATTTGATGGAAAGACTAACTCTACAATAACATTGTACGGGTGAAGCTGGCTCAGCCGTATGCAAACTGTGCTTTGCTGGTGCTATATATGTAATAGATTTATAATATTTGTTCAATTACGCATATCGTATATGTTGTAAAAGATGTGCCTACGATTGTACAAAGACTATTTTACAACAAAGTCAATGAACAATCTGGCAATTTTCATGCGATGTTCGTAACCATCGATAGTGCACCAGCTGACTAATCTGAGTGGGTGAGGATCGTTCTTTTAGCATATTTTTCTTTTTGACCAAAGCGGTTCTTTCATATTTCAAAAAAATAATATTTTTAAGCACGTTGCTTAAATTCGAAACTGTGTTCTGATCGCCAGGACCGGATGTATATTTCAACCACGAAATTAATGGTCCAGCCAAAATTGTGTTGATATTACCTAATTCCATATGAAGTTTATACAGTTCAACATCTTTCATCCGCTCAGGCACTAACCATAGAACATATTAACTGTTCATTTCGTACAAATTCGGAAAATTTAGCTAGAAAAAACAAAAGTTCAAGTGTCAAAAAACTTAAAACTATAAAACAATAAATGCTTCCGCCCCACTTTAAAAAGGTTGTAAACCTTTCAATGAAATTTGCACGATATCGTAAAAGTTGACACAGGTCAAAACGTTTGCACAAGTTCTGGTTCATCCATGGACAAAAGGACATACAGTTTGCGGTTTATAGGAGCAGAGGTCTAAAATTTGCATATTATCACCTTTATCTTTTAAAGGATGCAATCCGATCTTAATGATATAAACACCACATCTGCACAGTAACAGAGTGCATAACTGTGACAAGTTTCAATGCAATTATGGTGTGGCTGTAAGCCGCGAATTTTCGCCATGGGGGAACGGGGAGAGATATCGACATGAATCGACAGGTCTACACTTCATATGGAAACTCCCTAGACAATAATATAAGTTTCTTTCATATTTCTAAAGGGGTGCACAAAATTTTTCTTTAGCCTCAACTCGCATCATGTTTATAGGCATCTATGTTTTAAAAATGATGTGATTCTATCATGGAGGTAAGGGGTAAGATATCAATTCGACAAACTTTATCTGCTTCCGGAAAATGCGTATCTTTTGGTACAAATTTTGAAGTATGGGTGGTTTGGTTTCCGTCAGAATTCCTTTTGCGCTTCTCTATTCGATACACTTGTTGAGAGTTGTATGGAGTGACATGCAAATGCCAACCACCTACCAAAAGATAAATACAAATCACGTTATTTTTTTTTGATACCCTACATACATAGTGTAAAAGGGTATTAAAGATTTGTGAATTGTACATAGAAGGGAGAAGCTCTGCTAGGCAGACAGTAAGTTGAGCAAAAATTATCAGTAGCAATAGTCGAGTCGATATAGCCATGCCCCTCCGTTCGGCAGTATGAATACCTAGATCTCGGAAACCATAATTTGTACGCATTTTCTTAAGCGTCTCCCTTACCCCTTCCACAAATTTGCAGCCTGTTATTATGCATGTGTGATATGGCAATGTTTTAGACACTTCCTCATATAAACTGCAGCAAAGCACTTTTTTTTTTTTTTTTCAATATATGCTAATTTGTCTGTCCGTCTTCTTAGAGACTATAAGAGTCACACCATACAACTTATCTAATGAAATCTGTCACAGTTATGCAAACTGTTTTTGTGCATGTTTAGTGTGAAAATTATTAAGATCGGATAGAAACCTTAAAAGATATAGGTAATAATACGCCATACCCCTCCTGCTATAGACTGCAACATAATTTCACTTTTTATAGAAATATCAAGGTTAATAATTATGTTAGAGCCAACAAATTTGCTAAGTAGACTCATGTTTGGCTTATAAATCAAATAAAATTTACCTTTTTCCGAATTATCCCCAATACCCCCGTAGTACAGTTACATTAATAGCGACTATACACTTCAAAGCTTCGATACAAAAATTTGCAGAGAAATTCGGTTTTCATGGGAAAATAGGGTAGATGGTATCCCAATGTCGGGCACCATCTCGACTGTTCTTTGTACACAAAGTGTAAAAGGGTATTATAGATTTGTGCAATAAATGTAACGGGCAGAAGTAGGCGTGGCAGACCATATGTTCCATTAGCAAAAATGATCAGAAGTAATAGTCGAGTCGATATAGCCATGTCCGTCTGTCCGTCCATCCGTCCGTCCGTCTGTCCGTGTTTCTCAGAGACTATAAGAGTTAGAGAAAAATTTTTTTTCGCATTTTCCCGGAAAAGTGCAAGTTAATCAATTCATGTCGATATCTCCCCACTTTGCCCCGTGACAGACTTTCGCGGCTTATAGCCGCTCCGTTGAATCTATCATCTCGAAATTCGACAGAGGTTTGCTGCGTGTTTATGTGCATCTATGTATGTTATACAAATTATTGAAATCGGATAAATACATCAAAAGGTATAGTCAAAAATAGGTTAATTTCGACCCCCTATAACTACTCCAAAATTCCAATGCCTGAAGATGTGGATACATGTGAGCTAGAGTTACAAAATTTGGTGTGGAGAATCGTGTGAGCCAAATCATTAAAACTGTATTCATCTTTTTCCAATAGAAGACCCCCATCCCTCGCAATCGATTTACCTTAATTACTACCGCACCCCGCAACATATTGATTGAAAATTTCCTAACATATTTTTATACGTGTTTTTGATATATGTTTCAAAATTCAATGTTATTGGCCCAAAAATACTGGAGTTATGAGCATAAAAGTAATTTTTGCCACCATAATGACCAACTTCCCAATAGGAAAACATGTCAATTGGAACTTCCCCATAGGTAAATGTTTGCAGGCATATCGATCTTATGATAAGATACATAAAAGTTGATACTTTGGTTCCAATTTTAACGTATTTAGCGTTTCCAAAGAAAAAGGGTACAGGGTATTCCACAGTCGGGCACCGTCCCGACTGTCTCCATCAAATTTTTTTGCCAACTAACAAAAACTTTTGACGTAAGCAATTTTAAGCAAATATTTTGAGTGTGGTTAAAGATGCTTCCTCAACAGCAAAAAAAAAAAAAAAATTAAAAACTCAATTGTTGTTTTTTTCTTATAATTAATTTGAACACTTATAGGCAGTCAGAAGTGCGGTCAGAGCTTGGGTCTCGGGAATTCCGGGGTGTGGATAAGTCTGGTTGCACTCTTGACTAATTGCTGAAAACGAATCTCGAAGTCGGCGCACTTGGGCGTTCGGCATTAAATTAGCCGCATCAAACAACAAGAAACGAGCATAAAAAACAAAATACATTTTTTTGTTGATATTTATACATGTACATACATATATACACTTGGTGGCAGAATTGTGCGTACAGTGCAACCAATTTTTTTTTGGGGTCTATATTTTAAGGAATTTTAAGTAAATAGTTAATAATTTTCAAACTTGATGGACTTTAGGTTTATAATAAGCAGTTTTAAAAAGTAAATTGATCTCTTTACAAAATGAAAAAAAATATTGCTGTACCTACCCTATAAATGGAAATAAATTCCGCAACCAAATGTATACTATGTATTTGATTTGTATTTCAATTTGCCTTGACTTGTTCGTGCAAAGGTTCGTACGTTCATTGGTATTTGTTTTCGGTGTCAGGGCGCCAGCTTATTTCTTCATTTTATGCACAGATTTTTTATACCCTGTACACAAAGTGTAAAAGGGTATTATTGATATGTGCAATGTATGTACTAGGCAGAAGAAGGCGGGGCAGACTATATGTTCCATGGGCAAAAATGGTTAGGAGCAATAGTCGAGTCGATATAGACATGTCCGTCTGTCCGTGTTGTCGCACCGTTCTCCGAGACTATAAGGCTAGAGCAAAAAATGTTTTACCAAAAGATGCGCATATGCCGGAAAAAATACGAGTTTGTCGATTTTTGTCGATATGCTTGAAACTGCTGAGAGATGTGCGTCTTGCCAATGTGCATCTGTGTTTCAGAAATAGTCCAGATCGGATAAATACATCAAAAGTTATAGTCAAAAATCTCGCCCATAAACTGCTTCAAATTCCACTACATGTAGATTTGGACACATGTGAGATAGAGTTACAAAATTTGGTGTGGAGACTTGTGTGAACCTAGTCGTTAAAACTCCTTCCCCCGCAATCGATTTACCTTAATTACTGCCACACCCTCCAATATATTGATTTGAAAATTGTCACAGCCATTATATATGTATTTGTGATCTGTGTTAGAAAATTCAACATTATTGGACCAAGAATACTGGAGTTATGGGTATAAAAGTAATTTTTGGCCCCATTATAGCCAACTTCCCATTAGGAAAACTTGTCAATTGCAACTTCCCAATAGGAAAATGTTTACAAGCATAACGATCTTGTGAAAATAGATATTAAAGTGGATACTTCCGTTACTATATTACCGTATTTGTTATTTATAAAGAAAAAGGGTACAGGGTATTCCACTGTCGGGCACCGTCCCGACTGTCTGCATCAACTTTTTTATGCGTGAAAATTGTATTATTCTATTCTGTGTGATAGATCTACGAACAACTTACATACTATGTATTTGGTATGCAACATGAGTTTTTGTTGTTTTATGTTGGAAATATGCTTTGAATTTATAATTACTTACAGCATTAAAAGTTGTCCATTTTGCCACGCTTATTGGTTGATTTATTTAATCCATTTGTGGATATGGGTGATAAAATTGATATGAAGAGTGAGTTACCTATATTTAATTAGTAGTTGTTCTTGTATATGCTACAGCGGCTTTTGTCGTTTGTTGTCTTTTGCCTGCACGACAGCAATGTTTCTCCTCTGCCGCTTTTCACTGTTCAATCTTTGCCCACGAGTAATCGATAGAGAAATTGTCGGAGCGACATACAGGTAACGGTGTCTAATGTTTGGGTTCAATCTAAAGTCTAAAGTAACTTAAATTTAGGTTCGGTCCGACATGCTTTATAAATACTTGGTTGCATGCATAACACTTCGTTGACCTAATTTATTTTGTTTTAGCCATATGTTGTATAAAAAGTTGGCCACTCTACTGAACCTTTTAAAGAAGTATTACATGTTAAGCTAGAAGATTTTGTTAGTTACAACCCAAACCAGCCAGAAAATAAACAAGTACCAAATTTTTGAGTTGTCACGTGACTTTTTACCTAAAATCAGGTAACAGAAACATTTGTAAAACCAAACTGAACGTGTGAGACACTTAGTATGTACATTTAAGGGAATAAAGTAAGTGTTCGAGCTTACGAACTTAAGCAGCTTTATGTTAAAGTACAGGTGTACTTACTGTAGGAGCAATTGTCGTTATAAAATAAAACACTTATTTCAATGATGAAACTTATATTTAATTTACTAACAAGCAATTGTATAAGAAAGTGTGGAGCAGCACGACTTGGCATAAAGAGTGTTATTTAGAGAGTGCCGCTTAATCTAATGCGCCTTCATGGCCTAGCATAGACTTAATCCTATTTTCGCCGCAACACCGCGAGCGCGAGAGTGCTTATCAAAATGAGAGCGAAATGACTTATAAACTTCTAACCTACAGTATTAACTATAAATAACTAACTAACGAAGTGACCAAACATCGGCCGCGTTGAGTGGCCGCAGGCTGCTCAATAAAGAGGAGTGGCGCTAGCCTGTGGATGGGCCTTTTGTATGTGCCAGTTTTTGTGCGTACGATGCCGACTCGCACCTTGTGGTCAGCTGCTTCGACTACTTCGGTGATTACACCTAGTAGCCACTGCTGAGGTGGGGCGTTGTCCTCCTGAACTAGGACAACAGTGCCCACTTTGACATTTGGTGACTCCTTAGTACACTTTCCTTTTGCTTGGAGATTCAGCAGGTAGTCGCGCGACCAGTCTCTCCAAAATCTGCGCTTGATCCCGCAGACTAGCTGCCATCTGCGCAAGTGCGTCAGGTCTGCGTCGTCGCCTGATGGACCTGATGCGGGCGGCAGCCCTGCTAGCGTTGTCCCGATGAGTAGGTGCGCTGGCGTAACTGCGACGCCGTCGTTGGGGCTGCTGCTGTCGATTCCGATTGGCCTGGAGTTCAGCACGGCCTCTACTTCGACTAGCACGGTTTGAAGCTCGTCCTCTCAGCTACGCGCCTCCCACGGCTCGCAGCAGCAGGTGCTTGGCTGATTTTACGGATGCCTCCCAAAGGCCTCCGAAGTGGGGTGCTCGAGGTGGGATGAACACGTTAAGTCTTTAATGAGTTTCAAGTGGACAGCCTTAGACGTGAAACAGATGACTACTGCTACATACTACTTTACCGGCTGTTTCCCTCTAATGCCTAGGGACACTCTGATTGGACCAAACAAGTCCACTCCGCTGATTTCAAATGGTCGATTACCCTTTAATCGATTAGCGGGTATGTGTCCCATAATTTGAGCTGCCAGTCGAGGTTTGTAGCGGAAGCAGTGGACGCATTGGCGGACAATCGCACTGCACTCTCGACGGGCGTTCACAAGCCAAATTAACGCTCTTGGGCCACCTACACGCAACAGGGAAAAGTGGCGTTTGCCAGCTTGCTCTGTCCCTATGAAAGGAGTTAGTTTTTGAAATTGTGGTGGCAGCGTTATGGATTGGCTAAGCTTTGCGATTTCATTCGCAAACGAGTCTTGCTGAACTGCCTGCACCACAGTTAAGAAGGCAACTCCCAGTTCATCTGCTGACAAACTGAGTGACGTCCAAGGACGCCGTCTACAAAACGGAGAAAATATGCCACGATGAGCATTACCCTCAAATATGAGGAGGAATTTTGGAGCGCAGTGTTTACTTTACGTCTTTTTTTTTATTTTTTTATTTTTTTTTTTATTTTGTAGAGGCAATCAGCCGGACAAAAGGCTTTAATCCAATATTTGCACTATTTTACATCATTACACGTTATAACATAACACTGATTTCTTGATTAAGACTATAACATATATAATACTACATTGTAACATGGTTATCACACAAATTACACATTAATTAACAAATATTTTCTACAAAATTTTATACGATTAATAGGGGTATTTTCATTATTTACATTTAGTTTACTCTAAGACATACTATGTTAAATAAAGGTAACGTTTAAATTATTTTTCTGCTAGGCAGATCAGCTGGGTGCAGGCGTTTCAGCCGTCTTCTCGGTTGATGCCCAGCTAGAGCATGAGCAAGCGAATTTGGATGCGACCTAAGTCGCTCTGCATAGCGTCTACTGAGGCTGTTTAGTGTATCGCCCGCAAATGGTATGCCGAGGTCGCGGTGTATGATCCGGTTTCGTATGTACCAAGGGGCGTTCGCAATTGCTCGTAGAGCCTTGTTTTGCATGATTTGGATTTTTAGCATGTGACATCTGGCGGCAGTACCCCAAATCTGGATGCCATACGTCCAAGTGGGCACCACAAGACTTTTGTACAAGGTGGTTTTGTTGCGGGTCGAGAGCTTACTACTGTTGCCTATAAGCCAGTCCAATTTGGATATTTTTGTTGTGCACCTCGATGTTATAGCGCGAATATGGTCGCTCCACCGTAGCTTTGAATCGAGATGAATTCCCAAATAAGGCTGGGATCTTTTTATTGGTATTGGAGAACCATTCATTAAAAAGGTGGGGCACTGTCTAGCCTTCAGGAAAAAAAGGACGCAGCTTGATTTTTCACCATTAAGCTGTATGTTCCATCTCTTAGCCCATGTCCCGATTTTGTCTAGCTCAGCTTGCAGATTGTTAGAGGCTTCTTGTAGTTTAGAGGCTGTAGCCAAAACTGCTGAGTCGTCAGCGTAAGTGGCTAGAAGCATGTGCCTCTCCCCGTTCTGACCAATAGCTGGAGATGGCATGTCAGCAGTGTACATAGTGTACAAGAAAGGGGCGAGGACGCTGCCTTGTGGTACACCGGCTGTAATGGTGTGCTCTTTTGATAATTCATCTTTGACAGCGACTCTGAAAGATCGGTTAGCCAGGAAGGACTTTAAAACCAGGTAGTGCGGGGCAGGTAGAGCCATTTTGAGTTTCTGAAGAAGACCCTCATGCCAGACACGGTCGAAAGCTTGCTTCACATCTATAAAAGCTCCTACGCAGAATTGCTTTCTCTCGAAAGCGTTTGCGATGTGTTGCACTACACGGTGCACTTGCTCCGGTGTACTGTGCCTTGGGCGAAAACCAAACTGGTGGTCTGGACTGGGTGGATCCGACTTACCTGCTGCTAAAATTCTGTCCAAAAGTATCCTTTCAAATACTTTGGAGAATAACGGCAGCAGGTTTATCGGCCGATATGATGTTATGTGTGTTGCTGGCATGCATGGCTTAAGGATCATTACGATCTGGGCACATTTCCACTCCTGCGGAAAATAAGCCTGACGCAAAATCGAGTTAAAAATTATGGTAAGGGCGAGGATCCCCGCCATTGGTAGCGCTTTGGCCACTCTTGCATCAATTTTATCCAAGCCAGGTGCTTTTTTGGGTTTCAGAGCTTGAAATTGTTTCATGATATCTCGTTCCTTTTAAGTACCGATTCAGGTTCCAAAGACTGCGGTCGCCTTGTCCTAGCGGATCTGCATTAGTCAAAAGGGAGTCAACTTTGTTTTGATGCGAGCGCTCGAGAGCAGCTTTAAGAGACCTTGATGCCTCTCGAAACAAGGCCTTATCAGAAGGAAGGTTACTGCGCATGTATCGTTTTCGGCACCTTCGTTTTTCGCGTAATAATGTAGTAATTTGCGGGTCAATAGGCGTTCCATCGCTAGGCGTTCCATCGCTAGTTGTATTTTCTTGTTTAAGTGTCGTTGGAATTTGTTAACATCAGCTCTAGGGGGCAAGATGGACATGGGTTTTGTGTACGTCAGAACCTCTTCACTAAGATTAATAATGAGTGGGAGATGGTCCGAATCCATATCCACCAACGATTTAATGGATAGTTGATGTGGCTGAAGACCTCTGTAAATGGCGAAATCAAGGGCGTCAAAAGGGAAGTGCGTTGGTGCGCCTGTTGCCAGGACAAAACAGGGTAGGGACTTAGTAGCTGCAAGCAGCGCACGTCCTCTCGTGCATGAACGCCAGTTTCCCCACCATTGGTGCATAGCATTCCAATCTCCAGCTGCTAGAAAAAGCTTATTTTGTTGACAAAACAGCGAACTGAAAGGCACAGCAAGTATTCCCGGAGGGCAATAGATCGCTGATATGGTTTTTTACCTTTGGCTGACTCGATTTCAACCATAGCAGCTTGCATCGCTATGTCACATATTGGGGTAATCGGGTGGTGCTTAATATTGCGTCTTATGAGTACAGCAGCTCCTCCACGACGCCCATTTGAGGGATGGCTTGCCGAGTAGAGATCATATCCTTGCAAATTAAAAGTTGCTCTACTGCAGAAATGAGTTTCAGACAGGCGGCTATGTCAATATCGTTGGATAGGATAAAATTTTTTAGCTCCAAGGCTTTGTTGGCTATGCTATTTGCATTCCAAACCAGAATCCTAATGTTTTGTTGCATTTTGGACAAGCATTGTCATGAGCTGGAGCATTTGCTTTTGCATCTCCATCATGTCGCGTTGCATGGATATGAATTGGTCGAAGCGACCTAGAAGACCATCAATCTTGTATTCAAGCTGGTTCTTATTTTCCTGTCTTGGCGGTTCTTGTGGCTGCGGCGCGCGATGTCCTCTGGCAGCATCAGCATACGAAAAGGCACGAAATTGCTGTGGGAATCTTTCATTCGATGGAGGTTGTGGAGCAGAAACACGAGTAGAGGGATATACCTGATTGGCTTGTTGGGCGCGTTTTGCAAGTCGCTGATATGCACGGCAGCCCTTATAATTGGCTGTGTGCGGGAGATGGCAGTGCACGCATGTTGCTGGTTGATCAATCGGCTTGGTGCATTCGGCAGTTGGGTGATTCTCACCGCACTTGACGCAGCGTTAGGATCTCCGGCAGTACCGCTTTGTATGGCCGTATTCCTGGCATCGATGGCATTGGGCAAAGTCATTTGCTTTGTGCGGCCTTTCAACTTCGATTCTCTGCCTACAAAGAGTTTTTATGTCAAACACATCTTTATTTCTTGGCTTCGGGTCCAAATCAACAAAAAATAGGTCCATCTTCTGTCCGTCTCTTTTGCTCATAGGGCAGTGCACATTGCGCACCGAGTGGCCAAGTTCGGTTAGCTGCTCTTTTATTTCGTCAGTGTGTGTGGAGTGACGGAGTCCTTTAAGGACCACCCTATAGGCTCGCTCGCTGGCTAGCTGGTAAATATGAAACTCAGCTTCCAAAAGTTCCAATTTGTTGACTATGGCCCGAAGGGTAGGAGATCTTTGGCCATGATTCTCAATGATTCCCCTCCTGATTTGGTTACAAATTTGTCTGGATCGATATCTGACAGGTCATTAAACAGAGCGTTGATATCAAAACATCTTTTAACCATGATTGGGGGTGGCTTTTCTGAGCGTGGCTCGCTTGGTTGGGTGGCATTGGGTGACGTATTAGAATCATCATCATTGTCGCTCTGAAGATCTTCGTCCATAGCAGTGGCCAGAGTAGCAAAGCGGTTAAAGTGCTGCGCAGCTGCGCTTGTGCTGGCGATTGGTTGCGGGGGCGGTTTATTGCCTTTAACTGATTTACGCTTGAGTTCGGGTGAAAATGCCGCAGCACGCTTTTTCGTGTTTATCAAACGCTTAGCGGGCGCAACTTGCCAGGCAGGGCCAGAGGATTTCTTGGCTTGGTGAGCCATTTTCTTCAGAAAAGATGCAATTTCTTCCTTTTCAGCCATGATCTCTAAAATTTCAGGATCAGTGCTGTTAGGCAGAATTGATTGTATATTAGAAGGAAAAGACATGGCCATAAGATAAGGTAACCGTCGATAACTGGCTAGCGAAGTCCCAGATAAAAAGCAAAACTTGAATGCTGTATGCTGGTTTATTTTTAGAATAAATATTTGCTGGTTGATTGTGCACTTGTTAAAATAGCAAGCGGAACGACGTCTTTCTAATGACTGCTCTGTGTGCAGCGCAGAGTTCGAATCTGGGAACGGACTTGGTCTTCAACGGCGCTACGCGAGATTTCGCTGTAAGGAGCTTGACTACTACTTTAGTAGGAAACGCTACGCGGACATATACGCAGCAGCCATATGCTCTTGTAGATGCATCAGCGAAGCCGTGAATTTGGAAACTTGCTGATTTGCTAAGGCCAATGTGACGTGGAATGCGAATTTTATCGAGCTTTTCAAAGCAACTTGCTATTGAGTTCCAATCTTGCTGGAGCTGCTCGGGGAGTGCATCATCCCAATCCAACTTGAGTAGCCAAATCTCTTGAATGAAGATTTTGGCTTTAGAGATGAGGGGACATAAAAGACCAAGGGGATCGAATAAGCGCGCAGTGAAGGAGACAATTGATCGCTTTGTGGGACGGATATCTTGGCTCGTCTCAATCATGGAGTACTTAAATTCATCCGACCTAGGACTCCAAATAAGGCCTAGAGTCCTTGTGTCGGGTATCTCACCCAATGAGATGTTTGTTTCGTCTAGCTAAGGTCCGCTCTTTTAACAATTCGTTGCCCATTTTGCTAGAACGAAACCAGCAGATTCCAACACCTCTTGCCGCAGGGAAGCTAGTTCTTCCAGTGAATCGGCACTTGACAGCAAGTCATCAACGTAAAAATCTTTGGCGAGCGACCGTGAGGTGAGGAGATGGGATTCTGCATTTAACTCGCTGAGATGCTTAAGGCATCGTACAGCTAAGAACGGAGCGCTGGCAGTACCATAGGTTACAGTGTTTAACTGGTAGGTCTGCAACGGCTCTGAACGCTCTTCTCTCCAGATGATCAACTGAAAATTACGTTGATCCTCGTCAATTTCGACTTGACGGTACATCTTGGTTATGTCAGCAGTCATAGCATATGATCGGAATCTGAACCTTAAGAGGGTTGCATACAGGCATGGTTGTATTGTAGGTCCAACCATGAGTACATCATTCAACGATAGTTGTAAAGATGTTTTGCAAGATGCATCAAAGACCACTCTTAGCTTTGTAGATGAACTTTGCGGTCTTAGCACGCATTGGTATGGTATGTAATAATGCGGCTCTCTCGGAACAGAGTTGTCGGTTGCGGTCATATGACCCAACGCAATGTACTCTTTCATGAAAGATATGTACATTGAATGGATCTCTGGCTTAGCGATCATCCGTCTCTCTAGAGACAGGAAACGGCGCCTAGCCGTCTCAAAGGAAGAGCCAAGACTGCTTGGGCTTGACTTAAAAGGCAACGCAACTCTGAAACGTCCCGAGGCCATTCGAGTTACAGTCTCACTAAACGACTTCTCGCAAAGCATCTGTTCTGGGGTATACAGTTTTTCAACCGTGACATTTGGAATTTGTTCCAACTCCCAGAATTTCCGAACAAGTGTGTCAAGAGGGCAGGACTCCTCCACTATGCTCATCAGAGAGCATACTTGTGTCGGTGACGATGGCATCATGCTGCATCGCCCTGATACCACCTAACCAAAAATATATTTTTTAATGTGGGTAGGTCTTCGCCTTGTTTAATTTTCCCATCTTTCATAAGGTCGTAAAAGGTAGTTGCACCAAGCAGTAAATCTAACCTCTCTGGCTTTTAAAACGATGGGTCTGCAAGTGTTATATCATCCGGCACTTTCCAAGCCAATTTATAATATTTCAAAGTCGCTCACACGTGACCTGATGGTTGTTTGAACAACATTTTGTGCGGACAGACCTGAATTGCAAACACCTTCCACGTTAAATTTTTCCTCTGCTTCTTGAGTTGTAAGATTTTTACCAACTCCTCTGAGTTGAAATTCACTTGGGACCCTGAATCTAAAAGTACCCTAGCTGGCTGGTATTGGCCTGTCAGTCCTACTACTTTGACGATTGCCGTGGCCAATACGACCTGCTGGTTTTCAGGAGCCGATGTATGGTTCACCGAGGACACCGAATTGGAATGATGTGTCATATTGGCAATTTGCACTACTGGAGCCTGGCTTGATGAGGCAGCGGCTGGAGTAGTGGGTGTATATCTGTGCAGCAATGTATGGTGTGGTTGTGAACACACCCTGCATTTTAATGACTTGCACGCGGGCACTCCGTGACCTTTTCGAAGACAATTCACGCAGAAAGATTGACTTTTTACAAAGCTAAATCGATCAGACACAGGTGATGCAGCAGAGGAGAAGCAAGTGTGGATGAGGTGTTCATTAGATTTACAAAACGGACACTTGGGCTCTATTATATTAGGTCTCCGTTGTGATACCGCTAAGGATGTTTTAGTTGCAGGTTTGCGAGGGGCGTCAGGAACTACTTTCCTTGATTTGCTGCGGCCTGACGTCGCCTCTTCAGCAGACAGGTGCTGATAGCGCTTGTTTAGCGCTTCCTCGCAGTCAGTCCACAACGAGACTTTGCGGTAGTCGAGGTTTTCTTCCCATCGTGATCGCGTCTTCTGGTCAACCTTTGACATGACAAGGTGGATAATCATCGCGTTTGCGATTTTTTTATCGTCCCCAATCGACAGCAGAGACTCATAGATAGCTGTTACTGTATGTATGAGTGAACGCAAGGGTGATGCAGAGGGACTTTGCATATCTGGCAGATCAAACAGTTGCGCTATGCTATCAAAAAATATTAGACAAGTATTATCGTACACTCATTTCAGTGCAGGTAGTGCCTTTGGATAATTGCAATCCGTGACTTGAAAAGCTTTCACTGTGCCAAGTGCTTCCCTTTCTAGGCATGACAACAAATGGTTAAATTTCTCAACATTTGAAAGTGTTGGGTCGTTGTCAACTAGACATTTTGACAATTTTAGTATTGAAAATGGTCCACTAAAAAAAAAAAGGCGTACGAATTTTCAACAGTAGTTGCTGAGACCGAAGAAAATGGCGAGATGTAAAGCAACAAAGTAGTTTTGAATGCTTTTAATATGCGATACTATAAAGGGTGTCAGTCACTACTGCAGGTAGTGTGACCGGAACTGCAATCAGATGCGAAGTTTTTAGCAGCTGTTATAGTGATACAGATGCTGAGGAGTAGCTAACAGAGTGTATGACTGTTAGTGTGCAATAGATGCTGTTAACAGAAAGAGCGAACTGTTAGTCGATCACAAGCGCAGCGATGCTAAGACAATTATGTTGTCGCTAACAGAGTGTATGACTGTAAGCATAAACGTAATGCTGTTAACAGAAAGAGCGATCTGTTAACATGCAAGTGAGCATTAGCATTAAAGTAATATAATGCTATTGCAATTATGTTAGCTAAATGCGTATGAGGAACTAAGCAAATAACTCTACTGAGGGACCGCTGAGCACTGCAGTATCAAAGTAGAGAGAGCGATTAATTTGATATTGAAGCGAGAAAGAAAGACTCCAATTTTCTTTCTGCCGTGTGATGCAACTGACAAAGATCCAAAGGTCAAAGAAATTTGCCGCCAAATTATGTGGTAGCGGTACCAGTGGAAAGTGGGGGAGGCAACGATTTTTTAGGAACACATATATGGACACCGCTCGTTTGCTATGGGCGGCAAGCCGGTCTTTTATATATTTTATATGTGATGTAAATGAAGCAAATTTATTTGAAACAGGTGTATTTTTTTTTATATATTTATTAAATGTTTAAATATATAATGTGCTACTGTGTTTGAACCACTTCAACAATTGTGAAAACGTTTAACATGTGTGTATGTATTATTATGTTCGATTTATTTGCTTTAGTGTATGTATGTTTGCTTGCAAATTTTTGGCATTAATGTTTTATGTTACGTTTATTTGTGCTTTGCCGGCAAGTCTTTCAATTGTTGAACAACAAATTCGTTTGTATAATATACACGACGAACGCACCGTAGACACTTGTTTTAGGTTTAAGTTGCACTTTATTCTACCACTTTTGATACTTGATAGTTACCTGATATGGGCAACTACTCAAATGTTGACAATTATGTTGATTGCAGCAGCTCATATCCAGGTAAGACAATCAGCCAAATCCAAAGCCACCAAGTTGATCCAATGCCGATAGAGGAATTCTGGACGTCCAACGGCAACACAATTCAATTTCCAGGTCCAAAGTTGAACGGGAACTTAGTGATGCAGCTGATATTGAGTTTTTTTTTTTTTTTTATATATAATTCGTATGTGCAGATGCACCACACACAATAAAATAAATTCATTTAAGGCTGCCAAGTCAGTGCTACGTCCACCCGCAGACAATCGGGACGGTGTCCCGGAATACCCTGTAACCATTTCTGTGTACATTTTTGTATCGACGCGTTGAGGCGTATGTGCGTAATAGCGGTAAATGTTCTACGGGGGTAGGGGGGATGATTAGGAAAAAGGTCAACATTTCTTGGTTTATAAGCCTAACATGAGTTTACTTTCTACATTTGGTTACATTTATGTTAACTTAACATTTTGTATTAAAAGTGAAATTCTGTTGCAGCTTATAGGAGAAGGGGTCTCAAATTGGCATTTTTATTAGAAATTCAACCAACTGCACAGACAACGATCTGGCAACCACCTCAACTAAGAACAATCTGGCAAGCCGAGAAGCAATGGCTGTGTTCTACTTTTTACGCCTATACACAACACACATATTCAGAACTCTTTATATTATTAAATTCACTACATTCGGAATCGATCCTGTTTTATTACAATTTTATTACCTAAAGTCAGATCTTAATGATTTTCACACCACACATGCACAGTAATTTATCAACAACAATAACAAAATGGTTGATTAAAATTAAATTTAAATATATAACAAAGTTAAATTAACATAAAATAAATCAAAAATAAATCAAAACAGCAAGATTGCCACCAACCCGTTGGGGAAGTTTTATTTTCCCAGAGGCCAGCTATACCCCTACCCACAGCCAGAGTGGTCAGAAATTATTAGAAGTTCTAACATGCTGTAAGACCGTTTTAATTAGGCAAAATGGAGAAAGTTTCGTTGAGAGAATACTACTAAGATCATTAAAATTAGAACATATTGCTCGTAACGGCTCATTTAAGGCGTAGTTACTTGTGCACCTATTTAAATATAAGATTAAAAAATTCCTTGTTCGGCGATTTGGAACATTGAACGTTGGCCAAGCAAATAGGGTGAGTCTATGTACCCATAAATAAGCTTATGCAGAGAAGGAAGATCAATAATGAGAAGCCTACTAGCGTAAGAAGGAAAACGGATATTGGAATCCCAATTAAAGTTGCGTAAAGCAAAGAGCAGAAATTGTTTCTGCACAGATTCAATTCGAGATTGATGGTGTTTGTACTGGGGGCACCAAACGCACGAGCAATACTCAAGGACTGGGCGACCAAGGGCAGTATTGAGAGTTTTTGTGTAAGGGTCTTTAAATTCCTTTGACCATCGTTTAATGTAGCCGAGAAGAATCCTAGCCTTGTTAATCATGGTAGATACATGGGAGTTAAAGCAAAGTTTGGGATCTAACAAAACACCTAAATCGGTAACCAAAGAGATACGTACCAAGGGAGTACCATTAATAAAATAACTAAATAAATGTGGTTTTTGCCGATGAAAAGTGATAAGCATACACTTGGAAAGATTTAAATTAATGTGATTGAAAGAGCACCAATTTTGAAGGGAGTTCAAATCATCCTGCATTAAAAGATACGACGTTGGATCATTGAATGAAAAGCACAGTTTTACATCGTCGGCGAACATGAGGACACGAGCATGAGAAATCACGTTGGGAAGATCATGGATAAAAAGAGAAAAAAACATGGGCCCTAGGTGATTTCCTTTTGTGACCCCCGACGATACATAGACTGTTTTGGAAATAGCGTACTTAAAGATAACCTTTTGTGTCCTGTCTAAAAGGTACGAAGCTACACATCTAAGAAACTTTGGCGGAAGACCCAAAAGCCCAAGATTCAGAATGAGAAGTTTATGGTTTACAGAATCAAAAGCCATACTAAAGTCAGTATATATGATATCAGCTTGGAATTTAGTAGAAAAACCGTTCAAATTGAAGGACGTAAACTCTAGGAGATTTGTAGTAGTTGAACGACCTTTTGTGAAGCCATGCCATGCTGATAGAGACTTTTCTAACAATTTGGGGATCACTGACAATTTAGCTATACATCGATAGTTAGTAATGTTGGATCTGCTGCCTTTCTTCTGGAGAGGGATAAGAAAAGATTTCCAAATAGCAGGGAACGCAGCTGAGTCAAGTGTTAAATTATATAATTTAAGCAATGGAACTTGTAGCGCACGTGCGCAAGCTTTAAGCACGCAGCTAGGTAAGTTATCGGGACCAGGGCAAAACGATAATTTGAGAGAGTTTATACCAGAAATAAGGTCATCTTAGGTAAAAGGCGGAATGAAAAGACAATTGGATTTATTTATATTAAAAGGTAAAAATGTGGGAGAGAACGTCTCTGAAGAATTTGTTGATTGAAAAAATTTGCGAATAAGTTGGCTATACCAACGTCTGAAGTACCTACTTCATCATCAAAAACTTGGGAAGAAGGAAATAATACGGACTTCCGCTTAGAATTAACAAAACTAAAAAATTGTTTATGGTCTTTAAAAAACTGAATTCTACAACGAGCTAAGTAATTTGAGTAGCATTGACTGTTAAGCAAAATAAAGCCGGTCTTTTTGAATTTCTTAAATAATCTTGACTTGACATTTTTTAGATAAGAGAGTTCACGATTGAAGAGAACGCAAGCGTTAAATATGGAATAAATAGTGTTGTAGAATATGGATGTGGCTATGTCAATGTCAACATAACTGTGAAGTTCGGACCAATCTGTGGATGTTAAATGTTCAATTAGCAGTGTAAATTTTGTTTTCCTAAAGCAGCGACGGCGGACAATGGGAGATGAAGAAGAAAACGGGATGCGGGGTTCTAAGAACAAGGCTAATATCTAAAGTAGGATGATATACTTACTCGGGGAGGGTTATAGGGGAACTTTTAGAGACAGATATGATAGTATCATTGGCAAAAACCAAACCAAGAAGACGATTGAAGAGCAGTTACGGACGGTGTTAGTTTGCAGAAGAGGCAAGTCAAGTAAGCCATCCAGGAATTCATGACTAGATGAGGGAATAAGAGTTCTTGAGCAATCTGACGGAGCCCATAAAATGTTGGGAAGATTAAAGTCCCCTAACACTAAAAGAGTATCATGGCTTTCAAGAAGCTAATGAACAGAGTTTATAGTGGATGAGTGCTGCATATAAATAGATATATTAGAGGAAGGAGGAATATAAGAGCAAGTGATAAAGTAAGCAGTGTGCATAACTGTGCCAAGTTTCAATTGGATAGCTTTTATGGTGAGGGTGTAAACCTCTCACGGGGGGAGGGGGTAACATAATTCGACAAACTCGTATTTTTTCCGGCATATGCGCATCTTTTGCTAAACATTTTGTTGCTCTAGCTCTTAAAGTCTCCGAGAACGGTGCGACAACACGGACAAACGGACATGTCTATATCGCCTCGACTATTGCTCCTGACCATTTTTGCTCATGGAACACATAGTCTGCCACGCCTCCTTCTGCCTGTTACATACATTGCACATGTCTATAATACCCTTTAACACTTTGTGTAGAGGGTATAATGATGTATAGTATATTGATTAATTGCCGACATGATAAATATGTTGCACCAAAATGTGACACAAGTTACGTTTGATTGAAGAATACGAAATATCCACAATAGTTACATACAACAGCAATAACAATAAACCATAACAAACAGATATACCATAAACGATTTGTAATTAAAAAGCGTGGGTCTACTTAACTCAATACAGATGAAATAACAAATAACTATTCCAGTTTCCATATTAAGATAAACGCCTGACAGCCTATATGTAAGGCGAAAAAGCATCGGATTAGATATTTCCAGCGGTTTGAATGAGGTTATTGAAATTAACTTATATTTACGTTCGTACTTATATTGCTTGCGTATTGTAAGTTATATAGAACCATTGTAAGCATTGTAAGTTATATATTATATTTTCATATAAAGGGCTGCAAACCTCAGAAATTTCGTGTGAAATTTGGTTGCTTGGGAGAGGACTGCAGTCTGTCCGGATGGTGTTCAAAAGTGACATACCCGGTAAACATTCTTCCCAAGAAGAGAAGGGTATGTGCGTAATCATGGTAAGTGTATTGCATGGGGTGGCGGCTTAGATTCGGCAAAAGGTCACCAATGGTTTAGTTTATATGCCCAACAAATGTGACCCGCTGTTGCTGTTTTAAGGAGTACATATATCCTATACCTTTTAAGTTTGCATCCTATCTTACCAATGATAACATTGTCTTAATTACTATATGCATTTTTACGTTTTTTATTGTTAAACAGAACGCTTGTTCGGTTTAGATCGGAAAAATATTCACGTGCATGTTTTTGAACTGGTTTGAAACTGATATGCCGCCTAGTTTACAAATATTAGCACAACCATTTTCGAAAACTCGTCCATATTAATTTCGCTAATTTATTAAGTCTGTTTTTTCTTCAGTATTTACAGAGTGTGTAAGACATTGTCGTATTCCACTGCATAAAGAATATCCAATGCTTAAATATACATATATTTCTTTGACGTTGTGCTTCCCATTTTGGTGTTTGCTAAACAGGAAGCTAATTAGTTTGACCTTATATGGATAAACTATTCGATGATGGTTGGAAATAACTTGTTTGTACTATAGCTGTTGCATCAGTTTAAAACTTGAACGTATCTTTAAGATTTGTATCATGTACTCTATTTTCTTGTATTTAAGAACTTTGCGTGACAAGTCACGATCCAATCGAGTCTGTTGACTGGCAGCCGTTAATAAAAATAATGAAAAAAAGATGATAACTGTGCCTTTTCATGTACAAAATCAGGACTATGGACTAAAAGATTTGCAATTGCAAACACCGTATCCTTAAGAGGTATAGTGGCTCAGATGGACGATGTTCACAAATTGTTTAGAGCAGATAAAACCGCCATCCAGGGCGGCTGCATGTTATTACTAACCATAGAACATATAGACTGTCCATTTAGTCAAACTCAACTCAAAAGTGCACAAGCATTTTTTCATTGAAAATTTTACCCCTATTTCACTACCTGGTAATTGCGCGCCATATGTAATGTTAGCCAATGCGGTAAGAGACTGCGGTTTTAAGCAAGCATCTATAGTAGACTTAAAAACAGCCACAGCTGAAGAAAATGATGCTCCTATGTTCTCAGGCGAGGAGCTCGAAATCAAACTGCCCTATGGATATTGTCTGGGTATATTGGAATGCCCAATAGAACTTGCCGGTATGGCAAAATGCAACAAATTATTTTATTTAAGCGGACAAAGACGTCGAGCGTGATGGCGCACTTTATTCAACTGACTCTTCTTTCTTTACATATTCATTTACATTATGTTAACAGCGAAATATATGTTAAGCAACACTAGTTAACAAACATCGATACGCGTAACTTACTTCATTATACAATTCATCGATTTTTTTTTACATTTTTTCAAATCTTAACTTATTATTATATATATATACGAACTGATTTAACAGATATAATAGTTGCAGACATAGAAAACGCATTTAACGACAATGCACGCATATATTTTGGATGATACTTATTGTATAAGTTGTTGCAAAGACACGACTGCGAAATGTGTGCTGGTCTGTTAAAACCGACTAATGAAGTACAATGTCCTTCGGAGTATTTAATTTAAAAAAAAATATTGACTGTGCTCAAAAAAGTCTGAGGCTCAAAGCACCATCGGACTATTTCTTTTCATTAATAAAAATTAATTTTAAAGCATTCAAAAATATTTTTGTCAAAAAACCATACATAGCTAATATAAAATCGAAAATCGAGCAATCGTTTATATCCGCCATTGAAAAATCAAGTATATATTCAAATTGGTTTTCAGTTTCCCATCCATGTTCGGGACATAGGAATAATATGCTCGATGGGTTTGTTTCAATTTTATTGTGGCTAACGGAATTTTGCTCAAAAAACACAGTCACAATCCCTAAAGTTTGTTAATTAGTTCTGGTCTAGTATTCTTAGCGCATCCATATGCAGATTTGAAAACTAAAAAACAAAAATTTCTGATGACATTGGCCAGCGTCGGCAAATATCAAAAGAAAATACATCAATCAGAAGTCCGCTAGCAGACAACTCAAACACAAATTGGCTGAAATGTGAAAATTGCAGAAGGATCTGTTGCCGAGTTTCTGTCATCTGTCAGTAGTTGCTTGCCTCGCTATGAGAAGCAATAAAATAAAAACTGAAACTGAAAATTGCACCAAACGTTAAATAGCCTGCCTAACGTTAAAAAAAAAACGTTGTTAAAAGAAGAGAGAATGTATGGGCATGAGTACAACAATCATTATATAATATAATTGTGTAAAATGGTTAAAAGCATTTACTAACCATGAACTAACATACTTACGCACAAGTTAATTACTCTTGTCACGGCCCAATCGCACACTCATCTAGTAAGTAAAGCAACAAACATTGCGTAACTACATATACGATATGCGGTACAATATGAAAAAAAGAAAATAGAAATATAGTCGGGACAGCCCGACTATAATATACACTGTACAGCGGCAGCTCACCTAACTGAATTTAGTTCCCACAGATTTAATCGGAAGATTTCTGCTTCCTACGGTATCCAAAAGTAAACAACATTTTTATTTCTAGCTACAATAACAACAAAAGAATTCTTGAAAAATGTGGAGTATCTGACAATATATATATATGTAATATATAAGATAATTATACTCCTAGCTCTTTAGGTTGGCCCGTGTGGTGTGCGGGTTAAAGAATAACACCTCAGCAGATTAAAGCTTGACGTATGAGGCGACTAATAATGACACTGGATTATACCAGTACCAGTTAAAAGGGTTGTGCATCGGGCTTGGGACTTACCATTTAAATCCCAAATTCCAATGAAAAGTAACGAAATAGGAAGTGAGTGCATTTTTGACCCTACTGTCGGGCAATGCAGCCTTCACGAGACCTCCTCGAATAACGGTCTCAGGATAATTGACTTCGCCGCGGCGTGAAACATGGTAGTCTGAAGTAACAGATTTCCAGAAGGCTACATGGCTCTCCCCTGATCAGAATGCACGCAATCAGATTAATCGTATTGTGATTGATGGAAGGCACGCATCCAGTGTGCTTGATGTTTGTACGTTCAGAGGGGTGAACATCAACTCTGACCAGCAGCAAAGGTTCGCATGCGGCTAAGCATAGCGAAGAAAGTGCAAACTAGCGCACAGCGAAAGCTGGACATCACATGGCTACAATCACAGCAGACAGCCGAAGCCTTTTCCGCTCAACTATCTGAGCAGCTCACTCAACCTCCCTCAAAATCTGATAGCACCGAGGGACTCTGAAAGCATACACTCCTTGCGTACTACCGCGGAGAACGTCCTTGTTTTCAAACGTCCACTAACGAGGACCCAATGGTACGATCAGGAGTGTCGCGAAGCGGACCCTGCAGTCGGCTGCTACGCGATCCGTGCGACCCTTTTTCAGAAGTAAAAAATGTGAGCAGGAAAAGCGTGAGCGAGAGGAGATCGAGATGTGCAGGAGCAGAAACGACGTAAGCAAGTTCTTCAAAAAAGTCAAGCGTCTGGCCGAAGGATGTAGTACCGGAGCGTCGGAGGGTGCACTGAGATTGTGGAGGGAACACTTCTCTGGTTTACTATCGGGCGATGGTGAGGATAATTCTGCGCCCGGAGTTAAGTTGCCGACGTCCCCAATCATAGACGAAGCCGTGGATATAGCGCCGCCTAGCTATGACGAAGTCAGCGTCGCAATCAAGTGGCTCAGGAACAACAAATGATGTTGTTCTGCTGAGATGTTCCAAATTTGAGGCAATGAATTGATAAGGTGCATGCATCAGCTCTTTTGCAGAATAAGGCAAGATAACAGATGATATCGATATCATTGGTCGTACAAAGCGAGCAGTTACCGAAGCCTCTGCGGCTATTGAAAGAGAATCTGCCAGGGTGTGTTTGGTTGTATTGAGAGCAAGCCAAAGACTTTCTTCGAGCAAAGAGACACATCGGTTGGATTCTCAGTTTGATTTTGAAAACTATATTTTTGATGTTGTCAAGGATTTCGTCAACCTTGGCACCACCGTCACAATGAAAAACAATGTCTGCATGGAGATCACGCGGAGAATCACTCTTGCCAATAGATGTTACTTTGGTCTCAGCAGGCAAATGAGTAGTAGAGACTACTCTCGCCAGACGAAACTAACACTCAATAAGACGCTCATCCCTCCCGTTTGCTGAATGGCGCTGAAGCATGGGTGATGTCGCAGTCTGATGAAAATGCCCTATGAGTGTTTGAGCGGAAATTACTCCGTAAGATCTTTGCCCCTCTACGCGTTGGCAACGACTACCGCATACGATTGACCGACGAACTCTATGAGCTTTAAAAAGCCATTGATATAGTAAAGTGAAATAAGTTACAGCGGCTCCGCTGGCAAGATCATGTGGTGCGTATGGATGAAGTAGCTTCTGCGAGAAATGTCTTCAATGCGAGTGTCGAAAGGAGGCGACGAAAGGGCAGACCATGCTTCCGCTGGAAGGACCAGGTAGTGACACACTACATACACACGATTAGAGAAGGCACGTGGAAAACAGAGAAGCCTGGAGGAGAGATTTACATCAGGCCGTAACCCGCGACGGAGCAGACTGTCGGGACGGTGCCCGGTGGTTGATTCGGCAAAATGTTAACATTGCTTAGTTTATAAGCTTTACATGAGTCTTGGTACCAAAATTGGTGGCTCTAACATAAAATTTAACCTTAACATTGCTATAAAAGCTAAATTTTGTTGCAGTTTATAGGAGGTGGTGCTTTAAATTTCCACATTATTACTTATATGTTTTAAAGTTTATATCCGATAATTAATAATTTTTACACAACATATGCACAATAACAGTATGCATGACTGTGCCAAGTTTCAATTGGATAGCTTTTATGGTGTGGGTATACACCGCAAAAGTCTGTCACGGGGAAAGGGGTGAGATATCGACATGAATCGATAAACTTACTCTTTTCCGGGAAAATGCGCATTTAGAGTAACATTTTTTTGCTCTAACTCTTATAGTCTCCGAGAAATACGTTACAACACGGAGGGACGGACAGACAGACGGACATGGCTATATTGACTCCTGATCATTTTTGTCCATAAAGCATATGGTCTGCCTGTTACATACATTTTTTTTGTAGATATGTTAATATATAAGCTAGGGCCCAAAAATTTGTTGTGTGGACTCATGTTACCCTAATGAACAAAACATTGTTGACTTTTATCCAAAGACCTACAAAACTCGCTTGTCAAGTGGGCCAACAACATGAGCAGCAAAAACATATTGGTCTAATTAATTGTTAAATTTTACGCTTAAGAAAAAGTAAATTGTTTAATCTGTAACTACTTATTAAGAATTACATAAGTTGCACTCGATTGGGTCAGGCCCGGGAACTTCCAGTTCCAGTCCAAATAGGCTCCAATTGTTTGTCGACTCAGTATCTGTGAGTGTGTTTTGAAATATTACCAATGTACATATATTGCTAAGCACACAAGTTTCTAAGGCTTATGCACAATTGTGTCGGTAATAACAACAATAATAACAGCATATTATAGATGTTAATTGAGAAATACCAAGACAATTGCAGCAAGTGTCAAACAATATCTAAGCTGTTTCCATGTGCTACTCTAAGTGAGCAAGTTATATGCATGTATTATGTACCTATGAATGTCTGTGCATCACATTTTCTGAGCATCGACAATGTGCACTTGTGCACAATTATGTATGTATGTATGTATGTATGTATGTATGTATGTATGTATGTATGTATGTATGTATGTGTGCATGTATGCATGTATGTATGTATGTATGCATGTATGGATGTATGTATGCATGTATGTACGTTTTTTTGTATGTAGGTAACTCAACTTACCTGAACTCATTTCATCTTGTCTTAGTTTCTGTTCATTGTTTTTTGTCTCGCCAGCTGTTGATGGCATCATTTCAGCCAAAGCATTAAACACACTACCTACAATATACATGTATTGGTAAATTTTGTTTATCTTCGTATCCGTAAGTGTATGGCACTGTTGTGTGCTTGTGTGTGTGTGTGTGTGTGTGTGTGTGTGTATTCTGTTGTTATTCCAATTAAAGCCGTCGTCTTTGGTTGTGGGAAGTTGTTTGGCCAAATGCCTAGGTGCTGCTCCAGCGCTAACATATAAAGTTTGTCGCTTAAGTCTTTCGTATCTTTCTATAGTTATACCTTGTACACAGAGTGTACAATGGTGTTTTAGATTTGTGCAATGTATGTAACAGGCAGAAGGAGGCGTTGCAGACCATAAGTTCCATGGGCAAAAAGTCATATCATTGCCTCGGGTAGCGATTGGACCATGTCCTTCCGAGGGGGGTTGAGGGGATATATTTTCAAGACCATAAGAGCTAGCGTCTCAATATTTTACCAAAAGATGCGCGAAATCCCGGGAAAGATGAAGTTTGTTGAACTGGGTTGATATCTGTACTCGTTTCGCCCAAGCAGAATTTTGCGGCTTTCAGCCGCTCTATCTATAACTCGAAAGTCCACAGAGATTTATTAATGTGCATCTATATTGTACAAATGACCAAAATCGGAGAAATACATCAAAAGTTATGGTCAAAAATATGCTGATTTCGAACCCTTTCGCCTATATACTGGTCCAAAATTCCACTACATGTAGATATGGATTCATGTGAGCTAGAGTTACAAAATTTGGTGTGGGGACTCTTATGGGCCAAATCATAAAAACTGTATTCACTTAATTTTCAATAGAAGCCCCCTTTCTCCCGCAATCGATTTACCTTAATTACTGCCGCACCCCGCAACATATTGATTTCATATATTTATAAAAGTGTTTTTGATGTATGTTTCAAAATTCATCGACATTGGCCCAAGGATACTGGAGTTATGGACATAAAAGTAAATTTTGCCACAATAATAACCAACTTCCCAATAGGAAAACTTCCCAATAGAAAAATCCTTGCAGTCATATCGAACTTGTGAAAAGAGACATAAAAGTGTATTCTTTCGTTCCCATTTTACCGATTGCCTGATTAAGTGTTTATGGGGAAAAATGGGTACAGGGTATTCCACTGTTGGGCACCGTCCCGACAATTTTTTTTCTTTCATGCCTAATTATTCATTTATTTGTGTTAATTGAATGCGTGCCGCGGTACTAAGTCGATTTTCTCGATGGCATACTTAATGGCAGCATTTGACTAGCTTAGTAATAATCGCAGTCTGGGCTATGTTGCCGTAGGCTTCTTGGTATTCTGGCTGTTGCATAATAAAACTAAAAATGATTTTCTGATTAAATTATGCTAATGATTGATTGCGTTTGCAAAGATTTGTCATTGCTTGCAGTTATATTTATTGTTTTATGGTTTATGTTTTATTGTGCTGAGTAATATGGTAACAAAATTCACAGCAAGCGCAATAACTCTTCTTCTTCTTAATTGGCCATAACAACCCGGTATCGGGTTACGGCCTGATGTAAATACATTCTTTCATTGGAATTGTGGTTTAACTTGATGGGTCCCAAACCATACTCACAACCCTTTTAAGGCCTGGGGTGGCTCTACTGGTCTCGAATAAACCCAATGTCATTGTCAGTCACCTCATACGACCTGCTGAGGTGGTATTCTCTACCCCGCTGACCACACGGGGTAAGCGCAATAACTCATTTACCCGATATACTTAATTTCGCCTAGCCATACTATCTATCCCTTAATGATTTCCCTCGCCACAGGTAGAGAAGAATTGTGCCTGCTTATGCCGAAGTGAATCAGCTGTGTCGGCTTACCAATTCTTCCAAGCAAATTGTAAAAACGGATGAATGGTTGGTTTTGAACAAAAAGTTAAAATAACTTCCAAATGCAATGGTAGCCATTGTGATGTGAGCATACTAAGGCACCTTTATTTATGCTCAACGTTTTGAAAGGATAAGAATGGATGAGGATGATGCTGGCAACTGATTATGAGAAATTATTATGAGCCATTATGAGCAAAATTGATTCATTCAAACTTTGTATCTGTTAAAAAAATATACGTTTTTGACAGACACTGACAGAATTTCGTCCCCACACTATAAAAGCCATGATTATGATTAAGTTTACAATTTTGACTAAATTAAACATTTTGAAAAGAAATGAATGATTCAACTAGTTTTCATCCAGATGGTGACTCTCGTTTCCTTCGGTTTTTCTAGTTTTCTTCTACTTAAGCAACCTGACGGTTTCTGAAGTGAGCTTTTAAGGACTTAATGAAACCATGATCCATGTGTAATAGATAATAATGAGCTGGGCAGCTATCGACCACAAGCATATCGGTTATACTGCGCAAAAATATCCTACACAAAAAGTAAATTTGACAAGAGATTTGTAGTTTGTATTAGGGTGGGCCTCCATGATCCCTGTCTATACCTTTACTACTTTACTTTTCTGTTCAAATTTTTGTATTGATGAATTGAGGGGTAAGGGCGTTGTAACAATAACTGCAGGGAGGATCATTCGGAAAAAGTTCAACATTTTTTGGTTAACAAGCTTAACATGAGTCTACGTACCACATTTGGTTAGTATAAATGTTAGCCTTAACTTCTATAGTCCCTGAGAAACAGAGACCAACACGGACAGACGGCTATATCGACTTGACTATTGCTCCTGAACATTTTTGCCCATGGAACTTATAATCTGCCACGCCTCCTTCTGCCTGTTACATACATTGCATAAATCTATAATACCCTTTTACACTTTGTTGTACACAAACTATATATAAATTAAATAAATACTTTCGTATTTAAGGTTCTTTCTTTTTTGGTTTTGTGTTGCCCGTGTAGCCTAACCCTAAAACTCTCGATCACGCTGTGGCGAGCCCATCGAGTTAACTCCTCCGTGACTCAAATGAAGGCCGTCCTCGGTCTTCCTCGATTGGCGGCCTGGACGTCCTACTAAGTTTATTCTTCCGTTGTCGCTTGATATTGCGTGATGAAGCAATCGGAGAAAATAATAATAGTTATACGAATCAGGCAGACCAGTGCTGAGTTGGTCTTTAGCTGCGTTCTTATTTCGTGGATAAAGCGCAGATTTTTTACGCTTATCTTGTGAAGTAAAGGCAGCCTAAGCCTTCCGTCGATTAGATCTGTTTTTAAGTCTCCAGCATTTCCTTCCTTCTCATTTCCTTAAATCGCTTCCTTACATAAAGAGTAGTTGTTGAGAGGTGCAGCTGCCGAATTTTGTTCCCATGCAAAATCTCGGCAAGATCGAGAGTCGTAACTCCATTTATAGAAAAAAGGTTGTCTTTATGGACCACCCTCCCTTTTATAAGAACTGTTGTTCCCAAATCTGCTTCTATTGTCTCTTCTACACATAGGGGCGTTAGCTTGTTACCCAATCTTCTGTTCGTTTTAACCAATACCTTTTCCCCTACTTCAAAAGTCCTATATCTTCTGTTTTCATTCTTTCTTTGTAATTGGGCCTCCTGTGTATTGCGCAGCTTTTTTTCAATGTCCTCTTCGAGCCTAGGCGGTGCCGAGTGAATTATGTCTACTGGTGTCCTACCTGTAACTGAATGAATGGATCGGTTATATTCTATAGTCGCCTGCAATATCAAGTCAACGGTGTCATCAATTTCTCTATCAAGCTTTAAGCACCTTGCGATTTCCAACAGCGTACTGTGGAACCTCTCGACTTGGCCGTTTGAGGTGCTGTGTAATGGAGGGGCATTTACAATACTGACATCGAATCGATTTAGTAAGATTGATTTAATCGTCTCTGAGTTTAAAGAGGCTTCATTATCACAAAATATATTTTTTGTCTTTGGAAAAATGTTCATGAGCTGAAGAGTTGGGAATTTTACATCTGCAATCGTGCGCGAGAGTATTGGTTGAACCACTGCAAACTTAAAAAATTTATCGGTGCATGTCAAAAAATATTTCTTGTCTGTTGAGAATATATCTACATGTAGCATTTCCCCCACGTATTATGATGGTATTGGTGTTCTACCTATTAGATGCTTCTTTGGATGATGGTCGTATTTAGCTCTAGAACACACTCTGCAATTTAAAACGACCTCATTTGCTAGTTTCGTCATCTTTGGGAAAAAGTAGGTTGCCATGACCTGTTTCACATTCTCCTGAGCTGCCCTGTGTGCGCTGTTATGCTCGGCAGTAATGATTTCTCTTTGTTCTTTCTGATTAAAAATATCATTAACGAAACTTTTAGCGTACCAAAATTTGGTTGTGGGGAATGCCTCGACAAGGGAATGCTGAATACGTGCAAGATGGGGCAATTCGCAGTATATGGCATGCACCACCTCTTTCTTGACTACCCCCTTCACTGCATCTATAAGAGCATCTTTATTAGAAAAGTAGACAAGGTGTCTTAAGTTCTCTTAAAAGAGAATAATGGTTTTTATAGACGCGATTTGTGTCTCTTCAATTACTATCTGATTCCTAAAACAGTTCAAGGGCTTTTCAGTTGTATCGATAGTATATGTGAGTGATTGCTCGCTATGTACCGTAGCCACATCCGATTCAGGTCCATTTTCTAATGCATTTATTTTCTGGCGTGACAAAGCGTCTGCTACATTGTTTTCTCTACCAGGCTTATAAAATATTTTAGCATTATGCTCATCTATAAATGCTTTCCACCGCTTAATTTTTGCATTTGGATTTCGATCAGAAACCACGAATGTTAATGGTTGGTGGTCTGTATAAATGTTAAGGTTTTTCACTCCGTACAAATAGTAGCGGAGATTTTTGAGAGCCCAAACTATGGCTAAGAGCTCTCTTTCGTTTGTCGCAAAATTAAGTTCCCTATCTTTAAGCGTTCTAGAAATCATAGTGATTGGCTTTCCGCCTTGGGATAACACTGCTCCCAAACCAAAGGATGAAGCATCCGTAGTAAGATCAAACGGTTGTTTATAATCGGGGTACAAAAGCAAAACATCCTCCGATGTCAATACTACTTTTAATTTATCGAAGGCTTGCTTTTCCCGGTCATTGAATTGTATTTTAATTTTCTTATATTTCTGGGCACCAACTCTTCCGTTTTCGCCTTTTAAAATATCGGTGAGCGGTTTTTCTATAGAAGCAAAGTCCTTAATAAAGCAACGGTAATAACTGGCCATCCCTAAAAAGGATCTGATTTCGAAGAGTTCTGGATTGCCTTCACTTTATCTTTGCTTGTCCGAATGCCGCTTCTTGAGACTGTAAAACCGAGGTACTCGACACTACTTCTGAAAAATGTAGACTTCTCCCTTGATACTCTCATGTTAGCATTAAACAGGCTTTGAAGCACCCAATCAATGTGTTTGACGTGCTCCTCCTCGGATTCGGAAAATATAATTACGTCATCGACGTAAACAAAGCAAGTTTTTCCAATTTGCTCACGCAAAACGTCGTCAATGGCTCTTTGGAAGATGCTGGGTGCGTTTTTTAAACCAAAAGGGAGACGGCAAAATTCATATTTACCATTTCCGACAGAAAATGCTGTCTTCTCTCGATCTCGCTCAGCGAGCTCGATTTGGTGAAACCCTGACTTTAGGTCCAGGGTTGTAAAAAACTTGGCCTTACCCAGATTTGATAATATTGACATAACGTTAGGTATTGGAAATTTATCGTCAACAGTGATTTGATTTAGTTTCTGGTAATCAATTACAAGTCTCTTTTTGCGGTCGCCAGTTTCTATTTCTATACCTTTCTTATCAACTACCCAAACGGGGCTGTTATAAGGGGATTTAGATGGCCTGATAATTCCATCTCTCAAAAGTGCTTTTATTTCGTTATTGACGGAGTCAGTAACGCCCATCGGATATGGGTATAACTTTGAATATATAGGTTCGTTACTTTCAGTACGAATAGTAGCGACAACATTTGTATTAAATGGCAGTGCCTCGTTAGAGGCTGCAAAAGTTTTTTCCCTGCTTTTCAAAATTTTTTGAAAATTTGATTTCACGGATAGAGGAACAGGAATATTCTCTATATCAATGAAGTTTACAGTCTCACACTTGAGGTAATAAACTCTTTCAATCCCAAAATCGCAATGTAGTACTTGACGTCTTGGCAATATGGAAGCGTCAACCCGCACTTGTAAATCGAAACCAATTAGTGCATCAAAAGTTCTAAGTTCTGGGCAGTATAAAAAATGTGCTATTGATTCCGAAAATTTTGAAGAAGCATTTATGCTTAATTTTATGAATACCATGAATTGATTTAACCCCAAAGGGCTTTTTTACTGGCACCATATTTTTTATTTCTTTAAGGGGCTTAATATAGTTTTTTGAGGTCCCTGTATCTAACAAAAGCTTTACTAATTTATTCCCTACTGTCCATGAAATGAACGGCAGCAGGGAGTCGTCCCTAAAAAATTAATCTGATCTGAATATGAATTTTCGGCAACCAACTCGACCGCATCTGGTTCCGCTAAAGCCGCGAATGAAAGTCGCTGAGAGGTGTGCTTAAAAAAATAATTTCGTCAACGTATGAGTTTTCCGCCTCCAACTCGACCGCCTCTACTTCCGCTAAAGCAATGTTGTCGTATGTGTTACGTTGTGGAGCGAATAGGCGAGTGGAGCTTAGCTCCGGTGATATATGATTGACCACCTGTCGCATTTGTCCTGATCGTCTATCAAAGCCGTTGGGTCTCTTAACCGATTGTCTATCACCCCCATTTGACTGGTACTTGGTAGGTTGCCTGTAACGCGAAGAGCCAGGATCTATATCCATTGGATCGGCTTGGTCATGATCAACAGAGGTTCGTTGCTGAACTGTTTGGGTTTGTTTAAAACTTAGCTTGTTGTAATGAGGATTTTTCAGTTGTCCCTCAAAACCTTGGTCCCCATGGTTATTGTTGGGTCTTGCTTGCGATTTGTTGGTTCGCTGTGTTTGTGACTTGTTTTCAGAATTTCTGTCAAATCTGACTGCAAACGCGTATCTTTCGTGGTTACATTCAACTTCTTGGGCCAATGCTAATGCAGAAGGCAAATCAGAGGGACGCGCGGCGAACAAGTCGTCACTTAAAGACTTCTTTAAGCCAGAAACAAATATTCGGAGGGCATCCTGTCTGTACTCCATATTAATTATCTTAGCTAATTCGCTGCTATGCATCATAATGGTTTTGTTAGTTAACAGTTACTCTGTCTTTTTTCAACTTAGTCATAATATTGTAGTATAGTCATATCACCTTGTCGCAAGGTGCCCATTTCTTGTTTATTAAGTTGAATTGGCCGCTTATCGGCATATGTGAAATCTAATCTCGCTATAATAGCATCGAAATCCAAATGAAGCAAGCACAGCATCAGCTGAGCCTCTAATTTTATTTCTTATATTGGCAACTGATTGGTAGTGTTTGGAAGAACCATCATAATTCCTAATAACTTTTTATGCAGCCTAGGCTGCCTGCCTCCATGAGACATAATTTTCAATTTTTCCGTCAAATTCTGGAATAGACTGGACCACGTCTAATGACTCATCACACCTTACACTTGCAATTATCTCCACTTCTTTATACACCTGCACCATTGGTTTTAACGAGGCCGCAGTCAAGCTTTCAAATTTTTCAGTAACTTCATTTAACTTTTTTTCAAATACTTTACATTGTGATTCAAGCGCGGTCTTATTGCTTATTGCGGTCTGTAGAAGAACCTGTAAATCTGAGGCGTTCATTATGGATCTGTCTGTTAGTTTTTCCCTACTGACATGAAAACCCTCGAGATCCCCAAGCAATTCTTCAAGTTCACTATCACTCATAGAAAAGCGAATTATCAAAATATATATGACAGGAAATTTTCACAAAATTTATATTTAATACCTTGCGAATAAGAAGCAGGCACTTTCTTTACAAAAACTCAATATTGGCAGTGACGTTAAGCAATCGCTTGCAATTGGCTTTATATTATTGTATACCGATGAGCAAAACACTTACGTGATTTTCTATATGTACTTAATTGATTTTATATTAGGTTATAATACACGTGTTGCCGTAGGTCAACGATGCCTCAGTTTTTGTCGTTGTTGTTGGCTACTGAGAGGTAGCAAATCGAATTTTTTTCGCCTGGGTGGGTGGTAGCCGTGCAGATTTTAATTAATAATTTGGTTGCAGGTTTGTGGAATTTAAATATTTCTGCCCTTGTGGTAGAACAGATTTTGGTTTTTATTTAATGTACCGTTCCAAATCGCCAGCAGTCGTCCAAATTTTGTCTTTTTAGTACGAATAATGCAGAAAGAGTGATCGCAGCGGAGCTTTCATCAGCAAAAGGCAATGCAAATTGAGGAATGAGCACAAGTAAAGCACTCAATGTTGGCATGGAAATGTTGTTGTAATGTTTCTGCTTTACAATTTCTCCTTCTTAGTTGTGCTCGTTGCAGATTTTTACGAAGTTCTCTCTTGAGGGGGGTGTAACTCCACGTGGTTTTTGAGTGACATATAAATGAAATGTTTTATGTAATTTTGTGTTTTAATTCACACACGTTGGGCGCCAATTAAATAAATACTTTCGTGTTTAGGGTTGTTTCTTTTTTGGTTTTGTGTTGCCCGTGCGGCTAACTCCAATTAATAATTTTATAAGTTTTGAGTTTTTATTTTATTGCGACACCGTCGGTCTGGCTGAGTGTCGGGCTAGTTAATCACTGACCCGCACATTCGTTTATTCTTATGCTAAGCCTAATCCTGAAACTCTCGATCACGCTGTGGCGAGCCCATCGAGTTAACTTATATATATATATATATACCGTATATAAATCTCAATTGTCTACGTCACTTTAACGGCAAGAACTTAAAATCAACACCCGCAGACGATTTTTTTAAGATTCCAATCTTGGAGAGCAGTCAATTCATTTCTTTCCTCATTTTTAGATAACTACGCCAAATGACAGGCCAGGGGCCCTAAGCGATCATAAGTACGCACTATTCCTACAATATTTACTTAATAAAGCTTTTTATCGACTTGCTCACTCGACAAATCGTGACAGTGTGGCCCACTGTAGATTTCAAGTGTCAAGTTGAAGGCCCTTTGGCTGCCAACTGGCTGATCAAGCGCTGCCTAGTGGACAGAAACTTCAAGAAACAGTATCAAGCAAAATCAATATCATAATTGTCGTCAACTTCATCAAACATATTGACATATGAGGCTGTGGTTCAGCAAACTATGCTGGATGCAGTGTTAGTTCGCGGCAGTTCCCTAGACCCGCTCTGCAGATGTACGCCCCATGACACGGTTCTCCAATTCGTGTGCCAGTTTAACCTCACGTTTATCCCCTGTCGAAATTAATCAAATTAAGTGCCGGCTAACAGTCGAATATATAGTGTGTGTATAGCGGGTGGGTCCGGCTTTGAGATTAACGCGTGTCTCGGGTGTGTCATTGCGACGACATTTGGAAGCTGCCGTTTTTAACGATAAGCTAGATTGAGGTACGCGGGCGCCTAATGAAACTATACGTTAAGATACTTATGTTTAAAAGCATGGCTATATCCCATGGGAGTTACGCTGTCAGTCTCAAAAATGTCATATAATATCATTACTAAGAATTTATTGTTTAAAAATATATTATTTGTGGTTTATAACAAAATTAACTTCCTGGGCTCGATGTTTGTGTCGTTCACAGAACTCTTGACGGAACACTTTTTACTTTTCCTCAAAAATGTATTGCGGTTGGCCAAAAAACTAAAATCTGTAATTTTATGTTTTAAGACAATTTAAGCATATCTGATAACTTTTCCGGCGATTTGGCGATGTTTATACCCTGTAGTGTACATGGGTAATTTAGATTTGTGTAATTCGTCCACGCTAATTTCGGTTGTTTTGTTAAACGTGCGGAAAAGCCTGAGTTGGTTATCAGCTGTTTATTTATCATTTAGAATGTTTTTTTTTTGTTTTTGTATAGGTTGGGGAAGCTTGGATAGCCGAAAAGTGTGGGACTTGCGTTAACGTTCACCCCCAAAACCTACCTCTCCTTTTATTATCGCTGCATCCATGTTGCTAATAGCCATCCAGTTGTTTTGCGAACTAAGTAGGATATCCATCAAGTCTGTGACTCTGAATGGCCTCGGCTTAGCTCTTCCCGTTCAGCAGAGAATCTTGGAAAGACAAAATAGACATGTTTAGCGTCTTCTGAGGTCACGTATCTCGTGTTTAAACCTATACAGATAGGACTTAAAACACCCATGTCCCGTAAGTATTTGGGTTAAATAAAAGTCCGTTTGTCCGTGCTTTCTGTTCACCCACAGGCTGATTTCCGGAATCAACCTTCTGGTCCAAGCGCCGTTGGAGGAGGTTTGCTACTTCTCCTGCCATCTCGCCATTGTCGCCTCTCGTCGACACGGCTGCTGCTCGTTGCACCGGGACTCGGTAGCCAGCAGATCCAAGGGCGCCATACTAGCAAGGACAAGCGCAGCATCCTCAGAAACAGTGCGTTAAGCACAAATCACGCGAAGGGCGCTCCTCCTGTACGCTGAATCACAGTCTCAGCTGTAAGACTTCAGCGCCATTGCAGGTGCACAGACTGCTGGTGCGTCGAGCAAGATGAACCGCACCACATTTGCTATCAGCTGCGTTGCCTGGGGTCTTCAGTGTTCGCCATTAATAATGCTTTAATGGTGACTGGTGGAGGTGGTGCTTGAATGTTAGCCTTTGGTCAAGTATTACACCTTGGTACCAAATGGCCGGCTTAGAACATATGCCGGTACCTCCCACTCGAATTGTTTCAGACTCAACTTTTTTCCTGCTGCTTTTTTCTCCGTCTTTTTCGTTTTCTGCAAGCCAGTCAGTGACTAGTCTGATGGCTGTATTGGTGCTGTTCTCGACACCATGCAACTCCTTGGCGACAGCGACTACTGCAATATCGTCTGCAAACGCCACAATGGTCGTACCTTCTGGTACCGTTAGGCGTAGTACAGCGTCATACCGTACAGATCCCTGTGGCACGTCGCCAGAAACGGTTTGCTGCTGGCGATCGGAGGAAGTGTCGTATAGCAGGACGCGGTGGTGGAAATAGTCACAAATGATGCTGACGAGATACTCTGGCATTTGCAGTGTGATGAGTGCTTGCAAAATGCTGTGCCAGCTAGGCGTATTAAAGGCATTTTAAACGTCCAGGGTAACTAGGCAGTACTCTTTGTTGCCGCCATGCCATCTTGTCCCCTGCATTACCCTTCTGGCCACATCGATGACCGTAGACGGTGCTCGCTTCTTGCGGAAGCCAAAATGCAGGGCAGAGAGTCCCTGTCGTTCCTCCAGTTCTTTCTCCAAACGGTTGCATATTATGCGCTCGAACAGCTTTCCAACGACGTCGAGCATACATAGAGGTCTGTAGCCTGATGGGTCCTCTGGCGGCTTGCTGTCTTTTGGGATCAATACCAGTCTCTTCAGCTTCCACCTATCGGAAAATCTGCGTTGGTCGATGCGCCTGTTGAATAGGTCAACATAGGCATTTGGTTGTGCTGCAATTATAGCCTTGATGGTCTTTGTGGGGACTCCATCCGGCCCGGGTACTTTGTTGGGATGAATTCGGGCCAGGGCTCCAAGGACTACGGCCTCGTCAGTGAGTGTTACTGATATACTACGGGCCTGTCTTAGTAGAGGTGGAAGCATCGGCTGTGGTGGAAGAGGACTGCATCAATTCGAGTAAGCTGTTCTGGTCCTGTAGGCATTGGCTGCTTGCCAAGCTTGTCCATCCCCAGCTTATACGCCATCCCGAACGGCTGCCCGTCAGCTTCATCGCAAAGTTCTTGCCAGCATTTGGCTTTGCTGTGCTTAATGGCTTTATTTAGGGCAGCTCATTTGTACCGGAAAACAGCCAGTAGCTCAGGGAAGTTGATCTTACACCGCGCCCGCTGCTGCCTGCGGCGTGCGATATGACAATCGTGCCGAGCATGGTCTAGTTCCTCATTCCACCAGTAGACTGATCTATTATTGCGGCCTCCTCTGCATTTGCGCATCATGGATGCATTACAAGCTGCCACTACCACACGAGAAAAGCTGTTAGTGCAATCGCCAGCGTCTTCTCTAATGTGATCTCGCATATTATTGACCATTATGCAGAGGGCCTCCTTATTATGCGATTCTGCACTGCAGCTTGTGTGCGCTTGTTGCTGGTGGAGTCACTGTATCTGCCTTGCAATACAGCATATGATGGCCATGTGCTCGGGAGATACGACCCATTTCGTTTGTCGTGGTATGCTGGCTCCCGCTGTTGAGGAGTACGACATTAAAGGCGGCGAACGCCTCGAGCAGAAGTCTACCGCCCACGCTGGGGGCAATGTAGCAGCTATAAATGTGGATACCGCCGCACTTGGCTCTGACGTATCCGGTGGATACGCTTCGCTCACTTAGGATCGCAATTGAGTCTCCAAGATCCCGAAATGTCTGGGCAAGGAGGTCCTGAGCCGCCCTGCAGTGGTTCAAGTTTAGTTGAACGCACTTCATTTTGGGCCGGACCTTAGCTGCTTTCATAAACATAGGGCATGCTCTGCTGAGGGTCTTATGGTCAGTGTCCAGCGCACGGTGTGCAGAGTATGCCGCCGATTTGGCTGTACACTCCTTCGAGGCGTCATCTGCCGCTCTTTATCTGTACATGGGAGTCCTTCATGCACTGACTGACGTACTTTGCCACCGGCTTTTTTTCCTTTGTAAGGTAATTAAGCTCATCTACTAATTTTCCCAGCTCCCTGAGCTGTGACCGGCAGCTAGCGTGCTGGTTTTTCTGCTTTTTCGCCAAAAATTACTTTTATGCCCATAACTCCAGTATTCTTGGGTCAATATCGCTGAATTTTGAAATATAGATCAAAAACACTTTTATTAATACTTGTAGCAATTCAAATCAATACGTCGCTGGGTGCAGCAGTAATAAAGGTAAATCTATTGCGGTGGAAGGGCTTCTTTTATTAAAATAAAGTGAATATGAGTCTCCACAGCAAATTTTGTAACTCTAGCTCACATGTATCCACGTAACTCTAGCTCACATCTACACGTAGTGGAATTTTCGCGCATTAATTAAATTAGCATATTTTTGACTATCACTTTTGATATATTTATCCGATTTCGATCATTTTTGAAACATAGATGCACATAAACACGACGCACAGGTCTGACTCGAGATGATAGATTGAACGGAGCGGCTGTAAACTGCGAAAATCTGTCACGAACATATGATCTGCCACGCCTCCTTCTGCCTGTTACATACATTGCACAAACCTACCCTTTAACACTTTGTGTACAGGGTATAAAAATAAAAGAAAATTTTAAAAAGAAAAAAAGGAAAGAAAATTTAAAGTATTTGGTTTCCGAACTGCGTCGGCTGGGAATTGAACCAAGGAGGGCATGCCATTTCTGCGTCCAATCGCTTATCCGCTTTAGCAGTTTAGCTATTGCTATGCAGTTTCGTTGGGATGCACCTCAAAACGCAGCAAGGTGTAGCTACCAATTGTTAAAGGTGCTGTTTAGCGTAGTGAGCCGGCTAACCAGCGATAGAGCAGTGGGTAAGCAGTCGGCCTGCAAAACCAGAGGTCGTGGGTTCGTTACCGGCTATGCCTTTCAGTTTTTTCTATTCATAGATTTCGGTCTATAAGCTTTAATCACACTCTCGAATCACCACCACGCTTGTGGATTTGTTTATGGTCTCTTCGACTGGATTTAACCGCGACGCGGATGCTCCAAGGCGGAGGTCACGAACGCGTAGCGCCACTTCGGCGGAGCAACAAAAAATGCTGTCCAAAAACTCACTCAAGGGACAACAATAGGTAACACGTCCGCACTTCGCGAATGTAAGATCACGATTTAAAATGTGTATCCATGTGTATGCTTGTATATTTTTTTCCGCCATTACTATTTGATATTTTTCTAACAATTAGAATGTTGGCTAAATACCATTAGTGTGTTCAATGTTTGCCATTATGCATTTGACCATTTGGTTTTATGAGTTTGGGCGCGTCAATCGCCTTAGCGAACTGTCAAATCATACAAATAAAATTGTGTTTTTAAAACGACAGAGTAGTTTGCTTCTCCACCGTCCCTGTCTTTCTATCTTTGTCTCTATTTCTACATAAGCAACTCCATAGACGCACCGAGCTGGGACCAAATGTTTCTTTTTTTTTTGCTGGAGGTGTGATTCGCGCAAAAATATTGAATGATTGAATCTATTACACGTAAAGCTGAATTAGAAAAAAACAAAAATGTACGAAATAAACAGTTGGTATCGCAGGCTTTTTCGCACGTTTATCAAAACAATCGAAATTAGCTCGGACAAAGTTAAACAAAAACTTAACTATAGCGACTAAAGTGCTCAAATTCAATAGGAAACCCTTTGAAGACATGCCCAGCATCATAGAAAAACATTTAACTTGCTAAAGTCGAAATTACTAAAGTTATTTGAATAACACACTACATCGACATCGACAACGCACGAACACAAAATCATCTCCAAATCGCCGGAAAAGTTGTCAGTGCTAAAATTGTCGAAAAACATAAAAATTAAGATTTTTTTTTTTGACCAATCGCAATTCTTTTTTGCGAAAAAGTAATAAGATCAGGTAGAGGAATTGGAATTTTAATAGGAATTTGATTAGGAATAGGAATAGGATGAGAAAGGTAAGCGGGAAACGGGAAAAAGAATATGTTCTACCAAGATGGGGCGGAGCCTTCTATATATAATTATCTTTGCAGAGCAAGCTGAATAAAATAATTACGATTTATCTATGCCTTACACTAACTATCTTTAGTATCAGCGATTGGAAAGGCGTGTGAAAAGCAGAGACGCCTGAAGGAGGCTTTACATCAGGGCGTAACCCGGTAACGGCTTGTTATGGCCAGTTAAGAAGAAAAAGAAGAACGCCTTATTTAAGCGTTCGGTCGAATGCGCTTGTCGGGTCGTCTCCACAAGCGCTTCGCCTAAGGCTTATTTACTGGACGCATCTAACACCGATAGAGCTCTGTGTAAATGTGTGCTGTCAGTGTGCCTAGCATTTGTAAGTGTGTGCTATCGGTGTGCCTAGTGGTTTCGTTGTGTGCGAGTTTGCTTTTTGTATTTTTATAATTTCCAGTCTCAGATTTTCAAATTTTCGATAATTAATAAAATAGTATTTTAAAATTTACAAATTTTCTTTACAACTTACAAATGTTTAGGTAAACATTTTAGTCTTAAATTCAATTTTGAGGTGTTCGACAAAAAAAACCGTAACATTTCAGGATTTGCTGGAAAATGGGCATAAACCTCAAAAATTAGAAGATGCTACATGTAGTCAGTGCATGAGCAAAAATTCCATTTACCAAACGTACGATATTATCGCGCGAAAAATTTTAATTTTAATACCAAGTTGGTAGAAAAATAGTTCATAATAGTTTTTGGGAAATTGTTCATCGGCTGTTTAATTATTTAGAATATTTTGCTATTGTGTTGTGGAGCTTTTTAGAAGCCAATGCACATTTGCACATTTCTTGTCTCATAAACTTAAAAGGAATGGTGACTTGTAATGATTTTTATAAAGCTCCAGAAGGCAATAACAACTTAGATACAAAAGTTTTATATTTTTAATTATTTCTAAACTCAGGTGTTAGATTTTAACTGCAATAACTTGTTGTCCCTAATGCAACTTATATAGGTTGTTGCACTTTTATTTTCATAGATTTCCATAAAGTTTTTAAGAAATCTGTAAGCTATATTTGTCACGGCGATATTGATTCATTTTCTTAACAAAGAGGAGGAACATTTAAAAGCATTTCTCGGCAATATTGAGTATTGATTGAATATAGTTTCAGTATATATCAATTTTTGTGCAGGTTATCCAAATTCTTCACCTTAATAAGCCAACGCAAACAACAAAACGAAGTCATCAATTTATTCGTAAGATAGCATTAACCGGAAACTGATGTGTTAATGACAGTTTGTCAATTGCAATACAACCAACACCAACATCTTAATTAAAACGCTTTTTAGAAGCCATTAAAAATGCAACATGAAACATGAAAATAAAACTAAAAAATAAGTAGTGCCACCTTTAGACCTGAACAGTTAAACATCGAAATTATTTTCAAAGTGAAAAAATAACAAAAACACCAGAAGAGTCAAGGTGAACTATTGTTATGGATGCTGCCCTGTAGTTTAGTTACTATGGCAACAATATATAAAGCGTACATTGAAGATTGAGCAATAAATTGTGAATTGAGTTACTGCAGTTGAAACTTAGATACTCTATCGAAGAGCTGCTAAGCGAGCGTTAACATATTTGAATAGACTGTTCGTCAGCCAACCAAATTGGCCAGTTCTGCGTTGGCCGTGTCTCTGTAATTGCCTCTTGCGCTTGCGCTTGGTGTTGAATTCCTAGGCATCTTGCCAAATTTGGTTAGAGCAAGGTAATTGATATAAAATTTGAAATGATATACAATAAAACTGGCAACTAAACAAGCGAATTTGACAAATGAACGCAAAATACTTTAAAATTTACTAAAAATTAAATTAAATTAAATTAATCAAAGTTATGAATAAAAGTTGTATAAAAATATAAGTTCAAATTGGAAATCACAATTGTTCGCTGGACCTTAACGCAGAAAACATCTGGTCAGACTTTCTTTTGTTATTAGCATTGCAAGTATGGAACTTTTACGATGAACTTTCACTATAAGGCAGCAATCAACTTAAATATTCATTAGGGCCAAGAATACAGCCGACGCAAAATCCTTCAAAATAAGCACAAGATGCACTTAAAAGCACTACTCAGACAAAGCAGGAAAACCCAACCAACATGGTACGTACTCCTCCATCTTAAGCGTGCGCGCGCAGGCGTATGATTGATGTGGTTTGTTTTCAAGAGATGTGCAACATTTGGCTTAAACAAAACGTGTCAGTCTGGCTCAGTCAGCTTCGGTTGGCTCAAAGAAAGGTGCAGACAATGCCCCCTAAATGGCAATAAAACCGTTAGGAATTGCTAATCAATCTTCATCAGATTTTGTCATGTGTCATCCAAGTTGTTGTTTGTGCGTTGGCAGACAAACTGGTGCCATATCCAAGTATTTATCGATTTGAAATGTGTTTGTTACTAGAATTATGTACTGTGATAATAAAATTGTACCAGTTTCAATTCTCCAATTTTCAAGCTGGTTTTATAGCAGTAGCTTTGGGATTTTCATCGTCGTTACCTTACTTTAGTAGATCAACTGCAGATTGTAGGGTAATATAAAATACAAAACTATGTATATACCTATATATAAACATTGTCTTATTAAATTTTTGGTTGACACTGGTCAACCGAGACGGTATTTACGGACGAATTTACTGTTGGAAAAGCGTTGTGAAGATTTTGGAGAAATTTTTCTGTTCCCTTGTCTGTGTTAAATCTGTACAACGAAAAACATTTGTTCTGAAAAATATTTTTCACTCACTTTTACGCTATAGGCAAAAATTTAAATTATTTGCTTACCAACATAATTACATTGTATTAACTTATACATCAAATTTAACAGTCGGGACGGTGCCCCACATTGGGATACCCTATACCCATTTTTTCCATGAAAATCAAATACCTGTGCAAGTTTTTGTATCGATGCGTTTAAGGATATGGCCGTAATAAAGGTAACTGTTAAATACATTGCACAGATCTCTATATTTTTATTTTTTTAAATTTTTTATTAAACTTAAAACATTAATCAATCGACTTAACGATTATAAAACATTTTTAGGACAAATAAGAAGAATATGACAGGAGGGATACGTTCAGGACAAAAGAATGAACATTTGAACCCAAATTTTTTCTTAATTCAACAAAAAAACATGGACACTGAAGAAACTAAGGACGCCTCCTTCAAAGCCAAATGTCACTCGGATGGATTCTCAGGTATTTTTGAACAAAATAAGAAGATTTAATAATTGTTTTCAATTAATTATACGGTTGGCCTGATGATACTGTAGGGGGGGGGCGACTGCCGACAAACATTGCCCGTGATTCTGAAATCAACAGCGGCGGATGAATTCAAAGCATATCTGAAGACATCACATTTGTGACGATACGTGAAAGAAATTCCATTGTGTATGAATATGCGAGAATTCCTGCATAGCCGCAGAATTTTCCTCAAAGAACTGCTGAAGATTGGAAATGGACAAATTCCGGTAGATTCTTCCAGTGGTTTAATATTGATTCCACATTTTACAATTCACTTCAGCGAAAGATGAACACAGCAGCTAATATATATCCGAACATTGGTCAACATTGGAAAACAAAGTCGTCAATTATCATGCATGACGTCTTAACGTTGGATCTGCCTTCACTACGGGGGTAGGGGGAATGATTCGGAAAAAGGTTAACATTGTTTTGTTTATGAGCCCAACATGACTCTACGTACAAAATTTGTTGGCTGTAACCTAAACGTTACCCTTAACATTTCCATTAGGAGGAGGGGTCTACAAATATATATTATATAATTATTACCTATATCTTTTAAAGTTTCTATTCGATCTTGACAATTGTTACACAATTTATGTGCATACGTTTTACTTACATAAATTTTTACTTACAAAAATGTGAAAATGCACATCTTTTGGTGCAAAGCTTGTGTCTCTATCTTTTATAGCCTCCGAGAACTGTGCGACAACACGAACAGACAGAAGGTCATGTCTACATCGATTCGACTATTGCTCCCGATCAATTTTGAACATGGAACATATGGTCTACCACGCCTCTTCCTGCCTTTTACATACATTACACAAATCTATAATAATGCTTTTCCGAACAACGTTATAAAAACAATTATTGACAATATCAGATAAAATGCAAAAAAGATAAATAAAAAACGAGAGGTCAAATAAGTCGTTTATATACATACCAAAATTTTCGGATCGGCTTTAAAAAACAGATAAAATATACAACAAACACAACACAAGAATTGCACACAAACCACTTAACACGATAGCAGAACTATTCAGCAACACAAAAATAATAGTGACAACTTGGTTTAGGGCATACCATGGGCTTGGGACGAATCCAACTGATGCAACAAAATATATGTTGGGAAAAAAAAATGTAAACTTAAGATTAGACTATCTGGACACAAGTCAGACATAAAGAACAGAGGCACAATGTGTAACCAAAAAACTGCACTTGGGGCCTGTGCGGACAGCAACAACTCTCCGGATTATGAGGCAACAAGCATTCTACAAAAAAATAAACAGTTGATAATCAACTCAGGCTTTTCCGCACGTTTATCAAAACAACCGAAATTAGTTCGGACAAATTTAAACAACAAAAAAATGAAAAAAAAATAAATAAATTTTGAAAATTATTTAATCTTAATATTCCTCTGGCGACCCAACTATAGCGTCTAGAGTGCTCAAATTCCCAACACTATAGAAAAATATTTAGCTTGCTTAAGCCGAAATTACTAATGTTATTTGAATAACACACTACAACGACAACGCACGAACACAAAAACATCGCAAAATCGCTGGAAAAGTTGTCAGAGTGCTTAAATCGTCGAAAAACATTAAATTAGAGATTTTGGGTTTTTGGCCAATCGCAATACTTGGATTCGGTAAATTGATTCTTTGCGAACATTTTAGCACTAATTTGAGCGAAATGGAGAAGTTATTAAGGAATATTGAAAAAATTACAGAATCGAGAATTTTTTTGAATTCTCGTAAAAAAAAAACCAACCAATAACCCTGGAGTAAAACATACATTTTCCGATAAATTTGAAGTCGCTGATTTCAAGTCCGGAAACCATTTAAATGTATCTTTAACGGTTTTTGAATTATCCCTCTTTCAAAAATTCGAGTTTTTGAAAGTTGCAAAGTCAGCTAATCTCACATATCTCAGGAACTTCACTACCGCTTAAGATGAACTATAAATTGAATTGAATGTAATTGACTATTAATTAAATCCGTTTCGGGTAGTTTTGCTGTACCTGGATTCGATTACGAGTTACAAGGAAATGAATTCCAAAAATATTTTGGAAATTAATATTTTAGTTGTTTTTTTTTCATTCTTTTTTTGAGTTCAGTGCCGTGTAACCCACAATCGAGTTATGATAGGCCAAAACTGTCAGATGATCGTTGAAGTGACACGTAAGTATCTTTAATTAAAGTTACTGTTCATCTCGATCGGCCGTAAGGCTGCCGAGTAATATGAGATTTTCTGACATTGCCACTTTCGAAATCTGTAATTTAATTTTCGAAAACCGTTATAGATAATTCAAAACAGTTTTCAGATTCCCAAATGTATCGAAAAATGTATGTTTTACTCCAAGGTTTTTATATATTTTTTTTTTTTTTTAATGGTTTTCGAAAAAACTATCGATTGTGACAATTTTCGATGTGCCCTAATAACTTCGTCATTTCGATACCGCTTTTGTTCAAATTGCTGTTGAAATGTTCGCAAAGAATTAATTTATAGAATCCAAAATTAACCCATTAAAACATTTTTCGAACTATTGGATTAAATTCATTTGCAGTAAAAAAAAAAATAATTTTCAATTTTCAAAAAAAATTTAAGTTCATATCCCTGTAACTTGCGATCGAATCAAGTTACACTAAAACCGTCTGAAATTCGAAAGTCCAGATTCGAAATCCGGAAAAGGTATGTTTTAGTCATAGGCCTTTCTATAGTGTAATTTATAGCTAGTGAGCTACAGCACTTCGACAGGGACGGGATAAACAAAATGCAATTAAACAATCTTTCTGAAAAGTATAATTATGTTCCAGTTTTTATCGCTATTCGAAAAATAATAGCTTCTGAAAGATACATTATGTTGAAAATGCATGGTGTACGAAATAATAGTGGTTATGCTTGTTTGTAGAAATGTATGCACAAAGCGCCATCTAGTTTGTAAACAAACATATATGGAACTGGTTTGAGTCTCAGCTAATATTATCTTTATCAAGCAGTGCAAATAGTTGGTTTCCCTTTAAAACTTTAGATGGCGCTTTAAATTTTTTAAATCAACGATTAGAATGCTAATGCCAAAAGAAAAATGCGACATATACATATCTATTATAAGAGTTTTTTGTAGAATTCCATATTCTATATATAAAATACATAAAAAGTTGAAGTAGTTGGTATTATGTCCATAGAATTACGACTGTGTTCACGACTTAAAAATAATCTTATTATTAAGTTAAAATAAAATGTATCAAATTTATTCAAACTGGCTTTGACCTCATGGAGCAAAATAAATTTCCCCTTGTACAAATATATAATTTCCTGCTTTTCTTAATTTTTAAGTGGATATTTATGGTAACATTTAGTTGAAATACCAAAAAGTATGCAACACATTTGTTAACTATTCCATTTATACGCATGCTGATTATTAGCTTTAAGAGTACTCTCATAAATCAAGTAAATTGTGAAAATTGATATGCTCGTTTCCCTACTATTTTTTTTTCAGCTGTGTAGCTGTTAACACTTCTTCCATTGGTGCTGACTGTTGAAAGTTCATTGCTAAAATATGTTAATTTGCCAGAGCTTCTTTAGTGACAACAACTAAATTACGGGGCCACAATTAGTGACGCCAATTGTTTCTATAGAAACTACTTCAAGAGGCGTAACAAAAACAACAACAACAACAACAGCAGCAGCAACAACGGATTTGTCCGGTTTGAAAATGAGCGCCTCAATGTTTAGCACTTAGCACCTCGACAGTTGCTGCGCGGTCGACTTCGTGGACGCCATCGACGCCGACAACGCGTCGGTGCCGACTCAGGTGTCAATGTACGTGTTGGGCAATTCTAATTAATTAATAAATTAAGAATGACAAATGATTTTCAAATGCCTTAATTAATCATTTTTAACGCGCACCTAAGACAGCAACAAACGTGCATTGGACAGGTGAAGCTAAATTGGGTTGGAGTTGGTGCTTAGTGCTCCGAAAAGGTATAGGAAAAAGGTTCTTTAAACATCTAAGGCTGAATATTCAAATTCAAGTGGGCGAAGAGCTTCAGTTTGTTTGCCAGAAGAAAAACAAGCTTTAATATAGAATATAGTTCATATTATTAGAATTTCCCAGGTTTGTATGGACATTATTGAAAATGATGATAAAAAGTATCGGCGGCCTAAAAAGGTTTCCTGTTTTGGACTCAGCTCAGGAATTGGATATAGTCAAAGGAATTCGTGCACTTTAATATATAGTATTTTGAACTTTGAACTCGAATATTATTATTAAAAAACTAGTTACAAAATATTCTCTTTAAAAAACGTTTTAATTAATTGAACAACTTAGCGTTGAAGATATATGTACATACTATGTATATGGTTACAAACAACAAAAACAATTTCTCGTCAAGTCATTTGCATGGAAACTAGAAATTCGCCATGTAATAAAAATATTACTATTAGGCCTAGTTTATTGTTTGTATTCTAAATAAAAAAAATTCAATGAAGGAAGGAACAAAATGACTTCAATGATATAAATCATGGAAAATGTTGTAAGAAAGTTGTAACATTTTACCCGAAAACAAAGTCACGATCGCATTTTTACGCTACGACATATTGTGCAACATCTTTCGCGAGAAAATGAACTTTCCAAGGTCACACTGAAAATTAAAAATTACGCAAGAATTTTTGATAAAAACAAAACAAGCATTTGTTTAGTTTTACTTAATTTCTTTGTTTATAGTCTAGTTAGTGATTGCATTCGAAAATATCTTTGTAGTTTTTCATTCAGGACACAAAACTGCTGGAGTCATTAACTGAACTTTCCAAGGGACCTTTTACAAAGTTGTTTAAGGTTGTTCGCGAAATTTTAAGTTATTATTAAAAACTGTTATTTCGTTCTCTTGAGCACTCATAAATCATTTACTCTGTCAATTATTAACAAAAGGGATCCCGATGGTAGAATGTGAAACGCAGATTTTTTACAAAACATAGTTTTGCACGCTTACGAAAAATTTTAGGCAAATTTCCTACTTTTTTTAAGTTTTACGGAGTTCTCAAACGTAATTTCGTGAAGATGTGTGCATTTAAATTAAAAAAGTCTGTTCAATATTGAAAACTGAAGTGTAATGGACCAACGAATTCACCGCTATTCAATGCTCTATTAGACGCAATTATACCTTCGTGCTAATTAGTTGCTACGGAATTTTTTTCCGTAATAAATTACGAAGCCAATATTTACTCGAACAATAAAAATGTGTCGAATCAAGATTATCCTAAACTCGATTTGGGGCGAAGATCAAGATAAACAGATATTTTGGTGCAAGCGAATTACTACCCATGTTATGCGTGTGGACGAATGCTCCTGGAAGAATGATCTTCAATGCGACGGTTTGGCATGAAGGAGTGTAGAAGGCGTGTGCAAAGCAGAGACTTTTGATTGTATGCCCTAATGTGGTAATGATTATCCCGAGTCCAGTAGAAGAAGGTTAAGATAGGAACCTAAATTAGTTGTAATACAAAGCGTAGATTTAATTGTTCTTTCTTCATAACCACGGCCAATACCCAAAAAATTAAGCATCAAAAATTCGACTGGATTTAAGACTTGGTAAACAAAAATATCTATCTATGAAACGAATTGTGGTAAGTGGGACACTCTGTACCTAATTGTGCCAAGAAAAAACAAATTTTTGAATCGATGCGTTGAGGACTATTTATGTAACTGGAAAAGGAGTTTGATTCGAATTCAAATTTTTGTTGTTTCTTCGGCTAAAATGAGTCTACAAACAAAATTTTGGGGCACATCTACTAAGCTAATTTTGTTTTAGTACATAAGAAGAGGGGTCTAAAAATTGTATATTATTGCCTAAATCCTTTGAAGTTTTTAGTCGATCTTGAACAGGAACTGTGTCCAGATGACTTTTATGGTGTGGGTGTAAATGGTGTGTATTCCCTCAGGGAATAAGATATTGGCATGATTCGACAAAGTTTATCTTAAATTTTTATGTCGAACTCATATGGTCTTCGTGAGATGGGCGTCACACTAGCAGACGGACGAACAGATGGACATGAGTATATCGATGCCATTAGTGCTACTGATCAATTTTGCCCATGAAACTTATGGTCCTTCTTCGCTTTTACTCTATGAGTACAGCGTATAAAAAAACAGCCCAAAGAACTTCGGGGCTTATACCAGTGACTTAGTTAATACAGCAAAAAAAAGAGAACTTGTAGCTTCGCATGAGCATAAGTTAATAAGCATTAAACAATTCCTGCAATATACTATTAACTGGAGTCGCCCAATTCATATGAGCCTAAAACACACCTGGCCTATTGTCGAGGCGATCAACCATAACTCTAATCGAATAGCATCTTTATTTGAGCTAACTTTTGAAAAAATTCTCCTTCAGTTTCAGGCTCACCACTGCTCGGCGACCTCGGATGCAACAAGTAAACCAGAAGAGACATTTTAAAAGTAAAGCCTTTTTGCTTTCATTGTATGTAAACACTTTCATGCATTTTCACGTATGCACATATGCAATATTATGAAAATTAAATAATTTATAGTGTGAGACCAAGGAGCAACAAAGTAGTCTTGCGGGAAAAGCACAGCAACAAGAAAAACAACAGAAACAGGGGCCGGAGAGGAAAAACAAAATTGACAACACGCCGCAAAATTCAATTACGTATTCATGTATGCAAAAACGGAAGCGTCGAATACGCGCGCACAGACGCAACGGTGGCTACAACAGCAGCAATAACAAGTGGAGCAACGACAACGCCTCTTAACCCACAAGCCCCCCTGTCCCAGCACACGCCCACTCGGTAGGTTGAAGGTAGGTGGGCAGAAGGAGAAATCTTGGGTGGTGTGCTTACTTAGAACGCCCTTTCTTTCCACTAGACGAGACGTTTGATTGTTACATGTGGCTGTGTGGGTGAGTGGTACGTGTGAGCTGGCAAGCAAAGGAAGTTAGTAAAGTTAGCAAGGAAAAATTGAAAAACTCACAATTGATAAAAGCAACGGAAAAGCTTAGACACAGAAGTAAGCCGACGGATATAAGGCGTAAAAAAACGAAAGTCCGGGCGTATGTACATATATGCTTAATATATGATTTTCCTACATACGTATGTATGTGCTTATAGACGCGGCTGGTCAAAGAGTGCGTTTGTTTATGTATCAATCAAGAGACACACGAACCTGTAAAGGTAAGCAAAAGTTGTTTGGCACATTTGCATGATGAAGCACAAAGTGATCTTGAACTGAGTCAGCAGCATTGCTTTTGGAGCGGGTCTCTCCCGCACGATGTGGTTGTCGATCGATGAACAGCGTCACGTTAATGGCCGAGCGGGTGAGAAACACGAGATTAGCGCAACGAATTAAGAAATTGAAATAACCCTGCCATACTCCACGGCCTCCGTTCGATTTCAAAAGTCAGCATATTTTTTGGGATCGCTTGGCGAACCAGCCAACTCATGCTGGATCAAATGGGTTTCGCCGACGCGACATGATATTTGTGCTTGTGGATCAATCGTCAATACTACATACATACACAGTCATCTGGCCCAATAGGCCACTCGAGATGCGCTAATCCCGGGCCAGGCCGAAGGCAGATTCAAAACCATTTTCACAGCCGTCCGTCCCAACAGTCGGCCCACTCAAACTAATCTAATTAATCAGCATTCAGACACCAGTCGAGGCTGTGTCAAATATGCCACAAATCAACCAGTTTGATAATTGTCGCTTTGCAATTGTTGTCAATTGAAATGTGTGTTATGTTATACATGTGCCCCTTTCCATTGTCAATGTGTGAAAGAGTATGGTATCTCCATCCCTAAGTTCAAGTGATCTGCCATCGATTACATTCGCTAGAAAACATTTTGTTTGCGCGCCCTATGATTAGCCGCTGATTTAACGCTCTCCCTGTCAAATTGTTGGACATGTTTGATAAGTTCAAAAAGCAGCTCTTATTGATTTTGAAAGATAAATGAGTTATTTTTTTGAATATAACATTTGTTGGGACCGTGCCGCATCAGTGTATTTATCGGCAGCACAGTTTCTCATAGAGTAGTAGTTAGGTTATCATTTGATTACAAGGAAAGTAAGCCAAAAATTAATTTTTTTGCATAAAGGTACACACAGTGTACAAGAGGCTTATAGATTTGTGAAATGTACGTAACAGGCAGAAGGAGACTTGGCAGACCATAGTTTCCATGGGAAAAAAGCCTTATCATTGACTCGGGTAGCGATTAGACCATGTCCGTCTCTCCGTCTGTCTGTAGGAGTTGATAGATCTGCGAGACCATAAGGGCTAGAGACACAAAATTTTACCAAAAGATGCGCGTAATCCATGGAAAATAAAGTTTATCGAAGCTTTAATATATATATATATATATGTGAGATAAAGCTACAAAATTTGGTGTGAAGTCTCGTGAAACCCTAATCGTTAAAACTGTATTCACTTTTTTTCAAAAGAAGCAATCTTTTCCTAGCAATCGATTTACCTTAACTATTGCCACATTCCACAACACATTGATTCAAAAATTTCCACAGACATTTATAAATGTATTTTTGATCTATTTCCAAATTTCAATGATATTGGCCTGAAGTTATGGGCATAAAAGTAATTTTTGCCCCAATAATAACTAAATTCCCAATAGGAAAACTTCTCAATTGGGACTTACCAATAGGAAATTGCTTAAAGTCATATCAAAATTGTAAAAAGAGATATAAAAGTAGATACTTTCGTACAAATTTGACCTTATGCTAGATTTAGTTTTTATGCTGAAAAAATGGGTACAGGGTATTCCACTGTCGGGCACCGCCTCGGCTGTCTGCATAAAATTTCTTTAGATCCGTTTTGTATTTAAATTCTAATCTTATCTTCGTACTACATATTAAACTTTTACTTTTTAGTAGTAATACAATTATTTGGTAAAAATTTTAATTGAATTAAATGCTAAATAGTCTATGAATTGTGGTTCCAAATAGCTCTGTGCTATTGAGTTGGAGATAATGAATTTCACAACATGTTAGTCTCTTTGTTTTATAGCTGTCCTAATGAAACTTTGCATACAATTGTCGTATACTTTGAGATTGATTAATTTTTTGTTGCTATAAATGTCTTCATCAAAATTAAAGGAATTCTTTTTTTTATGCTGCCAAATTTGATTCAGAACGGAAATCTTTTTGAATATTATTCAATGCTTCAAACTCCCCTTAATATGATTTATTCATAAAAATGGTAATTAATTGTGAATAATTTGTATTCACAGTTGCTCACTTTACTTTCCAAACGTACCTTCAAGTACATATACACAGAAATGATACCCACTCATGCCGACATATACTAGCACTATTTCGTTGTCACTTGACTTAATTGCAATTGGCGGAAAACCTTTGTGAATCCCTTCAAAAGTGGGGGACACATACTTACATGTAGTGTTGAATTGTACCTTCGTATTAGTTCGAGGTGTGTGCCATATTTGAAGTTATGCTAGCAAAGCAGTTTGGCTGATATTCATGCAGGCGGCATAGTTGTTATCTGCAGCATCAGTCTAAATACTGACCCCAGCACACACATCTCACACTTCAGGCCGAACCCATTTAACCAGCAGCCGTCGTTAAGTCAGAGAGGAATCGTCTCCTCCGTTTGTGACATGAAATTAAATTTTAAGAATATATTTACCGGCTCTGCCGCAGCCGAAGCAGAGAAGTCTACAACAAATACAGTAAAAACAACAACCCAAGTCATATTTACGTGTCTGGTATGTTTAATTATTTAGCATGATATTCAAAATTACAAAAAGACCAGAGAAACGAAATATATTTCATGCGCATGTGGTTCCAATAGCCGTTTAATAAGAAAAATATGACTGAAATTAGCGGTGCAGAGCGAGAGAGAAACCGAAGCGCTTCGCTGTACGGAAGAGAAAAAGTTCAACTGGCTCAGCGGCAGACAGCCAGACGTCAAGTCAATATGAGGATCGCCTTGGACCAAATACATTTTACCTGCGGCACTTATCACGATATATGTAGACTTCTAACACACCATAAGATCTCGAGCTGCTTTGTTGGATTACAGCAATCGAGGTACATTTAATTGCTGGCCGGTCAACTGCACTTTTGGATGATTCTGCCGCCCGACGCTGACGTTGATTACGAGCGCAATTAGAGCGCAGCTCGACTCAAAACCACCATTACTCACAATTTTTAAACACTTTTGAGTTTAGTTGTGTTGGTTAGTTGTTGGTTTTGTGTTGCATTTCAAGCCGGCGCTGGAGTAATGTGAGTCCATCAATCAGACTTCAGCTCCACCATTACAGTCCTCGATTCTATGCTGTCTCGTATATGCCCCATTGTCATATATTTCAACATCAACCAAAACTCAGCGATGCGTCATTATTTCAACATTTACTCTGCTCATTTATCAGCATTCTCCCCCTTGGTGTTAGCCGTCTCTTCATTTTCAGGAGCTCAACTCAGCTTTGCTCACACGTGTAGATGGTTTGATTTGCGCCTACAACTTTAATTGCAATGGTGAGCGCATTACAGCTCTATTAAGTATGGAGGTTGAGGGTCAACAGCTCAAAGATTCGTTTTTGGTCATTTATACACAGTTCTGATGACGCTTTCGTTCTCTCTTAGTCTGTCAGATATTTTTAAAAGAAAATGGTGTAATACAATATCTTAGCTTTAAATTCCTTTCAAAAAATAACTCAGTTAAGATAGCAAAGTACAACATTAAGTATAAGAGTATAAGAGGTCAATAATGGAAATTTTCATCATTTGGGTACAGAATATAAAACGTATTTATTTAAATCTACTCACGTGACTGTACGCGAACTGTGATAGCGGCCGTGAATTTGTGTTGATGCAAAATGTGGTCTATAAATGAATCTTGAATCTATACTATACTAGTATTCGCCTTGCCATCGACGACTTAATACACGCTCTCATAACAGCTCATTACGAAGAGTAGAAAATAAAACACGACATAACATCGTTTGTGTGTACAATGTATTTTTCTCACATGTTTTTTTTCTAACGTTTACAGTACTTTATTTACTTTAATCAATTTTTACCTGACTAAAAGGCAACGTATCCAGTTGAAACTTATATTCTGCAAACCGCAAGCATTTTATCTTTCGAATGGTATAGGTTTCACCTGTAAACGTTGCGTTATTGCGAAGTAATCGGTACCACACTTTGCTTAGCGTATTTATGTATAGAGATATAGTTAACATGTCGGGAATAAAGGATTATAACAGCGATATTTCGTAGAACGGTTTTATTATTTTAAATATTCTCCATAAAAATCAATCAATTGCCGACGTTTGAATTGATTATTGACTGCCCTACCTAGCTTTAAAGTTATGGTAGTTATATATTCGGGTTTTGAGAAGAAACACGAGACTATTTGAAATGCTTCATTCGCGAAGAGCTTTTTTTGATTTGGTACATCTTCAAGATACAGTTGGTTGCCTTTTAGTATCGGGCTCATAGCCAAGATTCGTCGCCTGTTACGATCTTATAAACGCACTTTGAAGCACAGTGGCTGTATTTATTTTTTAACTAATCTCTTCACCAATCGACACGAGCCTTCTGTTAGGACGACCGTAAAGGAATACGTGAACCGCTTACATATTGTGTTTTCCAATTGTCCTTTATCGCCAAAAATCAAATGAACTTCATTCCTTGCTGAGATAAATGACGTCGAAAGTTGCAAAACTCGTTATAAGTGCATAATACAAAAAGATTCAAAATGTTTGTCACGTTCGATAAAATGTGGAACTTGTGTTATACTATATCATTATCAGAAATGAGCAAACGCTGTTATGACCGTACTAGCAATTATGAATAATAACGTAACCTTTGGAAATCATTTACAATTGTCTTGTTGGTAATACATTGCATATGGTCTGATGTAGAGCACACCTCGAGGTGCCTCTGCTTTGCGAGTGCTTTCTCCAATCGGTGATACCAAAGTTGGTATGTTTTACGACTAAATAATATTTTTTCTCCAATGTTTTTTATGCAATTTAACAAGTAGTTTTCAATTGGGAAGTTTATTATTATGATTGTAAAAATTACGTTCATGCACATAATCTCTGTTCAAAAAGTTACGTGTTAAAATGAGTTATAATAATGATCGAAATCAAAAAAATAGATCATCTGACTGATAGACTGATTCAAATTGAAAATTTGTTTACATTTGAGTTAAAATGAACAAGTTTGTTGTGAAGACTCATGTGAGCCTTATCATCAAAACTTTGCTGACCTTTCGACCAATATAATCCTCTCCAGCACCTTCACTTGATTTACCTTTGTTACACCCGCTCCCCTCAACGTTACGACAGAATTACCGCAGTTATTTGAAAACTCTTTTTAGGCGATGTTTCGAGCTACAACTAAATTGATCCAAGAGTTCGGAAAAGTAAGTAATGTTTACCAACACAAAAAAAGAGACGTATGCGAATATCCTTTAGTTTTATCCTTACCATATACAGGATTTACTATTTTTAGGGGAAAAAGGGTTTAGAGCATACCAATGTCTATGAGCGCCTTATTTTATATTTGTAGATTTTTTACTTTTCCGCAAAAAAAGTATTGCGATTGGCCAAAAAACTAAAATCTCTAATTTTATGTTTTTCGACAATTTAAGCACTCTGAGAACTTTTCCGGCGATTTAGCGATGATTTTGTGTTGGGCATGTCTTCAAAGGGTTTCCTATTGAATTTGAGCAGTCTAGTCGCTATAGTTGGGTCGCCAGAGGAATAATAAGAGAAAATAATTTTCAAAATTTTTTTTTTCATTTTGTTGTTGTTTAAATTTTTCCTAGCTAATTTTGGTTGTTTTGATAAGAGTGCCGAAAAGCCTGAGTTGGTTACCAACTGCTCATTTTCTAAGTTCGGTTTATTCAAACTTTTCTAGTTTTATTCTATCCTAACTGACTTAGTTGCATATAAATGGAAACGATATTTAAAAAATTTCATGATAAAGTCATAAAGAGGTTCTTCCAAAATATGTGATCCTAGCTCTTTCTATGACAATCATAATCGTATTATTATTATTATCTAATTCCAAAAATTAATAATTTCAACAAAGTTGCCTTTTTAGTATTTTGACTGAAGGCGATATTAACTTTACAATGGGAACAGACTGTATGTACGTCTGTCTGTATAACACGCTACCATTTGACAAACTTCTAAAGTGTACTACTTGTAGTATCAAGGTTAATACCTGCAAACACTGCGAAAATGCTATGAAATCCCTGCCCACATGCCAGCAAACAAAAGCTTCAGTTTCACAAATCTTACTTTAAATAATGTTCTAGGATTTGGTGGTAAATTGATTCTGACACTCAAATCAAGTAAAATATCGATGAATTTTAGCAGCTTTGTGGTCATTTGGTGGTATTAGCTGTACAACCCGTCAATAGTTATGCCCGCTGAGCCGTTCAAATTACCGACAGACGTTTTTTGTTTCCACACTAACTCTACCCAAAAGAATAAAAAATGACAAGTGCTTGGTAACAGTGTAACGAAAACACCCCGAAAAGGGGTGCATAAATTGTACTAAATGTAACACAATTGTTTTGCAACCCATGGCAAAGTAACCCCAAGTAAGGCCGTTGTGGTTCGGGGTGGTACAGGAGTGGGGGTGAGCTGTGCACTTGCCACTTTGATTGTGGGTGTTCTAGGGTTGTTGTTGTTGCTGGCATCTGTCCCTGGGTTTGACTTCTCATTTGATTTAATTTGCTTTGGTTAAGCGGGTTGGGCAAGGCCGAGGGGTTGCTTTGCAAAATTAACTGATAACTTTTAGCACGTTCATCGAAAACAATAAAATCTAATATAAATTCATTACGCTTACTTTGATTTAGAGGGCTGTCCGGGGGTATTATATTATGTAAAGATATTTTGCATGATTAGAAAGATATCTAAAAAGTATCGGCATTAACGGTAAGCATAACTAACGAAAAGCCATATAAAATTGTGATAATAGTACGAAATCGTTATCTCAAGCGTTTTAGCTGTCAAAACTTTATTTTCATAAAAAGTACTTTCAAAGCAAATTCAACAAACAAAATGAACTTAATTATTTTATATTTTTACTTGTGTTGTGCTTCATATTTTTATGCAGCCTTGTCCTTTAGAGATATACTGAATGATGGGTCCGGCATGCAGCCTTCTTCCTCTTAAATCCATAACGTTAGCCCCATTCGTATAGGGTATACAGCGAGAAAAGCGACATGCTCAAAATGAGTTTCTGTGTACTCAATATGCGACCAAGTATTTCTGAGTAGAATTTGTCTTTACATACTTGATAAAAAATGGAGAATATTATGCACTTAAATCAAGTACAAAAAACTCGAAATGAGTTGCATTTGTACTTAAATAGGAAACTTGAAAAAAGAAAAGTGTAAACAATTAAGTGTGTAAGAGGGACTATCTATAATTACGTTAGCGGGTACGAAAGTGTTCCCGAATGAGCTAAGAAAAAGTTTTTTAAAAGTGTGAGAAATGGGTGGGTAACATAAAACAATCGCATTTTTACCCAAAGAGAATGTTTACTTCTTTAGTAACTTTAGTGGTTAAAGGTATGTTTGTCACAAACTTTTTTAATTTGTCCACTAACTAACACCCACGCTGATTTTTCCAATAAACCTAATTTCAACTGTCTGACCCTTGGTCACAATTTGCAATATGTTGAGTCTCCGTAAAAAAATGTGGTTAACTTTTACCCAATATGGCAAAAGCACCAGGAAAAACCGCAAAACCTTTGTGTATGCCAGATTGACAATTCATTTGTTCGTAATTTGCGGTTGCTGCACTTGAAGCACTTGCTGCACTGCAGGATCAAGCAAAGGCGAAAATACTGACTTCGAGTTTGACCCATGTCTTGACTTAGTTCATTATGTATTGCCATGATTTGATAGTCTGCCACCGTTTGTTGTGGTTTGTACTTTTTGGCCAGAGAGTGACTACGTCGATAGAGCCAGCCATATGCTGGAAATATGCCTTACATTTGTCATGCCATGCGGTTTTGAGCTGCCATCAGTCATAGCCCAAAATTTATTGCCAATCACGCTAATAACTGTGTCACTAGCATAGTAGCACAACCAAAGATGGCAGAGCGTTACTAACTCTGACAAACAATTGGCCCACAAGAGATAAAGACCTTGAAAGATGTCAGCGGCCAATTAAAGCCGGGCCAGAACTTGGCGCACTTTCCCCGGCATGCAACAAAACACACTAAACCCCATACAAACAATGTTTTGGCAAATAACAAAAAGTTTATTCTTATTATTTTTTTGCAAGCCGTTACGCGCGTGTATCATTTAAGCGGCTTAGATGTCTAGCTGGCTGCGGCGCCTTTAATTAACAGCTCATCAAGATGAAGTTGTTCGACTTTAATTACAACTGAGAGAGTGCGTACTTGCTCCATGGCAGAGCGCAGAGCGATCCCAAGCCACAATTCCATTTCGTCTTGCCATTTTGAAAACATAAATGTTGAAGATGCCGCTCACAAAGACGATACTTACCTATTCAAATAAAGTGCAAGTCGAAAGACTAAGGCAACGAACTTGGCCATACTTGAGCAAAGCGAGTGTATCTGTGAGCTTGGTGGTCGGGGTCAGCGTTGTACTTGAGAGCGTGTGAGTTTACGGTGAGAGCTATTGAGAGCGCCATTTGCACATAGTAGTTAAGTTGCCCAGTCAGTTGTTGATTGCGTGGGTTGATGCAGTAGTTGTGAATTGAGATTCATAAACAAGCGAGCAGTTCCATTGGATGCAACAACTCCACATGGTGTGGCTCTACCGAATATACATATTCACATATTTACAAGAGGTGACATTCCGTTTTCGATTTTTTGAAGGTTTAATCTAATCTAAATCGTAAAAGGCGTCTCCGAGTCGTAGGAATATATCAAGACGTATCAAGGAATATATCTTTTGAAACAAAAAACTGATAATGCTCTTGTATGCCTTCCAATCTTTGTAACATATCATACTTTTACCCAAATTGGTACATGGTATAAAAACTGTAAATTAATTCAGTATCAACAATCGAAAAGAAAAAAGAAATGTTATCGCAATTCTTTGATCGATATGTTTGAATTTATATATTTTTTTACTTTATAAAGTAAACATATCATACTATAAATCTCCATATATAGCTAAGGAGCTGTTCATAACACCACCGAGGGGGTAAGGGGTTCATTAAATTGCGACTTTTCGTTACAAGGGGGATGGTGAGGCGTTCCCAAAAACGTGCCGTCACAATCAAAATGTGAAAAGCTCTTTATATTTCCATTCAATGTTTTCTTTTAATTTCAAATTCAAACATATCAATCAAAGTTTTGCATTAAATTTTTAATTTTTGACTTTGAAAATATCCTCCTTTAGTTTTTATAACAGCAGGGTATACTCTGTGCATCCTATCTGCGATGATTTAGTTTATATTCTATTTTTAGTTTCTAGTAATGCCCACAGCTGACTTGATTTTTTTTTGGAAGAAGCACTGTAGCACCGTGTAATTAAGACCTCAATTTCAAGTCTTCATCTTGTATTTGTATGTAAATTGTATTGTAAATGTATTTTACTAAGTTTGTGCTGATTACACACAATCTGTTACGTAGATTAAATTGTTACAACATCATCTGTCTAACCTCGCCCTTACTGGCCCACTCATGTGCTTCAGCTCTGTATCTTTCTCGAATCTACATTCAACAATGTGTAAATCGATTCAACATTTGATGCTAGTAATCATGTTGCGTCTGCTGCTTCCTCTATTCCCGCTGCCCTCTTCAATCACCGAGGCAGCCGCCACTGCTGCTGATGATGATTTGGTGATTTTCTTTATTATTATTACTGTTTTTAACCAACTTCTTATAACAACCAGTTTTATTTCATATCAGCATTTTTTTCTTTCTTAGCACTCGAAAGGTGTTGAAGTCTTGTCGGTGCCAGATAAAAGGCTCATACAAAGATTGCTCTCTACCCAACGCGCCCCACCAAAAACACACCAAGTAACTCATTTGGCTGCTTCGATGGCGTCTCAACGACTGTGTGGAGTATTTAAAAAGAAAAATATGGAAGAAACTACCGTTGAGGCACAAATGTAGGCAGTAAAGCGTTAATTGCTCATTATTGGGCACACTTCATGTCACAGAAACGCAGAAAATAATACGCAAGGCGTCGGGGGCGTCTGTCTACGGGCAGCTGCCACTGATTGAGTTGTTCGTGTGAAGCCCTGCGTTGGCGATCCACTGGCGTTCCACACTCACTTATAGCTTTCCAACACTATCATGTATTTCCATGCACAAGTGTCTGTGAATGTACTTGAAGTGAAGTGCTAAATTACATAGTTTTTCAAGAGGAAAAGTCAAAAAATTAAGTAAAGGCATATTGCTTCTGCGGCTATTTCAGCTCATGTTAATTGTAGGTTGTGGCTGCTGCTCCGGCATCTCTGGCTTCGACTGCGGCTGCATTTAGATGGACAGCATGTCCGCTAACTACGATGGATCGCTTGGCCAGTCATCAGCGCACAGCTGCGGCGGTGAAAAATCTAAGCACGCTGACTTAAGTTTGACTTTAATTGCTCTTGACAGTCATCACTGTCAGTGCGCAGACGTAGACGTGGACATGTATGCGAGTAGTAGGAATCTCGCGGCGCAGTTTGCCAATCGTGCTGCTCCAATCAACAGGCGGTTGTGAGCCAAACAACCAGTCAACGAGACAGTCCGCTTGCCAGCTGAGTCGGCTTGTCTGTTAAACGCAGACGGACTGGCTGGCTCTTGGCTGGTATGGCCGCCATTTTGCAGAGTCATTTACATTAATGGCGGAATGGTCGAAGTGAGCTTCGCCTTGCTCGTCAGTTTGGTTTTTCCAAGGTGTGCACAGTCGCATTTTTTCGCTATTAATTTTTTTTGTCTAATATAAGCTACTTCGGTTGTATATAATTAAAATATAATTCATTTCTGTTAAAGCAATTGCTATTTATACACTGGTAATGGTAAGCGTTATATTAAGTTAGTACAAGTTTGGTGGGTATAACATCCAGAAACTAGTGAGATACCAAAAATAGATGATATGTACTAAAATTATAAGAAATTGATTAATAAATTATTAACTGTCACGTAACAATCTTGTAACTTATCACAGACCTTCCGTTATCTGTATAATTTAAGGGAATTAATTGAACATAATATGCCTAACAATAGGTTTTGAAACAAATCATCGTTTATTAAAGGTCAGTACCGTTTGCGTAATCGTGTTTTATACATCTTAAGACGAAGCTAAATGCTAACCTATCAACAATCTCTGATCTGACATACAAAGTTAAATAAGCGTAAATCCTCGTTGATTTAGCGCTGAATAAAAGAAGCCGATCTATAGCGATGACACATGTTGTGGTATCGGCAGTTCGTGTTGTAATTAAACACCTTCACTGGGTTTAATTATTGATTAATTTGTAGTGTTTTGTCACACGCTGCAAACTAAACTGAAGATTTAGAGCTTTGGTTAGTGCTTATAAAAAAAAACAAATATAGGGTATTTATAAATGACTATAAAAAAAAAATCTACAATAAAATAATATTCTATAATACTATTACTTGTTCCCTAAACTCCTGCAAAAACTATGACTAATGCCTACGTACTACATCACTTATAATCCTAAAAACAAAATATTTTGTTGACCGTTTTTTCTGCTAATTTGTCATAGATATTGTCGCAACACAAAGTAATTCTGTATAATCTGAACATTTATTCATAATATTTTTCCTAATTGGGCATTATCACGCAAAAAATATTTATTTCGAAGTGACATCAATATTTATGCATATTTTTATGATTTACGCTTATAAACGTGAGCTTCACAAACCGTTACAGTTTTTGTTTTAATAATACAATACAAATTAAATTGGTTATCATTATTCTCGACAATTCTTTACTTATTTAAAATTTATGCTTTAGCTTGTAATTAATGTTCCCTCATTTCTTAATTTTGTCTATTTTCCACTGAATATGTGTAAAATTACATTGTATGTGTATGTTATGTCTGTGCATTAAAATAATGTGTATAACAAGTATATACATATGTATGCTAAATATGTATAATGTTATGGGGTTACGGCCTGATGTAAATACATTCTTTCATTGGAATTGTGGTTTTACGTGGTGGGTCCCAAACCCTACGCACAACCCTTTTAAGGCCTGGGTCTCGAAAGAACCCAGTGTCATTGTTAGTCGCCTAAACATTTTCCAAATTTTCCTATAAACAAGTAAGGTTCCATTCATCGGGCATGCTATTATCTATGCATATTCTGCAAAAGTGCTGGTGCATGCACCTTACCAACTCAATGCCGCCATTCTTAAACAACTCTGCAGGCAGGTCATCTGCGCCAGCTCCTTTGTTGTTCTTGAGCTTGATTACGAACCTGATTTAGTCAAAGGTAGGCGGCGATATATCCACGCCGTCGTCCATCATTGAGGATGACGGGAAGCTAACTCCGGTGGTGGCATTATGCTCATCATCACCAGATACCAGATGCATCCACTACCAGATTTCCCTCTGAATCTCTACAGGAGGACGCACCGGTACAAAATCCTTCGGCCAGACGCTTGACTTGAAGGACGTTCTCCGCGGTGGAACGCAAGGAGTGGGATATATGCTTCCAGATTCCATCGGTGCTAGCAGGTTCCGCGGGAGGTTGAGTTCAAAAGTCTTCGGTTGTCTGCTGTGATTGCAGCTTTGTGATGCCCAGCTTTCGCTGTGCGCTATTTCGCGCGTTCTTCGCTATGCTTAGCTGCATGCGAATCTCTGACGACCCAACTATAGCTACTAGAGTGCTCAAATCCTATAGGAAACTCTTTGAAGACATGCGTGTTGGACATCTCCAAATCGTCGGAAAGTTGTCAGAGTGCTTACAATCGACGAAAAACATAAAATTAGAGATTTTAGTTTTTTGGCCAATTCCATTTTGTAAAAAAAAATCGTTAATTTGTTACGGCATTTTCTGTGCCCAACTTCTATTAAAATTTAGTGTTCTAAACTTTTGATCTGCGAAATGATGAGTTTACTCCATCCAGTGAACAGTCCGACAGATGGACATGCCTATGTATATCACGCCTACTTCTCCATGTTGCAGGCATTGCAAACATTTGTAATAATCCATAGGGTATTGGTAAAAGGTTTAATAAGTAGTTTTATTTTATGCCATTCCGCTAAAACTACCTCTCATAATTCAAACTTATCTACTTAGCTATGTATACCTATAACTATGAGTAACAGTAAATATTTAAGAAAAAAACAACAACAGAAAAAACACAATTTAAAAATTCAACAACCAAATTATGCACATTAGTCGCTGTCAATATTTTTTAGAGAAGCCCAGCTCCTCTGTCGCGCTCCGCCCTTGCGAACACTTCCAAATTGAAATGCGCATACGAAATTATTTAAATGTGAGGTGAGTTATGAAGTTATCACGATGGCACTTTTAACGCTCCACGGTGCGACGACTGCGCGATCGTTGTCAACCAGTGCCAGTGACAATGGGTTTTCCTCACGTATATTACGCACAGTCGGGGGTCGGATAGGCCAGCGAAGCACCGGGCAGCTGGACAGCTAGCCATCTGGCCATCCGGCTGACTGTCCAGCCTAGACGCGCGTGTGTATATCACTTTTCACAAGGCATTTATTTTTGTGCGTTACACTTTCGGCGACTGAGACTGCTAAGCATTTATTTATGAGGTATTATCCGGGCGGGTCGGGATATTTTGACAGCAACAAGTTGGGCATAGAAGATATGGCAAACGACAGTCACTAACTGTCACCTAGTCGTCGTTGCGGTACATATTTCATCGATTAATTTCAAAGATGAAGCTATGAGCCCATGAAAATTTGAATATTTGATTGGACCTTGCACACTGGAGATGACCGAGACTTCATGTTAAATCATAAATTTATATATTGTTTAAATAGGTTTTAATGCGCCGTGAAACTGTTAGTGAGTGGCGCATTACCTTACGTATACCTGCTTATGTATATACATACATATCGGCAGTTGCGCTTAGACAGCTACGTGACATGCGCAGGTGTTTTAGGACGTCGATGTCCGCAACGGAAGTGGCCAAGCCCATATGAAAGCCCAAAATTTAAATTTTGGGTCTCGGTCAAGGGTATGAACGTGGGACTAGTTAGCTAAAAAAGCTGGGAGTGTGCTAAAGCGAAATATTATACAAATTGAAGAAGTTAAGTAGCCTCTCTACAACTAAGCAACAAATCTTTCTAACACAAATAACTTTTAAAGACATGTGCCTTATCAGATCACTAAAAAAGAAAGCTTTTCAACGTAGGTCAATCAGAGCCACAACAACTTAATTTTCTCGACATCTAATCGTAGCGCTTTTCAAATGGAAAATAAAGCAATGCCAGCTATATGCAGTTCCAATCTCTATGAAAGCCCTCACTCGGGGTCATAAGGAAAAGAGCTCGTTACTCAGCTTACGGTTACATTAAGAAAGCGAAAGATGTTTCTTAATTTAAATTTACAAGCAGTCAAAAATTCTTAACTTCAACTACTTAGCCATTGCATGCCCGCGATCTTCGAATATAGACACTGCCCGCTGTTGTAACTTCATTACCGCACTCCATAGCCTTAAAGTGGTGCTCACTTTACTTCAACTTCAACATCCACTACAACCCAAAGTCGAGTCATTTTGCTTTTACTGTTTGTTGCCGTTACCGTCAGTAGACCCGTTTTGGCTTCGGTTTCGTTTTATTTTTCGAACATTCGTGCACTAATGACACTTTAATAAATCATTCGAAAGGTGAGACATCGAGTGCAAGTTAAGGTTGATGATGGGCCAAGACGAAAAAAAAACCCATAAAATCCGAACTCAAATGTGGTTAGTTGGGTTTCAGTCGCTTTGCCCATTGAAAAAAATTCCGTGGTTAGCTGCATGTAGAATACCAAGGTATTCGAGCAGAGTAAGTGTAAATGACTTATGTAAATTAGAAAGAAATACCTTCTAGTTTTGAGTTAGCCTCAAAGGCACGCAGTTAGACCGATTTAAATTAAGTGGTATACAAAAATTTCAAGACTACGATTAGAATGATAGCTCTAAGGATAACTTTCGTTCAAACGAAAGTTTACAAAATATGCCTCTAAAAGTTTCAATCCCCGTATGAAAACACCATATTTGGTTTTTACCTTAAACAACTTGGAATAATAACTTAACAGTAATTAACATTATGTTCAACCAAAAAGAATGCACACTTCCATTTCAAGGTATATTGAACTTTGGCACCCTTCCTCCAATTTTTCATGCCTCATATCAAAACGATTTTCAACACTCTCGTAGAAACGATAGATGCTGTCTCAATTTTTTATGTGCTTAGCGCGTTTATTAATGAGTGCCATGTGCCGCTAACTAGTAAGCGTTCCCAACAAAATAAATATCTATAGTTCCATAATATTATAACTGCAGAAAAACAATGGGTTAGTCGACCAAAACAAGACAAAGGTAAACAGCGCTTGAGCTTAAAATCGAGAGGGGCGACTTATTTCCGAAATTAACATTTTCACGTTGACGTCTTATTAATACTTCACACCTTCTTTCAACATTTAAAATCGATCGTTATTTTATGAAAATTAGTTAACGCGTTGCCGTCGGCGCGACCGTCGATTACAGCAACCTGAAAAAGCCTAGAACAAGTAAGGGGATCGATAACCACCATTAGTTTAGAACTAAAAGTAGCCGCTGGCAAGTCCGAAAAGAACTCTGAACCGTCTGGGACGTGTTTTTAATAGTATAGTACAACAGCAGCTGTATTTGGGATTGTTTTTGGCCATATTGAATTGTTAATGCTTTTATATCAATACTTTTCGAAATATTAAATGTAGTGTGTAACAATTCGGAGAAACGCATGCAAAAATTTATAAATAATTAAAAATGTTTAATTTAATAAATACCAAAAAAACTAAGTCACCTTTTTGAGGTTTGAGTTGCGTATTAATAATGTACATAAAATATATTAAAAATGAAACATAAATTAATAAAAAGTGCATTTGAATTTAAAATTTGTTTTCAAATTATAGTTTAAATATAAACTACCTTAATAAAATGCATTTAATGGGTATTATGAAAGGTTAATACTTATAATCAAAAAGCACTTATACTTAGTAGAATGAGGATCCGAAAATTGAAGGTGGAATTTTTGTTTATATATTAAGCTTATGAACAAATTTAGCGATTATGTAACCTAGTGATTGAGAAACAGCTAGGTACGACGAACCAACGAGTAGTGGGTTTGACAATTTTGTGGATCTTAATCTGTTTAGGCGGTCTACTGTTACCAGTTTTTCCCTTCAGGGAAAAGACTATTCAGTCGGACAATTATATATAGATTTTCAGTTAACCCAACTCACATTCATATATTACATTTTATCAGAAATAAAAAAAAAGCTAAACGAGACTGATCATTGCACATACTGAATTATCGAGTAAGAATCGAGTAACCAGTGCATGTAAATCAAATTCTCTAGCCAGAGAATTGCAATTTACTCACAGCTATCAGAAGTCTTTTGCGATATTTTCAAATCCCAGTTGCATAGTGTTTACATTTACGAAGTCCGTATTGGGGATGCACTTGATATGTACAAAACTACTGTTGCTCTGCTTTCCGACAAAGGGAGCGTCGTTTATATCGGCTAAAGCGTAACATAGTTTTGGATCCCGATTTTTTGAACCTTTGAACAGCTTTTTTATCATGCGTAACTTATTTTCATATAGTTATGCATTTCCATGGCTGTTCACGTGACAGTCGTACGTTTTCAAAGTAAAAAAAAATATAACATTTTGTTTCCTTTTCGGAAAACACTTTAGCAGTAAAAAATTGTTAAAAATCAGGTCCAATGACAGTATTACATGAGAGACATAAGTAAGTAAACAGGGATACGTTATGTGACAGAAAATATAAGGTTTTGATCTGCATCAATAAATACCCAAAAGCCTATTGGTCGGGGAGATAAACACACAAATTAATTTTTAAATAACACAATGTCAATGAGAACCAAAATTATAATAAACTGTAATATTTTGTTAAGCAGTGTAGTTCAGAAGAAGAGCACTTTGCTCTCTCTCTGCTGAATTCCAGTCAGTTTGATTTGTAAGCTGCACCACAGCCTAAAACCGCCAAAGTTTTCGAGTTCCACTTATTCTAATATGATCTGGATAAAAGTTACTTTAAATTCATAATTTAAGCGAGCAGTTACTGGAGCCTTTGCGGTTATTGAAAGAGAATCTGGCAGGGTGGGTTTGGTTGTTAATGAGAGCAAGGCAAAGTATATGTTTTCTTCGAGTAGAGAGACACAGCGATTGGATTCTCAGTTTGATGTTGAAAACTATACTTTTGATGTTTTCAAGGATTTCGTTTAACTTGTCACGATGAAAAACGATGTCAGCATGAAGTTCAAGCGGAGAATTACTCTTGTCAATAGATGTAACTTTGGTCTCAGTAGGCAAATGAGTTGTAAGAACCTCTCCCACCAGACGAAACTAACACTCTACACGACGCTTATCCTTTCCGTTTTGCTTTATGGTGCTGAAGCATGAGTGATGAGTGTTTGAGCGGAAAGTACTCCGTATGATTTTTGTCCGCGGTGGCAACGCGATGGAACGACAAACTCTATGAGCCCTATGTTACGACAACATTGACTTAGTCAGGCGAATTAAGATCCAGCGGCTGTGCTGGCTAGGTCATGTTGTGCGTATGGATGAAGTAGCTCTTGCGAGAATGGTCTACAATGCATCCGCTGGAAGGACCAGGTAGTACACACCAGCTACCTTTGGTATCACCAATTGGACTAGGCTCGCGCAAAGCAGAGACGCCTGGAGGAGATATTTGCGTCAGCCCGTAACCCGGTAACGGGTTGTTATGTTAAGAAAATAAGTAAAAATGAAGGAAAAATTCTATTAAAAGAGCTAACAAGATTGAATTTTACAAATTTGAATTCCAAATTTTTTTTTGACATTCACTTTTTTGATTTTAATGGGTGTGGTTTCTTCTGCGAAAGAAATGGGAACTTAAAAATCAAGCCTAAATTTGACACTTTATATAACACTTTTTATTAGTTGTGATTTAAAAGCATAATAGAGTGAATTAATAATATGCTCTTGCAAAATACAAGACTGTATTTTTTAAGAATTGTGACTAAAGGTTAATCATGCAAAGCGGATTACAACTTTGTGCTGTGTTTCAATATTTTCGACGTTCACTTTTTGAGCAAATTTACAATCAAAGGCAAACGCGCTTTAATATCACTATGCGATAAAAAAAACCTATGTCTAAAACATACCTTTTCCGGTACATTTTTGGTCGCCGGACAATTTTGGTTTTTCTAGCACGGTTTTCGAATTATCGCTATTTCAAAAAATTCGAGATTGAATATATTCAACGATATACTCTTATATATCATAACGTGCGTGGTTCTAAGTGCGATGCGGCAATGAGTTTGACTTGAGAGAATCTTACTCGCATTACTTATTTTTGTTTGTATAAATTTTTTTTTTTTATCAAAACAAATTGCGTTGCCAGCAGCACCTGGCAGGAAATTTTATTTGACAAACACTAGAAAAAAAAATGAGTTTAAAACTCGGGCTACCATTTAACCCATCTCGTAATGATGCACCTTGCAACATTTTCCCCGCCAAATTTACAAAAGCTAAAATCTCAGCATCGTTGACTTGAAAACTCTCTTTTTTTTGGTGTGTGTGTGTGTGTGTGTGTGTGCACGCGTAAGTGTGTGTTAGTGGTGACATGGAGGGAGCCGCACGGAAGCGCTGTATTAGTTTTGTGTGTTGTATGCCTGCAAGGAGATTGCCCATAAAAATTCCATAAAGATAGCGATTTATGTCAAAGTAGAACAGGTCTAATGCGTTATATGTGCGAAAGGGTTTGGCCCGAACCCTGATGTCTCGCTCTGATGATGCCGATGCGTAAATTGCTTGCCTGCCGTTGATGCGGCTGTTGTAATGGCATTTCTTTTGATTTTTTTCTTCATCATCAACATTTGGTGCTGACATTTGCCACTTGGGGTTGTCGATGTACGGTTTTTTATCTTTTGGGGTTGTCTTTTGTGTACGGTTAGGCATGGAAATGATTTGCAGGTGGTTATTAATCAAATTAATGTGCTTATTGATAACAACCTCACATAATGCGGCATTGTGTTGACGTTCGCAGTACTGTCGAAGTGGATTTTGGTGCTCTTGCTGGCACTTGTGCTGAACTGGGCAAACTTATGGCCAGTAACTGCTTACGGTTGCACCATAAGTTCACAAAACACGGAAAAGTACACACAACTGATAATAACAAGTGAAACAACTTGGACATCATGTAACAAGCAACATATCCCATATGTCCCTAAGTCAAGCTCAAATAGAAGAAAGAAAAATTCAGTGGTAACGAATCGTAAAAATTTTGGCTATTTAAATATATTGATTGAAAATTCGTCAAGGAACACTGCTATAACAAACAAATTAAGTACACCACAAATTCATATTGTCAAAAACGTGATTTATGGACATAAAACAGTTTTTCCTACCTTGATATTGTACCTTACGAGTTTTGCGACTGCCATATTTTAGCTATATTTACGTTTTAAAGGGGGGTTGATTCTGCAAAATGTCAACATTGTTTCGTTCATAGGCTTAAGATGAGGCTTCGTACCAAATTTGGTATATCTAACATAAATGTTAACCTTAACATTGTTTAGTTTACAGGAGGAGGGGCCTTAACTTGCCATATTATATCTTCTAAAGTTTCTGTTCGATTTTGATAATTTTTACACCACATATGCACAATAACAGTGTGTATGACTACTAATCAGATAGCTTTTATGGTGTGGGTGCACAATAACAGTGTGTATGACTACTAATCAGATAGCTTTTGTGGTGTGGGTGTAAACCGCGAAAGACTCTCACGGGGGAAGGGGGTGAAATATCGACATGAATCGATTAAATTGCTCTTTTCCGGGAAAATGCGAATCTTATGCAAATTAAGTAAAAGTGTGCTTAGCACTCACGGGGTCTCTGACGTGAAACAGGCTTTTAAACATAAAAGAACTGTGGTTTAACTACCGTGACTTACTTACAAAATTCTACTACTAGTTTTCAATTTCTATAATGTATGATACTGTGTTTTTTCCTAAAGAATAATATGTATGCCAATGATTGAAGTATGTCTAAATGTTTGGAGAAGACCGGTTCGATTGTAGTTTTTTGAAAACTTCGACTTGCATGCACTCGCGTATTATTTTTTTCCATAAAAATTCAATAAGTGGACCAGTACAGACTGAATCAGCTGATTTAACAGTCTCCACCGATTATCGAAGTCTTCGCCAAGTTCAGCAGATCCAATGGGAGATATTGAAAAAAAAAAGAATTGAAGATATTTTATAATGGGACATAATCAATTCGATTATACAATTGCCTACAATTGATGGTGCAATTATTGAGGATAAAAATCCAATGTGTGTGTTGTGTAGGTGAGCGTCTCGCCAATTTAACATTTTGCTGTAGAATTTTTAAATATGTCCTTCCTCAAAAAGAATAGAACTAGCTGTATTTGTAGCATCTCAGGATAATTTTTCTGTTTAATGTCAAAACGTCAGACCCTAATGTTTACAAAAAGGAAAGCATGACTGTTTTTGTAGTGCAATGTTAGAATTGCACATAATATATGGAGACTTTAAAGTCTCTCTTCAAACTTTCGATATCTGTAACACTTTCATTACTATTTGATACAATATTTGCTATCTCACCCAATGTAGATCACACTGCAGTCAATGTTTTTTAAAATAAACACTGAAACTTCTTCACGGCTCGAATTGAGACATAAAATTAAAGAGACAAAATAGAAAAACACTTAAATCCAAAGATAAAAAGCCGAATAACCACAACAAATCATGCCGACCCAAATGAAGTCCATTTCAAAGCTGATCGCAGCTTGCTAGGTACAGTAACAGCCATCCCCTGTTAGCTGTCCGCTGTCAGCTGACGACAACTGATTTATTTAGAGACACTAATTATGCGATATCCGCTTCAGCATTAGATACGAAATAACAGAAACAACAACAGCGCAGAGTAAAAAACAAAAGTAATACCAACAAATGCGTTGACAGCAACCGAGGCGCATCTTTTATTTCTGGCTGGCCATGACTCAGGGAGCACAGTTCCGACGGGCACGCGGTGCTCCATAGATACAAATGCAACGAAAGGGGAGCTTAGTTGTAACTTTGCGTTCTTCTTAACTAGCCATAACAACCTGTTATCGGGTTACGGCCTGATGTAAATACATTCTTTCATTGGAATTGTGGTTTTACGTGGTGGGTCCCAAACCCTATGCACAACCCTTATAAGGCCTGCTGGTCTCGAAAGAACCCAGTGTCATTGTTAGTTGCCTCATACGACAAGTTTTGACCTGCTGAAGTGGTATTCTCTAACCCGCTCACCACATGGGGGAACACTACTTGAACACTACGTTCTATACTTTTTAATAAACGAAATTACTTCAGCACAGTTCTAAGCCCCTTTGCAACACTCACAAAACGATCACGTTTTTTCGCTAACAAGATCGAAAACATCTTAATTAACTTTGGAAGACCCAGAGTCGACCATACATATGTGGTAATTAATATAATGCGCATGCCAATCCTGCAGCTGTCCACCCGCTGATTATTATACGAGGCTACAATACCTCTTACAAGTAGCTGATATTTGGATTCGCCCACACGAGCTTCTTGCAACGTCAGAGACTTTGAGTCTGCTGTTGTTGCTGTGTGGACTTTTTCTCTTAATTAATGACTGCAATTAGTTAACGTCGGGAAATGCGCTAAAAAGTATTTGCCAAAAGTAAAACTTGTATTACAAGGGCACAGGAACAAAAAGAGAAGAAGTTTTCGACTCAGGCTCGCCTGTAATGAGAAACTGCACTCGCTTTTTAAGGCGTTGATTGATCAGCGCGTCTCCGACGCCGACACCAACGTCTGAGTTGCATGCTGATGAATACGTGGCGCATTGGGACAAAAAAAGAATCAGTATTATATGCTATATAGAGATAAAAAACATATCGTATACATTTTATGTGAAAATATTTGCACAAGGCAATAAGTAATTGCCTGGCCGCGCATACATAAACAGCACGCGATAATATCACAAGTGTCAATCAATCGATCGACAATCGGCATTTGCCTAATATGTTGTCTCCGATTGGGTACTTATTGTCGGTTCAACGGCTCATGATACATGAACACTCATATCCATGAGTGGGACTTCAATCAAATGAATGTGATTTACGATCGGGATAGACAATGAATAAATCCCAGCGGCAGGTTCGCGCTTGAAGTCGCCCGACGACGATACGATTGAAATATGGCTTACAATTATTGTCATAATTTTATATGCGCCCAACAAGTAGCAACCAACTAACCAGCTAAGCAACAGTGATACGCCTCCAGCTGTGCTACCGTTTAATTTGATAAAGGCCACAAAGCACACCACATGTGGGCCCCATCCAGACCAACGTCGTCTTCATTTTCGGTCGATCTGTGCAAGCAACAAGATTGCAATTAATTCACGCGGATAAATCTTCAAGTGCTAACTACATGACAACAACAAAGTAGTTACATATTTTTATTTTTGCAGTGTACCCACACACACTCTCCGAGCAGAACATAACCAGACCAAAGCAAATCACGATCAGTAGAACGGAACTCTGATTGCATTCTGCGGCCAGCAAGAAGCTGAAGATCAGTAACAGCTGCCCCATCGTAGCCCCAGCCTCCATCGCCATCATCATCGCCGTCTTCGTCGTTTAATTTCAATTTGTTGGCTTGCAAAATTTATGACGGTTATTAGCAAAAGACATGCGGCTAACACATTCCTCATCGTGCGGCTTCGTCGAAACTCCCAATGTCTCTTGGTTTCCTGTCGGCATTGCACCCCGTGGTTGCTGCTACTGGACGCCATTTTGCTTAGCACGCCCGCGCAACTTGCTTTGCGATGCGGTGGCAATGTTTACTTGGTCCAGACAAATTTCATTGTAACTTGAGTAACTTGGTAGTTAGTAGTTGGGCTTGAACGGCGGCATGGTCTGGTGTGGCATGTATCCGCCTTTGTTGTGTGGTGCAGTTGTCTAGGCCATTGCGTTTATAGTTAGTCATGCTTTCTGCTGGTGAAGCAGTGTCTGCTGCTTCTTGCTTTATATTTATTGAGACTGCGATAAGCTTGTGTTACAATTCTGTTGGTGAGAGATAACAGGTAAAGATTGGTAACAAAAAAGTCAGCGGCTCTAGAGCTATGGCGCCTACACTTTGCTTTTATTCTTTTTACATAATTTGATGGTAGGTATTCTTTATAGGAAATAAGAAGGAAAATCTAAAGTAAGCACTCGCGACGGAAGAATTCAAAACGGAGTCACGGTGATAACACATATCGATGGATAACCTGATTTCAACTCTTAGGATTTTTCGTGTTATTCATCCGATGAATTGAATAAAAGTACAGTTTTATATTAAAGCAGTTGTCCACCAAAGTTCATGTGATAAAACTATTGTTAAAATTTGTTGACGTAATCGAAAACTCGATTTCTAGCGTTTTCTTTAGAAGTTTCGGTTTGGCCAAGGTACTGTCATAGTAGAAACTTTTGAGCGGACTATGAACGTGGTTGCACACCTAAGTAGCGGATCAGATTTGCAATAGAAGCGGGCTAGGCATACGAAATTAATTTATGTACCATGGCGTTGGTGATACCAGTCAAGGTGGCTGCCGTGGACACGGTCGAGGCGGATCCAAAAAACCAAGTAAGCAGCCTCTGGCTGGTGTAAAACATAAACATTTTGGTCATTCCCCACACCTGAAGCCTGATGTGTGATGCAGATCTACTAGCAGACAAATGCGCTGTTTACCTGCAAAAACACGCACAGACGCAACGCAGCTGAGATGTTCTCATCCAACGTAAGGAGGTGACTCCCTCTACGCACCATTAAGTTGTTAATAATATGCGCAGTCGCAGTTGCGTCATCAAGACATACATACATATAAATCTCTCCGACAAGAAGCAATGTGTTTCATATAAGGTGAGTGCGGTCAATGCGCATCCTTCAGTATCCTTTTCATAGGAATGACACAATTAATATGCGTCCAGCGATCGTAATCAATTCTGACCACATAGTCGCCGCAGACGCAGTTGTTCCCGATGACGCCGTCAGTCGCTAGTAACCTGAACACGTGCGGGTCATTAGTCGCAGTCACGCATTTTGAGCTCGCCCGCTGCCAAGCCGCCCATATATCCATACCAAAGGGCCCATGCCAGTTCGCTGGTTTATTTTAGTAGGAAATGATTTTGTACGCTTCGTTCGCTTTGGCTTTTATTCTCTCGGTGTTCACCTTTTTGGCGCTTATGAACTGCGAAATTTTTATGAGTAGCTGGAACTATGCTTAGCGATTAGCGCCTGGTGGTGCTGGTACTGTCACTGGGTCTGGTAACTGGTGTTGGTGGTTGGTAGTTTGTTTGGTTTGCTTTATTAGTTTCTAATGAACCATGGCAACAGAAAAGTGCACTAGCCCGACTACTGACTATTTTGTTTTGATTTTGTACCGGGTTTGTTCCAAGAAATTCTACTCCGAGAGTGGTTTAGGTACTTAACAACCGGCTAAACGTTATTTTTTGCCATTAGAAGTGCTAGTATAAATACTAAATCTCCTACTTTTAAGTGAAAGTTCCAATTTTAAGAAATGATAGTTATGAGAATATTTTAAAGTTTTTTTCCCAGTCTTGTTACAAATGTAAACTAAATTGCACACAATATGCAAGAACACCTTCTGCTCTACAACCGTGTGGCGAAAAGGATGTTGTGTTTGCTTCCTTGCGCATTGCCATCGCGACAATGCTCCAACAACAATCACAATCGAGCAACAAGAGCAGACACACAAATTATGGCGAATGCAGCAAAATGACGCTTTTAACCTTTTACGCCCGAATCGTGGGTTGATTTCATATTAATGGCAATTTAGGCCCACTAATGCATGCATTAGACCAAGGTAACAGATGCCAAAAGCCAACACGCGTCCAAAATAGCTTAGAAAAATAAATGTTTTTGGCCATAGACTGCCGCTGCACATAGCACGTGCGCCTTTAACGATTTTGTTTTCATTTGGTTTGCACTCACTCTCGGTCCTAATCACAACAAATGACAATAAAAGGCATAATAAACAAACAAAAAACAGCAAAAACCAAATGGGCCGGGTACAGTCGCGAAATACGCGACTATAACATACCCTATACTCCCTACGATTGAACTTGATTCTCACAGCTTTAATTCGACTATGACGCATAGATTGGTGACTGTTGCATTTTATACCCTGTACACAAAGTGTAAAAAGTTGCCTAACGTATCACATTTGGTTAACATTAATGTTAACTTTAACATTTCTGTTAAAAGTGAAATTCTGTTGCTGTTCATGGGAGAGGGGGCCTAAAATTGGCACATTATTAGCTATATCTTCCAATGTTCTTATCCGATATAAATAATTCTTACACTACACATGCACAGTTATAGTGTGCATAACTGTGCCAAGTTTCAATTGGATAGCTATAATGGTGTGGGCTAAAACCGAACGGGGAAAGGGGATGAGATATCGACATAATTCGACAAACTTAAACTGAATAGTAAAATGCTCATCTTTTGGTAAATAAATTTTTGACCTAGCTCTTATAGTCTCCGAGAACGGTGCGACAACACGGACAGACAGACGGACATTCTATTCTATATCGACTCGACTATTGATCCTGACCATTTTTGCCCATGGAAAATATGTCTGCCACGCCTCCATCTGCATGTTACATACATTGCACAAATCTATAATACCCTTTTACACTTTGTGCACAGGGTATCTAAGCGTTCGGTCGAATGCGCTTGTCGGGTCGTCTCCCCAAGCGCTTTGCCTAAGGCTTATTTACTGGACGTATCTCACACCGATAGAGCTCTGTGTAAATGTGTGCTGTCAGTGTGCTTAATTGTTTCGTTGTGTGCGAGTTTGCTTTTTGTATTTTTATAATTTCCAGTCTCAGATTTTCAAATTTTCGATAATTAATAAAATAGTAGGCTAGTATTTGACATTTTACAAATTTTGTTTACAACTTACAAATGTTTAGTTAAACATTTTAGTCTTAAATTTGATTTGTAAGATTTGTAGTCACATCCATGGAATAATAACACAAGCAACGCACTTTCTGCCGACACGAGTGCCAATTAGTTTTGAGAGCCTACTCATCCTTCCTCTTTGATATTCGCAGCAGAATGAAAAATTGGCACGCGAATTATGTAAGAGCAGCAGAATGTGCGTTCCTTGTATTATTATTCCATGGTCGCATAGACACAACACAGAAAGTTAACATAATGTAAGATCCATTTTGTATAAAAGTATTAGTCGGGATCATAGAACTGAACGTGTCGATATAGCCATGTCTGTCTGTTCGTGTTGTCGCACAGCAACCCCACCACCCGCAGTACAGTTACCTTGATGTTGTTCACATCAATTTTGAATACAAGTTTTAGAGGGGATCTTAGTGTATGTGGTGGGTTGTCGGGTTTTTGGGAAATTGTAAATAGGAGTCCTATAGTGCATCAGGTTTTGCTTTCGTTTCACTAAACATACATTTAAAGTTTATTTAACCGAATCGTTTTATATAATTTCTTTCTGTTGTAGGAAAAGTTGGGACCCGATAATGTTTTTTACGTTTTTAACATGTTTTTTATGTCATAACTACTTGACTTGATAATATATGTCCGCAGATATTTAAATAGTGGAAATTCATTGAATTTATTTATATAATCTTATTTATCATTTTGTTTTTTATGTTTTGATGATTTAATTTTGGCACAATATTTTAATATTCATTAACCTTTATTTATAAATAGCTGAAAAAAATGACCTCATATGTATATTTTCATATGTATAGTCTCATTTAATTTTGATTGGCATTTCGTATACTATATGAATAGAAAAGATACCGTACTAAAGTTGTAATCAAAAGAGCTAACAAATTGTCCAAATTCCCCTATTCGCAAGAAGAATATGCTAATCGATATTTGATTAAAATAAATAAAATATACAAAGATGATTTATTGCTACAGAATGTGCTAATTTTAAGATTATTTTAATCTATGAAATGCTCTCCAAAACTTAATGACATTTTCCCAAATATATTCAAATGTGTAAATTACTTTACTTCTAATGTTAATTTGTTACAATTTCCGGAATTTCGCTAATTTATTATTTTTAATATTTTCGTTTGTGGCATAAATTTAAGGTTGTGGAAGTTGCGGTAGCTGCCATTTGTGCCATTGAGTGGAATTTCCTCTATATGTCAACACACATAGCTGAATTGTGGACCTGATTTTTATACCTTATACAAAAAGTGTAAAATGTTATTATAGATGTGCAATGTATGTAACAGACAGAAGGAGGGGTGGTAGACTATATTTTCCATGGGCAAAAATGGTCAGGAGCAATCGCCGAGTCGATAAAGACATGTCCGTCTGTACCGTGTTGTCGCACCATTCTCGGAGACTATAAGAGCTAAAGAAAAAATTTGTTTACCACAAGATGCGCATATGCCCGAAAAAATACGAGTTTGTCGAATTTTGTCGATATCTCAGCCCCTTCCCCCGTGACAGATTTTCGGTGTTTTAACGCACACCATAAAAGTTATGCAATTGGAACTTGGCTCAGTTATGCACACTATTATTTATTAATATCGGATAAGAACTTTAGAAGATATACCTAATAATGTGCCAATTTTAGACCCCCTCTCCTATGAACTGCTAGAGAATTTCACTTTTTACAGAAATGTTAAAGTTAACATTTATGTTATTACGCACATACCCCTCAACACGTCGATATAAAAATTTACACAGAATTTTGATTTTCATGAATAAAATGGGTACATGGTATTCCACTGTCGGGCATTAAATTTTTTTATATTAAATTTGCCTTTCTTTATATGCTTGTACTAAATGAAGGGCTTACAAATCTGTGTAGATTTGAAATGCATTAAAAATGAGTTGAATGAATATAATTGGAGAATTATAGAGGCAGCTCACATGCACACAGATAGGTATAACCAAATATACAAAATCATTTATGTATAATATAATAGTACACCGTTAAAAATGGGCCAGTTGCTCCTTTATATAAGACTGTTGCCCAGTTACTGGGTATACCCATTCCTAGCACTCGGGCAGCATTTCCCATTGTGCCAACTTAAGCCTCACAGACCCTTTAATTTTGAGCCTAACGTCGAAACAAGGTAAGAACCAGGAATTTAGTCATGCGAAACACAACGTCGCATCAGTTTGATGCACAAGCCCCATAACTTAATCGCATGCATCAAGTAACTCCGAATGGCGTGAGCATCACTTCAGTTTCCGTCCATGTACAGTTTGGCAAGTAGCTCATGCCAAAAATCGCATTATTAATTGCAGCAGATTTGATTAATCTGAGAATAATGAAAACCCAACTTTTCGACCACAGCTATGTACTGGCGAAGGGCTGGCGTAGAGTTGCTTTCATAACATTAGACTTACTATGCTTAATTGTAGAAATGAGAAATATGCGGAAACGCTGACAATTCCGCTTCAGCGTCAACTGCACTTGTCGCATCACTTGATGACGTGCCCCACTGCCCGTGAGCTGCAGTGCATGCCAGTCGTATTGTAGGTAGCTGCTGCCATCTTCACTCCTAGCTTCCATTCATGCTGCCTGCTAAATGACACAAAAATATGGGCTTAACCGGAAACGGATGTATTATCTGCGCTAACTGCGCTGTGCCTTGCTGTTCTGTTGTGCTCTGGGTTGTTCAGTTAGTCGCCGGGTTTGTTCTAGCTTGCCGAATCGTGGAACTAATAGAATATTATAAATTGTACTCTCAGCAAGCATGGAGTATGTAGAACCTGTGCCTTATCCACTGACCCACGGCTGACAGTCGGCATGTCAAAACGTCAGTGTGTGTGAATCGTTACGCTTCCATAAGCTTGTTGGGTTGTGCTTTTTGCGGCCTGGCCGCTATATGTTTGAATTGTGGTGTGGCATGCAAAACTTGAGCTACAGTTAGTTTGTTGCATGTGTGTCATGTGGCTTTGGCTGGACAGTTTGTTGGGTCTTTTCAACAGACTGCGTCCGCTCGATTGCGCCTGCTTGCATGTCTAACAACGGGTGGCGCTTTCACTTTTTCCAAGTTTTATCATTCATTCTAGAAGTACATTGACCTGTAGGTTTGTGGTGCATTTGGATGGCTCAAGGGCAGCTACTAGTAGATTTGCGCTTATAAGAAAGTTGAAGTTATGGATAGAAGGAAATCTTGCTGGTTTTAGATATTTTTACGCTAAGGCTCGCTTTACATTCGGTCAGGTTTCAATTCTTAAAAACTATAATTACAATTCTTTCTCATGTGGTACTACGTACTAAAGTTTAGATTCTACATGATTTTTTTTTATTTCCAAAAAGCTAAAACGGCCACGGCTCAAACATTTTTCAATCAACAATAAGATGGCATAATACGTCAGGTATAGCTGCAGCTGCCTTACAGTCTGCTCAATCATAATACATTTGCATCTTTTTAGAGGGATCACGAATAGAAGTAGACAATTGATTGAGTCATTTTCAAACAGGGGAACATGTGAAAGTGATCGAGGCCGCAGATGTGGCAGTGCCAGGCAGTACTTTACTTTTTTATTATCCATTGCGTGGCATTGAAGCGATATACAAAATAACAACAAGCAATATCAAAGGTCGAAAGGAGTAAACGAGCATTGCCGTTTGTCTCCTTGATCTCCTGTTATCGTCATGACTGCATTCTTGTTTTTTTTCCTTTCTGATTTGTGCACGCATGATCAATTCCTTTCTAGAAGACATGAAAGTAGTACATATTTACTTTATGAACATTCTATTATGGTTATCCAATTTTTCTGATCTTCAAATAACAATATAGTATATAAAGAAATATTTAAACTATGTAGGATAATATGTCATTATTAAACAAACTTATCATATAACAGAACTTTATGCCATTCTTTTTGAACTAGATCAGGACAAAACCCCAATTTCCAAACTTTAATTATGCTTGCAATCTTTTTGGATGGTCTGGAATTTTTTTAACAGAATAGAAACGGTTGCGCATTAACTAGCGTATTATTGCGAAACTCAGCAGCATTCCTGGACTTTTCAAAATATAATTATATTTATATAAATAAATAATATTTTGCAGCAATATAATCAGCATGGTTTCATCAAACAGAGATCAATGAATACTTCTGCAGCTCTTGGTCTTGCTAAAATTTGACTAAAATTTTGTTTTCCTTCTTTCTTAGAATCACACTTCAAAGGAAAACCCCAAAATTTTCCATTTAATGGTGAAGCAGCTTAATCAATAAAAGTTATCCATTGACCAATTCTGTTTAACAAATTTATTGTCGACCCTCCGTATATTCTACATTCAATAAAAAACTAAATGTTTAAAGATGAATTTGAACTTTACTCCTTCACTCTCTGAAACCCAAAAAAGCACCTGGCTTGGATAAAATTGATGCAAGAGTGGCCAAAGCGCTACCAATGGCGGGGATCCTCGCCCTTACCAAAATTTTTAACGCGATTTTGCGTCTGGCTTATTTTCCGCAGGAGTGGAAATGTGCCCAGATCGTAATGATCCTTAAGCCATGCATGCCAGCAACACAAATAACTTCATATCGGCCGATTAGCCTGCTGCCGTTATTCTCCAAAGTATTTGAAAGAATACTTTTGGACAGAATTTTAGCAGCAGGTAAGTCGGATACACCCATTCCAGACCACCAGTTTGGTTTTCGCCCAAGGCACAGTACACCGGAGCAAGTGCACCGTGTAGTGCAACACATCGCAAACGCTTTCGAGAGAAAACAATTCTGCGTAGGAGCTTTTATAGATGTGAAGCAAGCTTTCGACCGTGTCTGGCATGAGGGTCTTCTTCAGAAACTCAAAATGGCTCTGCCTGCCCCGCACTACCTGGTTTTAAAGTCCTACCTAGCTAACCGAACATTCAGAGTCGCTGTCAAAGATGATTTATCAAAAGAGCACACCATTACAGCCGGTGTACCACAAGGCAGCGTCCTCGCCCCTTTCTTGTACACTATGTACACTGCTGACATGCCATCTCCAGCTATTGATCGGAACGGGGAGAGGCACATGCTTCTAGCCACTTACGCTGACGACTCAGCAGTTTTGGCTACAGCTTCTAAACTACAAGAAGCCTCTAACAATCTGCAAGCCGAGCTAGACAAAATCGGGACATGGGCTAAGAGATGGAACATACAGCTTAATGGTGAAAAATCAAGCTGCGTCCTTTTTTCCCTGAAGGCTGGACAGTGCCCCACCTTTTTAATGAATGGTTCTCCAATACCAATAAAAAGATCCCAGCCTTATTTGGGAATTCATCTTGATTCAAAGCTACGGTGGAGCGACCATATTCGCGCTATAACATCGAGGTGCACAACAAAATTATCCAAATTGGACTGGCTTATAGGCAGCAGTAGTAAGCTCTCGACCCACAACAAAACCACCTTGTACAAAAGTCTTGTGGTGCCCACTTGGACGTATGGCATCCAGATTTGGGGTACTGCCGCCAGATGTCACATGCTAAAAATCCAAATCATGCAAAACAAGGCTCTACGAGCAATTGCGAACGCCCCTTGGTACATTCGACACCGGATCTTACACCGCGACCTCGGCATACCATTTGTGGGCGATACACTAAACAGTCCTCAGTAGCCGCTATGCAGAGCGGCTTAGGTCGCATCCAAATTCGCTTGCTCATGCTCTAGCTGGGCATCAACCAAGAAGACGGCTGAAACGCCTGCACCCAGCTGATCTGCCTAGCAGAAAAATAATTTAAGCGTTACCTTTATTTAACATAGTATGTATTAGTGTAAACTAAATGTAAATAATGAAAATACCCCTATTAATCGTATAAAATTTAGTATAAAATATTTGTTAATTAGTGTGTAATTTGTGTGATAACCATGTTTCAATGTAGTATTATATATGTTATAGTCTTAATCAAAAAATCAGTGTTATGTTATAACGTGTAATGATGTAAAATAGTGCAAATATTGGATTAAAGCCTTTTGTCCGGCTGATTGCCTCTACAATAAAAAAAAAAAAAAAAAAAAAAACTCCTTCACCTTATTTATTCAGTACGTTCCCGAAAATATTTGTTAATGGCGTCATCATCAATCATCCACATCTGAATCCTCTTAAAGGCGTGGCACACCATAAGTTCATGGGCAAAGTCGACCGTGAGCAATAGTTAAGTCAATATAGCCAAGTTTGTCTGTCCGTTTATGTGTCCTTGCTGTAACCAAGCTCTCGGGGACTATAAGAGATAGAGACACAAAAATGTTACCAAGGAATGAGCCTTATCGGCACGCAGATAAAGTTATTCGAATCATATCTCATCCCCTTTCCTGTGTGAGTACTTTTTCATTCGCAACCTAAAAGCTGTTCGATTGAAAAGGTTATGTACACTGTTAATTTGTACTTGTGGTGTGTAAATGATCAAGATCAGATGGAAACTTTAAAAGATATAGGTAACAAGGTAGTATTTTTATATAATAAATTCACTTCTTATAGAAATGCTAATATAGAATCTTTAAAAGAAATTTGATTTTCTTAGGCAGGATTAGTACAGGCACCGTCCCTACTTTCAGCATAAAATTTTTTGTTCATTAATCGAGGGAGAATGCTTGGTTAACCATAATTTGCAATTGCGCCCGTCTGGTGTATCTGGATCTCAGATACCATAAGAGATAAAGAGATCAAACCAAAATTGACCACAAGATGCGCATAGGCCAGATGCGGATGAAATATGTATGTCCAATCATGTTAATATCTCCCTTTCCTACTTGTAGGAATTCCGCGGCTTACACCAACGCTATAAACACCATCCGATTGAAGCTTGGAACAGTTATGCACAACTTTAAATGATACAGACAAAAGTGTACCCATTGCAGACCCAATTAAAACTGCAACAAAATTGGATTAACTTTAGGAGTATCCTTGTCTGAGGCGTCTTTACCATTATTTATTAGGATTGGGTTTTCCGTACCCTGATCCCAACCTTCTAAAGCCTGGGGTGGCTTCGCTGCGGACATTAGCTCACTATACCAACACCGGGCCGCAATTAGAGCAGCTAACTAAGAGACACAGCGACGAGGTTGTGCGTCATCTTGGTTAAGGCAGAGTTTGTATCACCCAAAGCAGCCAAAGTTATCATGCGGCAAAGCAAAGAACGTGCGGTCCAGTTCACAGACAAAGCTGGACATCATAAAGCCGCAATCCAAAACGGATTGCTGTGGCTTTTTTCGCTCAACTGCCAGAGCAGCTCTATTAACGTCCTTGGATGCCAACGCCAACAACCAATGCAGTGAAAGGAACGGCCTAAAAGAAGATCATGTTGCTGAGCGATCTCAATATATGTTTCGTCCACTTATATAGTTGTTTTTAAAATCTTATATTTTGTGTTTGATTAATCTGTCAAATTTAAAAGGAGTTACTTAAATTAAAAAATAAAATAAAATCTATGCAGCCGGAAGTCTACGGTATACCACCCGATTTGAGCATCCGTCACGGAGTGCGTATTTATGCACTGACCGTATTACTTGCTCTAGTCGCACTTGTCCAATGGAGCTTACTGGGATATTTTTGGGACTTGAAAAACCACAAGCTACCGGTGGTGCAGTACGGGTTGTGGGTGGTAGGCACCTTCCTTGGCATATGTGCACTTGCCTGGACAAACTTTGGACGCAAATTTCCATATAATGTTACTATTATTATGGCCATAGTCGAAAGTTCTACAATCTACATTGCCATAGAGCAGAAAAATACTAAAGGCTTACTGGTCAATTCTTATGCGAGCATCATTGTTATAACTGTTGTAACGGCATCCATATTCTGGGGCGCCTATTTCCCTATGATAGTAGTTCCTGGAGATTTAATGCTAAGTATAATGCTGGCTCTTGCAAACATTATGGTGGCCGTGTTCTTCATCAATGTGCTCTTCATTCACAATAGCTCCATGTATTCTATTGTACGCAACTTTTTCGCCTTGTTTGCTATCTCTATGATAATGTGTACGGCAACAATTATACACGATCGTCAATTTAATGTACCCAAGAATGAATACCTCTTCCTTAGTGTATTACTGTTTTTTAGCTATATGATATTGCAAGAACGCTTTCTGGACCTGGCCATAGGCAAGTACACAAATTAAGAGCAGGAAAAGAGCAGATTTATTAAGAGATTTCATTATTTCCTATGGAGGACCACCGCGATTCCATCCGAGCAGCATACAATCTTCATCACGGCACATATAGCACTCCGCTATTTTCAGTAGCGCATACATATACAGCAGAAAACACACGATTATAAAATTTACAAAGATTGTCGTTAGAAAGCAGATATGTACATTTTTGCTGCAAATCCAAGTACAGAGCAACAGTAGCGTAAGCAGGAGAGAAAGCGATTCGAAAAGGCATGATTTCTGCCAATGTCTTATACAATTCATTTTCGATTTGGTGTTGCTAAATTTTGAGTGTTACAAACGGATGTGTTACAAACAGTTGGGACGGTGCTTGCCGGTAGAGTACTCTGTACGCATTGTACAAAAATAAAACAAATTAATGCCTTGTACTAGATCAATTTTTATATATAACATATATTTTATATGGATAGTATAGATAAATTAATACAAATGGAAGATCCAAACAAAAATATGGCGGGACCCACAATCGACGTGAAGAGGGAGATGCGAACTTATCTGCATGGCAGCTACTTAGACCCAATAACTTATTGGATGCCTAAGAGGCGGTCAGCCATCCCACGATTTTGTGTCTTAAATGCATTTTATCTAGGATAATATCTGGCCAAGATTATAAAGGACCTTATCAAGCAGGAGTCCGCGTACGTGGCTAGTGCGTCCAGCTCCCTTCAATGACAAACCTTTGACATATAGGTGTAGCGCGCCCGTTTACTGTTGAAAGTTGCAGAATCGTAGTAGCTTCGGGCATGAAGCTCAATCAGGCCCCTTTTAGGGGCGGCTATGTGCTGACTTTAATGGTTGCGGCCCCTTTGGGAGTTTTCGTAGCGGATGTGGTTTAGACTCAAAAGCGAGAAGTGTCTACACGGTGGGGAGTAACATCTAACAAACAGGGTCCGAGGGGATAGACCTCGGGCCATACCAAGGTTGAAGTACTTATGGAGAATATTGATATTGGTAAAAAATATATATGCCATGTGGTGTATTATAGTTTATTATAGCCCACCATAATTCATTGTAGTACACCATAAGTATGGAATTCTGAGTTGACAAAACAGTACCCATTTTCCCAAGTTTGACTTTTTGCAAATTTTTGTATCTTGCCATGAGTCGTATGGGCTTTATCAATGTAACTTTATGGTGTATTTCTCTCACGGAGATAGGTCTATAGCGAAACTTTATCTGAATGAATTGTGGGTGGTTGGGGCGGTTGATTCGAAAGAAGGTCAACATTGAATATAATTTGATGAATTAATCCCCAAGTTCTTATTACATTAGTGATATATAAATAGTTGAAACATCAATATGACTAAAAACTTCAGCTGCATTTTTCGAGCTATGGACAGACGGCCATGGCTATTTCGATTTGACTATTACTAATGGTAATTTTAAGAAATGGAATACACAATAAAATAATTGTTGCAGTTTAAAGGAAAACAAATTTATATGCCCGACTCTTGAAATATTCTCTACACTTTTACACTTCCGTGAGCAACTTTGCAACATGCAAATTTTAGGTGTTCCATATGTATTGAACAGCTGGTAAATAATTTTACTTTTATTCAAAAACTCTTACAAATGTCAAGATATTGTTTTAACGAACATCTGTTGGCGTAAAAATGCTTGATCTGTTTTACGGTACGAGCTGTGTAAATATTATTTTTCGGGTTCTTCCTTAACACACAACAAGTAGAATAATTTCGTATTATAAATCGAAATTATTTCATTTATTATTTTTTGCGAAAGAGGGATCTCTTATACACAAATAATTAAAATTATACAAATATGTTTCGCTCACTGTCATAAGTCAACAAATTTTATGCAGACAGTTTTTGTTTAAATTTTCAAATGTGGACGGAAGTATCCACTTTCATCTCTCTTTTCAAAAGATGGATATGCCTGTAAACATTTTTCTATTGAGAAGGGTTGGTTATTATGGGGCAAAAATAACTTTTGTGCTCATATCGCTTGAGCCAATGCCGTTGAATTTTGAAACATAGATCAAAAACACTTTTATAAATATATGTGGCAATTTTCAAATCAATATGTTGTTAAGGTAAATCGATTGCGGGGGAAGGGGGCTTCTATTGAAATAAGGTGCATACAGTGTTAATGACTTGGCTCACACGAGTCTCCACACCAAATTTTGTAACTCTAGCTCACATGCATACATATCTACTGTTGGTTATATTTAATGCAGTGAAATAAAGACACAGGTTAATAAAAGTAATATGCACATCTTTATTGCGCGCTAACCTTAAACGCCGCCTTTTTTATTCTAGAGGACTCTCGATTGTTTATCGATATTGTAATCGTTACAAGTCTACTTTTCACTTATCGGATATAACATTAGTGTTGCTTAATACTACCATTTATTTTTAACACCTCTTCTCAACATAAATGTTATTTTAATTCTGTCATACTTAACAATTTCATATGCTTTTGCTTATTTAAATTTTTAGTACAAATATCTGCTATCATATTTGTTGTATCAACATATTTCAAAACAATTTCATTTTTATCCACTAATTCTCGTATAAAATGGTACCTTATGTCGATATGTTTGCTTCTTGCGTGATACATGTGAATTTTAGCAAGGTTCTGCGCGCTGAGATTATCGCCATAGACACATAATGGACGATCAGTTGAGAAACACCAATTTCTACCAAAAGCCGTTTTAAATAAACCGCCTCTTTTGCCGCAGCTGCTAGCGCCATGTACTACTTAGAGCCACTGTAGTTTGCTTGTGTGACTCCCAAGAAAAAGCCGCTCCAGCCAGGAAGAATATATAACCTGTAAAAGACTTTCGATCAATTATATTACCACCCCAATCCGCGTCAGTATGGTCCTCTATTGGTCTTCCTGTCTTGTGGTAATGTAGCTTTAAAGTCTTGGTGCTGGCCAGGTATCGAAGGTCATGTTTTGCTCCTACTTTAAGCTCGACAGTTGGATTTTTGTTCATCTGTGATAGCTTGCACACCGAATGCAATATGTCAGGTCGTGTGGAAATCGCCAGATACATCAAGCTGCCAATTAATGCTTGATATTTCGTCACATCAACCAATTTTGAATTATCTGAAGGAGCTCTAATTTGGTATCCAGCATCCAGTGGTGTTGCTGCTGGCCTACAATCCTGCATTTTGTGCTGCTGTAGTTACATTTCAATATATTTTGTTTGACCTACAAACAATTCTCCCGTTTCTTCAGAACGCTATTGAAATTGATCCAAGAAAGTTCTCTATTTTTCCTTTATCGATTGACTTAAACTTTTTGCCAATGTAACTTTTAATGGCTTGCAAGTAGTCCTTGCTTTTACTTGCGATTAATATATCATCAACGTATACTGCAATTAAGTTTATGTTGTTGTTGATAAACTTAGTATACAAACATGGCTCGCTGCTACATGGAACAAATCCAAAATCTTTTAGAACGCTATCCAATTTAGCATTTCACTCCCTTCCAGATTGTTTTAAGCCGTAAATAGCTTTATTGAGCTTTGCTACTCTATTTGGATACTTCTTGTTGATAAACATCCCTGGTTGGTTCATATAAATCTCATCTCGCAGCTCTCCATTTAAATAAGCTGTACACACATCCATTTGGTGTAGATGTAACTGAAGTTTCACTGCCAATGCAAATACCATGCGTATTGTTGCATAGCGTACAACTGGCGAATAGGTTTCATCCTAGTTGATCCCATACTGCTGGCTGCATCCTTTCGCAACAAGCCTTGCCTTGTAGCGATCGATGCTCCCATCAGGTGCCGTTTTTACATTAAACACCCACTTGTTGCCAATTGCTTTCTTACCAGAAGGTAGGTTCGCCAATGACCAAGTTTTGTTAGCAATTAGAGAGTCAAATTCATGCTGCATTGCTTTCTTCCATTCAGCTGATTTATTGCCCGACATTGCTGATTTAGTATTCTCTGGAATTGTTACCTCTTCTGTTGTCTGTATGACGTTTAGCCTATGCTTCCGTTTAGCTGGTCTACCTTGTGACCCGGTACGAATAATACGTGGTCGCCCTGGACCGTATTGTATGGATTCGGTATCATTGTCGGAATCTACTGTTGAATCGTCTTGATTCTCATTCTCGGCATCATCAAGAACTTCTGCATCCTCGTAGTCTGTTTCTGGGGAGGAAGGACGTGATTGCTTTTCACAAATAAGTTGCTCATCATCTCTGTTTAGCATACTAGAATAATCAATATAAGTTTTATTGCCCAAATTACAAATCTTAATCAAATTTTACATCACGTTTTACTACTATTTTATCTTGTTCTGGATCATATAATCTGTAGCCTTTTACTTGGTTACTATAACCAACAAATATATTTTCTCTCCCTTTGGCCTTAAACTTGCCTTTCTGTGTCTTATCAAGTCCAATCGCCAGACATCCAAAGGTTCTAAAATGTTTAACGCCAGGTTTACGGCCAAAAAACATTTCAAAAGGTGTTGTATTTTCCAATACTTTCGTTGTACATCGATTTTTTATATATGCTGCGCAAGCACATGCTTCAGCCCAAAATTTCTCGTGTAATCCTGCGTGTACCAACATGGATCGTGCCATTTCTACGATTGTTCGATTGTATCGCTCAGATACTCCATTTTGCTGAGGCGTATAAGGTACTGTGAGCTGTCTTCTAATACCTTGATCACGCAAAAAATCGTCAAAAGCTTTATTCACATATTCGCTTCCATTGTCACTTCTCAATGTCTTAATTTTGTAGCCAGTTTGTTTTTCTACTTCTGACTTATATGTTTTAAAATGTTCGAATACTTCACTTTTATTTTTCATAAAGAACACCGTTGCGTATCTAGACTTATCGTCAAAAGGTCCACATACGTCAGAGTGTATTAGCTCCAGCAAGTCTTTAGCACGATATTTTGTCTCTTCAAATGGCTGAGAACAAATTTTAATTTTCATACATGACACACACGTAATGTTTTCTCTGGTTTGCATTTGTCCCATACCGTACACAATCTCATTCGACGCGAGTTTGTATAAGCTTTGCAAATTAATATGGCCAAAACGATTATGCCATCTCATAACATTTTCATATGATGCTAAGTTTATTGACCCATGAAAATTTTTGAAAACATATAAGCCGTCTTCTTTTGATGCCACAGCTATCACCAAATTTTCTTTAGTTATTTTTAAAACCGCACACTTATTGTAGAAACGTATTTGCAGTCCATTTTCTGTGCCTTTTGCAACTGAGAAAAAATTTGTTTGCAACTCCGGAATATGCAAAACGTTTTTAAGATTAAACCCTGATTCATTGGTTTTAATATGCACCGTACCAATACCAATAGCATTTAATGTTTTCTCTTCTGCCACAATCACTTTTTGTTGTTTTTCAACGAAGTCTGAGAATAAATTTCGATTATTTGACATAAAGCATGAAGCTCCACTATCAACTAACCATCCCTCGGGGATGAACGAATTCTTATTAGAATAAAGAGCAACGTTTTGTGGCATACACATAAACGATCTCTCACTTTGCTGTTGAGTTTGTTTTTTCTGCCCGTTGTTATCGTTATCGTTTTTTGCTTTGTCCTGCCGCTGCCGGCAAGTTGCTACAAAACATTTACCGTTATTTCGCTTTTGTTGTTTTTCATAATTGCCTTTGTATTTGCTGTTTTTTTACCATGTAGGCTTGCTGCTCGCTGTTTGAATTTGCACTCGTTGCTTGGTTTCTGCGATCTGCTTCTTCCAATAATTTATTTCGCAACGTAACGAAATTTGGAAGTACATCTCTTGTTTCAATTGCAATCACAAAGTTCTCAAATGATTTTGATAAACTTGATAATAGTATGATTATAATTATTTCATCACTTAGCGAAATTCCCGCTTCGTTTAACTTGTCAATTATACTGTCAAATTTATTTAAATACTGCACGACACACATGCCGTCTGACAAACGTGGATTTAATAAACTTTTGTACAATGTCACTTTTTGCGCTGGTCCTCTTGGTTCATAAATCTCTTTTAGATTTTTCCATGCCTCTGCGGAGGTCTTACAATTTTTTATGTAATTTAGTTGCGTTGGTTTCACTGATAAAATAATTGACGCCAAGGCTTTCTCGTCTCGTCTGCCTTTATCCATACATCAGCGTTTTCGTATGGATTTTTATCAACGCCACTTGCGATTTTCCACAAATCCGAATGAATTAAAACACCGCGCATTTGAACACACTAAACCGCATAGTTTTTATCGTCTAACTTTTCGATCGAGTACATATTATTCGCCATCTTGAAATTTTATTCATACACCGAAGTAACTTTGGACACACCAACAATTAATTTCTTTTTTTGCCGGACATATCAGACACTAATTGATTTTTATTTACTTTTAAACTTGTCTTATTGCATTTCTGGGCCCATAACCTATGTTGGTTATATTTAATGCAGTGAAATAAAGACACAGGTTAATAAAAGTAATATGCACATCTTTATTGCGCGCTAACCTTAAACGCCGCCTTTTTTTATTCTAGAGGACTCTCGATTGCTTATCGATATTGTAATCGTTACAAGGTTACTTTTCACTTATCGGATATAACATTAGTGTTGCTTAATACTACCATTTATTTTTAACATCTACATGCAGTGGAATTTTGGAGCAGTTTATAGGCGAAGGGCGGTGAAATCATCCTATTTTTGACTATAACTTTTGATGTATTTATCCGATTTCGATCATTTCGAAAACAAAGAGGCACATAAACACGACGCACTTTTCTGACGAGTTTCGGTAGATAGATTCAACGGATCGGCTGTAAACCGCGTAAATCTGTCACGGGGTAAGGCGTAAGATATCGACTTGATTCGATGAACTTTGGTAAATTTTTTTTTTTGCTCCATTTTGCTCTTATTGTCTCTGAGAAACACGTTACAACATGGACTGACGGACGGACATGGCTATATCGACTAGACTATCGCTCCTGATCATTTTTGCCCATGGAACATATGGTCTGCCTTCTTCTGCCTGTTACATACATTGCACAAATCTATAATACCCTTTTACACATTGTGTACAGGGTATACAACAGAATTATTTGTTATATTTTGTTTGGTGTTGTGTATTTTCTTGTTAATATATTGTGTACTCTCCACGTGATAAGGGAATATGTCATGCTCTTTGCTACTAAGTGGGAGCAAATTAAACCCTTTAAAAGTGTATTCTGCAAAATCGCATTATTTTTATTTATTTATTTATAAACACATTGAGTGTAATGTAAAAATTTTAAAAAAGCTTGACAAGAGATTATGTATTTTGTCTGACTGATGATGGAATTTGGTTTTTTTCTATAGCGATTTTTTGTGTGTTTTATAATGTCTGTTATATTGTGGTAATTAGTGAAATAAGTGGAACCCAGGAACCCATATGATCTTAATATTCGTCGAAAGGGCTCCTATGAGTTGTCTTTTTTGTAAGGGATAGAATGATTAGATTGATAAGTTGGCTATAGATTGCAGGGCTGCAAGTGAGTCGGTACAGATACTAAATGAACTAGCGAAATCATATTTTGACCCATCAGAATATATAAATGTATGATAAGGGATAGAATGTTTAATTTCAAGGAATTTTTTAGAAGTAGAGGCTTTTGGGAGTATGTGGCCGAGGTTTGGATAAACGGTAAATCGAAACTCTAGATTTAATCGACAAAAATGCGTAAATATACAAAAAATGACATAAAATCTCATCATGCTTTTGCAAAATTTTCACTCCTATTAATAGGAACGGGAAGGTAACCGGAAGGGGAGAGGAATGAAGTGTAAGAAGATGAAGGTAGAGAAGGAGGAGGAAGAGGAACAAAAAGTGGAAAAGGAACATGAAGAGGAAGAAGAAGGGAAAAACAAAGTGGAAAAGAAACATGGAGATGAAGAAGAAGAAGATAAAAAGGAAAAGGGTGGGAAGAAGAAGAGAAAGAGAACGAAGAAGCAGAAGAGAGAGAGGAAGAGAAAGTGAAAAGGGAAGAGAAAGGGAAAGAGGAAGAAGCAGAAGAAGAAATAGAAAATGAAGAAGGGGAACGGGAATGGGAATGGGAAAAATAATCTGCTCTACCTCGAGAGGAGGAACACGGTGGTTGGTAGCACAGCCAATATAATTTGAAAGAGGGAGAGGCAAAAGGGGAGGTAGGGCTAGAGTTCTACCGTCTCTAGAGGTAGCGGTAGCGGTAGAGGTAGAAGTAGAGGTATGTATAGATTCATGAAAATGTATTTCGTTTAGACGATATTTGTGCATTTGTGATTACATTGTATCTGATACAATATATACAATGAATTTATTCCAGCTAGTGGTATTGTAGATTTGTGCAATGCATGCAACGGGAAGAAGGAGACTTGGCAGATGATAAGTTCCATGGGCAACAATGATCACTAGTTATAGTGGTGACGAACAAAAGATGTGCAATTTCGTTACGCAGATAAAGTTTTACGAATCATGTCGATGCCTCACACCCTTTCATAAAAACTAACCGACTGAAACTCGGTACATTTATGCACATTGTTGCTGTGCATGTGTAGTGTACAATTCTTCTTATCAAGATAACATAGAATTTTTGAAGTATAGAGGTAATGATGTGCCGATTGTAGACCCATTCTCCTACAAACAGCAGCAAAGTTTCACTTTCATAGACATGTTACGATTATTGGTATATAGACTCATATACACCAAACAATGGTGACATATTGCCGAATAATTTTTATTTGAAAAAATATGGCAAAGCACAATAAATCCTAAGTATTTAACTTTGATCGATTTATCAATTTTGTGAATAAATTTGCAGCGCTTCTTAATTTAAAAAAAATCTTAATGAACTCTGAATTGTATTATATTAATTTTATAATAAGTTAATGATACTTTCCATTTGAATGTAATCTTTTTTATCTATAATATTGATACTATTTCTATTCTTACATTTTCGGTTGCTTTTCCCTAACTTATACTCCAACGCAATTATAGCACTACGTCTCGATTTAAACTTGATTATAAAGTAACTATTTACATTAAGTATCTTTTACTGCCACTGGGCGCTGCTAAGCTGCCGTAACTAAAGCTAATGCCATCCAAAGAAAACAGGACTACTAGGCCAGTAAAGCGTCGTTGTTCAAGACAAACAATGTGACAGCTGCGCAAAACAAAGGATGCAGAGCGGCAGCTCTAAATCCGTAAACAATGGCCAGCCATTAGAAGCGCCTGCGCGATCCACTTAAGGTCCGAATACACTCTCGCGGGGAGGCGCGAAAGCAAGCCGAAAACTAGTTATGAGTCACACAAATCTCAGACTACGTAATGGAATCTATTGCTGCACGTTAGTGTGCCGCTATTTAGGGCTTTGTTTCGAGTGCGAGCAATCCAACCAAACTCGGTCCAACTCCAACCCCAACCCTTTTAGGGTTTCCGCGGTCACTCGCGGCCTGTACGCAAAAACAATCAAATAGCACAGACTTGATTATGACGACGATGATGATGATGACGGCCAGCGTCGACCGCCACTGCCACCAGCAGCAGCAATGACAGCGGTAACGACCAACGTAGCTGCAGCTTTATCTGCACATCTGGAACAGAGCTAGTTACCTTGGAAAAATCTTGAACGAAAATCGTGGGAATTTTCCCAAAAGCACATAACGAATGCAATTAAATTCCTAAACGGTCGCGGCCGTGTTCCGCCTGCCTTCCTTTGGCACCGCTTGGCTCATAACGATTGTCATGTATAGGGGTGGAAATGAGCACGCGGAAAATATTGCCATCAGAAAGCTACGCTATTTTCTATAATTTTCACCCCCAAAATTTATAAATATACAAATTCAGCTTGTTGCATGGAAAAGCATACATATAAGCCTATGTTGCTTTGGTCAGCTATCGCGCAGCGTTCTATTTTGTGATTTACCTTTCCGGTGAGAAGCCGCGGAAGTGCCGTAAATCTTGCAGGGTCTTTACCTTTACTGTTAACATTAATGCCACAGCTAAAGACTTTTCTATGGCATGGTAGGTGGCATGGGGTTGTTGCCGTGTGCGACAAACGTGGGAAAGTTTGCCAGTGTTTGCAACAGGCGTCACGGCATTTTTGCTTAATTAAATGCAACGCAATGTGACAGTAGTTTGATTTTGACTTGATAAAGCTTAGCATTTTGATGTGGCCAGATTGATACATAGTTCCAATTTTGAAAAGGCAAAAACCAATATAAGTACATTAAAATGCTACCAATTCGGGAACAAATTTATGGGTGAGTACTAGAGTGAGTACCTTTTTAGCAGGAAATTTTAAATTACTCACTTCTTTACATGCTTGTAACAGCATCAACTACAAGTCGGTTCACTTGAAACCAGAATCAATGGTTTGAACATCAGCAACCAATCATTGCCAACAAATGCAGCCGCGTCCTGGGCTTAATGGCAAATAATTACAACTTGTTCGCACATCATTCAAAACGCTGAAAAATAAGCATATGTCAGCATGCCATTATTAGTTCGCCAAAGAAGAATATAGCCGCCGCACAGTGGATCCAACTGACTTCTTTTTCGGCGAAAATCATAACTTTTGAGGAAGTAAAGATATTTTTAAAATTTAAAATGCATATAACAGAGAATTCCTTAAGCTTTTGCGATACTCTGCGATAAACATGCTCTGAAGAGAGGGAGCTTCAAAAATAAGTAGTAAAGTTCGATATTATATACACCAAAAGTCTTATCCTTGCACCTATAAAATGTGCTTATTGCTTAATAAATCGTTCAAATTTTGAAAATCTGTTGTAAAGATGTTTGCGTTCTATTTTGATCTTATTGTATACATATTGCCAAATAGACAAACTTTCGACGAGGACGATTTGATGAAAAATAAGCACAATTTAGAACATGGAATTTTTCCATGACATGCAAGGATAAGACATTTGCAGTATATAATATCGAACTTTACTACGTTTTTTGAAGCTCCCTCTATACACAGCTTATTCATCGCAGTGCATCGCAGAAGCTTAAGGACTTCTCTGTTCTATGCATTTGAAATTTTGAAAATATCTTTACTTCCTCAAAAGTTATGATTTTGGTCGAAAAAACTGGTCAGTTGGGTCCACTGTGCGCCGTTGCTTTTTGTCGATGTGGCTGACGAAAACTTGAAAAAGCGACACTGGGCTCTTATTTACTTTATGTGCCACGACCGTGCAACAATCATAAGTTGTAGGTGCGGCTACTTTTAAAATTTCAAAGTCGGCATCATTAACATCAATACGGGAAAATGCGCCATTTTGGTCGATGAGTACGCCTATCTGTATGTGTATTCGTAAGTGTTTTTGTGACGGCTAAATGATTGATGTACGATATGAATGTAAGTTCAAGGCATCGACAGGGACAGCACGTGGAAGTCGGGTGAGTGTATCAAATTGGAAGCATAGTAGTGAACAATTTCACTCCTCTACAGTGCAGTTGCCTTAAGGGCTGCGTTGTAAATATTCTTGTTATTGTTTCTATCTTGGCATTTTCTGTTATAGTGCTTGGGATACCCAATGTACGTACCCCTGCCCTATTGCAGACCAGCCAATGCTTAAACAGTCTATGCAAATTTGTTATTTTAAGCGTGTTTGTTTGCTTATGAGCTACGGTCGTCCCCTAAGTCTTGAACGAAAATATTGACAAAAAGTAAACAAGTATTGACGTAGTTGTTGCAGTCGAAACAACTTTGCTAACTGCGGCCGTAATAACCAATTGCCGTACATTGGCATCATTCTCTGCAATAGCTGGGACCGATGTGACACCTGAGGCAAAAAATTTCAGCAACAAAAAGCAAGCTGCAACAATAATATTACGGCAACACCATGAACCAAGTTCATCAACAAACAAGGTCCTCAATTAATTATTGCATACGAGTCGAATTTGGACTGAAATATAGTGTAAAGTAGATGTCATATTTTTGTTAGAGAGCGAAACACAAAAATAAATTACAAATACACTTATGTTGTATAGCTTCCTTGGAAATTGTATTGCGAGGAGGACTATTGGTTGGACAAGAGCTCCGTTAAATAATAATAATATTATGTTATCTTCGACTATAATTTCAAAACGTTTGTTGCAAATTTTCACAGCTTCACTAAGGAAAGTACTGAAACTCACCTTTCTTTTAGGTTTAAAATTAAATTTAAAAGGTCATTACAGATTTGTAACAGGCAGGAGGAGTCAAAACTGCTTAGCATTGGCTCGGGTCAACGATCTCTAGGAGACTAAGAAATAGAGACCCACAAATTGTACCGAAAGATGTGCATAGTTTAAAACGAGAACAAGCTATTGATTGACGTTTTAGATAGTTATCCTAGTATGCTCATTGAGCATTAAAAATACATAAATAAATGCATGTTTCATCTAGTTTTTTTGTAGCACATGGGCGCCACTTTTGAGTTAACCCAAAATGTTTACAAGACAACTGGAATAACTTTCAATAACTCAACACACTAATTATAAAACAAAGGCAAACCAAAGAAAAATACTAATTGTACCTTGACTTCGACACTTCTTGCAGCCTAATAATCAAGTTAGGGTCAGCCAACAGTAAACCGGACTGGACGTAGACACAATAAAAGGAGAGCTGTATGGATGACTGCTCTGATATTAAATTACTACGAAATTTGTCGGCAAAGCATTAATAATTAAAATCAAGTTGGCAAAGAAAGCAGACTAGACCAGTGTCCCAAATATACCGAAGCACTGAACCACCAAACCCATAGAACGAAGCAACGAATGAGTGACCCTAGCAAGAGTCTGTCCTTTCCCATTACCTTTTTCTGCATACTTCCGCTATAGTCATGTAACTTACTTTTTGTAACGCTCGAGAAATATTTTGTAATTGACATTGAAACTGAAGTTGAAGTTGTAACACAAAACTCAAAACTAACCCAAATAGGTTTCGGAAGCTGCGGTAGGCAGTTAGTCGTCAGTAGTCCGCAGGCAACACCCTGTTTTTCGTCAGATTACCACCCTTTTGCCTGGCATAGGCACATATCTTTGTTTTCAGCCACTGCAGACATTTAAATGTGTTTCCAATTTGTATCCTTATCATTCGAGCCAGAGCCTGGAGTGGTACTCGTGAGAGAATTTAACAATCTCAACCGCAAAAGCAAGGCAGTCACTCAATTGGTTGCTTTTGCTGCGGTGACATCCTTTTAAATGTGACACCACCTCAGCGGGCGTTCACCCCTTGTCATCCGGTCATGGTCCCTTTCCCTACCATGACTTCGTCGTATCATTGCTTAGTGTTGATTTTAATTATGGTTGCTCAATGGATTTTCGATATTTGATCATTCGTTGCGGTTTGTTAACGCTCTTTAGCATTGAGACGACCGCAAAGGGATAAATGCATGCCAGCATATGGAATTACAACCTTCAAACACTTCAGTTGCATTTCCTTAGGATATGCCCAAGCTGAACGGACTACTGCAAGACTATAAGCTTGGGATGCAGTATGGTTTGCTTTATAACTCGTTGTTTAACGATAAATAATATTTATTCATTTGACTTGGATTGAGCTGATTGGGAGAAAATAGTATACATAAGAATGAAAAATAAATCATTGAGAAAGCCAAGGTCTTCCAATAAAATGTACTCACTTGAACAGTCTGTATATTTTAAATATATGTGTGCATATTTACGCATTAATTGAAAAGTATCAGATGCTCAGTATTATTTTCAAAGGCTTTCGGCCATTTGACCAAAATTATTTATACCAAAATTATCAACATCGATATAAGCATGTCCGTCCTTCCATCAACAAGTTTTAACTACAAAACCACAATCTATTTAGCTGAAATAGTCAGCCTTGTTTTTGTGCATCTGTAATGCATACTTGATTAAAATCTAATTATAACTTTAAAGATTATAATCAATAATAAATAAAAATGCATAGTTGTGAAATAACACATGTAGCTTATTGAGCTGAATAATCACAATTCGCTTGTTTTCCAATTCGATACATCACGACTTTAATAGCATATTTATACCCTGTACACAAAGTGTTTTTTACCAAAAGATGCGCATATGCCAGGAAAAATATGAGTTTGTCGAATTATGTCGAAATCTCACCCCCTGTCCCTGTGACAGATTTTCGCGGTTTTAACCCCCACCTTAAAAATTATCCAATTGAAACTTGGCGCAGCTATGCACAATACTACTATGCATGTGTAGTGTAAAAATAATTCATATCGAACAAGAACTTAAGAATATATAGATATAGCTAATAATGTGCCAATTTTGGGTCCCTCTCCTATTAACTGCAACAGAATTTCACTTTTTACAGAAATGTTAAAATTAATTTACACAGAAATTTGATTTTCATGGAAAAAATGGATACAGGGTATTGCACTGTCGGGCACCGTCCCGACTGTCTGCTTCAATAAAGGTATTCCTATTGAATTTGAGCACTCTAGTCGATGTAGTTGGGTCGCCAGAGGAATAATAAGAGTAAATAATTTTCAAAATTTGTTGTTGTTTAAATCCGATAATTTCGGTTGTTTTGATAAACGTGCGGAAAAGCCTCAGTTGGTTACCAACTGTTTATTTTTTGTTAAGATTTTGTTTATTTATTAAAAAAAGCGTGTTTTTTCGGTGATAGTACAAAGAGGAATGAGTTTATTGATCTGCAGCTATAAGTGAGTTAGCTGCAGTTATTATTTGTAACAACAACCATACATACGTGCATGGACAAAGAGTAGGCAAAAAGAATAAGCTGATGCAATACACAGTGAGCGACGACATTATTCGTACGCTTAAAATTTTTAAATACTTATTCTTCTTTTTTAATTTCCGTGGGAAGAATGAGCGTCTTTTGGAGTTTTAGTTTCGTCTTGCGAGAGTGATTCTCCGCTTGATCTCCATGCTGACATCGTTCTCAACTGTGACAGTGGTGGCACGGTAGATAAAAACCTTGACTACATCAAAAGTATACTTTTTCTTTTTCGGGACTGTCTACCCGAAAAAAACATATACTTTGTTTTGCTCTCATTTACACCCACCCTGGAAAAGGCTAGCTGAGTACGATCAATAATATCGATATCACCTGCGTATGCGAGAAAATGGGCACTTTTATAGTTTTAAATTATCGTGTTACGATGAACTTCGGCCTTTGGCAACGTAATCTCCATGAAAAAGTTGAAGAGATTGCAGGAGAGCGCATCGCCTTGTCTCAATGTTATACTGTATAGTCGTACCAACTTCGCAGGGTTACCGAACTCAGACAATGCGGCCAAGAGATGGTGGTTGTCGTTTGGTATTCGTGTCTTTCCCAGGATTTGGCGTAGTGCCTGAAGCCACCATGATAAGGTCGATCAGTTCTTTCGCGAATTGCTTTAGTCTTTCACACAGTAAGTTCTATAGGGCCTTATATGCAATAGAAAGAAGACTGATCCCAAATGCACGTGGCATGGGTATTCTCTCATCTAGCCATATTCTGCAAAAGAGCTGGTGCATCTACCGTACCAGCATCCAGCGGCTTCGCTGGCTAGGCCATGTTGTGCGTATGGAGAAGAAGCTACTGCAAGAAAGGTATTCAATGCGGCTGTTAAATTAAGGCGACGAAGAGGCTGGCCGTGTCTCCGTTGGAAGGATCTGGTAGAAAGCACACTAACTACCTTTGGTATCACCGAATGGAGAAGGCGCGCTCAAAGCAGAGGCGCCGGGAGGATTGCCTTACATCAGGCCGAAACTCGATAAGGAATTTGGCGCGTACTTGTGATTTTTGCAATGGGCAATGTGACAGGTGAGATGAACTGTCCATGGTCTACATGCAAAGTTAGATTAATTTAACGTGAGCCCCTTTGTGTCAGAAGGGTCAAATTTCCATTCTAGGCGTATTTACATGTCACGACCGTATGTAGGTTTACAAAAAAAGTATGGAAGTTTTAAACGTACGAAAACTAAAATTCAAAGTTCTGCTGTAAGGATAAGTACTCAAAATATGGCTTCCAAATATATAAACTTCTATGATGTGTATTTCTGCATGCATATTTTTACTGGCATATGATTGTTAATCCGCCAGCCCAACTTGAACATTTAAGCATGTATTTAACGGCTTTAGTTGAAACCTTGCCAAACCTTAGCGCTACCCAAAGGTAGTGTTATTCGTGGAAAAGTTTCTCTACAAAGGCACTAAGCCAGACGCCGCTCTGTCTAAGACTTTTCACCTTGTCTTGTGACAGCAAACAGGTAGTACTATATAAGAACAATATTTCCCTCTACCTGCTTTTGAAGTTCTGCAACGGGCTATTGAGGCAATGAAACGCCCAAAACTAATTGAGACCGCCCTCATTGAATAATTTCAGAAATTTATCTTTTTGTTTTCTTGCACAGATTTTTTACTTTATGTATTGTAGACTGCGCGGTGCCCGGGCGGGGACTGCTGGTAATGATGATGTATGGGTAATTCGGATGATTAATGGACACGCATTATATTCCGGACAGCATTGTAGGCTTGAAGGTGCGATTCTGCGAGTAAAAAGAATGTCGCGGGCATAGATGGGAAATTTAATTAAAATATTTTTATGGTAGCCCAAAAGGTGTGCAAAGGTAATGGAAAATTGTGTTATGGTGGTATGCGAAAAGGAGTCTGAAGGCACAACAATTCCGTGTAATAAAGAAAATAATGAAACAGAATGGAGATTTTAAAGGAAATTCTTATTTAAATAGGGGCCATATCATTATATGCATCAATGTAGCCATTAGAAATAGTTGAAAATTTCGATGTCAGATAGAGGGAGGAAGTACGAAATCAGTTGGAACAGATTTGTCGATCGATCGAATGTTGTCCAAACATTTAATTTATAAAATCCCTATAACCATTTTTTCTGCTTAATTGCACTGAAGCTATGCGTCCCAAGTGTTTCGCGACATTGTCAGAATTATTGTGCATTAAGCATCCGCACATCGTAACTTGCCAAGTAACCAAGATAGTGACCAGCTCAGCGACCAATAAAGCGCCACATCCTTTGCTGGCCATAATCAGTGCGCAATCTGCATACAACCCAGCGAGCGTCAACGGATGGCAAAATTAACTTTTTTAATGAATTACATAAAACACACGCATACAGACAAACACATTATAAGCAATGTAATATGAAGCAAAACGCATTATGTCATATCGCTGATTGACCGAACCAACCAAACGGACCCGGGCAACCCAGCGAATATTGGCAAAATGGACGGCCTCGAACAAAAGGTCGAATTTTTGGAGCCATCACACGTTTGGGTGTGGTGCAAGCAGAGCTGTGGCCATTAAAATTTTATATTTTAATTTGATTTTCCTGACGCTTTCTCACATTCCGTTTTTTTTTGCCTGAACACATGTAATAATAATTATGTATGTATGGTATCCCGACATCCTGATGAACTACAGCCCATAATTGCTTTGAACTCTGGCCGCATGGCTAACCCCATAGAGTGCGATGCCTAAGCGGATAAGGGCGTTAAAATTGCTAATACTTCTAGCGGCTTACGACATTGACACGACGTATTGTGCAAGTTTTATTATCTGAGTATAAGCCGTGATTGAATTGCGCAGCAACCGCCCAATATCCCCACCTACCACAAGTACGCACAGAGATCGAAGCCCCTAGGCCGCGTTTTCATTTCAGTTTTTTGCTGCCGATACTAGAAAATGCTTCTTTTCTCTCAATGCAATGCCAAACGAGTATCCTTTTGATGCAGCAATTGCAGCAACTCGGCCCGTGCATCAATCAATTGTATGTGCTCCTGCTTCCCCGCTGCTGCCACGCTGCTGCTTTTGAGCGTCTTTGTATCTGCTGCCGTGTATCTATGTCTACTTTCAACTCCTTTTGATGACATGTGCGGATTTATATCTTTTGCTTTGGGCGCAATGAATGCGCGGATTATTCGATTATTGCGCCGCTGCCTTCTTTTATGTATTTTGTGGCCGCTGCTTGATTTTGATTGTGTTTGGGTTATGTATCTTTATGATTTGTACGAATGATTATGAGTAGTACGAACTCGTCATCGAAGACGCACATTAAGTGCAAGCTGATTAACTCACTTAGACTCCTGCACAATGTGCAGGATGTTGTTGTCAAGTATGGCTCTTTGTTATCTCTACATCTGTACATATATATATATATTTTTTTTTTTCTTTCGACTTAATTAAAATGGATTGACAATATTTTGATGGCTTCATTGAATAATTTAATTGAACTATGACGGTAATAAGTGAGCTTAGATATAATAGAAAGTATAACAACCATTAAATTGCATTTTTTGAAAGTTTATTAAAAAGTTTTATAAAACGCAAGTTAGAACTCGAAGTATACATTTTTTGTTAAACTGTTCTAATGAGAATGTATGTCGGTACCAACAAAACATAATACATAACACATAACATAAACACATGTAAACATCAATAAATGTCATATCAAGTGATCGGATTTCAAACTTCCAAGATTGCAGTTCTTCTGTTGTTCAATGTTTACTGAACGTCACGACTGTCCCGTCCTAATAAATGAGCGGATTGATACTAATTAGCTAGTTTACTAACTCCAAATGCAGTGCGAATTTTAGCTTCTAGCTTCCAAGTACCACTAGAACGATTGACTTTGCGAGAGATTGTACGAGATCAATAACATGAAATAAATATTGATCATTTTTTGCTAGCATTATTCAAATCAACCAACAAAATGGCGACCGCTAGCAGCAACAAACAAAATGGCGCTAGGCATTTGCAATGCCCATCACAAGTACTCTATCCCCAAACCCACTTGCAAGAACTGCATAGCTGGTATATGTATTTATTTTTATGTATGTGCAAATACTTTTTTCAACCATTCGCGTTTTGAGAGCTTAAATAAACAAACATGCAATAACAACAGCAACAACAAATATGTGGAGTAATAAATTATGTTTGTTCAAAATTTATGCCGTATTTGTATGTGTGTGTGTGTAATTTGTTGATGTCGTGTGAGTGTGTGTGTGTTTTCTATATATGTATGGTTGCATTTGTGTAGATCCAATATTAATACCTACATAATTAATGAGCATTCGTTGTCGCATATGGAAAATATGCATGTGCCAAAGCCAAACCAAAACCCGCTAGCCACAACACACACAGATACGTATTACATAAGTGTGTGTGTGTATGTGTGTGTGTGTGTGTGTGTGTGTGTATGTGTGTGTGTGTGTGTGTGTGCTGTTTATGTGCATTAAAGCCCAGCAACGTTTGTGGATGATGGAAAATGTGGGAGTGTGAGTATGTATGACTGTTTGTTTATGTATTTTGTGGTTGACAGCATCTGTCACTTGCCAATACGTTGGCCGCTTGGCATCCGCAGCCTTAACCATATACATTTTGGCTTCTGTTCATAATGTCAACTGTCCAGGGTTTTATATCGACGACCCAACGCCGCAGCATCCGGCAACCCTCGTCGGATTATAATTATTGCATGGTTCATCTGGGATGAAGCATGCATCAAAATTTCCCCATTTTAATGGTATTTTATGGATACATTTTAAATAGATAGGTATGTACTTATACATATTTACTTCATGTATATAGCACAATTAACGACAGTAAAAGCAAAATATATTTCCATATGTACTATACATAGTACATGTACGATATACTGTTTGAGTATCGGTATGTATGTTCAGTTTGCTTATCGCTCAAAAATCAGTAATCAACAAACCATATGAACTTTTAATAAATCTGTGAAACACAGAAAACATCAAGTAACAATAATAACATAAAAAACATGTTAAAAACGTATAAAATGTTGTCGGGTTTCAACTTTTGCTGCAACAGAAAGAAATGATATAAAACGAGTCGGTTAAATACACTTTAAATGTATGTTTCGTGAAACAAAAGCAAAACCTGATGCGATGAATAGGACACCTATTTCCAATTTCCCAAAAACCCGATAACCCACCATATACACGTTCAGTTCTATGATCACCTCTAATAGTTGCTTTCAAAATGGATGTGAACAAAATCAAGGTAACTGTACTGCGGGTGGTGGGGTTGCTGAGCGACAACACGGACAGACGGACATGGCTATATCGACACGTTAAGTTCTATGATCCCGACTAATACTTTTATACAAAATGGAAAACCAAACACGCACACAACGATGCAGATAGGCACACCGATAGCACACATATACACAAAGTAGGCACACCTATAGCACACACTTACAAATGCTAGGCACACTGACAGCACACATTTCCATAGAGCTCTATCGGACGACCCGACAAGAGCATTCGATCAAACGCTTTGATACTTGAAAAATTTGATGCAGACAGTCGAGACGGTGCCCGACAGTGGGATACCCTGTATCCATTTTTTCCATGAAAATCATATTTCATGCAAATTTTTGTATCGATGCGGTGCGATGAAGGGCATTGGCGTAATAACGGTAACTGTAGGGGGGATGGTGCGGAAAAAGGTCAACATTGTTTGATTTTCAAGCCTAACGTACCACATTTGGTTGTGAAATTCTGTTACAGTTCATAGAAGAGGGGGCCTAAAATTGGCACATAATTAACTATATCTTCTAAAGTTCTTTACCGATATGAATCATTTCTACGCTACACATGCAGAGTAATAGTGTTCATAACTGTGTTAAGTTTTAATTATCTAGCTTTTATGGTGTGGGTTAAAACCACGTCTGTCACGGGGGAAAGGGGGTGAGATATCGACATAATTCGACAAACTTGCACTGAATAGGTATAATGCGCATCTTTTCGTGACAAATTTTTGCTTTAGTTCTTATAGTATCCGAGAACGAATAGAAATGTCTATATCGACTCAACTATTTTTCCTGACCATTTTTGCCCATGGAACATATGGTCTGCCACACCTCGTTCTGCCTGTTACATACATTGCACAAATCTATAATACCCTTTAACACTTCGTGTACAGGGTATAAAAAGTATGTAGTAAACAAAAAAATTGATGTACACAGTCGGGACGGTGCCCTAAAATGGAATACCCTGTACCCTTTTATTTAATAAACACTAAATGCATTAAAATGGGAACGGAAGTATCAACTTTTATGCCTCTTTCATAAGATCGATATGCCTGTAATCATTTTCCTATTGGGAAGTTCCAATTGACAAGTTTTCCTTTTAGAAGTTGGTTATTATGTGGCAAAAATAACTATTATGCTCATAACTCCAGTAATCATGGGCCAATATCGTTGAATTTTGTAACATAGATAGAAAAATACATTTATTAATGTCTGGAATAATTTTCAAATCAATATGTTGCGGGGTGCGGCAGTAATTGAGGTAAATCGATTAAGGGGAAAGGGGGGCTTTTACTGAAAAAAGGTGAACGCAATTTTAATGTTTTGGCTTAACCGAGTCTCCACACCAAATTTTGTAACTCCAGGCTATACGTATCCATATCTGCATATAGTGGAATTTTGGAGCAGTTTATAGGCGAAGGGGGGTGAAATCAGCATACTTTTGACTATAACATACATATTTCAAGTATTTTCCGACCAATTTGTTATCAAAAATTATTGTTCGTATATTGAGTACATAGAAACTTATTTTGAGAATGTCGTTTTTCACATCTAATATACATAACGATCGGAGCATACCCCAGGGTGCAATATCTTTTGAAACTGCGAAAAATTAAAAAAAGGAATTCACACCTCTGTCACCACATGCAGCCAAGTGACAAAGTCCTCTGATTAATCGTCATGTATCGATCACCCTAGGAGCGCGGTGTGGTAATGATTGCAAAAGCATTTGGGCATAGCTGCCTGCTGTTCTACCAGGGTTGCACCTGTGCGCATCCTGCAATGGTTCAGGTGTGTACATTAGTCACAGACTTGGCACAGAAAGGACTTTAACGAGCCAGGCAGTTAGAAAGCGCAGTCAATGCTGTCGGTGATGAAGCACATTGCATGGTAATTTTGGGAACGAAAGTTCTGTGTGGGTTGATGGTACCAAGTATTCTGAATTAGGTTTCTATATATTTATGACAAAAGTTTTTATGCACCAGCTTTATGCAAGTCATAGCCATTTAAAGTCCCAACCGTAATGAGCATGCTTCTTTAAGCGGGCGCACATTCTTCAAATATGCCAAATCATTTGGCCAAAATAAATTTCTTATTAAGGTCTTTTTGGGCAAGTTGCACTTTGATGAATTATAACTGCGGCATGTTACTGCCAAGAGGGTTCAAGGCCAAACTGAACTAAACTCATCTGTTTCTAAAAGCCACAGAGATATAGTATCTTTTACGCAACTCCACTCCAAAAACTATAATGTAGTTTAAAAGCGTTAAGTGACACTTTGCCTTTATGTCTCTTAGTCTATCGAGTATTTTGAGTTTTTTCCGTCTTTAGTTACGCCAAAACGCATAAGTTGAAATGGTGTCCCAGCCCTCGTCTACGTCTCTAGCTCCCTTTCGGTGTTCGATTACAGACCCTACAATGTGGCTTCTAGTTTTTATAGTCTGATGAAGGAATGGATGGACGCGTGTCTGTTTATTAATTGAAGTATTTGTTTGTGTATAGTATGTATTTACGTCGCCGTCAGTCGTCTGTTTATTTTTCCATGGTTGTTATTTGTGTGTCACATCAACACTTGAAATTTGAAACATTTTTCCGTGGAGTGTTTGACTACCACATGATCGCACTTGCTTAGTTGTTTACATCAACCAATTAGTGGGGGTGGCGACTTGAGGAGAACCTTTGACATATTGTAGTCTGGCATTTGTTTTCATAGCCCTGTTGTTTTTGTGTGTCCAGCACATGTATAGGAGCTACCACTCAAAGCTGCATGGAATCCTTTTTGGTGTTGCTCATTTTTGCACCTAAGGAGATAAATCAGATTTGGTTGAGTATACCCAAACAGTTTTTGCCATTTTAAAAATCACAGCTTAGCTTTTAAATGCTACTTCAAATCATGTGAAGCGTTAAAGTTTTTTGCTTAAATTGCAGCTGCACCCGAGTAACAAAAGAGAAAAGATTTGTTTCTGTACTCGGATCTTTTAGTATTTGTTTCTTATCGATTTATTATAAAAGTACACCAAATGTGCGACCCATCCAGAGCTCACTCCTTCGGCCAGGCTGCTGACACATCATCATAAGCGTCGATAGAGAAGTGGCACCCTGCATCAGTCGATAGCAAAACCGACAACCATGCCACGCCCAGCCCCGCAACTAGCTCACAACAACGCATACCACAGAACAACAACAAGAGCCGGGCGTATGTGGCAGCAATATAAAAATGTTTATACATATGGCAAGGGTGTTGCTGGCTGGTTGTGTGGGTGTGTGTGTTTGTGTGCGTTGAAGCATTGAAAAAAGTAAGGAACTTCGACAGACGGAAACAGGAAACAGGAAGTCCATCTTGCTCACAGTGTCGACAGAAGCAGTAGCGGTAGCAGCAACGGCACTGCCAACGACAAGGGCGCAGATATTATTACGCGTTGAAATTTTTCAGCTGGACCAAATCGCCTCACATACATAGGTCTCATACAAACACTATATATGTACATACAATACATCATAAATATACATATGCGCGCAAAAAATCACAGCCGCAACTTCAATAATCATTATCATCCCCATCTTTATCATCATCATTACCATCATGGCCAGCATCATCCCACACTCATCATGGCCAACATCATGTTGCGGAAACAGATAACGCACGGACATACCGTGTACGCGGCATGGACATGGCGCTGGCTACGGCTCTGGCAATGACAACGCATGCAGCGGACGTTGTTGCCACATAACATTTAATGCTGATAGTTGAAAAGAGGGTGTACCAGGATTGTCTGTGCCTGCCAAGACTTAAGAAGGACGTCGACCAACTGCTGCTGCTTCAAATTGAAATCAATGATGCGCAAGCTTATGTTACATTACGCCAACTTGCTTGCTGTCCTTCTAATGTAGAAGCTACTACTTTTACTGGTGTGTGTGGTTGTGGTAAGTGGCAGCATATTTTTCAGTTATGGGTGCCGTCGGCGAGATATGGGCTGCATATCAGCGCCCATTCTCCTCTTCTGCCAGCGACAAATGGTGCGAAAAAAGTGCCAGCCACCCGCATGCGTTGACGCCGGCCAGCAGGAGCCCACAAAAAAGTGTTAATGTATTGACAAATCTCAAAGAGTGGTGAAAAAAAAAATAATAAAAATTTACAAAATATTATATCGCGTGATAGTAGCATTCCAGTTGCACCAGTCGAGTAGATTATAATAAAATATTGAATATTGGATTAATATATTATGTATACTATTGTACTTTGTACATGTATGCATGTCTGGCTGCCAGCTCGTCTTTGGGATTTCAAGAGGGTAACTCCCTTTAGATAACATTTTGTGTTATAAATTTTTGAAATTTAAAAAATCCGACCTTGATAATTATACCCTGTACACAAAGTGTAAAAGGTTATTATAGATTTATGCAATGTATGTAACAGGCAGAAGGAGGCGTGGCACCCAATCGTTCCATGGCAAAAATGGTCAGGAGCATGACCTTCTGTCCGTGTTGGGCCAGCTTTCTGCGACACTATAAGAGTTAGAGCAAAACAATTTTACCAAAAGATGCGCATTTTCTCAAGGCTGGGGAATTTTGTCGAATCAAGTCGATATCTTACCCCTTCTCCTCGTGACAGATTTTCGAGGTTTACAACAGCTCCGTTGAATCTATCAACTCGAAACTCTTCAGAGATGTGCGTCGTGTTTATGTGCATCTATGTTTCAAAAAAATTCGAATTCGGATAAATACATCAAAAGTTATAGTCAAAAATAGGCTAATTTCACCTCCCCTCGCCTATAAACTGCTTCAAAATTCCACTACGTGTAGATATGGACACATGTGGGCTAGAGTTACAAAATTTTGTGTGGAGTTTCGTGTGACCCTAATTGTTAAAACTGCATCCCCCCTTCCCCCGCAAACGATTTATCTTGATTATTGCCACAGCCCCCATATATTGATTTGAAAATTGTCACAGACGTCTATTAATGTATCTTTGATCTATGTTACAAAATTCAACGACATTGGCCCAAGAAAACTGGAGTTGCGAGTATAAAAGTGATTTTTGCCCCCATAATAGCAAACTTCCCAATAGGAAAGCTTATCAATTGGAAGTTCCCAAAAGGAAAATGTTAACAGGCATATTGATCTTATAAAAAGAGATATAAAAACGGAAACTTCCGTTCCCATTTTACCGTATTTAGTGTTTTTAAAGAAAAAGTGTACAGGGTATTCCACTGTCGGGCACCGTCGCGACTGTCTGCATCAAATTTTTTTACACTATACATGCATAAGTGCGCATAATTGTTTCAAGTTTCAATTGGATAGTTTTTTGTCTCGCTCTTGATTATATTTGCCCAAGCTACGTATTGTCTGTAACGCCTCCTTCTGCCTGTTGCATTCATTTCACAAATTTACGATACTACGTGTAGAGTATATATAACACGACTTCTTACAAAGCATGGGTAATTCGAGATAGAAGGGCCATTTTTCTTATAACTATGTACACTGCGCGATAATGGAATAGCACCCCTTCTTAAATTATTAAAGTTACAGGACTGAAATATCTCTTAAAATACATTTTATTTTTATCGTTATTTTATCTTTTATAAGTTGCAAAAAGAAAATCGAATTTCTGTGCAAATGTGTGTATCGAGGTTATGGGCGTTATTAAGGTAACTGGGTGGGGGGTTGATTCGGAAAAATGTCAACAATGTTTGGTTTATAACATGAATCTTCGTACCAAATTTGGTGGCTCTAACTTTAACGTAACGCTACACATAACTGTGACAATGTGTTTCAATTGTATAACTTTTATGGTGTGGGTGGTAACAGCGAAAATCTCTCACGGGGTAAGGGGGCAAGATATCGACATGATTCTATAAACTTTTTTATCTTTTGGTAAAATTTTCTCTATCTTTTATTGTGGCTGAGATCTCGGAAGGACGAGCAGACGGACATTGCTATATCGGCTCTGGTCTGCCACGCCTCCTTCTGCCTGTTACATACATTGCACAAACCTATAATACCCTTTTACACTTTGTGTAGAGGGTATAAAAATTAAAAGCTGAAACTGAACATACAATGGTGACCATAGTGACCAACATTGTATTGTTGGATCACAATTTGATTCACCTATTAGCAAAAAAAAAAACCTTATTATTTTATCTTGCATAGTTTAGAACATAGCCCTCCTAATTACTCTAGTAGATCTCTAAATCTTCTAGTTTAGTGGTTCGCATGCATTAAAATTCAAAATAAGACTGTTTGGCCACAAATAAAAGTATTACTTACTTTAATCCAAACTCCGACTTCGCAGTGCGGCTATTTATTTGCGACTTATCAAAGCTTAATTTTAGTACATGATTTTTGACAATTAAGTACCACTTTAGTGTGGATTTTAAGTAGGAGGAGAGAGAGAGAACAATAATGTGGGGATGTATGTACATTTAAAATAATAGGACTGCAAGCTACAGTGAGTTGTAGAAGTATATTTATAGAAATTAGTTGTTCCCGAACAAACACCATAAAATTAAGTCAAGCGACGTACTCATCGCCTTCAAAATGTTTTGGATTTTGCCTTCATTTGCAGAACGCTTTGAAAATTAATGCCTAAGAACCCATGTAGTTTGAAGCCGACGCCTCCCAGCTTCGCTTCTGACTGAACAGCCTCCCAGTGAGTTACAAACCATCTGCTAGGTCTCACACTTGCCGTCACTCTCCGCTTCAATGCTGGCGACTCTGCATTGAAGGCCGCGCACAGTTTGAGTCCATCAAAGTGCAAATTCTGAAGCATGTTGCTGGAGAGTTTACGAAATTTGAGTAGACAGTTGGACGCTCCGTTTGAAATATTAGCAAAGGTATGCAGCCGTTGTCATTGGTTGCGCAGCATGTGGATTCGGCTCTCATTGCTGGTGACCATCTTGTCTTTGCCGTTGCAGGTGTGTTATTTCTGTTGATGTTTGCGCAGCGTCATGTTGTCTGCTGGTCTGGACGGTATCGGTCACGCTTGATTTTGATAATGTCATGGTCATTGCTGATCTCAAATTTTTTTTTTATATATTTGACTATACACATATCTTCACGTGGCGAGCAATTTGAAGCGTTGTCGAAGGACATATCTGTAGGGTATAAAAATGAGTGATTTACCCATATCAACCAAAATTTTTAATATATTTTTACTAAATTAACAGTCAATTAAATTCCAGGCAAAAAAACCTGAAAGACTAACATGCAATGGAAGAATCGAATAGCCCGAATTGAATGTGAGTCTAAGTCAGACTTTTCGGCACGTTTATCAAAACGACCCAACTATAACGACTAGAGGGTTTAAATTCAATAGGAAACCCTTTGAAGACATGCCCAATACGATAGAAAAACATTTAGCTTGCTAAAGACGAAATTACTAAAGTTATTTGAATAACACACTACATCGACCACGACTACGACAACCCACGAACACAAAAACATTGCCAAATCGCCGGAAAAGTTTTCAGTGCTTAAATCGTCGAAAAACATAAAATACGATATTTAAGTTTTCGCCAATTGCAATATTTTTTTGCGGAAAAGTTAAATACTCTCAGAGATATTAAAATTATTTGACAACCTTCAACTCCTTTTTGTCTTCTTGCCCGGCCATAACAGCCCTTGACCGGTTACGCTTCGGTTTTTCCACTTCTACCAAAGGATATTGGTACTTCCCCACCATATACACTTTGCAAACGCATCAAAAGCTGAAGATCTTTAGCTTAAACAATACAAGGACGTTTGCACTAGACTGTTCCATCTCCCATAATAAAATCGACCTTTTCTTCTCCTGTCTCGTGTTGAACACAAATTTTGTCGCATCCTCCTTGTCCTCCATCGAGGCGTGCACTCCCAATCAGGATAATTGAAAAATGAAATAGCCTTGCTAAGGAATCCAAGCATTCCAGGTGCATATCCTTATTATTCATGGTCCGTTATACGTTTGCGGCGGTTTTCAACGATGGGGGCAACCTTAAGATTCTATTCTATATCTATTTTACATAGGGGAGGTGTTATATACATTGCATCTATAATAGCGTTGATACTATGTGTACAGAGCATAACCCTTCTTCCACTGGACGTTGCACGACAATTACTAGCCGATAACAACGACATTTGTATTGCATAGTAATCGATTGTTAGCATTGTTTTTGTTTTCAATTTATTTCTATACCCTTTAAAAATAGTGTAAAAGGGAAATATTGATTTGTGCAATGTATGTAATATGAGAAAGGAGGCGTGGCAGACCATAAGTTCCATGGGCAAGAAGTCATTGACTCGGGTAGCGATTGGACCATGTCCGTCTGTCGCATTTGTGTCAAGTAATAATAAAGTTTATCGAATCAAAAGTTATCCAATTAAAACTTGGCACACTTATGCTGAATGTTACGTTGCATGTGATGTGTAAAAATTATTAAAATCGGATAGACTTCCACCTATAGACGTCAACAACATTTTACTTTTTGCAGCAATGTTGAGGTTAATATTTATATTATAAATCAAACTTTTTTGACATTTTTCGGAATCAACCCCCAACCCCCTGCAGTCCAGTTACCTTAATAACGCCCATAACCTCGATAAAAAAATTTGCGCGGAGATTCGATTTCCATGAGAAAATGGGTATAGGGTATTCCACTGTCGTGCACCGTTCCGACTGTCTGTATAAAATTTTTAGTTGGTCCACTATTACAATAGTTAACTTTTTCAATCGCTTGCTAGAACCGGCTTACCACTGATGTTGTTAAATGATATCTTCATAATTTATATTTATTTGGTGCCTTTTAATAAAACAAAAGTGTGAATATATTGATGCGATTCTTTGATTCTTTCAATAACCTGTCTGCGGATTAAGACTTAAGACAAACTTTATAAGCCTACAGTTATCAGAAGACCTTTCCAATTTCATGTCATAAACAAGGTTAATTAACTTAAGGTATGATATCGATACAAAATTATTTGTTAGAAGAGAAGAAATATTGATCAGCCAATAAAAATATTGATTTGTGCGTCACCTACAAAAATAATCATAATACAATTCCAAATTAATTCAGAAAGTGGACTTCAAAATCATAGATGGTTTACAGATAGTTTCATTGAGTCCACTATTATGAATATGGTAATTTGCACTTTGTTAAATTGTTATCATATTTAAACATACAAAAGATAGAACATATTGTGCACGTCCCTGAATATTTTTGAATATACGTAAGCAGTTTGATGTGAATTTGTGACGTGGTTATATTTATTTATGAATTACTCAAAATTGAAGTATTTTTCGTAATTAAAAGCTTCCATTTTCAAATTTGTTCTTGTTTGTGACACAGCCGCGCGTCACTTTTTTCGAATGATTCGCCTGCTTATCGCCACGGACACTGTTATTGTCCGAGTTCTAGAGTCCGCCCAGATGTACATATATCGTACTTAACATGTCCCAACCAGAATCACATTCCAAACATAAGCTAATTATAGTTACAACACATACCAATATTAATCATTGCCTTTGCTATTACTTTTGGATACATAGAACAAAGAAGTTTAAAACGAATAATTTAAACTAAGCAATAGTTAATAAAATGCATAGCTCAGAAAATCTATAAAATTATTTATTCAAAACAACGAAGCTGCAAATCGATATCGTTTTGAAGGCCACCCAAAAAGGTTTTCATAAACACAAAAAACCGTTTGCTGGTTTTATCTGTTTATGCTAGCTAATAGATCAGATAATAAGGTAAATACAGTATGCCGAACTATGGGTAGTCGAATCTTAAATCCCCTTGTTCATATTATTATTTATTCTTTTATTTTTTGTAACTGATTTTATGCCATGTATAGGTTTAGGGGTATTACAGATTAGGGCAACAAGAGGTAAAAGGCGTGGCTGTTTCCATATTTTCTTTGCAAAGGTTATCAGCATCAGTAGCTAAGTCGATATATTAGACCCCTGCATGTCCATGGTAGAATAATATAAGATATGATTACACTTTTACAGAATTTTTGTGAGTGAGACAGCATGAGAGAGCATCACCGCATATATTTTGCGGTGACTGAAAATAGAATAACTACTCTGAGTAATCATCTATCTTCTATATATATAAAATTTAAGCCTCAAAAAGTGATGTGCTCGCTAAACTTGAAAACGCGTAGACCGATTTCAACCAAATTTTCACACATTGTAGAGACTATTAGGGAGAAGGTTTTTGTGAAGTTTGGATGAATTCCAATAGATGACGCCAAAGATATCGACAAAAACGATTTTCCAAATAAAACATACTAAATGTGTGGTCTTGGCTCTGGTGGAACAGGGTGAAAGCTTCTGATCGCCATTCACCGGGGAATGGCCAGGGTGATACCTGTCTCTACCTCAACCAAGTTGACGCACAACCTCCTCGTGGTGCCCCCTGGATAGCTGCTCTAATCGCCACCCAGTGTTAGAGTAGTGAGCTAATGTGCGCAGCGAAGCCCTACATGGGCTCTAAATGGGTTTGGAACCCGCCGCGTAAAAGCCTCCACCAATAAAAGATTGACCCATGCAAACGAACAAAGGACTATGATTTGAGGGTATGCACCTGGAATGTCCGTACCCTTAATTGGGATGGTGCCTCTACCCAAATTGCGGATGTTCTCAGGATGTGCAGAGCAGACATTACCGCCATCCAGGAGATGCGATGGACAGGACAGGGCTGCTGCGTAGAAGCTGACTGTGACATGTACTACAGCTGGCATGCGAAGCGTCACGAATTTGGGTGCGGATTTGTTGTTGGCCGGAGATTACGCAACCGTGTCTCCGGGTTCACACCAGTGAACGAAAGGCTGGCAACAATCGTGTTAGGCGATTTTAATGGAAAGGTTGGAATCCATATGATATCCATATGGCTACATGGCTGTCTCCTGATCAATCTACACGCAACCAGATTGATCATATTGTGATTGATGGAAGGTATGCATCCAGTGCGCTTGATGTTCGTACGTTCAGAGGGGTCAACATCAACTCTGACCACTACATTGTTGCAGCCAAGGTTCGCATGCGTCTAAGCATAGCGAAGAACGTGCGATCTAGTGCACAGCGAAAGCTGGACATCACAAAGCTGCATTCACAGCAGACTGCTGAGGCCTTTTCCGCTCCACTCTCTGAACAGCTCACTCAACCTCCCTCAGAACCTGATAGCGCCGACGGACTCTGGAAGTATATATCCCACTCCTTGCGTTCCGCCGCGGAGAACGTCCTTGGATTCCAACAACCACTGCCGAGGAACCAATGGTACGATGAAAGACTAAAACCGTTTGCGAAAGAACTGATTGGACCTTATCAGTGTGGTTTTAGACCTGGCAAGTCCACCATAGACCAGATATTCACACTACACCAAATCCTAGAGAAGACCCACGAATAGAAAAAATCGAATTCCACCATCTCTTTGTTGATTATAAGACAGCATTTGATAGCCCGATGGGGGATCGCGTATATGCCGCACTGTCTGTGTTTGGTATCCCTGCAAAGTTGGTACGACTATGCAGAATGACTTTGAGCCACAAGCGCAGCTCCGTCAAGGTAGGAAAGAGCTTCTCCGAGCCATTTGATAACAAGCGAGGTTTCAGACAAGGCGTTGCCCTCTCCTGCGACCTCTTCAACCTTTTGATGGAGAATGTGCTGCGAAAGGCCGAAGTACATCGGAACGGGACTGTATTCTATAAAGGTGTCCAGTTGCTTGCATACGCAGATGATATCGATATCGTTGGGCGTACAAAGCGAGCGGTTACCGGAGCCTTTGCGGCTATTGAAAGAGAATCTGCCAGAGTAGGTATATGAAGTATATGCTTTCTTCGAGTAGAGATACACAGCGGTTGGACTCTCAGATTGATGTTGAGAACTATACTTTTGTTGTTGTCAAGGATTTCGTCTACCTTGGCACCACCGTCACAATGAAGAACGATGTCAGCATGGAGATCAAGCGGAGAATCACTCTTGCTAATAGGTGTAACTTTGGTCTCAGTAGGCAAATGAGTAGTAGAGACTTGATAAATAATTCTTTTGAATTGAGGTAGAGGTGGAGGTAGAGGTAGGGAGGTATGAGGATATTGGTACCAATATCCACAGCTTGACTTAGAATGACGAAGAGAGAGAGAAAGAGAAGGAAGAGGAACGCGAAGAATTAATTTATATAATAAATTTATTGACGGCTTTATCAATGCGCAGCAGAGCGCGCGGGTTTAGATAGTACCTTATATTATTCTACCATGGCCATGGACAATTAAATTAAAAGGAGAGAGAATAAAGAACACCGAATTTTACTCAAAAATGCGATATATCCGAATGCAGATGCCTGTTTATATGTGATACTAAGAGTATCACAAGTTATATTAAAGCCACCGAAACTTTCCACAGCCAGAGTAGATGCTACTCGGCAGGTATGATATCAAAATAATAAAGATCAGATGAAAACTTTAAAAGATATAAAAATGCCCAACGTATCGATAGAGCAATACGCAAATAATTTGTAGGTATATTGCAAAGCTTCGCGATCCCGAACCGGCTTATCAATATTTCGAATCGTTTAGAATTTGTCTTCATTTCGGAGTTATTCTTCTAGCCTGTGCGCTACTTTCTCCGTTTTTACATTCAGTTTCATAGCATTAGTTAAAATTAAAGTGCGTTTTTAGTAAACTCTCTTTTATTTTATAAATAAATGCATTAGATTACTCAATCTTTTGACTTTGGATAACTATACATCTACAAATAAGTTAAAATAATTAAAAGAGTATATTCAATACTCAATATTATTATTGGTTATACATAGTAAGTTTATTTTCGGAACCTGAAATAATATTCAAGATTTTTTATTCATCTGAGCAGTTTTGATTTTTTTATTGATTTTTTACGAGCACGCTTAAGTTTTTAATAGAAGAATATCTCATCTTATATTACCATAATTGGCAGCAGTTTGCTTGATTCTGCCTTACTGACTGACTTAAAGCGCTAAACGATTTGTATCTTGGAATAAGGCGTACAATATGATCGTAAAAAATATTATTGCGCTGGACTGACAGGCATCAACTGACAAATAAAATCAAATATGGTAAAAAAGATGGTCGTAAAACCGTGTCAGAAAAAAAATGTAGTGTGAAGGTTTTCAAACACAAACTTTGGCTTTAAGGTTTGGCACCTGTTCCCACTGACCAATGATCATTTAACTTGATCAATGTTGAGTTCACCCAGCTGCCGTTATCTGTTGGTTTTACAAACTTTTTACGACTTTCCAAAATTCGTTTCTTCATAAAGCCTAATAAAAACTCTGCCCTTTCCTGTTGAACGTATTTGACTCGTGGAATTATGTGACATTATTGATCGTTAATGGTTGTCGTCAGCAAAAGAATACTGCATTTAGCTTAATTTTGTAATTTTTTTTTAAAACGTTTTCTTCTACTCTTTCTAGAGCGAGAAGAGATGCTATTTAGAACTAGATTTTAGTTTGACAGATCCACGTTGGTGGTCCAACTGGCTACATACTTATACTACTTCTACTATTTAGGCTTTAATTTCAGATTTCCAATCATTAAATGGTAATGCTTTGTGGGCTAGCGCTTTTGTTTTTTTGTTGCCTGATTTTATGCTTGATTTTTATTAGGTGCGATGACTTTGATATTGCCTTGAACTGGATATTGTGAACTAGTATGAATGTAAATGCTATAACGGTACACTGTTTATAGTAGCTATTTAAAAAAACATACACTCATAACTATGCATGTATCGCGGCTAGAAAGTTTTGTCAGACTGAACAATCAGTGTTGGTGACAGAGAAATTTTATATGGTGTGCTGAGTAGCTAAATCTTGGTTTTAGTTTCGTAAATAAAATAAAGTATTATAAATGTTTGCTAAATTGATATCTTCGATTTTTCATATGTGCTTAAATAATAAATAAATAAGTATTTGTTAATGGTTAGAGCAGGCACATATGTCCTGCGATTCAATCGAATGTTTTAACTAAATAACTTAACTAACAATTTATGTTAGTTGAATAATTTAAGAAGACCTAGACACTGTCTACCTTGGTTTTATGCTCTAATAAATATGTTAAATCAGCCAACAAACCCAGCGTGTGGGCACCTAAATTATATTTGACCCAAGTTATGCGACATTTGGAAAATTGTTTTCAAAATGTTAAGTAGACAGTAACTTCATGCCTTGGAAAATCACATAGAAAAAAAAACGAATAATCCAATATTTTCATTGACTTATTCAAAGACTTACTTAAAGTCCGCACCGATACGTGTGTTAACTTTTTGACATGGGTTCTATAGATCGTGTCGGCGCAGACGAAAATGTAAACGGGGACGTCGGCCTAGACACAGCCGCAGGCGCAGGGTTCGTGTGTGAAGTGTGAAACAACAGAAAAACATAAAAATCGAAATGTTATTTATGAGGTTCATCAGGAGTTTATGACGCACACACTCTCAGTTGGGCTCATTCAGTGCTCGATGTAGAGAAATACCTGACCCGGTCAGACGAATTGTAGAAAATAAGGTATGTGTATGCATTTCTCGAGCAAGGCACTCTGTTGGCCACATGCTGAGTGGAGGGACTGGGGTACCAGGCCAACTGGCTGATTGAATGGCTGGCCGGCTCAGACTTCATGACGTCCTCGCTTAATGTGCGTTGTCGTGTAACGAAAGTAAATTTTTCATAAGTTGCCGGCATGCCCTTCGAACTGATCGCATCAACGACAGCGACAAAACTGTCGATACATGTTTTTACTGCAGGTAGTGTGTAGCACCTTTTGCCACGATCGGCAGACAAACTGGCAGCAGAATCATTGGATCAGGATGTACCACGGAATGTGTTTGAAGTCGATGGCGGCAGTTGCAGCTAACGAATTAGCAAATGCTGTGTTTTTTTTTCTACAGTAAGTGTCGTGTTGTACTAAATATTGAATTGGAGTGCTCTTAAATAACATCAAAATGATTTTGATAGCAGCAGTAGGACTCTTTCTATTACAAATTTCTTCAGCACTACTTTTTTTTTCAGTCACTTACAAACGCTATAGAAACCCCTCCTCAATAATTTACGTCAAACAGATTTTTCTAATTCACTTGCCAATAATTTGCGATAAGCCCATAATTATGCGCCAATGAGCATGAAATAAAAAAAGAAAACAATACAATAAAAACGGAATATTTAAATTCTGGCAATTCCGACTAGGTCGTCAAATAGACAGCTGACTAACTGACAGACCCTTACAGAGCCCGACTGGAATATTGAGATTACTGACAGTTTAGCCAAGTAGAAAGATCGCTCGGCCAGTTCAGTCAGCTTTGATTGAAAGTTCCTCTACCGGGTTGCAATTTGTTCCAGTGAAGCAAATGAACCCCGGAGCAATTCAGACACTGTCTGAGGTTGTTGTTACTTCTGCTTCCACCGCTGTTGTTCTAGTGGTTGTTATGAGTATGTATTTGTGTTCGAGGGTTGTTTGTGGTCGCTACAAGAGTGTGCGTGGTTATTGGCGGCTGTGCGCACTCGAGCGAATCTACACGGCATAATTTCAAGTGGACCACAGCACTCGAAGCTGTGGTCGGAACGTGCACGTTGACGGTGACTCCGCTATGCTGAGGCGTACTGACATAATTTAGCATAAATTACTATAAAAAAGGAACACATATGTTTCGGGCTTCACCAAGAGTTTGAGCATGTCTTATTCCGCTGTTACGTGCCAAAATCAATTTAATTGGCCAAAGCCCCATGGTAACCCACCTAACTGGACCCGTGATCTGCCTGGTGACTGTTTCTTACGTCCCAACACTAAAGTAGCCTAGGCAACTAAGCGCCATTGGCTTTCCACAGTCATCTGATTGACTGTCTACATTTGCTTAAATTGTATCAAGTTACCAAATTGCAAAATGTGAAATGAAATCGGCTTGACTGGCGGATGGCGCGTGTGTGCTTAATTAGCCCTCGGCAAGGTAAATGGAAACGAAAATGGCAGAAGTATTGACTTGTTTCTTGGCTATTATCCTTTAATGAGCAACGCCAATTAAAGCGATTTATGCATATTGCAGTAGCATATAAAGGCAACACCCGCTGCCGCAGTGCACCCGCGCCTAATACATGGCCATTTCTATAGCAATCTTATTTTATGATTATTTGTTCAGTGTCAACCTTTTGAGGTCTGTGTTTGGTTAAGCCGCCTGAGCTATCTATGTACATACATATATACTATTTATTTTACTTTTACTTCAGAACGCCTGTCACTTGTAGAGCCTACCCTATAACTCTTAACATTATCAAGAACACTTGACACCTTGGTATTGAAGCTACGTGGGCAATGCCATAGGCAACCAAATATTTTCCAATTTTATGGTCATTGGCCCAGGCCTCTTGTGTATGGTGTGACCTTAAACAAATAGTGCAATTAATATAGTCACTTGTTTGCTGTGCATGTGTGAATGCGTTCCGAGTGTGTGCGTCAATTTAACCATAAAAACGTCCGAATAGAAAATGAAGCGAAAGCGATTCATGAGGTTACACTTTCCTCCTAAAGTGTACTAAAAATGCGTGCTTGTTGCCATTAAATAACAAAAATATACACATTTCTTACTTAATGTAGCATATTGATTAATATAGGAGTATATGTTTATGCATCCCGTGTGGTGAGCGGGTTAGAGAATACCCACTCAGCACGTCAAAGCCTGTCGTATGAGGCGACTAACAATGACATTACATCAGGCCGTAACCCGGCCCGTTAAAAAGAAGAAGAAGAATATGTTCATGCAACATGTAAGCATTCAACTATATATAAACTATAAATGATAGATAATTAAATTATTCAAACATTCTACAATTTTCTAACAAGCAAACGTATTTTTCAACTCAATCTTTAATATTTGATTTTCATTTTTAATAAGCTTAAAATCTAGAAACCCAATCCAAACGAAACGTACAGTATAGTTTGCAATCCTAAACACTTAATATTCACAAGAACATTGTTACGCCACCGCTATAAAAGTCCAACAGGGAAAAATCAACGTCACTGAGCCCGAGAATACAACAACCCACTGTACTTACCTCTGCCACTCCAGCACACAGATATAAAACACAAAGACTAACATACTATATGCTATGAGCCATAGTAAAAATGTATAACAAACGTAACGAATCGAATGCTTTAGGCATGTCGGTTCAAGGCTTTGGAAGGCGGAAAGTGTGTTCGCAACGCAACGTAACATGAAAAGTGAAAATCACCAAAACTGTAAATTCGTCATGATGACGTCACGGCAACTTAACTGATTAAACAAGCAGCCAGCGTGTCCTCTATTTTTGCATTTGATGCTACATCCTGCAGCCACCCCAATAATGGGTTCAAACTCTAACACTGAGCTAGGGCACTCAAGTGATACCCATACACATAAATTGTGACCTATGAATAAACATTTTGACAGTTTTTTTTTTTGGCTTAAGCTTTATGAATTATTTAATTTGGCATAGAACTTTAATTTTTTTTTTAACAGCAACACATGCACATTTGTTCGCATCGAATAATTGTAATCATTGGAATAGAATAAAATTCCCGATCAATACCATGAAAATCCTATTTCTCAATTTTTCCCATCACGGATCATGTTTTTTTTTGTATCTCACACTCTTCTGGACATCAGCGCATATTAAAACATAAAGAGATGCAAAAAGAGAAAACATAAATTTATGCGCCAACGTATATCTGACGAGTTGTCCCAATGTTATGAGCCCGGAATGTTATGACAAACGGCAGAAGCTACTGTCGTCTAGCCGGGGGCCATAAAAAATGCGGGCCACATCAAATTATGTTGCGCTTTGCAGCCTACATACCGTATGTACGTATAAGACAGAGACACCTGAGTCCTCTCCTGAGGCCCGCGGCCTGATATCATGATATATATTTGTGTGTTTACTTGTTTCAGTCTGTAAGCTTGTTGGTTCTTTTTGTTATGTTAATTGGCATTTAAAATTTTGTTGTCCTGTGAAAGCCAAACGTATTATTTAAGGAATAAAAAAGTGTTGAATGTCTGTACAACTAGGCGGATTACAACTTGGCACACCCACATCGAAGCACACACACAATCCCATATGCACACGGTAACAAACACTTGAAAGTGGCAGACTGCTTTTAAAACGCTTAACCAAACAACAACGCCAAATAGTTTCACTTTAGTACTGTGTGCGAGTGTGTGGGTATTTGCGTTGCAGCAGCACGTGAAGGAAGCCCCACTGAAGTGACGCCATTTTGTTGGCGTTCATGCAGTTGTGGAGTACTGTACGGCAGTTGTCCGCGCACGGCATTGCCCGAGCCATCATGGCTCGGTTCATGCTTGTGTTGACTGGTAAACTCTGTGCTATTAAAGGCTAAGGCCGAGTTTTTGTCAGCCATTATGGTGCCCGCCTTTGTTGTTGCAGCAGTAGTTTTCTAGGGAAACCCTCGCACATAGACGCAGACTGAGATATTCTCTGGACCCCTACACACAAACATACATTCATGAAATGTATAGCATAATAAATCTTTACCTATGCATTGAGGGACACATTTTTGCCGACCCGCAGGTAGCGCCGAGTTTTTGCCACCTTTGCACAGGATGTAACAGGCAGCTCAGCGTAGGAGGGTTGCTCTTGGCTCGACGGTTAAGGGCTGTAACTGTTTCCCTGACAGTTCTTAGAACTACAGTTGGTTTGTGTCCAGACGAGCTGCAAGCAACGTACTCGCATTTTTATGTACCATTTTACGATTTAGATTTTTATCGTCGTAGTCTTCTCCACTATTTTTTGTTTAGAAGTAAATCTGCGGTTTATGAATTATGAGACAAAGGTGGAGTTGGTTTCTGTTTGAAGTATTTTAAACGATGACTATGGTACTCAGTTGGAACTCGTCAATGATATTAGATTAGTTGTGTGCCGCTGTGTCTTCGTTTGTCTATAGACTCCATAATCTATTCTCAGTATAATTTGGCTACATCCTTGACGGAGTCGGTGCACACGTTGAAAAACACACCCACTGGCATTTGATGCTGATTTGGTTTTATTTTTGTTTTATTTTACATTAACTTCGTTTTTTTTTTATATTGTAAATCTTGAATTTCTGATCACTATCTGATGTGAATTGGTGCATATCTTTAAAATGTTCACCCAATGGATTGGAGAGAGAGATTCCTTTTCTCCTCCTATTTATATTTTTTTATATTACATATTTTTATACAAGAGGATTTTGTTTTATCATTTTTTATAAATAAATTACAATTGTGGTATTACGATACGCTGTGTATGGTACAATATATAAGAAGATATGCACATTCAGTAATTAGAAGAAAACCTATTTTTAAATTAAGAATATATTTATAGTTTTAGAGTTTCTATGCAATTTTCGAATCGTTGCTTTGAGTGGTTAGCGCGTAATTAAGTGTTTATAATGTAGGTGTTGATTTGGTCTGACGCAAATTTACATACGAAGTTTGGAGGCTCTAGGTTATATATTAACAAGTCAGAAAGCCGAGACTAATTGGTACATAATACATAGTGTACAAGGATGTTTTAGATTTGTCCAATGTATGTAATAGGAAAAAGGAGGCGTGCAAACCATAAGTTCCATGGACAAAAATTCTTAGCATTGACTCTGGTAGCGATTAGACCACGTCCGTCTCTTTGTCCGTATGAGTGGCTAGATCTACGAGACCATAAGAGCTAGCGACTATAAAATTTTAGCAAAAGATGCGCGTAATCCCATGTTAGATGAAGTTTGTTGAATTGGGTTCATATCTGACCCCGTTTCCCCATAGCAAAATTTGGAGGCTTACAGCAACTCCATTAAATCTATGAACTCGAAACTCAAGAGAGGTTTGCGTCTTGTTTTGTGCAAAAATGATCGAAATAGGATAAATTTATCAAAAGTTGTATTCAAAAATATGATGAGTTCACCCCTTTTCGCCAATAAACAAAATGCTACAGAATTCTACTAATTGTAGATATAGATACATGTAAGCTAGAGTTACAAAATGGTGTGGAGACTCGTGTGAGCCAAATCATTAAAACTGTATTCACCTTTTTTTAATAGAAGCCCCCCCCATTCACCGCAATCGATTTACCTTAATTACTGCCGCACCCCGCAACATATTGATTTGGCATAGACATAGACATTTATAGATGTGTTTTTGACCTATGTTTCAAAATTCGACGACATTGGCCCAAGAATACTGGAGTTATGATCATAAAAGTAATTTTTACCACATAATAACCAACTTCCCAATAGAAAAACTTGTCAATTGGAACTTCCCAATAGAAAAATGTATACAGCCATATCGGACTTATGAAAAGAGACATAAAAGAGGTTACTTCCGTTCCCATTTTACCGTATGTTGGATTTAGTGTTTATAAAAAAAGGATACAGGGTATTCCACCGTATTGCACAGTCCGTCTGCATCAATTTTTTTTTGTATTTTGTTATAACGTCAATCATAGAGTGTGCGTAACTTCACCAGCAAATTTTTTGTGTCCCTTTGTCTTTCATTTGGACAGACGAATTGACGGAATTGGACCAAACACTACCTGACACGCTACTAAGGAAAAGAGGTTCCAACGAAGTATTTTGTGTCGGGAGGTTGTGTTTCATCCCACTTGCAGCAGTAAACTGTGAGGAATAATACAACACATTTTTCACAAAATCTCGCTCAATACTAAAATACATTCTAGTAATAAGCAAGTCGCATAGGGTTTCAGGCGAGACAACTTGCCGGCTATATTACCGTGCCATCAAACGGTGCGAGATACAATACAATTTGTACTTAATTGAAAATGTTTAATTTACTGTGTCCACGGTAAATTCAACTGCTAAACTAGAACAGCCTATGCATATACTTTGTTCACAGTAAGAATAGCAAGGTAAAGTACACTCCGTTAAATGTACTATGTGCACAATAAAATTGGTTAGTTTCTGTAAACTACAGTATATGTTATAACTACAACTTATTACTATAAGTGACAGTAAATCTTCAGTAACAATATCTATATACTGGTTTCTTTAGTAAAGTTTTATATTTATGTAGATTGCCGCTTTTCTAGTTGACATTTTCTGTTAGATTTACTCTCATAAAAGCTTATAAATTATTATAAATAACTATTATATTTTGGACTTATTCCAAAGTTAAAATGGCTTCTTGTAATAAGTTTAGCATACTAACAAACTCTCAAAAGCATTAGAAAATAAACAGTAAATATAGAAAATAAAAAGTATAAACAGAAAAATAAATCAACAAAAAAATTTTAAAAAAATTAGGAAAATTATTTAATTTGGAATAATTTCCTCTGGCGACCCAACTAAAGCGACTAGAGTGGTCAAATTCAATAGGAAACCCTTTAAAGACATGCCCAACACAAAAACATCGCTAAATCGCCGGAAAAGTTGTCAGAGTGAGTTTTAAATCGTCGAAAAACATAAGATTAGAGATTTTACTTTTTTGCGGAAAAGTAAAAAAATATTTTAGTTTTTTCTTTATAGGGTTATCTCACTTCTCCAACTTTTTATCGACCTATGATGAATAGCTTCCCGACGTCTCCGATTATGGATGACATCGTGCACATAAGCTGCTGGCGCAGACAGCCTGCATAGCTGTTGTTTGAGAGACTAAAGCCATTCGCGATAGAACGGATCGGATTTTCGGCCTAGTAAATCCACCATTGACCAGATATTCACACTACAGCGAACCCTGGAAATATTCGCCGAATACCAAATCAACATCTACCAACCCTTTGTCGATTATAAAGCAGCATTTGAAAGCCCTTTAGCGTTCGGGCGCCGATGAGCAATTCACGCATAGTGTCTTGTGAAAGGCCATTTTGAATAAAGACAACTCACGGGATTGTGGTGAGAGAGTTAGAGAATACCACCTCAGCAGGTCAAAGCTTGTCGTATGAGGCGACTAACAATGACACTGTTATACCTGTAGAGCCTCCCCAGGCCTTAAAAGGGTTGTGCGTGTGTTGTGTGTTTGGGACCCACCACATAAAACCCCACTTCCAATGAAAAAATAGCCTCGGATAAGGATACCCCGAACGTTGACTACTGAGCTGGTAAGGTGCATGCACCAGATCTTTTGCAAAATATGGCCAGAGGAGAGCATGCCAGATGATTGGGACCTTGGTGTTCTCTTCCTTGTTCTCAAGAAGGGTGACCCCACGGTATGCGCTAACTACCGTAGTATCAGCCTTTCATCTATTGCATATAAAGCCGTTTGCGAAAGAACTGATCGGACCTTATCAGTGTGGCTTTAGGCCTGGTTAGTCCACCATAGACCAGATTTTCACACTACGCCAAATCCTGGAAAAGACCCACGAAAAACAAATCGCCACCATGGCTTTGTTGATTATAAAAAAGGGTTTAATAGCCCGTTGAGGGATGCAGAATGACGTTGAGCAACACGCGCAGCTTCGTCAAGGTTGGAAAGAGCTTCTCCGAGCCTTTTGATACGAAGCGGAGAATCACTCTTGCCAATAGATGATACTTTGGTCTCAGTAGGCAAATGTAGTAAAGACCTCTCTCGGCAGACGAAACTAACACTATACAAGACGCTCTATGGCGCTGAAGCATGGGTGATGACAAAGCCTTTGAAGTATTTGAGCGGAAAGTACTCCGTAAGATCTTTGGCCCTATACGCGTTTGCAACAACTACAGCATACGATGAAACGATGAACTATATGAGCTCTACGACGACATTGACAAAGTCAAGCGAGTTAAGATCCAGCGGCTGCGCTGGCTAGGTCATGTTGTGCGTATGGATGAAAAAGCGCCTGCAAGAATGGTCTACAATGCAACGGTCGAAGGGAGGCGACGAAAGGGCAGACCATGCCTACGCTGGAAGGACCAGGTGAGCAGTGAGCACACTAGCCACCTTTGGTATCATCAATTGGACCAGGCACGCGCAAATCAGAGACGCCTGGAGGATATATTTGCATCAGGCCGTAACCCGGTAACGAGTTGTTATGGCCAGTTAAGAAGAAGAAGAAGTTGCTCAACAAAGCAGATGATATTCGTAATACTAAACGAGATGTATTTGGAACATTTATAGCTATTGAAAAGAATCTGCCAGGGTAGATGTGGTTGTGTATGACAGCAAGATAAAGTACATGTTCTCATATTCTGTCACAGATTTATATTGTAACAGCCGAAAAGAACCAGGTTTCTCTCCCTCGCGCAAATATTTGCATAGACTCGCACAAAACTGAAAATATTATTCATAGAAAGTATATCTTCATCTTATCCATTAAGTAAAGCTCCCTTGAATAACGTGTAAGGGACTAAATGCAACACACACATAAACATCTGTGTTTTCAATTTAAACTTGTATACGATCTTTTTCCGAAAAAAAGCTTTTACATTTTTACGCTACGATTTTTTTATTGAAAACGAAATGAAATCTTTCTTATTTATTAACTTTCTGTTCTGTTTGTCCAAACCAAAACAAGAGATAAACAATGACCAACCCCTTGTTGGCAATATTTTGAGAAACGTATTTTGATTTCAGATTCCATCGATTTAATCCAAACAGTAAAAAAAAGGAAGGTTTCTAAGTCTCTGATATTTTCGAAGGTCAGTTTAACTTGATTTCGACCTACGACAAAAAAATGATATTAGTATATCATAAAAGTTAAGCTAAGTCTAAACGTGCAGCCCATCATCAATATGTATTGCAACAGAAACAGCTAATCAGAGGTTAACTAACTCAACGGTCCCATACTAAACAATTTATGAGTATTCAGTTTCCAGCATCACAAACATTTTCGAAATTTTCGTATCAGCTAAATCCAAACCAGCTTAACGTTTGTTGTCAAACTGATCCATCGATCGAACATACGAATTGTACGACAAAGAAAAAAAAAACTAAATTAAATAAGCGCTTTGATTTTTAAGTGTTGTGAATAATTTTAAATAATTTAAGCAGCGAATGACATTTTTAGGTATTATTTTCTACGATTGAACCACGATTTTGTCGTCAGTCAACTTTTTAGCATGCAAACCCAGAGTGGCGCTGACTGAGACCAGCTACTGATGTCGTCGTTCTCTGATCTGTTGCCGATGCGAAACCGTTAACACAAATTATAAGTACCGCTATGTACCCTAATTATGTCGCAACGGCTATCGTGTTCAAATGTGTAAATCTCTGAGGGCCAAGTATGCATAGAAGACGGGCTTTGGTGCGCAGATTGAGTTCACATTTGTGAGGAGTTTAGAGAGAAATCGACACTTTATGTATCTTAACTTTCAGCTGAGTTCGGTTAATCTCAGTTCGGCTCGTTTTGTGACAATATTTCTACTTAATTTCTAAAATGCAGTCAACGGCGCGTGACTCTCATGACATTGGGTTCGGCTGCTAGGACGGAAATTATTTAATGGCGCGTACATGGCAACGACTACGCCCGGAAATCACGCACAGAATCTCTCTATCTCTCTCTTTCACTGTCTCTCTCGCTGTTTTCGTGGTAGTGTATGTGCGTGGAAGCTGCGTGAAATTTTTATTTAATTTTATACGTTTTTGGAAATTTTATTATTTGCTTATGAAAGAAAAATTCCAATAAAAAAGATGGCAAATTATTGGCATGTTTTAGGGCGGTTACTGGGCTTACTGGGGGCGTTGTTCTGAAAGCAAGGAAAAGAATGGGAGGATTTATTTATATTATTTATTTTATTTATTTATTTTTTTTGAACGACTTAATTTTGACTCCAAAATAATTACATAAATGAAAAAGAAAAATAAACTACTATTTCTGTAATGCTAATTTTGTACCTTGAACAACGTATGTAGACATCTATATTTTCGTGGGTTAGAGTGTGTTAGCTTCTGTTTACAACCTGAAAGACGACTCTATACATTAGTGAAGACATCAGTTTATATAACTTTTCAAGTGACATTTGCCACAATATACTTTGCACTACACTGCGTATGAGCAATGCGACATTAAAAGCATTTTGTATCTATGCCTGTCACACTTGAATTGCCCTCTTGAAAATTAGTTGCAAATTACCTACTTAAGTTTGTTTGTCGACTACCTCAGTGCCCCTTTGTGACCGTGTTACAGAAGCACTTGTCAGTGGCAGTCGAACATGTGAGCCATTGTTGCCTGGGCCGGAGATACGCCCATCTAGCAGACGATGTCTTGGACAAAAGTTTGTCTTATGCATTTACACTTATGCAAGCAGCCAATAACCAGCTAGAGACAGCAACCTGTTATCAGACAATCAACAAGTGCAATTAGCAGTTCTCGGACAATGCGCGCACCGATGCCAATCCCGGTTCTGGATACACACGTACACGGACTGGTTGTTTCACAGGACAAATTATTAAACAAAGCTACAAATAAGCAAACAATTGCACATGCAACGTTTATAAGTATTGAAACACATAAATACCTATATATATGGGTATAAGCGGTCAAGTCAATCCATGGCTCAGCGAAGAGCTTCTTTCACTGCCATATGTTGAGCAAGACACAGGAGATGTATCCCAATTCTAAGTGCACTTGGGGTTCACCTTTTGTCTGTCATTTCAATAAATTGAGTACATGGCAATCATAATAAAGTTAACATAGATAAACCAGTTCGAATATTTTCACTACTACGGACGGTTGGCTGCTCTCATTCAACTCATGGCAAGAAGAACGAGTCGCTTAGTTTGAAAGCAGCGAGAAAATGTAAATTGCCAATTAAAATATGGCCACTATATTCTGACTGCCTTTCAAGTCGTTATGCAAAATATAAGGTTTTCCTCAGGTTAGCACTTGCAAGCAAATACTTGTTTTGTAACGATCGATTTTGGCATATGGTAAAAGCACTAACCTTAAACGTGCCTGATTGTCTTGACGGGATGATACAAAATTAACTGATAACTGATCGCTCCTCTATCACATTTTTCACGTTGTGATTGAGGGAAGGGATGCGTCTAGTGTGGTGGACGTTCATATGTTCTGTGGGGACTGCGACTGCATTCCGTTGCATATGCGACTGAGCATGCTTCGCTCAACTCTCGGAGCTGCCGGAGCACGATCAGGAGTGTTGAAAAGCCAATGCAGTGAAGGCTACCGGCTGTAGAGGGATCCGGCTTTACTATTGGATACATGCGAGTGTTGTGTAGGAAAATCGTTCCGGCTTGTTGTCATAAGATGACAAGGATAATGCAGCCTCTTCCTTTCTATCGCATATAAAGCCCTGTTGTGCATATTGAGTGAAAGACTGAATCCATTTGTGAAAGTACTGAACGGACTTTATCAGTGCGACTTCAGGCATGGTAAGTCCACCATTGACCAAATATACACATTACGCCAAATCCTAGAAAAGACTCACCAATAACAAATTGACTCTCACCATCCCATTGTCGATTATAAAGTAGCATAGCACGATAGCCCGTTTAGGGATTGCGTATATGCCGCATTGTCTGATTTCTATATCCCTGCAAAATTGGTGCGACTATGCAGAATGACGTTGAGCAACACATGCAGCTCCGTCAAGGTAGGAAAGGACTTCTCCGAGCCTTTTGATATTGAGTGAGGCCTCAGGCAAGGCTAGGCCTCCTGCACCCTCTTTAACTTTGTGATTGAGAATATGTTGCGAAAGGTCAAAATTCATCGCATCGGGACAATATTGAACTATAAGAGTGCTTGCATACGCAGATGATATCGATAGTTATTTTTTCTTCGAGTAGAGAGACGCTGCTGTCTCAGATTGATGATGAAAACTCTTCTTTTGATGTTAAGAATTTGGTCTACCTTTTCACCGTCGTCCCAATAAACGATGTCAGCATGGCGATTAAGCGGAGAATCACTGTTGGCAATAGATGTTACTTTGGTCGCATTAGCAAATGAGTAGTGGAGATCACACTCGCCAGACGAAACTAACACTCTAAAAGACGCTCATTCTTCCAGTTTTGCTATATGGCGCTGAAGCAATGATAATGACGCGAGATATGAGTGAATAAAATGACTATTTTCTTAAAAATCGAAATTCAGTAATCGATAATCTGATAAGTAATCGGATTTTCGTAAAAAAAAATTTACTTGGTGTCAATTGGCTATCTCCTCTAACGAATGTCTTAAAAATCCAAGAAAAGGGGCTCTTTTCACTTATTTTGAACCATATATGTTGAGGGAACGAACAATAAAAAATCAACAACGGTTGTACTGCCCTTCTCCTACCTAAGCATAAGTCAAGCAAGATATAATTTAAAAACGCTTTAGCAACTTCACACTCGTTTCAGTCTGGGATAGCCAAACGAGCTGCCGCCAGACACATTTGCAACCCAAGCCAAGTCCATAATACCCACACATTCATACTCATATAACCCTGAGGTGTTGCTTATTTAAATGCTACGCCAATTTATTGTCATCGCGCGCATTTCGTGTATTCATTCATTGTCCTGCGTGTGGTACATAATCCTTGAATGGGCAACACAAAAATGAAGCCGCAACGTCTGAATAAACGGATAAAGGAGTATGCCCCGGGCAGTTCCCTAATACATCTACGCCTTATCTGTGACGCCTAACGACTTCCGTTTGAGCTTTGCGCACGCGCGAATGCATTAAGAAGATAGCCAGGGCAGAGGCTTCTCTGGCCTGCTCGCTCTGCCTTTTCTTTTCCTTATTTTTTAAAGCGCCCACAATTTTTAATGATAATCTTTTGAGTTATGTGTTTTTAAATATAATTTTGTTGTTTGCGTGCAGACAGCGACGTTAGCTCCTAGACGTTGGGTACGACCACGGAGAGGATAAAATGATTCCTCATAATTCACATCGAACCAAGTCACGAACTTTTAGAGTCACCCTCCTTGCTGCAAACTGTCAAACAGTGTTTACATACCTGCAGCATGCACTCCTACAGCTGACGTCTTTGTGGTCAAACTACAGTCAAACTTCTTCATAATGAACATAAAATAATGGGTACTAGAAAATTTCATATTTACGATAATATGTTTTTTGAATTTCTTCATCAAAAAAACCAATCAAGTGCAAATGTTTAGCTTGAATCCATTATGTGAATCATAAAAAAATGACTTCACACGTGTGTACATATTTATCTACGTATATATGTGTGTCGAGGTAGTGCAGTAGTATTATTACATATTACAAATAACACGACATGTCTTTAAAGGGATTCCTATTGAATTCGAGCACTCTCGCCAGAGGAATTGAAGTAAATAATTTAACATTTTTTTTTAAATTCTTCCACGATAATTTCGATTGTTTTGATAAACGTGCGGAAAAGCCCGAGTTGGTTACCAACTGTTTATTTTAATTTAAGCTCCATTTTAAAAACAATTTAAATAAAAGGATTATATTTTTATATGCAGTACACTAAGTGCAAAAGTGTATTATTGGCAGAAGTTCCAGAAAATTATCAGAAGAATTGTCGATTCGATAGGGCCATGTCCGTCTCCTCTCCAGTGCGCCGCTGTGCCCACCCATTGGGTTGCCTGGTGCTGCGCAGGAACTGGCGCCCCACTTTTCCGCTCAAAACTAGAGTTGATTTTTCCTAAACCTATTGTAGCAGCAGCGGTAATCTGCTTATCTTACTATCTCCTAACGCCTATCTGACAGAGTCCAGTTTTTCCTATCTCTATCCCTAACTCTACACTCAGCTTATTTCACCGACTAGCTATCCCTATGTCCTATGTCAATATATTTATACTGTGACCATGTGTGTTTGCTGTGAATAATACAATAACTAATTAATTAATACAAATGCGTTCGCTTCAGTCAACTACTCTAGTGAATTTGTGTGTTCGCCGATATCTGCCTTAAGTTCGGTCAGAAAGACCGATAATTGGCGTGCTCGTGCTCGAAAACATATGTATTTGGTCGACAAAAAATTGGGTGGTCAGAAAGGCGGAAAAAATGTCGACCGAGCAAATAATTTGACGTCATGGTCAAACGTTCGGCGCAAACTTTTTGACACTTGTCAACATCTCCATTTCGAAAAATGCAATGAATCGATTTTCCCAAAAACAACAAAATGCTGAGTAATCGCTCACTATCCATCCGTTTGTCTGTCCGTGTTGTCGCACCGTTCTCGGAGACTTTGAGAGTTAGAGCAATAATTTTTTAACCAAAAGAAGCGTATTTTCCCAGAAAAGTACGAGTTTGTCGAATTATGTCGATATCTTAACGCCTACCCCCGAGACAAATATTTGGTTTACGGTTTACACCCACATCATAAAAGCTATCTAATTGATATTTGGCACAGTTATGCCAATTTTAGACAATTTTAACATTTATGTTACCCAAATGTGGTACGTAGCACCATAGCACAGTGACCGTTATTACGCCCACACCCTGCAACGCATCAATACAATACAGGGTATCCCACTGTGGGACACCGTCCCGACTGTCTGCATACAATTTTTAATTATATATCAACTGTAATAATTTTAACAATAACCAGACGCCCGTGTCGGTTCTTAGAATTTGTTTGGGAGTACCAGACTGACAATGTCTTCAGTGTGGTGGGAACACATAATTTGAACGCATAATTTGCATACCAACAAAGCTGACACGCTTGGGTTTGTGTCGGCTTGCAAATTATTAGGTGGTCAGACCGATTTGCGCGATATTATTGGGATTTTTGTCCTGTCTGACCGTAGCTTCAGCTTTCTTACAACCCATTAAAAATAGTATAAGGTCTTATGAGGTGTTAAATTGGTTTAAAAATGATCAAGATCAGATAGAAACTTCGAAAGATATGTTTGTTAATGTGCCAATTTAACACCCCTCCTTCTATCAACTTCAATAACATTTCACTTTTTATAAACATTTTAACATTGTAGCCTCATGTTATGCTGAGATAGTTAGCAGTGATAAACTTCTATCGAATCAAATTTTTATTTTGTAGCACAATTTAATAATAAAAAGATACGTACCTTGCTTAAAGAAGTCCTTTATTGCTAAGATATCTATTGCATTGCATTTAAAGAGGATTTACTGTAATCGGACCATAAAACAATGAGCCAGGTACCCAGTTACCGTCGCCGCTTGCGTGTCTGCTACAAATCCATAATAAAACGTTTAACTTTTCTCAAGCGTTGGCCAAAATTTGGCACCCAATTCATCAAATGAGAGCATTTGTCGCCGCGGGTAAAATAAATTCTCAAGCAGAGCACGCCCAGTAACTTCTTTCTAAGGAAGTTGGAGCAACAGGCGTGGGAAACAAGTCAGTTGTGGGTGAAGTCCGCAAGGTGAGCGTGTGTGAAGTTTTGATTGGGCTTCTATTCCCGGATTGCCACCAGTCTAGCGCTAATAATACGCATTACTGTCTCGAACAGCAACAGCGGCAGCTGGCAGGCTTGGACGTACCGCAAAACACGATGTAATCCTGCGGCGTAACGTGAGCTCAAGTCGCTGGCAGATGCACGGCCGGAAAAGGGTCGCTCAACAGAACCCACCCCCAATGCTGCCTGGCCACATGCTGGGCGCGCGCGATGCTCAGTGCAATCAAATCAAATGAAATCAAATAAAATTAAATTCCACTTTGAGCCTATTAAATTGTGCCTGCCCAGAAAGCTGCCCTAGTGTGTACTCATAGCAGTTTTAATTGACAGCCAAGTCAACGAAGAGCTGACACGCCGTTGGTCATGACGACATGTCAATCAAAACTGCATCGGGCCCCTGCCTCGGAGCTAGTTTGACGCGGCACACCCACCCCGCTACGGCAGTCAAAATTTACACATCGCCCTTCGTTCTCCACTCGTGCTCCTGTACGCATGCCTAATGTTGCACTGCGGTTTGTTGACACACACGATTTGCTTTAGTTGTAGCTGCCAGCTGCCGTTGTCTTGACCTTAGTCACCGCCGACACCGTCACCGCCAACTTCACCCCGGCGTATCATTGGGCCTGGTCTTGGATGGACTCATTTGGGAAGTTTTTTAAGTGGCGCATTTGAGTGTTTTAATTGGTTGTCTTCTTGATTTTGGCAATGAGCTAATTTGTCTTAAATGTATTTCCACCAATATTGTTGGCCAACGCAGTTAAACTAATGAACGCACTTCCATGGATAAGACCTCCTCTGCATTATGAAAATTTATTTTGAAATTAAGCTTAATGTATTTGTTACCTGTACCATTTCTTATAATTGGAAATAAATTCAAAACATATTTGATTTCAATTCTTCTTCTTAACTGGCCTAAACAACCCGTTATCGGGTTACGGCCTGATGTAAATACATTTTTTCATTGGAATTGTGGTTTTACGTGGTGGGTCCCAATCCCTACGCACAACCCTTTTTAGGCCTAGTGGTCTCGAAAGAATCCAGTGTCATTGTTATACGACAAGCTTTGACCTGCTGAGGTGGTATTCTCTAACCTGCTCACCACACGGGATAAATTTGATTTTAATTAAATGATGATATTATCATAGTATATATTATATTATAATTCAGCTTTAATATTGACTCTTCAAAACAAAGCAAAAATTATATTTAATAACGTTTGAGAACCAGGTGTCTAGATATATTAGTAATTGACCTTAAAAATTGTATCCTGTGTTTTGCAATCGTTGTAGGTAGGGAAATGAGAATGATTGGTATCAAAAGTCGATAAGTGGATACAGCTCGGAGTTAAAATATGCGCACTTTCTGGACGCTGTAGAATTATGTTGATTTCACACCCCTTTCCCACAGAAGAACTTTGCCATTTGCCCCGCACTATGAAAGCTATCTGGTTGAAATTAACCAAATTTATAGTAAAAACTTCAAGAGATAAATGTAGAACTAAAATTCCACTTTTTGTAAATATGGTATATGTGATATATAAGTTAGAGACGAGTTACGAGTTGAGTAAACAAAACGACCTTTCGACCTTTGGCCGAAAAAATCCCTTGACACCTCGCAAACCATGGACCTACTCTTATTTGCTTTAAACCGTACCCTGAACCAGATCAGTTTTCCCTTATTTTGGGAACAGCTTGGAGAAGGCCCCAAACAATTTCCTTGGTGCGGGATGATTCAAATAGTAAGTTAAACTGCAAAGGAATTCGCGTTCTCAGAACAAACATTTTTTAAGTCTTTGTATATTTTTCTCAGGGATGCCAATAACTTTAAAAGTAAAAGTCATCCGAAAATATCGTCGGAAATCATATATGTTTACAGATCATTTTTATGTATCATCTATATTTTAGGAAAAATCATTAAATTTGTTTGTGGCAATTCGTTGTGTTTATTTTGAAACGATCGTTTTGTCAAAGAAAGTAATACCGAAAAGAAATATCTTATTTCTTTTAATGATAAACAAAAAAAGTGAATGAAAAATTTAAAAACTTATCTAGACAACGTCTTTCGATCAACTCTGTCGATCTGTGCCAAAAATGTAGATACATACATATGTGTGATTTGACTCTTTTGTTCTAAATACTAATTAATTACCGATTTCTTCGCTGTTGTTTTGTTGGGATGAGCGGGAACGGTATTATCCCTCACGATAAATTTTTAAACTTAAATTGATATACTATTCTTGTTTTTGTAAAGTTTAATTTTATTTTATTTTTGGTAAAGCTTTGTTGCGCTTCCTATATTTTGGTTAATAAATTTATTTGCAATTAAATAAATCTTTAACACTAGAACTACCGGAATTTGTTATATACCTATTTGTACACACGGGTCAAAATGACCCGTTTTTTGATGTTTGATGTTTAGTTGACAAAATATTAAAATTTGAAAAATGTTTTATAAGATTAATTAGTTTTTAACAATTTAAAAATATAATTCATATAAATATTGAAAAAACATGGTATTTCGTCTACATAAGCAGCACCAACAAGAAAATGAAATTACATAGGTCAGAAGTACACATTTTAAGATTCAGGAAGCTCGAATAATGAGAGGAAAAACTACTTATTTGCTTTATGTATGCTCAAAGTGATGCCACAGCTTGTTGTAAATGCGTATTAATATTTCCATTTGCACAGCCATTCGTGAACTCCTGTAATGTTTTTATATATTGGTCAAAATGACTCGTTGGTATATTTAGGTATACCATATACTTATCTCTGTAAAATAACAGCGCACGAATCTAACAATTTATAATATTAAAATTTACCAAAATACAGGAAAATAAAGTTTAAAAAAAAAAAAAATACAATTTATTACTAAATGTTATGAATTTATGAAAAGAGTCATTTTAACCACTTGGTAGTTCTAGTGTTAATAGTATGTGGTCACTGATTGTTTGGTGGGATATTATCGGTTAACAGACTTGTGTGGCTCTTTTAGTAGCACTGACTTAGCAACCTTTTTATTGGATGGATGGAAGATCATAGAACCTACTAAGTAAAGGGAATTGATTGGCTTAGATTAGAGTTAGTAGGTAGCTTCAATAAAATATGCGAGTGGCATGGTGCCTCATGCCGTTTTTTTAAGGCTATAAATTAAAATCTAATTTAATTTCATATAATACATACTTGTTGGTCTATTCACTATAATTAAATTCCGCCCAGCCCAGTTTGGGCGTGTGTACCCAAAGTAAAAACGGTTCATCCAACACATTCCGTATGTTCGTTAAACTAATTAATTTTCAAGCTTATGTATTAACTTTTATATGTGACATGAGTTGGTAAAGTATGTATATAAAGCTTCATATCAACTGGCATACATATGCTACTACCATATGGGCAACGTCAACTTGATGCTCTTGGGCCGGGCAATACATATGTACATACATACATATGAGCAAATTAATTAAAGTTGCCACTTGAGTTGAATTTTCCAGGTGAATGATGCGGAACAAATAATCAATCAATCAGTTCACATACATACACGCATAGCATATAGCAAAAGCTGCAAACCCTATCTAGGCAACACATGCAGCCGCCAGTCGCCTCGTCAGTTGGCCAGACATTTGGCCAGTCAGGGTTGTCATTGCCATCCAAAATAAGCATGTTCTGTGCAAGTATGCATGTGTACATATACATACATATGTATGTATGTATTGATAAGTAAGAGTATGCAAATGTGCCGTCCAGCAGCAACAAATTGGCAGTCAAAACTATAGTACAGTGGGCAAAATATAAATTAAGGGATATACTCTTTCACTCTCGTTCCCTCTTCCTCATACTAAGTCCAGCTGCGGATATTGACATCAATGTCTTCCCAGCATTAAACTTTTTCCAAAATTTGTTTTTGTAAACACCATCCTCATTCCATAGCCACAAAGTCGCCATCGGCCATATACACAATTGTCTATAAATTTTTTTATATATAGATTAAAACCTCTTATAATGTTTATTAATACTGTATATTTAATTCAAAACAAATAAGAATACATGATCTACTACTCAGTTATCGCTTCACTCGCACAGTTCTGAACGCTGTATAAAATGGTGGGTTCTTGTTCTCGAAAAGACAGAAGAACTTAGATTTAGCTATACACATGAATCGTTTGAAATTTGGTGACTGTTGTTCTAATAAGATTCGCACACAACAACTCTAGTTGGCAGTAGGGGACAAGGGAGCCGAGCTGGGCGAGCTTATTTAAAATATACATATATTATAAGTTCGGCAAGTTTTTGTTTATTGAAAGCTAGTGGACTCGAAAATATTTATTGGCTTTCGGGAGTTACTTTCCTTAAGTAGACAATATTTCATTAAAAGCACTTTATGCTTGTCAAAACATATGCTTGTTATACAAAGAATCCGTGGCGGCAATTATACTGCGGACAGTAACATGATGTTGCAAGAATGAGTAGCATCAAAAGCCAATTCCATGTACATAGCTATGTCTAACTGTCCGAGCGTCCATTAGATCATCTAGTTCTCGGAGACTATGCACTGCGATTGTAAAGTGAAATAAAATTCAGATGTCTTCAAATAGTAAATACCAAAAGTTGTTTGCTTACAGAACGTTTTGGTATTATGGAATCTGACGCATTTTCTGCACAAACCCTTGACTTGTTGTTTTGGGTATATGATATAATAATCTTAATGTATACTATAATTTATAAAATTTTTTCCAATTATTACCACTGTTCATCGGTCAGTTTGATTGTGGCCTGTCTGTACGGCCGCCGCCGCTGCCGCTATTCCGTCACTGCTGTCGCATTTATCTGTAGCTTTTGCACTCATGCATATGTCTGGTCTGGTCTGCCTCTCCGAGTGTGTGGGTGTGTGTGTGTTTGAACTTTTCCAATTTGCAAGCGAAAAATTGAAAATGCGACGACCAACGAGCCAAGTAAGTAAAAACGTATATAAATACTCATTCACATATACATAAACGGGTGCACAGTGAGTACTACACACGATACAAGTAGGTGGAGCAAAAAAAAACAATCTGTAGCTGCTCTGTAAAGCAGCAAACTGCCGTCAATCCAATGTGAAAGTATCGCAAATATTATTAAGCGCCTGAGTCTGGGCGCGGCTGATTAAAACTACATACTACACACGCTTACTTTCAAACATAGTATTAAAATATACAAATATCGTATGTATAAAATAAATTGCAAAAATAAAATAAAATCGATTTAAAGTCGAAACAAAAAGAATTAAAATTGGATTCGAGTATATCGAGGCGTGCGAATTTAGTCATGTACGTAGAATCGGCGGCAGTACTACCTGTTGGCATAACCCACTCATTTACAAAACTAGCTGCCAAAACTGATATACTTTTCAACGTCATCAGCTCGCTGGTTGTCATGACTCTGATGGCAACTGCTACGAAAAGTGTGCAATTTATTTAATTAGATGCATAAAACTCATTAAGATAAGAGCAGCGAGCAGAGAGCCATGAGCCATGAGCCACCAGGTAGGCTGCCTCTAGATGCCTCTGCTTTCTGACTTACTGGCTCTTTGCTTGAAGTGCGCGAATCAACAAATGCTCCAAAGTGCAGCAGCAGAAGGGGAAGGACTAACAGCCAGGAGAAGAATTGTAATGTTCACTTGCCAGCCAGAAAGTAGTTCCAACCAGCCACCCATACTGGTGGCTCCTGAAGGTGCCAGCCCAGCGGAGTAATTAACCTGAGCGACGACGTCAACGTCAACAACGACGACGAAGCTGACAACAAAAAAGCGCTGACTTAATTAAGTGACACAAGTGCTATACGTTGTTGTTGTTGGAACGCTGTTTTACCTGGCAGATGGGCAAGTAGTTGGGGACTTGGTTATTCATTGTTAACTATAAACTTTAATGCATTTAATAAATTATATGATTAGTACGATTAATGCGAAACTAGTAACAAATGATAGAACAAGAAAAAGTAACAAATGTCTTATATCACCAAATGAATATGAATAGATTCTGCTCTTTTGCAATACCCATAGATTTGGAACAGTTCATATTTAACTTGCAAACTTCCTATATTTCCAAGCTATAGGAACTCAAAATCAACCTTATGTTATTATATTGATAGTCAGATGATCATCCAATTGCAGAACTATCTGCCACCTGTATCTGCATAGGAATTACGTATTTGTATTCGCCCATTAATTTCCTAAGCAAAACACAGTCCGTCGAAAACCCCTATGCATACCTGAATGAGATAAATAAGCGATGAGTCGACGACAACGACGAATGAGCGGATTGCAACAGAATGAGCCAGTAGCTGAAAAAGTGACGAATAATCAACAACTAATTAAACTTTGACAATGGAAAAGTTTTCAAACAAATGATATATTATATGCATGTGTGTGCTTTGAAATACAGAAGTTGTGTCTTCTTCTTCTTCATGTAAGTGGGTGGAGCTGGTACGTCGAGCCCAGACTAAAATGCGTTCCACTGACCAAAATTTAGACAAAATGCTTTTTAGTAAGTTTCAAGGGCCCTTGCTGATCATGTAGTCATGTACATATTATAAAACTAGGTTACTGGCTCACTTGAAGTTGTCTGATTATTTCTGCCTGTGTCAAAAGCTTAAAACTGTAACCAATCTGAAAGGTTTTACACTTACACAGCTACTTATGTACTTCTTTCGTATCACATTGGAACGCTTCATGTACCTAACCCTATCAAAATCCTATGTGTCACTGAAATGTAATGCATAACATCAGACAAATCGGATTAGTTGACAAAAATACAATTAGTTTTTGATCGCACAGTTGCATTGCCCCCATTTGTGTATATTGGTAACAACAATTTTGAACTGCTGTTAACTGAAAACAACACAAAGAAACACACAAGACCAAAAATTTTGACTGTTTTTGACCAGTGTGATGGATGTAGTATATAGTGCATAAGAATTTATCGAGCGCTTGCTTGATCGATGGGTGACTATGATTTATGTTGGTCATGCAAATTGTCAGACAGACTGACGTCCAACGGGCAGAGTAGTGACAGCATGGCTTATATTTAATCTGGCAACCAACCTGCCCACCTGCATAGTACCGGAAAAACCCCGCACAGGTAACCGATATGAGCAAAGGTAATGAACCGCAAAAATCCACGCCTCACTTGAACACCTTTGAAAATCCAAAAACGAGCATGCAGCACACTGCTCTAGGAGGCTTTACAAATAGGAAACAACAGCAGGAACAACACTGATTTTGGGTATAAAATAATGCGGCGTGTATGCATTATGGTAATCACCCATAAAAATAAGCACTGTCTAAGAATTGTTCCATCCAAATATCAGGCAACAGGTTTCAAACTTTTAAGCCACAAATGTCTCTTCTTATTTGGGCTTCTCTTTCGGTTGCGCCGAATACAGAAATATGCATATGCATAGCTACTAGGTAGGCTTTTAGAATATTTAGCCCTGATATAGATTAGGTACTACCCTTAGATTCAGAATGTCATACATAAAACCTTATAATTTAAACACAACTTTTTGTATTGGAATTTGAACCCGATTTGAATAGCTAAAGATTTTTTTGTTTCCACAAAAAACAATTTTTTTGGAGAAAATGTTGCACGGTAGTGTGTTCCCTAGTGATCGCACATCACCCGCATAGCTATTTCTTCGAGTAGGGAAAGCTGTATACCCTAAGACCTGCATGAAATGCGCAATCTATTTGCTGGCATATCTTAGAACAAATTTTTGGTGTGAGCTAATCGGTGTCTAATTTTGGATTCATATCACATATTGCGACATAATATCTTTTGGGGTGGACTCTATTAAGTACTTTGATTATTTCGGATGCCGTTGCGGTTTGTGTGCAATTAAATGATTAGTTACGCCCTGATTTATCAGTGATATGCATGCAGATAAACTGGCACTATGTAGCAATGCGGGTAGTGCGAAACACCGCAACTTTTGGGCTAGACAAGAGCACATTAAATCGATAGCAAACTACTTTTAACTTATAAGTAATTTACATAATTGTAGAATGAGAAAAACATTAACGTTATAGAAAAACTGCACTTAAGTCCAAAAAGTGCCCCCAGCGATTTTTAAAAACTAATGATGCAGATCGATTTGTACGTGGGAAAAAAATTCTACAAGCAATTTCAGATCGAAAAATTAGTGCGTTATTGATTAATTTAAAAAAACGTGTTTTTCACTTTTTGAATTATTGCGACTAAACTACTAAATATTTTTGAACCAAAATTTCCACGATAATAATTATTAATAAGGGCAATGAAAAGAATATTTTATTTTTTTTAAGTCATTACTTTTTCTTAAAAAAAATTATATATTTTATTTTATTTTTTTTTTTTAAAGAAAAAAAAAACAATTACGAATTTTTTTCACAAAATTCTTTTTATACTCTTCTTAATTTTGATTAGAAACTTATGTTTAAGCACAGTCGGTATATTTTAATCGACAATATATAAATATATAATAAAAATTAATAATTTTTTTTTTTGCCATGTTAATACTCTAAGAAGCTACTGAAGATGAAATTTTTTTTTGTTAAATGATCATTAAATGATCAAAACAAAGTCCTCATAATTTTAGAAAATTGTAACATAATTATTGAACTCATATGGGAAAAAAAATTTTTTTTTAATATAAAATAAGGAAAAAAAAAATTAAAAATTGTAGCTTTTATTTTTTTTAACATTGTTCCACCAAACCGATTTGTCTCAAATTTTTACTGTATATAGAAGAGTATAAAAAGAATTTTTTTGTGAAAAAAAGTCGTGATTGATTTTTTTCTTCTTTTTTCTTAAAAAAAAAATAATAAAATATTGAATTTTTTTCAAGAAAAAGTACTTAAAAAAAATAAAAGAATTTTTTCATTGCCCTTATTAATAAGTATTATCGTAGAAATTTTGGTTCAAAAATATTTAGTAGTTTAGTCGCAATAATTCAAAAAGTGAAAAACACGTTTTTTCAAATTAAGCGGTAACGCATTAATTTTTCGATCTGAATTTGTATATTTGTATGTATGTATGATCTGCATCATTAATTTTTAAAAATCGCTGGGGGCACTTTTTGGTACCTTAACCGGCTAGACCCTTTATAATTTTTGGGCTATGCCCAATAAAGAACCAAAAAGATTGGATCAAACTGTGCCTGTTTTCCATCGATACGTTAGTAGATATGGTCCTAGTAAAGACAAAAGGTCAACACTGATTTGTTAATTAGGCTCACATGCCACTTCTTCTTCTCACTGTTACACATATCTAGAGCACAAAATTTTGATAGTGAATTGATAGCTCCGGTGTGTTTGTAAAAATTAGTACAGAGTTAAAATATTAAAATTTAAACGAGGTTTATCCAGAACCCAAGCAGAATCACACGAAGGCTAATTATCGTGGGAGAAACAAGAGGAAATTTCGCAAATAATTTTTCGTTGTTACTGCCATTTTTAACTCAAATGAGTAATTGCAAAAGTAACATATTTTCAAGATTAAACTGATACACATTAAAAAAAAGGACAATAAATTTAAGTGTAAAATTCTTGTTTTGATTCCACTAAAATACTCTGAATGAGCCTAATCATTGAAATTCGCAGAAAACAAATTTACTCTCTATTTCTAGAGAGAGGTAAATATTAGTGTGCCCGTTTTTTCCCCCTAATATTTTCGTTTTAGCTCCTCACGGCCACGGTAGTTACCAGTTCAATTGCTTAAAGCGGAGAGATAGAGATAGCTTAGTTTTTGGTTTCGCTTTTCCATAGTATTTTTCTTTGCTTCCAAGCACAATATTAAGGTTATTCGATTGTCTTACGTGTATTCTTGAATATTCTTAAAATGATGACTAAAATCAGGATGAATGTTTGATTATATACTAAAAACAAGCACCCTCATACTTAAAAGGTATAAGATCAACCATTTAGGGATTGAAAAAATAGTAATTCCACTTGATTTAAGGAACTCGTTTGATTTTTGACACCGAATCGGATTGATCACAGATGGATTGATTTTGTTTGATTGAGTGTAACACCAAAAAGCAAAAAATACTCATTGTTGAAAGAGATGCCAATATCAAAAACTGAATGCAGGTGACATGAGTTTATCGAATTATGCATTTTGTAGTACCGATAATTCTGGCATATACCTTAAGATGACTTATTGCATCTCTTATTAATGTTAACTAATTAAAAATACGCTTAGTAAAATAATCTATTTATCCCACGATCGAGCGGAGTTGCAATAGGCTGAGTCAGCCAACTGTCAAGCACAAATCTAGATGTCGCTAAATGTCAGATTAGCTGAAATTCCATGGCAGATTGAAGTGCAAACAACAAAGCGAAATGTTTATATAAACAAAGTGTATCTTGTCGTGTTGCCCGGTTCAGTGATTTTGCTTAATTTTCTCACTGATTGCAATAAATGGCATCCAGCAAATTGGCTACAACACTAACAAGCTTATGTCAGCAAATAAGAAGGCAACACTGAAAAAAGAAACATTCAACTGTGTGAACAAATAACGCAAATAAATCTAAATCAACTATTTGGCCAACTAACTGCCTCACAACCTGGATGAGAAATAAACAAAACGCTTTGACAATTTGCACGTCAAACGAAACATCTTTGGAGATTTGAATCTGTTTCTCAAAAGTACACATACATATCGCTCATAACTTAAAAAACGCCATTTTAGGGGAAACGCATGTAGGGTTTTCAATTTCCTCCCAGCTAGTTGAAAAAAAAGACCTGCATATTCTACAAGGTGAACATTAACATTCTGCATCATATAACGGAAGTAAATGATGGAAACCTCATAATATTAACACAAGTTATTTTTCATTTTATGGATGAACACTTACAAAGTGAATTGTGAAAACTAGATGAACTATTTGTGCTCGAAAATGAAAACGCTTAAAACAAAAACGGTAAAAGATATAAAAAACGAAAGCCAAACAGTTGGTTGTCTTAAAGACAAAAGAAATTTTAATCAAGTTGAACTACAATTCGGGTCAAAAAATAAACATAATTAATAGTAAGTTGGAAAATTTGTTAATTAAAAATATGCGCTAATTAGTTGTAGAAATTAATTGAAACTCGGAAAAAAAGATTTAATTGTAACAATTTCAATTACATTAGTTGAAAAAAGCTAAAATCTTGGACGGAAAAATATATTCCAGAAAATGAACGCATTTTTACAAAAATCTTCTTCTTCTAAGATATATGCACAATTGCATCAGCAAACTTGATAAATCCATAATCAGAAATGCAGGGGACTGTAATCTTAAATGCTCGCCTATGATAATTACAATAGTTATCGACTTATAAATATCTACGTAGATATGCATGAATATATACATTTTTTTGATGTTGTGGTGTTGTTTTTGTGAAATCACGCTGCCAACATCAAGTTTATTCAATTCGTATATCTCCGTATGAAATCTCTTTTGACAGTTTTTGATTTAATTTACTTTTATGGCGCTGTATTTGCAATTTTCATCAATAATACATATCATAACTTTTTACGGACTTTAATATGAATTTGATGAAATAGTAAAGTGAACTCTTTTGTAGTTTTTTTTAAGTATTCCAATTTTATAAAGCATGGTTGGTGGCAGCATAAATAAGCTATATCAAGTGGATATATTTTGAGTTGACATATCGGGACGGGTATATGGCAACATATTTGTTAAGGTCGCTTTGACAAATCGTATTAATATGCAAAAGACGTGCCAAAAAGTGACTGGAGATGGGCATAACTTATGGGCTGTTGAAATTCAAGACAAAGAAATAGATAGTTGGGACACTCAAAAGATACTTTATAAAATTAGATCAATAAAGTTTTACTATTTTTGTTAGATATATAGTAGGGTGTATCTTTTAAAAATTTCCCATGCTGCCAGTAAAAACTAATTAGAGTAATTAGCTTTGCATTGACAGTTTTTGCTGCAAAAAGCCTCCTTCCGGTCACGAAAATTATATCTAATAGCAAATTAACAAATTACAGCGTTAAAGCCAATGTGTTCCCTGAGTCAAGCAACATTCACTTTATATAGATTAGTAAAAGAAAGAGTGTGGAGTTTTGGCGTAAAAGAAAGAGTGTGTATGAAATCATGCGTATATTTTACCGAAACTTCCACCTTTACTTTTCAGAATTTCGATGCATATTATTATCGTATCGTATTCCGCACATTAAGGTTTAAAAAACAAAAACTTATACAATGATAGTGATATATTGAACACATTGTCAAACCATTAGTACAGATCGTAAACTAAAAATGTTTATGCTAATTTGTCAGCACTTTAAATTGTTGTCTCAATTTCATCCACAGAGCGACATGCAAAACACCAGATTTTAATATTGGTAGTACGTACGTCTTACGTGCAACCCGCCAGATGTTAACCGACGGCAAAACCAGTTGCGGAATTTGTTTATAACTTATGAAAATACATACATATGTGCAATATAAATAATAAATATAGAACTGTTTTAGTATTTTTTGTAAAGATTTTCTTTTATTTGTTTTTTGTAGAGTTTTCTCTTTTTTCCCAGGCATCTTTCAGCTTTGTTTGCCCGTCGCCATTTCTTTATATGCTTTTCTTGTTTTTTGTTTTACTAAATTTTGCTTTTTCATTAGGTTTACTAACATTTTCTTTTGTGGTAAATTGTTTGCATTTAATAATAATAATTTTCGTATTATTACATTACATTTTTGTTGTATTTATAAGCATAATTAATAATTAAATTGTTTATATAATAGATAATAATTATAATTACTTAATGCATAAGACAATTTATAAAATAGAGTGCTCTTGTTGATTATTTTGTTTCTCTTTTGTCAATGCACAGTTACATTTTATTGTATTTTATAATTTTTTTACTTTAAATTGACAAGAAAAAGAAAAAAATGTACCAACTAAAAACATTTCTCTTAGAAGTGCACAAAAAAATGAAAATAACATTTCAAGTCACAATTTTTGTTTGTTTGTTTTTCATTTTGCAACAATTTTCATTATTATGTATCACACAATTGTTTTCTTTTAAATAAGCAGAAATGAAAATCGTAAGCTTAATTTAAAAATTTCAAATCTTGAATTTTTATGGAATGCAACTTTTGGAATTGAAGTTACGTGGTTTATTCTTTTATGGCTTTTTGCCAACATTTTGTGTATAAAGCTTAGCATTTAAAAATTATTATTTCCTTTTCTAAATTTTTTTTAATTACCATTTGTTGCGCTTTACAGTTACACTTGCTATGTCATATGTTAAAATTAATTCCTTTTTTTGTTATCGTATGTTCTTCGAATTTTATGCATCTGCTTCTTTCCATTTTATCTTATGCTATTATCCTCTAGTTTAATGAATTTGCAGTATTTTCAATAATTTACAATGTGGATATATCCAACAGTCCAGCGGTGGCGGCCCCATGGTGATGGCTGCGGTTGTGGTTATGCTGATGGTGGTGCTGGTGGTGGTGTGGATGATGATAGTGATGCAGCGGCTGTTGTGTGCCGAAATGCGGCGCATGAAGCTGTTGCTGATAATGTTGCTGCTGCTGCTGGGCCTGCTGTTCCTCCAGGTGCTGTTGGTGCTGCTGTTGCATGTCCAGCATGCTAGCCGCCGGCTCCACGCCGAAACGTCCCACGAACACATTTGCCGCACAACTCGAAGATGATGACGACGAGGAAAGCTGATAAGCGGTAGCAGCCGCCAAGGCGGGTGAATGCGCGGCAGTTGGCATTGAATGCGCCGAGGAGCGACCGCCCGATGAACCGGACGCCGTGGGACTGGGCCGGCCATTAAGCGATTGGGATTGCGACTGAGCTTGACCAGAAGCAGCCACATGCTGGTAGCCAGAATCCATATAGATGCCGCCAACAGACGGTGAAGTAGGTGCCCCATCCACCAGCTCTGCAGCTGTAGCCGCTGCTGCAGCCGCAACACCGCCAACACCAATACCAGCTTCATTTCCAACACCCACTCCATAGGCGCCGGCCATTTCTCACATGTGTGCCAGTGGCGCCATGGCCCGCAGTGATTGCTGGTGATGCTGCTGTTGCTGCTGCTGCTGCTGGGCGCTCAAGTGGAGTGCATGTTGCTGCTGCTGCAACTCCGGTGAGCTGGTCTGGTAGTGCAACAGATGTCGCTGCTGCTCAGCGGCGGCCAAGCCGTCGGGAATGTGGTACATGTTCATGAGATGATTCAGTTCCGTTCCACCTGCAGCAGCTGCTGCTGCAGCCGCGGCCGTCGCGTATTCACGTTTCATGATGTGATTGTTGTTGTTGTTGAGCGCAATGGCGCTTGGACTGGGAGAAACGGGTTCGGACTTGATACTGGAGTCGCTGGGGCTGTGGCTTTGGCAGGAGACTTGTGAACCGGTAGTTTGATGGGCGCCGGCTGTCAAACCTCCGCCGCCTCCACTTCCATAGGGTGATCCTGGCTGCTGTTGCACTGAGCTACTGTAGGGGGAGCCCGGCTGTTGCAGACTGCTGCCATAGGGTGAGGTTTGGCCACCTGAAACTGTACCGTACATGCCGTAACCGCCCGCTCCTGCAGCTGCCGCGTTCATGTTGTACATGTGACCCATATCGTAGCGTTGCGCATAGTGGTTACCCATATAGGCGGCGGCGCTGTGCTGGTTCTGATAGGCGGCGGCGGCACTGCTGGGATCTGCGTGCATCATGTAACCATTGGGCATATAGCCATTTGGCGCGCCCATTTGGTACATATCGCGATTCACGGCCGCTGCTTGCTGTGCCGCTGCAGCTGCTGCTACTGCTGTGCTGTTTAGGGATTGGCTTTGAGCAGTGCCGCGAGTTGGTGTGCTGGGCTCTGGCCCAGCACCGGACTGCGATTGCATGAGACCACCTACGCCCAGTGGATACTTCTCCTTGGTCTTGGTAAGCGTTTTAGTCTTTCGGCGCGGCCGGTACTTGTAATCGGGATGTTCCTTCATGTGCACTGCCCGCAGTCGTTTGGCCTCGTCAATGAACGGACGTTTCTCCGCCTCAGAGAGATCCTTCCATTGGGCACCCAATCGTTTGGAGATCTCCGAGTTGTGCATCTTGGGATTATCGGAGGCCATCTTGCGTCGCTGGCCACGTGACCAGACCATAAAAGCGTTCATCGGTCGCTTAACTCGATCTGCATGCTGCTGATTCTTATTGGCCGTGGCGCTGTTGTTATTGTTGTTGCTGGTCATGCTGCTAAGAGCCGAACCGGCACCCATATGCGTAGGATGCTGCTGCTGTTGTTGCTGGGAATGCTGCTGCTGCTGCGGGAGTTGTTGCTGCTGCTGATGGCTGACTGGCGATGTCATATGATGCGAGCCAATGCTGGACTGTGTGGGGCTCAGTTCGCTGGAACTGTGGAGCGGTGAGCTGCCGTGGCCTTGGCTATTTTGCTGCGTGCCGTTCAGTGTATTTGCCATGCTGGTCTGAAGCGAGCTAAGAGGGTTGCTGCCGCCGCCATTGAGTCCATTAGGGCTCTGGCTGGCAGCTATGTGTGCGCTCATGTGGTGGTGATGATGGTGATTGTGATGACTCAGCTGGGAGTGCGTTAAATGCGACTGGCCGAGATTCATAAGGGGTCCTAGAGAATAGGGCGACGCTGCATGGCCGTGCAGAGCAGCGCTAGCATGATGTGGAGGCATGGTGGCATGCAGTATGCCACCCTTCATGTCTGATTCCATGGTCAGCATGATCGCTGGAATCTTTTGCTTGCTTTGGCTGCACTCGATTTAAAAATGATTTAGGGATAGCGTATGAATCATATAGTTTTAAAATTATATGAAACACTCCAATCTTTCTTTGATTTCTTAGATGCTTTTGATCTTTAATTGCCGGAGATGTTTTGCTTTTTGCGCAGATACATTTTATAGTTAGCTTAGATACTTTTGTGGGCACCTATTTAGCAGGCTTGATTCAATTTAACACTTGGTTTGATTTTGAACATATTATTTGATTTTTTGAAACCGTGTTGCACTTTGATGGCTTATGATTGATGGTTTTTAAAATGGGATAATTTTATCCATTAACATTTACTACTTGTCGTTCTACCGTACTAATATATATTCTTTTCGACAGCTTCGCGGGCTTTCCCACTGTCACTAATTTGTATTTGGATTGGCTTTTATGTATTTTGTGTTGTTAGTAAAACAAACAAGGCGACACCAGTGCACAATACAATGCCAAAAACACTTGAAATTTGTTATTTTGGCCAAAATTAAGTCGCGACGCGAAGTGTGATACACAAGTTACGTGTATTTATTTCTTCTATTTTCTGTTTTTAATATTTTTTATTGTGTTTAACTTGAATGCGTGCGTGTATAGATTTTTATTTTATTTTTCTGTTGGCAAAAAATCTGCGCGCTGCGTCTATGAAAAATACCTCCACACTACACGGAATTAAGCACCTTTCTGTCGAGAGACGACAATTTGGAAACCTGTTCGAGGTGCGCGTTGCTGCAGCTTGGCGCGATGACGAAGCACGAATGTGGCACGACCGGCTAAGCCGAACCGAACGATATGTAACCTAGTGAAACAAGAACGAAGCAACGAACGAACTGCCTTCCTGCGTTGCGTGCGCGTGTGCTGACGACAGCGAATACGAGTCGAATGAGAGACTGAACGACGGCGAACAACTGAATGAGTTGAGCAAAGTTGAGCGCATGCGCATGATGCAGCATGGGCAGAAGCAGCGGCAGACAGGGTGGCTAGTCAATCCAGTTCCACTGTAAATTCGAGTGCGAGCGGGCAAGTTTGAAAGGCTGCCTTGTGAGCCACAGCGGAGCGAAGAGGATAACGCTAGTTACATCGCTGGGTACGCTAATAAATCAAATGAACGTGTGGGTGTAGCGTGTGCGTGTGAGTTGTTTTGGCGCTGTTACTGGGTTGGATTTTGCGCAGCTCGCAGCGCCAATCATTTTTGCGTGCGAGCGAAACGCATCTAGCTAGTTGACTCACTCGCACAACATATATCGATCCAGGTGAATGCTGCAACAACGACGTTGACTTGCCATAAAAATGTCGTCGTTGCCTTCCTCTGCTGGCTGCTTTTTATGGCAAGCAACGTTGCCAGTTTTCACATAGTGTAGTTTAGTTTTTTTTTTATTCAGAATTTTTGCTATGCTTTAAATATGGCTGTCGATGCTGCTGTGTTATTGGAGGACAGTGCGGCGCTGACTGGCTGCTCTGCAGTGTTTGTGGCGTATTTTACCGTTTGCAGCATCGCGTCTCACGCGTATAGTTAGTTGGGTATTTTATGGTTTGGGTCTTGCTTTGCGTTCTGTGTTTTTTTTTCTTATTAACCTAATGGATTTGCCAAGACACAAAAAAAATAAAAAACTAAACAAAAAACAACTTAAAATAATAGTAAGACAGCAAGCCAAGCAAAGCTAAAGCCAACACCATTTGGAAAAAATTGTATTAGGCAATCCTTCCCAGATGCACTAGGAATACTGGGAATGGTTACATACGTAACAGGACTATTTAAAGTGTTCCCGTGACTATGAGTGCATCATGTCTCCGAATATTCACGTTCAGCCACTTTCGGCTACTATTTACAAACCAATATGTGCATTGTCTTGGCGTTTTCGGAGTTAGTTATTTAGCAGATGAGTTAGTATTTAGCATACGTTTTAAGATATGAGTAATTGTGTTTTAAATTAAATGTGTAGTTTTCAATGGGGAGAAAGTGACTAGTCGTGAGTCGTTGAAATTTGCACGTCTACCTGAGGCTGTACTTATTTAAACAAAAAAAACTGATGGATGATTATAATGTATTAACCATGAGCTAAATAGGTTGATTGTTACGCAATTGAAGCAATGAGTAATTCAAGAACACATTAGCTTGTTCTTTTTTACAAATATAGTATGTTTTTAAAATTTAAAGTACAACGAGTTCTATGCAAAACAATGGAAACCTGTCCGAATCCTGACCTACAACAATCGCCATTCTTAATCGCAAACAAAAAAGTTGGCAGCGCTCAATATCAGAAAAAGAAAACAATATTCTAAAGGCTATTGTACGATTCCAAATACATTCACAAGTAGTTACTCTTGTTCATTATTATCAATGTACTGCCTGCTCTTGTTGTGTATTGTTGTTGTATTTGTTTTTTTTGAAGCCATTGATTTTTGCCGTTTTTGGGGGCTGGCTCACTTGCTATTTGGTTTGCTGGTTTGGCTGCTGCTCTTCATTCAATCCAAAAAAAAAAAACCAGACCCCGACCAGTCCCCGACCAGACCCCGACCAGACCAGACCAAACTCAGACAGACTGAGGAGACACTCAGCCGGCTTTTGTTGTTGCGCCGTAGTTACTGCGATTGTTATTTGTATTTCATGTTTGACGATTGAGCGTGCTCGACGCGTGCGACTGAAAAGGAAGCTCATACATACAAAAAACAAAGTCAAGGTCATTGTAAAGAGTTTTAATTGTTCGCACAAAAAAAGAAAGAAAATATATACCACAATAGCACAGCATAAAAAGCATGGCAAACAAACATTCATAAAAGAAATAAAATCGCAATAATAAAAACCACATCCCAACAATAGGAAAAGGCAACCAGAACCAAGCCCACAAAAACAACAAGGTACAACAACAAAAAGCAATGGCTTGCAATATTGGTAAAAAAAAAACAAATAATATATTCTCACAACCTGAGTAGCAAATAATTTTACCGAAACCGCTCGAACATTTAACTCAGAAGGTTTTGAGCGGGTAGATAAATTCGCAAAACGTGAAATTCTTTAAAATTGAAAATATAATTGATTAAATTAAAAGTTTTTTGTAACTGTATCGATAGTATTGGAAGCTGGACTAGACTTATACTAGAAAATATGTTTATACGTCTGAAAGTGCGAAAAATATGGCCATTTTCATTGCATACTTTCGTGGGAGTGCAGAATCAAATTTCTTCGACATATATCTCATCCCAAATCATATTGCAAGCTGCAACTGCAGACCTTGTATATGTGTAAGCTTGCAAACTTGTAGATGTTTTTGTAAAATGAAAAATAATTATATATCTATATATGCATATGTATACATATATCACGTATACGACCCGTCTCAACACTTGTAGACAACCCCAAACACACCAATTCACAAACACGAATGCTGTCTCTCGCATACACACATAGAATGCTATTCAGACTCATTCATTTTACACATTCATTTCCTCATTCAATTCGCAATTGTATACGAAATTTCAATTGTTTGTTGAATGTATTATATGCGGCGTGGCATACCATGTTGTAGTTGTTTTTGTAGCTGACGGGCTGGCAGCGTAGTGGTGCTAGTGATGACGTTGTTGAAAATTGCATTGCATGGCGAAGTTCAGTTCAGCTGAGTCGAGTCAAGAGCTTGCCACATGCAACAGGTTGTTGCCAGCTTGTGAAAATAGAGAGGAAAAAGGGTGGAGCGGGGACACATACAGACTACAAGCCAACCAACCAACAAAAACAACAACAAACAAATAAGTGTTGAGTTGAGGAGAGAGAAAGACTGAACTATTGTATCCACAAACGAAGTGCAGTACGTGTGTGTGTGTGTGTGTGTGTGTGTGTGTGTGTGTGTGTGTGTGTGTGTGTGTGTGTGTGTGTGTGTGTGTGTGTGTGTGTGTGTGTATGTGTGATTGCATGATGATAAGCGCGAAGTTCTAGCTTGAAATAGAAACGTGAATGTGGTGATGAGCTGGCGTCATGTGGCGTGTTGCACACAGTTCTCAGTACTTTTGTTTGATTGTTGACTGGATGAAAGTGAAAGTCGACAAGTGGCACAAACAATAAATGCCATTAGTTTTGGCTGCTGAACTTGGCCAGACTGGCAATGGCTAAATTTCAGCTCAAACAATAGAACGTTGTAGGCAAAGTGTCTGTCCCCAATTTTGCTCCTGCCACAAGCCCAACCTTCATCGATTTTAACACAATGCAACAAGAACCATTGAAACGCTGCTTGCGGTCAGCTGCTATAGAGAGAATGGTGCACAAAGAGAGATAGCAAACTTTGGCATGCCCCACATTCTACTAACAACAAAACACAAAAAAACAAAAAAGAGTTAAAAGTGAACGATGCAAATAGCAAGCCGTGCAACGCTCTCAATCTCAATTATGTATTGGCCAGCAGTTTGCCATTCACTCTCTATATTTCTCTCTGAGTCTCTCTTTGAGTATTTTGCAACACAAAAGGAGTCAATGTAGACGTCTCCGGGGCGTGTTTATCAACCAGGCGAACAATAGCAACAGTAGCAACAGTCGAACCGGCAAAAGGCAAGATTTTGATGTTGCTTTTGTTTTCTTGTTGCATGTATTGTGTATTATTTTTGTGTCATTGAACTTTTTGCAATAAATGCAAAATAAGAGAGTAGAACATTTAGACCTCAAATGAACACAATAGCATACAACATGCTTATTATCATCATCATCATCACAATTACAAGCACTTTGTTGATGCAATAAACAATATGCAAAGTGTAAAAAACTTTACTACAAGATACAAATAAGGTTAAATACAACGGGAAGTAGGCTGATTAAAGCTGCAAATCGATAAGTCAAAGTCACGGCTAAATAATGAACTTAAACAACTGTATATTGACTACTTCTACAAATGATTTATACATATTTATATGTATAATCTATATATTATAAATTAAGCCTACAAAAGTGATGTGCTCGCTAAACTCGAAAACGCTTGGACCGATTTCAACCAAATTTTCACACATTGTAGACAGTATTGGGGAGAACGTTTTTATGAAGTTTGCACGAATTCCAAAGATATAGACAAAAACAATTTTCCATATAAAACATACTAAATCTGCTTCTACTTATTTAGTAGGCAAGCATTAACTTTGACTAGGTAAAGAATTCTTTTAAATTGAGGTAGAGGTGAGGGTAGAGGTAGAGATAGAGATAGAGGTAGAGTTCGAGGTCGAGGTGAAGGTAGATGTAGAGGATATAAAGATATTGGCACCAATATCGGCAGAGAAGAGAAGGAAGAGGAACGGAAAGGGGAATGGGTACGGGAATGGGTACGGGAATGGGTTAAATAATATAATGAATTTATTGACGGCTTTATAAATACGCAGCGGAGCGCGCGGATTCAGCTAGTATAATATATATAATTAGTCATGTTTGTTTTTAACCATCCTAAGTGTAAAAATTACCAGCATATTTGAACCAATCTAAGAAAAATAATTTAATACAAAGTAAAATTTAGTATCTTACAAATCTAAATGCATTTTGGATTACCCGATTTTTTAATAAATGCCGCATTTACTTTATATTAGCTTAGTCTATAATATAAAAAGATTAAATCAAATTTGTTTTCTCTATCTTCAAATTTTAAATTGTTTTTTAATCAGAAAAAAACCTAAATTTCTTTGACATAGACATAAACGAAAATCCAACAAAGCCAAAAATTCAAAAGTTATAGCACTTTAAATATTATAGCAGAATATGTGGAAAAGCCCCTCTTTTAACCTATTTTGGACACTATTCGCAAAATAAACTCATATATGTATATACTAAAATCTTTCACCGTACAAATCGAAGTTAGTATCGATGTTATTTTGCGTTCAATAGTATCGTGAGCTCAAAAACCGAAGTAAATTCGTATAAAACATATTTTTCCTGACCAACTTTAATAAGTATATTCCTTGAAGCTATATACTATTCCAATCTTCACAAAATGTCGTGTTTCTAAATTGACGGATTCAACTAAGTAAGTGAAATTTTTATAAACTGTATACAAAGTGTATAAGGTTATTAAAGATTTGTGCACTGTACATATACTATATAACATGCAGAAGGAGTTATGACAGACCATAAGTTACATGGCCGTTCGATCATCCGTCCGTCCGTCTGTATTAGTCGCTAGATCTAGGAGGCCATAATAGCTAGGAATACAAATTTTTTGCAAAAGATGTGCTATCAATTGGGGTTCCCAAGCGAAATTTTATTTGTAGCCGCGCGTTGAATCTATTAACCTGAAACCTGACAGAGGTTTGCTTTATGCTTGTGTGTATCCGTGCATATTTAAATTGATGTGCTGATTTTACCCACTTCACCATATACTCCCAGCGGACCAAACGCTCGTATATAATATCGCATACGAGTGAAATGCGAGACTTAACCCGACAAAACGATCGTTTTTAGATGCGAAAAAGATACGAATAAGATTCATATGTCGTTCAGTTTGTGGCAGCAAAAGCTATTGTCTACGTGTGTCGCAAGAAATATTGTTAATGAGCATTTGGCGATATTTCTTTTGACTCGTTAGAAATATCAGAAAAGTCACAAAAGATATCCTAAAAGGATCGCAAGAAAAAGCGTTTGTTATTTCTTGAGAGACTTTTTTGATATTTAAAAAGAGTTCTTATGATATTTCATACGAGTCAAATGTAATATTAAATGTGATACGTTTTTGAATAAAAATAGTATTTTTTATGAGCCAGTAGCAATATCAAAAATGGATCGCAATAGATATCGAAAAAGACACGCAAGAAATAGATAGCGGGACCTTTGTTTTATTCCCATTTTGTTCCCAACAAAAACTGTTTCTTTTTTTTTATTAGAGCTGGACATAAGCAGAACAGATGCTCAACCGTTTCTTCCTCGTACCAGCAGCTCCTGTAATGGCACACAAGCTGCGGAACATCTTTCCTGGTTTAGGGAACAGAGCTCCGCATTGCGTTTTTTGTGTATTTTAAGCCAAGGTTGTTTGGCTATGCGGCAGTTTGCCGCGTTTTTTCATTTATTAATGGCTTTCTGTTCATTGTGTTTTTTGATAAGAAGCTTACAAGTGGCTATAAGTATACTTGTGCCTTCTCCTTCTAGGAGAAAGTAGGCGGTAGTACCTTGTTTGGCCAGCTCGTCAGCTTTACAATTTCCCTTAATACCCCGGTTTCCTGGTACTCATTACTACACTTTTCCCGAGCTCTTTAGATAGGTTACTGCCATATTTACTGCATGACTGGAACAAACTACAGTGATCTGGAACTCTAAAACTCCGCCTTATATTGAGTTGTTCTAAATAGACGCCACGTTAGTGAAGAAGGAGCTGGTCCTGATATCAATCTTCCCTACATGGAATAAGTATGTTAAAGGGTGTACTGAAAAATCATTCTTCTTTATGATTAAAGAGTGACCAAAAGACAGACTTTGTCTAGCAAGCGTATCGCTGTCAGTAAGGCAGTTTCCTCTCCTGCGAGGTTCAGGAGTTTAAATAGCGGGGTGCGAACCGCACCTGTGATGCAATGTTCCGCAGCAAGCTGAATCTTACTGAGTTGCTAAAGAGCAGTTTGCCTCAGTAAGTCTGGGCATTATTACTGCAGTGTAAAGCTATAGAACTTTTTTAGGGGACATGCCCCATTTTAGGCCTATTGTTTTGTTTTGAGGGAATAAGTGCCATTGCTGCCATTTTTGTGCGCTCAATTATATTGAGATTACAGCCTAGTTTCCGATCAAGTACTATCCCCAGATATTTAGCACTATTGCTGAAAAAAAGGGTAAAATTATTTTGCTCGGGGAAGCAAGCAATATAAATGGCAACCACCTCCTTCTAAGTCACAGATGAAAAAAACATTCAAAAATTGTATTTCACCTAAATTGTATCCAATTGTCGAATATTTGAAAAAATTATTTTTTCAATATTGAACAAGAAAGTATTTTCTTTGACTTACGAAAAAACTCTATAAATAACAATTATATGGAATTCCTGGCAGCGTTACTTGTTCAGTTATATTGAGATTACAGCCTAGTTTCCGATCAAGTACTATCCCCAGATATTTAGCACTATTGCTGAAAAAAAGGGTAAAATTATTTTGCTCGAGGAAGCAAGCAATATAAATGGCAACCGCCTCCTTCTAAGTCACAGATGAAAAAAACATTCAAAAATTCTATTTCACCTAAATTGTATCCAATTGTCGAATATTTGAAAAAATTATTTTTTCAATATTGAACAAGAAAGTATTTTCTTTGACTTACGAAAAAACTCTATAAATAACAATTATATGGAATTCCTGGCAGCGTTACTTGTTCAAGAAAAATTTTTATAACGAATCGAAACTAAGTGCAACGAGTAATAACATTAAGATTGATCTGTTCCAATGAGATGAATCGCAATCAGAATATAATAATAAAACCATGTGAGTATGAATTTATTTAATGTTTTTGTTTATCTTTCAAAACGTTTCTGTTTGTCCAACATAATGATCTGCGCCTGACATCTGCATTTCGAATATCATATATGAAAACTAATACAACCAATTGAGACAATCAAGTCGAGAGCTCGAGACGTTCAGTTATAGTGTTCGCAACATACTTTACTTACGACAAAGTTGATCGCATTTTAAATTTATTTAAATTGAATTAAATGGCTGCAAATTGCGTCCCAGCACCAATGGGAGCGACGCCCTGAACCATTTTTCTCACAGTGGTTGCTGACAATAATGCAATGATAAACGGGACGCTGAGACATCTCATTCAATTGACTATTTCCGTTTAAAAAATAAATGGCGATAGTCACAAATTCCTTATACTAAGTACGTTTGTGCACTTGTATGCTGTTTGGGAAGCGCTGATTAGTTTTATTAAATTACCACTTTAAGTCTCACTCACTTGATAAATGAATACAATTATCTCTGCCACATATTGTAGAATAGTCGTTTTCATAAAATCAGTGGAAAATATTTTTACGTTCTGCAATAAATAAAAAAAATCAATCAATTACTGACTAAACTCGGTCATTATTAAGATTTGCTTAAGAAATTATCGAGAAGATGGTAGGAATAGATTGATATGATATATAAGTAGTTTACACAAATCATATTCCAGAGAATTGCTTGACAAAAAAAATGTCATATTCAGGGTGTTGAAAAACTAAAAAAAAATTGATATATTTAAATTGTAGTTTATGTTGCCGAGTTCTAGTGAAATAAGAATATTTTGTGAAAGCAGCGTCTGTGCATTGCTACAGAATCGGCCAAAAAGTGTCAAAGTATAAGCAGAGCAAAAACCGTGCACATGCCGACACAATGCTTTTTCAAATAATACCGCTTATTGCTCAAGCCCTTTTTACACAGGGTAACTCATTCGCATGAGCTTGGAAATTATTTCTTTAACGCATATTTTGTTATAATTTACTGTTTTCACGCATAACCCATCCAAAAAAAGAATTAGTTCCTGTTTAAAAAGAGCTACAATACTCGAACTTGGTGATTGACAACCGACTCATTCAAATGTGTAACAGCAAAATAAAATAAACAGTTGGTAACCAACTCCGGCTTTTCCGTACGTTTAGGTGAATTAGACGAACTAAAAAAAAATTTTTGAAAATGTAGTGTATGTTCTTCAATTCCACTGGCGACCAAACTATATCGACTAGATGGCTCAAATTCGATAGGAAACCCTTTGAAGACAGGCCCAACACGATAGAAAAAAATTTTATGCAGACAGTCGAACATATCAGAAAATCAGATTTCTGTGCTACTTTTTGTGCCAATGCGTTGAGGGGTATGGGCGTAATAACGGTAGCTCTACTACGGGGGAAGAGGGATGATTCGGAAAAAGGTCGACATTACTTGCTTTATAATCCTAACATATCACTTTTGGTTAACATAATTGTTATTAAAATTATTAGTTATTGTAAATTTCTATTAAAAGTGGGGTCTACAATTGGCATTTTATTAGCTATATCTGTTAAAGTTACTATCCGATCTTTATTATTTTCACACCACACATGCACAGTAATAGTGTGCATAATAGTATGCACAACGTGTAAAAGGGTTTTATAGATTTGTGAAATGTATTGGCATACCATATGTTCCATGAGCAAAAATGATCAGGAGCAATAGTCGAGTTGATATAGACATGCCTACCCATCTGTCTGTCCGTTTGTTTGTCTGTGTTGTCGCGCCGTTTTCGGAGACTATAAGAGTAAGAACAAAAATTTTACCACCACACGATGCGCATTTGCCCTACGCAGATCAAGTTTGTTGAGTTATGTCGATGTCTCACTCCCTTCTCCCTTGACAGATTTTTGGTTTTAACCTACACACTGTTATTGTGCATATGTTGTGTAAAAATTATTTGTATCGGATAGGAACTTTGAAACATATATGTATGTAATAATGTGTGAATTTTAGGCCCCTCCTCCCATAAGCTGCAACCGAATTTAATTTTTTATAGAAATGTTAAAGCTAACATTTATGTTAAAGCCACCAAATGTGGTACGTTGACTCATCACTAATCCAAACAATGTTGACCTTAAGTAATAGTGTGAATGACTGTGCTAAGTTTGAATTGGATAGCTTTTATGGTGTGGGTGTAAACCTCTGTCATATGGAAAGGGGAAAATTCGCATCTTTTGGTATAATTTTTGTCTCTCTAACTCTTATAATCTCTGAGGAACTGAGTCTAAGACGGACATAGCTACATCTACTCAACTATTGCTACTGATCATTATTGCCCAAGGAACTTATGGTTTGCCACGCCTCCTTCTGCCTCTTATAGACATTGCACAAACCTATAATACCCTTTTCACTTTGTGTACAGGGTATAAAAAGGCTAATGCTTTTTGTGAACATTTGTACATACGTACATTTTCAACCGAAGCAATAAGGTGTTTAAACTTTATAAAATTCATTTATAAGAAGTGAATAACTGTATTGACACACTGTGGGCATCACACTTTTGACTAGAAGCAAAAAAGCGACACTATTTTTTTCAAATTTTTATCATGTTTGTTTTACTTTTCCGCAAAAAAGTATTGCGATTGGCCAAAAAACTAAAATCTCTAATTTTATGTTTTTTCGACGATCGTAATAGCGACGCCAGTCGCTATAGTTGGGTCGCCAGAGGAATATTAAGACTAAATAATTTTCCAAATTTTTTACTTTTCATTTTGTTTTTTTTAATTTGTCATAGGTAATTTCCGTTGTTTTGATAAACGTGTGCAAAAGCCTGAGTTGGTAACCAACTGTTTATTTTAAATAAATTTATAAATTTATAAAGATTTCAAGTTTAGAATGATTTTGTTGCATAACGTCGGTTTAACCTATGTTATCGTGATGAGTAATTGGAAAGACAATCGAATAAATGTTTTTCTTCTTATTTCTTCTGTTTTAAAAAAATTCATGAATAATTAGGTTATCCTAATGATGTATGGAACTAGCTACCTGATCTTCTTCTTATAAAGATGTTTTTGCCGGCTCAAGGTCCTTGTTATCTTTAGAAAAAAGTATGATTTGGGAAACTGCTGTGATCTGTTAACTTCAATAAAATATGTGAATCAGGGCTTATTCGACTTTATTACTATTTTGCTATAATCATGGTGGGATTCATCAAGCAGGGGCGATATGCAAACCGAACAAAAACGGCTCTGCTAACGTTGCCGACCACTGCTTCAAAACCATCTATCTCTATAAACGCCACTGTCTCACGAAAACAACCATCAAACATTTAGCAGCAAAGGCGGGCTTAACCAAGCAAGTGACAAATCATCGGTAACTGTCGGCTAACACCGCATGCCGTCGTCGCATGTCGTAAGCGTCAAACTTATCAAACTTGAGCGCAAACAGGAAAAACGACAAGCTGGCCATATTGTTAAAAGCAGAGCCAGTGTCCAGTAGTCTAGCAAACTGACCGGGTGCTCCAAACTGCAACTCGAGCGCTCGAGGCGTGAATAAATAAAGTTTGCAAATTGCACCACGCCTGACCACCGCCGAGCAGCAGTCAAATTGTGAGAATTGAAGCAGTGGAAACAGCGACGGGCCCATTTGGAATGCAAAACTTTGTCGTCATTACTTGAAGCTAGTCTTATTATTGTGTGTGTGTGTGTGTGTGTACCCGTGGGTTAAGGCGTTACGCCAGTCCAAGTTATGGCGTCTGTCAAAGTCATTTTACTTTCAGAAAGTTGTTGCTGTCGTCGCCGATTGTTCGGCAGCTGTAGGGGCCATTCATGGTAGAGCAGCTGAAGGACAACAACAATAATCATAATAACGGCTACGACAACGGCATCTGCATTGGTGTGTAGATGTGCATCGCAGTGTCCAGCTGTCAGCTGGTCTAACAAGTGTCACTGCAAGTTTTTTATACCTTTGCACAGGGTATATTAACATTGTGCGGAAGAGTGTCGCGAAACGATGAAGCCACATTAGGGAGAGCGTAGTTTTCGAAGCAAGCAAAAGTTTAGCAAATCCGCTAAATTCTCCTTTAACAATCTAGTAACTGACAAAAAGATAGTAATATTTAAACTTATCTTTTCAGTGAAATATAAATTTGAATATATTAAAAAAATCGTTTTGATATAATAAATTGAACCTTGTGTTCGAAAGGATAAAAGAGCTGTTCTAATGTTTATAATAATATATGCTTTAAATTTTCCGTCAATTTAAATTTTATCTGCAAATAGTTAAATGAGTTTAAATAGTATAATAATGCTCCGTTTTTATTTTATGTTTCATTTATGAAACTTCAATTCAAGAGATAATTCTGTTTTCATATTGCTAGTTATGTTTGATACTTTTGTTTAATTGGACGAAATGCAAACTTTTTTACATTTTGTCGCAAATCAGTATTATTAAAACATCTCTCAAATTTGAGCTTGACGAAACCATCATCTATACAACTTCCATTAAGATGCACACAATATTTTGGGTTGTCCCGAAGCTAAATGCCGAAGTATTTGGGCATGATGATTTTATAGTTGTTGTGTAAGCGAGCAGCCTGACAGACTGTTAGTTTTGCAATTTTTGATACGCTATATGTCGAGGATATCGAAAAAGTTAACTGTGAGTTCCCTTGAGTGCTACTATAGTAAGTAAATTAAATATGTAAATTAGGTGAGTATATGTATCTCTCGCTTGATTTCGTTAGTTAAAATAGAAACAGAGATAGAAGACGGGCAAATTTCAAAAGATAGCAAGTTTTTATTTCCTTTACACAAAGTGTAAAAGGGTATTATAGGTTTGTGCAATGAATGTTACAGGCAGAAGGAGGCGTGGCAGACCATACGTTCCGTGGGCAAAAATGATCAGGAGCAATAGTCGAGTCGATTTAGCAATGTCCGTCTGTCTGTCTTTCCGTATGAACGTTTAGATCTCAGACACCATAAAAAGTAGAGGTACAAAAATTTACCAATAGATGTGCGTTTAAACCGAAAAGATGAAGTTTGTCGAATTTACGTTTACACCCACACCATAAAAGTTATCCAATTGAAACTTAGCACAATCATGCACTGTGGTACTGTGCATGTGATGTGTAAAAATAGCAAAAAAAAAAAAGAAATAGCGACTAATGGGGGAATTTTAAGCCCCTCCTCCTATAAGCGTTAACCAAATTTTACGTTTCACAGCAATGTTTATGCTAACATTTATGTTAGAACCACCAAATTTGGTACGAAGACTCATGTTATTCTTAAGCCAAACATTGACACTTGCATCGTCTGCATCAAATTTTTTATAACTCGAAAGGGTGGAAATTACGAGTTGACACGGAAGAACGATAGAATCAAAGTAAAAAGAACACACATTGATTATGAAAGGCAAGTTCCCAAGACAAAGTGTATTTGAATAAGAAAGCAATCGGATAGTAAGAATTAAGTTTCGAAGTGCATAAAGAATAAATGGCCCTTATACTAACACAAGTATCAAGTCGTTTTAGAAATTCCTTCTAAGGTACTATTACCGCCAACCCATGAAGCTCTGTAAATAACTTATGAATCATTGCTACGTCAGTGTGTGGTTTTTTTCTAGTCTTGAAAATATTTATATAAGTTTGACATTGGCCTACAGCCCTGGGCATAAGTAATTTTGTGGTATAAGGACATCACTAGGCTTTTGATCAAAAAGATATCAAGATCAAAGTTAGTGAAAGTTCTCTCAGCGCTAGATCAGTCTTAGAGGTAGTAAGGCTTAGGTGTAAGGCTTAGTGCGAAATAAGAGCCTTTCAAAGGGAAACTTAAAAACACACTTTCGCATTGTCTATATAGTATATGTATATAAATAGAAGTGTAGACGAGGTTACAGGAGGCAGGTCATAAACAAAACTCAAAGAAGAAAGAAAGTGAAATGATAATCCAAAGATAAATATTAGGAATTGATGAAAGCTTAACAATAAGACTGTAGTTCTCAAAATCAGATGATCTTCCTTTTTATGAAATGAAAGGATTAATTTCAAATACCGTGAAGGTTAGAGTATTTCAGAAAAAGACAAAAAAAGATAAGATCTTTTTTGCCAAACTAGGTTGCTCTGAAAGAGTATTTTAACTGTGGTGCTTCCTAGTTAGCCTTTTTGTTTCGACATCTTGCTTCTGTCACACAAGTTTGCTGCTGGTCTCTGCTGGACAGTTCCATTCCATGTATATGAGTGTGCAAATATACTAATCCAATGTTTGAGTTCTTGAAAGATTAAAATCTGCAAGTAGTTGGCATAACGATTTGTTTAATATGATCGTCCGAACTCTTCCTAAGAATATGAAATTGCAGACGGTCTTTGGATATTTTAATATGACATTAGTGATTTTTACTATTTAGAAGTCATGAAGTAAAAAATTTAAGTTTTGAGACTCACACAAAACAACAACAGAATTATTTTAATATAGATTATTGTTATATATTATTTTTTGTTCTATTTTTTAAAGTTTTCATCCGATTTCCAATTTCCATATTTTTACGAAGAACTTACTTTATTTGCAATATATCTCAATGGTATAGCTTCCGAGCACTTTATCAAAATGCTTTTCAATTTAATTGGTGGGGAATTTAATCGTGAGTTCAGAAAATTAGGATTATGTTGAAAAGGGCAAGGGAGCTTGCAGAGAGGCTAGAAGAATATCGACAAAAAAAAGAAGAATTTGCTCCGCAAAAATAACCAGTTTGTCTGTTGAAAAAAAATAAGCTAAAATAAAAATAAAATATTCTAAAAACAATAACTCGAATTGGCCCAACGCCAGCTCAACGTTTCGCCGGCCATTAAAAACTCATCACCGACCAACTGAAAGGAGCATTCACAAAAACAACTTAAGCATGAGATGGCCGCCGGGACTGAAACGAACCGACAGACCAAGCTAACGAATGAAGTACCTTCTGAGGGAGTTTCCGTAATATGCGTCTGCGTCGTCGTCAAAGTTTTTTTCGTTTCTCAAACTTTCATCGGTAGTGCACAGTCGTCTTTTTTATCTTGTTTTAATATAAGGCCTAACGCCATTTTTATTTGCATATACTTATTAAGTGTGTATTCAATTTTGTTAAACATTTCATTGGAACCCTCCGAAAAATAAATGTTGTCGCCGAGAACGCCCACAAAATTTACAAAATATATTAAACCAAGCTTCCGCCAAGTGATTTCAGAGCATTGTTATTCAAATTGCGTTCGCTTTGGAAAGAAGAGAGCACCTCCTCCGTTTTCGCGCAGGTTTCTCACGAGTGACCCTCGTAATTACAGCTTGCCTAACTTGTTGTTGTAAGAACTGCGCAGCATCCGAAGTTGTTGAGGATGCCGTTTCGTTTAGCACGCATCTTCTGATCCTTCGTTAGAGTGGCTTCGTTTTACTTAAGCATTAAAGTACTACGGATCTAATTGCAAATGCCCACCACCAACAACAACAACAACAACAATACACCACAACACCAGTGTTCGACCTTTTTACTCAGCTTACAGTTGCTTTCCCCTGTTTTTGCTACCGCTCTCGCTACCGTTGTTGTTGTCAGCCATGGATATGCGTCTGCGCTGCTATTAAAATGGGACCATGAGCAAGCAACGAAGCAGCCAGCCATCTAGAGATTGGGTTTTTACTTGAACAGCATGCCGGAAAAGTGTACTCAAATTACAGTATGTTGGCCTCAGCCTCGGCAGACTCGTCACAATTCACGATCGCTGCGCAAAATACTTGGAAAAATTTGCTAGCCCATATACACGGTATAAACACGTTTATCTAATGATTTGCGGTGTTTCTTGCAGTGTACCAACTAAATTATTAATCTAAATTAGGGCAAAGGCTGGTCGATGTCTTGCAACAAAAGCGCCGCAGAGATTGATCGGTGCCCATTAGGGTAGTTAGAGCTCAAAGATAGTTTGCAAAAGATTAGAATTCTTCTGCTGGAAATAAACAATTTCATGCCGCGATGGTTTTGGGTGCAGTTTAATGCTACCCTTAATTATTCTTGGCTTGTGTAATCTTGTATTATAGTTTTGAAGAAAAGCATCCATTGAATTTTAATGTATATATGTATAAGCTAATACAGGTGGTCCGATCGAAGATCGGTATAGTAAGAAAGTAAGTGGTTCGGCTTGTTGCACATAATCTTCAATGAATGTCCAAAGCGAAATAATATAAGTTTAATCACATTGTGGCCAATTTTAACATTGATTGCTAAAGGATTTATGAATTATTTGAATAAAATAATCTCAATATATAAAATCGTTCGTGCAAGGTAAGCGTTAATAAAACTCGAGAACCACTATACCAAATGACTTCATATTTTTTTCCAGTTTGTGTCCGGTAGGTGAACAAAATCAGCAATATTCTTAAGTGACATAATAAATTCATAATATTTATACTTATATAGTAGGCAGGAATTTTAATGTGATTACAATTCACAACTTTGATTAGGTAAACATTGTTCTCTGAAATTTGATTGGGAGACGGTTCATTAGAGGAAACATTGAAAGAAGTACTCGAGCCGCTCAACGAGATATTGGTTCGAGAAAATTCAACATCAGAACAACGTTTACAAAGTCTTTAAGATCTTGCAAATCTGTAGATGCAATGAGTACTGTACAAACTCCTGCATAACGAGTTTTAAACTTGCAGGGGAGAAGAATAACTGAGGGACAACGCATTACAGATGCGAATAGATTAGCCAATCAAGAAAAAATGCAAGTCACTCGCCCATTAACATTGTCTTCATTTCAGCGTATGGCTTTCACCTACGAACCCAATATAAATTATAGTGCCCATATGAAAATTGATATTAGTGACAGACGAAGAATGCATTCATTGCCATGCTCTCAAATTCTAAAATGAATAATTTCGAGTGGAATCATGAATTAATTTAATAAAAAAAATCTATTTTTGGCAAAACGAAGTTTGTCGGCCAGGTAGTAAACAATAAAATCGGTGGATCTTGGAGCAAGTTCTGTGTTGTGAACTCAATTAACTCAACAACTATTATCAATTGGTAACTTACTTAAAACTCATGTCCAGCGGTATCCCTCTATTTATTTATTTTAAATACAACCTTCTTTATTTGCTCATTCTTGTTTAAAAGTGTGATCACGCACATTGACATATCAAGTGTGTAATGCCATAAAATCCAAAACCATTTCATATGAAAATTGCTAGGCGAAACATACTATTATAACTATGAATGAATGAAAATACATATGCAGATGTGTTCTGAAAAATGTGATCCCGTAATTTACATCGCTTACAGTTAAAGATCTTTAACTCGTATTTTGGATATTTTATGTGACATGAAACTTATGTGCGTATACTAGTTAAAGAATCATTTCGCATAACTTATAGATACACAACTAATGATAGCCAAATGATGGTAAACAATAAAAATTAATAATTCTTAATAAAAAATATAAACTTTATTTATTATTATACTTGTATTTGAATATAGCGTATTTTATTTTTGGCTTGTGATTTATTATTATTATTTTACTAATCAACATCCAAGTGATGTGAATGTGTTAAATTTTAGACTATGCCTTTTGAAGCTTTTTTCTAACCAATTTTTATACCCTGTACACAAAGTGTAAAAGGGTATTATAGATTTGTGCAATGTATGCAACAGGCAGAGGGGGCGTGGCAGACTATATGTACCATGGGTAAAAATGGTCACGAACAATAGTCGAGTCGATATAGACATGTCCGTCTGTCCGTGTTGTACCATCACAATAAAGAACAAAGTCAGCATGGAGATTAAGCGCAAATGCACTCTTGACAATAGATATTACCTTGGTCAAAGTAGGCAAATGCGTAGTGGAGACCTCTCGTGCCACAGTCTATAGAAGCAAACAGTCTATAAAACGCTTCCTTCCCGTTTTGCAGAATCGAGTTTCGTTTTAGCGCTGATTTTTAATAGCTTAGAATATCTTCCATAATTCGATATTGGACCATTGGATGCAGGGTGTGTCCACTACCACGCATCAGAAACGTTTGAATGGTATCGCATGCCAGCTAAAGTGCAATTAACGCATTTGACACCGTCTCCAGAGGGTTTGAAGACTTTGCTCAATCGGCATATACACCGGAATTGAACCATTTTCTGAAGAACATTGTTGAACCAACGAGCTTTTTCGTTGGCTATAAATTAAAAACGAAGCGAATTAATTTTGAGTTAGATTTAAGTATTTATTTAAGAGTTTTAGTTTTTGTTGTACTTCTAATTTAAGTTTTAGTTGTACTTGTAGGTTTAGTTTTAGTTACGCACTGACGACAACTGGTACTGGAGTATGAGCAGCAGCATAAGACAGCTGCAGCTCTCGGCTTTGCATGGCAAGCCGCGACAATAGATGAGCGACAATTCGGCAATTGCGCTATAATTAGTTTGAGCTTAGATAATACAACAACTTATTACATATAAGCTGCTGCTCCCGCTACGCAGAGCGAGTTACAAGCATGTTAACTTTTGCCATGGGCGTGCTATATTTCGGCTGCTTGGGGAAGGGGCATAGCCGAACATACTCCCCCCGTTGGAAGATCCGGGCTTTCAACATCCATCTTAGGCAGAAGACATAACTTAGCGACAGCCCTCGTGGCGGTACCTGTAGCGGTTTTTAGTGTAGCTACTCTTGCAACGCCATCTCTTCCAGTTATGAGCTCTGTCACCTTAGCCAGTGGCCACTTGAGTGGTGGCAAGTTCTCGTCTTTCACAAGAACTATATCTCCGACGCTTATTCCAGGCTTTGGAGATCTCCATTTCGCCCTCTGCTGCAGCAACGTTAGATATTCCTCCCTCCAGCGTGCCCAAAAAGTCTGCTGCAAGTAGCTGACTCTCTGCCACCGATCGAGGCGGTTGTAGTTCAGACGCTGAAGATCGGGCTCTGCAAACGACGACGTCGGAGCAGTACCTAGGAAATGAGCTGGAGTTAGAACATCGAGATGCTCTGTAATTGGAAATAACGGTCGTGAGTTAACGATTGCGGCAATATGGCAAACAAGTGTATGCAACTCATCGAAGCTAAGTACAAAATTGGCAGTCGTGCGGTAGAAATGATGTTTTGCAGTTTTCACTGCCGCTTCCCAAAGGCCGCCAAAATGCGGAGAACGTGGTGGGATAAAACGCCAGTCGATTTGATCAGCAACACAAAATTCCATAACGGACGTCTGATGCTTGTCACTCATAAAAAGCTGCTTCAACTCTGCCAACTCGTTTTTTGCTCCTACGAAATTAGTAGCGTTATCAGAACAGATCTCCTTAGGCCTGCCTCGAGTGCAAATAAAACGCTTAAGTGCGCTGAGAAAAGAGGATGTAGATAAATCCGGGACAAAGTCCAAGTGAATTGGCTTAGTAGCAAAGCACATAAGCACGCAAACGCTAAACCTTGCTGGTTCGCTACGAATCCATGATAAAGCGGTTGATGAGTCTGAGAATTTCGTTGATGAGCTGAATATTAACGTGGCACCGCATAGTTCTAGTTAGGGAACAGTCTGCGCTTTGACAGGAGCTACACGTGCTTTATTGCACAACAGTTGTGACTGCATCTGACCATTTGCCTTTGCTCCATATGCCTCATATGCATCCCAAAAACCGGGAATTTCCATGTCAGAATCAGGCATGAGAACTGGACGAGGAAATTTGAAGCGATGAGAGCTAACCAAATTATCGGAAAAGATGCGCCAAGCTAAAACGAGATGTGAAGGTAGGCTCCTGTCCCACTCTAGTTTCTCCTTCCAAAATTTTTGAAGCAAAGTGTGTAGAAGCTTTGTTTGAATGGTAGGCCCTGCCATTAGAACCTCATTCAATGAGCCTCCAGTAGATGTAACTGCGGAGCCGTCGAGTACGACTCTGAGTTTCGTAGTGGTGCTATCCTCCTTGGACAAACAGTGATGCGGTAGAAAATAGCGACAGCGGCTTAGCTACTCAGGACCAACCAACGACATATGATTTAAGTCACGATATTCCTTAATAAATGCTGAGTATTGCGCCTTCTGCTGCGGACGACGTTCAAGTTTACGTTCCAGATTGAGAAAGCGACATGCATGATCTGAGCAAAAGATCCAAATTTCGTTTGACAGGTAATCTCATCGAGAACTCACCAGATGGCAAGTGTGAAAGGGAAGCTGAAAAGTGTTTTTCGCAGTTGATTTCCTCTTTCGTAGCATGTATAGGGAGTTCTGCGCAGCTTTCAATTTCCCAGAAGCGCTTCAGCGATTCATCAATTTGAACTTGGGAACATTGCTCAACCCCAAGCGAGGTGTTAGCAGCAAGCAAGGCAGTCCTTTGTGGCCTTAGGCCTCCACCACCTACTATCCATCCTAGTCGGGATTTTTGAAGCAATGGCAATCCTTCTGCCAACTTAATTTGGCCAACGCAGAGTAGGCTGTAAAATAGACTTGCGCCTATAAGCAGATCAATGCGCTGAGAAGAGTGGAAATTCGGGTCAGCTAGACGAATATTTTGAGGAATATTCCAATGCGCCGTTTTTAGCGCAAAACTGTGCTGGTGGTCAGTAATGTTGGGATCAATCAAGGCTGTTATGTTTGCGAGTGTGGTGTAGGCTGAGATGCTACAGATGCACCCTGCGACATTAGCGGCAGGGAGCTGTTGATATGGAGTAATGAGTGATGCTTGGCACCACACGTAAAGTACGAGCCAAAACGACATGCTCTCAATGCACATAGCGTGTTTCTGTGCTTCCTTTAAGCGAAGTGCAGGAGATAAATTTCTGAAAAGTGGGCAGCTGTATATGGGATGGTCAGGTTTATCGCAAAAGGCGCAGCTAGAGGCAGAAGATTTAGTGGCAACAAACGAACTTTTATTTTGAATAAATTTGCTGGGTTTTCCCACCTGATTGCTCGGCGCGTAGGTGGCCGTAGCAGTCTCCACGTTTTCCAGTTTTTGACAACGAGCTTCCAAAAACGACGTAAATTGTTCAGACGTGGGTATTTGATCACTTGGAGCTTGCTCCTCCCATTTCGCCTTTGTACTCCTATCCATTTTTTGAAGAAGCATGTAGACAATCATACATCCGGCTATCTGCTCCGAGGTGCCCATCGCCTGAAGTGCACGCATGTGCGCATTCAGCTTGTCTGAAAACTTCCGAAGTTTCACTGCAGATGATGAATCCACTCTCTTGAGCCCAAGGATCTCGCTGATATGTGCCTGAAAAACAAGTCGCTTGTGGTTAAAACGTTTGTCAAGCAGTTCTAAAGCGGTTTTATAATTTTCATGAGAAATTTCCAGCGCCCTTATTGCATCCAAGGCTTGGCCTTGTAGACAGGAGCGCAAGTGCTGGAGTTTCTCGATACTTGACAAATCCGGATCCTTGTCGATAATAGTAGTAAACATCGATGAGAAGTCAGCAAACTCCGTATAGCCTCCACTAAACGTAGGCAGCTTAAGTTCAGGTAGGCGTGGTCTGCTGGCCATGATGATTGTAGGCTGCTCCATTGTCGAATCATGGCGCATTATAGAGCTGGACGGTGGTTGATCATTGCGATTGATATGAAACCGAATCCGAGTTTCTACCGTGGCTACTAACTCGTCAAAATCGTCGCGTAACGCGCTGCCAATTTCATCATGATCTAGCCTTTCGAGGCCATTGTGAGCAACGTTAAACTCGGCTTGAGTTTGTAAAATTAACTTTAGACGCACTCCTAAATCCACCGCACTGAGCGAATGAATTTTGTCTCCGGACAATGCACTTTCAATTTTCTTAGCCCGCTCGAACATAAAAGTGGCTTTGAGTTTAAAGAAGCTAATTTCACTTTGGAGAGATGCATTTGAAACCTGTTCACTTGCCATATTTTGAGGTTATTCGAAACCAATAATTTAAACCGATATTAATAGTCGTTGACAAAAAAAAAAGAAAAGGCACAAAAATTGTAAATGACGATAGGGTCAGAGTACAAAACCGCACTATGTCACTTTAAGCAATTTTATGTGGCACAAACTAAAAACGACTGCTTAAGCCTTGGCTGACACTTTTTGCTTTTAGGGACCAGCCTAATGCATGCGCATGCGTACATACAAGTTACTGTACAGTGGCGCGATATAGCATCTTAGATTTCGCGCGCCTATATATAAGTATGTATGAAGTAACTCCACAGTGGCGCGATATATGGCAGCTTAGATTTCGCGCGCTTTATATTTATATATATATATATATATATATATGTATATGTATGCTTATATGCACAACGAACATGCAAAATAATTAATAATTAATTTATAATTTAACGCGCGATCACGTCGGGGTCACCAAATGTTGAACCAACGAGCTTTTTCGTTGGCTATAAATTAAAAAACGATAGCGAATTTAATTTTGAGTTAGATTTAAGTATTTATTTAAGAGTTTGAGTTTTGTAGTAATTGTAGTTTAGTTTTAGTTACGCGTGTGCTGAGTAATGCGCACTGACGACAACTGGACAACTGGAGTATAAGCAGCAGCAAAGACAGCTGCAGCTCTCGACAATAGATAAGCGACAATTCGGCAATTGCGCTATAATTAGTTTGAGCTTAGATAATACAACAACTTATTACATATATTAAGCTGCTGCTCTCGCTACGCAGAGCGAGTTACAAGATTGATAAGTTTTGCCATGGGCGTGCTATATTTCGGCTGCTTGGGGAAGGGGCATAGCCGAACAAACATTAAAAAATTCAATAGACGTTTTTAAATGACGTCTTTCATCATTGATGAGCATGGGTATAACCCACCGTCAAGGTAATGACGTCGTATCGAAGAGCGTATTTGTTGTACTTCGACAAATTAACGAACCACGCTTGACTTTCGCTCCAAACTGATGAAATAACTGTTATTGTCAATAATGAGGAATCGCAAGATAAAAATATGTATATATAATAAAAATGTCTTCGGCGTCGGGGGATGTCGTGAGAAGCGCGCATTGGGCGGTGGCTACTATTATTCATCTATTCATATTTAATTTTATTAAATTTAAACCATAGCCACATACTATCTTTAGATGTTTGCAATACTTGTAAACTGGTGATTTTTAACTTTCATTCTGCTCCCAAGGCAGAAAACTTAAGTATGTATATATTTTTTTAAATTCGCCCCATTTACTTCTGTTTGACTATTTAAATACTTAATTGATAATCTGCAGGAAATATAAAGCAATTGGTCCCACTGCGCGCAGCTTTACTTTGCCACAACTATATACACTATTTACTTCCCAGATGCGAGTACGCACCCATATGAAGGAACGAACAAAGCACTTGCTGACCGCGCAGCAATCGTAGTATCGTTGAGACTAAGTAATCAGCAGTCCGATGCTGTGTTCTTGGAGCTATTGAATTGGTGTAACAAGTAACAATGAAAATGCGAACAATGGATTGGGGAACACCGTACAATGTGCTGGTGGAGCCCCTGCTTTACTTTGACCCCACAGCTGCAAGCAGCACCCCAGCGCAGACACCACGTACATGTTATTAATATGGCTGCCAATTTGTCGCTGTCGTTCATGTCGTGAAATGAAATAAAATGTATCTAAAATAAACAGCAAGAGCAGATGAAATTGTAGCACTTGACTTCATTGCATCCAGCATTGGCCATTTTATTCAATTAACTTAGAAGACAAATGGTACAAATAAAAGGCTACACACATATACTATGCTATATTGAGTCAGTATGGACATAGGAGCCATTTTGAATTTGCTGTTACAGCATTTGTGCCACTGAAAGAAAATGCATCATCAGCATTTGCATTGAGTTTCCAAACTTGAAATTACTTGAGCTGCGATTGAATTTTCGATGGCGTAAATTACCAAAAAATGGCCACGGTCATTACTGGAAATGACACCACTAATCTCCCCATAGGGGTCTAGCATATTGGCCGCATTTTTGCTAAGCTTTGCAATTGTTTTGTTTGTCTACAGATGCTGTTGGATACAGCTGAGGACCCTGAGGTATGGCGAACCTTTAGGTTGCGCACAATACAATAATTGCCGATATAATGTGTAAATTTTTCACTTTACTAACGCAATTCATGAGCATTGACCAACGTCGTTTAGTTAGTTTCAAAATGGCACAAGGTAATGTGTTTATATCTATAGCTATTGGCAGAGAGCATAAAAGAACATGAACAAAATCAATCCAAAGAAAGTTAAAATGCTTAATGTAAGAGGTAATGCACCTTCAAAATCTTTTTTTTTTTGCTTATAAGTACTTACAAATATATGTATGTATGTAATGTGCAGTGAAAGTAATTTAAAAGCAATCTACAACAAAACAACAAACAAACAAAGATTGCCAATGCTTCCAAGCTTCAAGTGCTCTTTGGTAAAAACGTATACATATGTGTAGATTAACACTGAAGCAATAAGGCGAAGACATGACGCACTCCAGAAGTACGATAACGATATGCCGCCATCAGGATCAAGTAGGCTCCCCATCGTATAAGTAAGCTAAGCACTTTGGTCGAGTAAATGTGTAAATATAGCAGCAGTAAATATACCTCCAGCTCTCTGGGCACTTGTCACTGGTATGTTATGCAATGAGACTTTTAAACTATGGCAAGACCAACTTCTAACTTGTCAGAAAGGCAGTTAGTCAACCACCATTCTCTACCCAAGGAAGTGCAATGGCCCCCACCATTGCTGAAATTGCATCAACCGGTTCAACATGGCAAGGGAATAACTAGGAGTTCTCACATTCCCACACTACACCTTACTCTTTCTTTCTCTCTTGCTCTCTGGCATGGATATACATATACAGTGTCATCTGATTTCATTCTATTTTTTGCACATGAGTTATTTTACTTAAGTTCTGCTGAATTGTAATATTGCACTCAAGGCGCATGCACCTTGCTGCCGGCTGGCTGGCTGGCTGGACGCCTGGCTGGCTGTCAACAGCAGCCACCAAGAGCTGCTAGAAAAGTCGCCACCCAACCAACAACCTGTCTAAAATGTAACCAAACATGGCTACGGCTCAAATGTCAGCAGCAGCAAAATCAGCTAGTTGGTACACCAAGGACGGGGGAGTAGGGAAAAAAGCATCACCGTTGTTATGCAGTACTCAAGTAATCAGTGCTACTGTCGCTTATTGTTTGTCTGTCTTTCGTCCCACTGTGCGCCTGTCTGCAGTCGCTTTTGTAGTCATCTTCGCTGGCAATGGCGGCCTGGCTGTCTCTGTCCCACTGTCTGGCAATGACTCGCATCGCGTTGCCTTGGACGTTGTATTGCCATAGGTATATATGTATGTATGTGTGTGTGTACGTATACGAACTGTGCGCACTGTTCTTGAGCACCACTGTCTAGTGTTTAGATTTTTGTTTTAATTTCTTCTGCTCATGTCGGAAATATAGCACTTCTTCCCATTTTCCTTTTTTGTAACTGATTTGTGAGTTATGTCGCATTTAAGTTGTGGCCTGGGCGTAGTCCCAGCCGCAGAGTCACTTGGTTGGTAAATTAAGTGCTTATTTGGATTTTAAGTTGGCGCAATTAGACATTTTCTGAAGTGCCGCCCACTTGACTGTACCTTTGCGGCACTCTGAAGGAGAAGTAGGCTTCAGTAAGGCCCCCTTTACACGAAGCGTGATTTTCAAGCGAGAAAATGAAAAAAATCTTACGTGCGACTGTCAAAATATTACAAATAATATTACAATTTGTTCACACGAAGCGAGTAAGATTTTTGACAGCTCACTGATAAACGTGTTTTACAATACTTCTAATTCCCATTCAAAACATTATCTTAAAAAAAGTGTTATAAAATACAAATAAATAAGTGCAAAATTCAAATTTTGTATGTGTCCGCCAAACGCGAACTTAAAACAAAATGAGCGCTGGAGCGAAATAGCAGCCAGCGATGTATTTGAAGCCGGGAGGGGCTAAAACTCCGTGGACAAGGGCGCGCCAACTTGCACTTGATATTGCAGGTGTTGCAATATGAGGACGTTCAGACATTCAAATCATTCAACAGGATGCGTCCAGCTGCGTTTCATAAGCTCCTGGATCTTGTTTGCCCTCTCATAAAAAAGTTTCTACAAATTATATTTAACAAAATTACCTTTGACATTGTTTGGTGCCAAAAAACTAGTTTAAACTATGGCTGAGGGCAAACCGGCCTGTATCTTGCCAATCGCATCAACTGATGCAACTAGGTGTCAGACCAATCGCATCAGCATCATGAAAAAACAAAACAGTGTGGCGTGCGCGGGCTAGTGATGGAGTATCAGTAAAACAGCTGTTTTGGCAACATATGGATAGAGAATCGGCAAGACAACACTTACCAAAACCTCGCTCGACATTAGAATGTATTCTAATATGAAGTAAGTCGCATAGGGTTGCATAATTTACAGGCGATATTACCGTGCCATCAAACGGTACGAGATGCAACTCACACGGCATCGCTTGAAAATCTCGCTTCTTGTAAACGGCGCCTAAGCTCTTCCCAAAGTTCGTTAAAAAATTAAGGCACACTTTATATGGGAATATATATGGCTTCTCGTCAATTGTCGTATGTTTAAGCAACTTCAAATCGTTTTATTTGTATGAATAGTCTTGAAATAAATAAATAGAATTTTCATTCTAAAAAGCCGTAACGATTTAGTACCGGAGCGTCTTCCTGAAGAGATGCAGAGGGAAATCATGTGGTGGATGCTCAGGCTGCACTGAGGTTATGGAGGATAGACTTCTCTGGCTTGCTATTTGGCGACGATGAGGATAATGCCGCCCCCTGAGTTAACTTCCCGACATCCCCAATTATAGATGACGGCGTGGATATACCGCCGCCTAGCTATGACGATGACAGGGTCGCAATCAAGCGGCTCAAGAACAACAAAGCATCTGGATGACCTGCCTGCTGAGCTGTTCAAGACTGCCGGCAATGAGAGGGAAGATGCATGCACCAGCTCTTTTGCAGAATATGGCTAGACGACAGCATGCCCGATGACTGGAAACTTGGTGTCTTCTGCCTTGTCCTCAAGAAGGGTGATACCACGGTGTGTGCTAACTACCGTGGTATCAGTCTTCTTTCTATTGCATATAAGGTCCCATCGAGCGTACTGTGTGAAAGACTAATGCTGTTTGCGAAAGAACTGATTGGACCACCATTTATCAGATATTCACAATATGCCAAATCCTGGAAAAGACCCACGAAAAACAAGTTTACACCCACCATCTCTTTTCCGATTATAAGTATTTGATAGGCCATTGAGGGGTCGCTTTTATGCCGCACTGTCTGAGTTTGGAATCCCTGCAAAGTTGATACGACTATGCAGAATGACGTTGAGCAACACACGTAGATCCGTCAAGGTAGGAAAGAGCTTTTCAGAGCCCTTTGATACCAAGCAAGGCTTCAGACAAGGCGATGCCCTCTCCTGTGACCTCTTCAACCATTTGATGGAGACTGTGTTGCGAAAGGCCGATGTACATCGGAACGGGATTGTATGTTATAAGGGTGTCCAGTTGCTTGCATACGCAGATGATACTGATATCATCGGGCGTACTAAGCGAGCAGTTACCGGAGCCTTTGCGGCAATTGAAAGAGAATCTGCAAGGTCGGGTCTGGTGGTAAATGAGAGCAAGACGAAGTATATGCCCTCTTTGAGTAGAGATACACAGCGGTTGAGCTCTCAGATTGATGTTGAGCACTATACTTTTGATGTTGTCAAGGATTTCGTCTATCTTGGCACCACCGTTACAATGAAGAACGATGTCAGCATGGAGATCAAGTGGAGAATCACTCTTGCCAATAGGTGCTACTTTGGTCACAGTAGGCAAGTGAGTAGTAGAGACAACTCCCGCCAAACGAAACACTCTATAAGACGCTCATCCTTCCCGTTTTGCTTTATGGCGCTGAAGCATGGGTGATGTCGCAGTCTGTTATGGCCAGTAAAGTAAGTAATATAATGCAATATTTTTCATCGATAATGGTTTTTTAAAGCACATTTTTGAAGGTTCTTGAAAAGGATGCATTTAAAAATTTGATAAAAAAAATAGTCTAATAGCCTTTCAGCAAGCTGTGAAAAGTTTGTAGTACTACACCAGTCATTTAAAATAAAAATATATTCATTTATCTCTATTCGTTTACGAGATATGAACTAATTTAAAAAGGACTACCCAAATATTCATTTATCGATAGCACGATAAATAATTGGAATTTGGGAAAACAAATTATGAGGAAAATGTCTGCCCGGTACCCCGCTAAAGCTAGGGAACACTTTCTTTAAGCATCTATATCTTCCAAACCAATAGCTAAATCAGAAAACCGTCTATAAAAACGTTAATCTACGCTTTAATACATAGACAATGGTATATGGTTCGATCGTCTCAGACGCTCTAGGCAATAGTTCAAAGCTTCCTGTAATTTATAGCTAGTGAGCTACAGCACTTCGTCAGAGTCTCTTGCTTTCGTTACCGCACAAACTCCTATCGGTGTTACATTTTGTTTGATAGCATGTGTGAGCAAATTTTTAACTTTTGACTTGAGCGTCTGATCCGGTCAAGTTATATACCGTTATAAAGGTATTAAGGCGAAGATTAACCACTTTATAGACGGTTTTTTGATTTGGCTATTGGTTTGAAAGATAGAGGAGTAAAATAATAAAAAATGTATTTAGCTCTATCGTGGTGCCGGGAAGGTTTAAAACACCGATAAAAGCATATATGGAATAAGGGCGTGAATACAAATCCAACAAGACTAAAATAAAGTAAATTGAAACTCTTAAATAGTTATAGCTTTTTCAAAATTTACAAATTGAAGCTCCTATCGGTGTTATTTTTTGTTTGATAGTACGTGTAAAGGTATTAAAGGGTAGATTAACCTTTTGGTTTGGAAGATATGGTGGCTTAAATGGGAATGTATCCTAGCTGTAGTGTTTTCCGGTTGGAAAACTATTCGATTCGATGATTAAATGCCAACCATTTAGTTGTGCGCGTTAGGCGCATATAAAAAGCGAGATTTTCAAGTGAGTCCGCGGTATTTGCATCCCGGACTATTTGTAGGGGTTGGGTAGTACCTCAGATTAAAAATTTGATTAAAAAAATAGTCAATATTTCGGCAAGCTGTGTGGTCTAATAGAATGTCCTACAAACTGTTCACAGCTTGCCAAAATGTTGTCTATTTTTCTCGTTCTCGCTGACTAAGAGTTAGATCTACCAAATTTCTCTAGGTAGATCTAGTTTGTTGAATTATGTCGATATCTCACCCCCTTCTCCATGAGATAATTTCGCGGTTTTAATCCTCACCATAAAAGCTATCCTTTTGTTGTTATTGTACAAATGATCACGATAAGACAGGAACTTTATAAGATATAGGTAATAATGTGTCAATTTAAGGTCCCTTCTCCTATAAACTGCAACAAAATTTCACTTTTTATAGAAATGTTAATATTTAAGCTAGAGCCACCAAATTTGGAACGTAGACTAATAGGCTTATAAACCAAACAATGTTGACCTTATTCCGAATCACCCTATCCCCGTACTACAGTTATATAAATAACGCTTCTGATGTATACTATATATTTCTTTGTTAGAATTTGTTAAAAAAGAGTTACTATTGAGATAGTCTAGAGAAACATATTCTTCTTCGTCTTAACTGGCCATATCCGGTTACGACCTGATGTAAATATATCCTTTCATTGGAATTGTGGTTTTACGTGGTGGGTCCCACACCATACCCACAACCCTTTTAAGGCCTGGGGTGGCTCTACTGGTCTCGTAAGAACCCAGTGTCATTATTAGTCGCCTCATACGAGAAGCTTTGACCTGCTGAGTTGGTATTCTCTAACCCGCTCACCACACAGGAGAAACATATTGTTTTTGTAAAATTTGGGAATGTCAAATAACTTCGACTTACAAAATATGAAATATTAAATACTTTTATTTATGTCTTATTTAAAATTGTTCGTTTCTCTTCTTTGCATTTCGCACATGAAGTAAATTTTACGACTGTTCCAAAATTTTCCCACCACGAAAACGGCGACACAAAATACATTTTTACCGACATGACCCACATCACCCTATCATAGCTCAGTTCAAACCCATTGACAATGCCTTCAAGCCAATCCGCAGGATATATTCTGGTTGAGCAAATACAATAAATACCTGTTGGTTGCCGATACACAGATACCAATACTCACAGCCATAATTTAACTTGTTTTTTAGGTTTAGGTTTTTCGACTTGGTTCTAAATAGGAAGCGCAAGTGCCTCAAACTCACACACCAGATCTAGAAAATCAAACAATGAAGTGCGGTGTTCATATGTGTGCGGTACTTGCGAAAAAAAAGTAAAACAAAAAGGTAACAAACCTATTGAACACCCGACGACGATCAGCTCTGCCCCATGCTATCTTTTGTTTATCGATTTTTGCACTTCGAGGGAATTGCACAAGCAAAAATGCAATTCATTTTCACACGCATCGTCAGACAATCGGGCATTGGAAAAACTTTTCTAAATTTCAAATTGAACTAATGGCCACACTAGACACCCACGGAGCGTCTTTCCACGTTGTGAGAAGGGCGTGATGAGTATACGGGTGGGTGTAATTTATGGCACTTAATGTTTTGCTTCCTTCGCCTATCGAAAAGTGAGTTGCAAGGTAACTGCAACGGTACACATATAGTATATACATATATGGGTAGAATATACGATTCAGATACTTTTTGCTGAAATATGTTGAAAATGTTTAAATCGTAAATTATCACTCGCTCCAAAATGCGCGTTGTCCTTTGCGCTCATAAATCTTATAGTTTTTTACGACCATCCATGAAACCAACCTGAGAGGCAGCAAGCCAATCAGCCAGTCAGAGGTGTTGACCCTTGCTACTGTAGCTGCCACCTTGACTGGTTACCAGGAGCGGCATATGTTTGGTTGGGGTTGGTTGGCGTCGCCTTGTCTGGCTGTTTGCCTCAAGAAAAATTTAATAAAAATTTGTTGTCTGCACGCACAGCAGACATTTCAGTACAGAGTTCGGAGCTGACAAAGAAGCGGGGATGGGTTTCGCTGACGGAAAACCTGAAAGTAGCTGGTTGTCTCACAAATGCAATCACTGCAGAATATTATAGAACACAATCATTTGAGACGTAAAAATGCTATAAAATATATATCGTATATATGTTAGTATCCGTGTTGAGCTGTGCTTGCGTAACTTTTAATTTTTATTGAATTTTTTTAAGGCAACTGCAAGTATTTTTTCTTTTTCCCATCAAAGCAGTAAATTAAGTGTAAAATCATAAAAAGTGGCAAGGTGTGAAATTTTATGCTTACTTTGATTTATACGGAAGAAGAACTAGAAATACTTTTGGTCCCTAGGTGTACACACAGGATTACCGCTGATTTAGTGTTCAAGCTGAGTAGCATTTCATATATGATACTAATTAAAGTTTTTATGGATTTGTTGAATAAGTTGTTATGGGGCAGACCACCTGCAAGGCAAGCAATAGCTGATAATATTAGAACTAGGTTAGATATGGTGGCTAATATAATAAGAAGCGTATCTGCGTTTATGTAAAGTCAAAACTATAAAACACGCCATACAAAATAATGAGTTCTGGACGTACAGGATTTCACACTGCAAGTCTGTTAGCTGTGATAGATTCAACAGAGCGGTTGTAAACCGCGAAAGTCTGCTGAGGGGAAACGATTGCAAATATTTACGTAATTCGTTAAACTTCACTTACATGGGATTACGCGCATCTTTTGGTAAAATTTGGTGTCTCTAGCTCTTATGGTCGCGGAGACTTATCCCCTCACGCCTCCTTCTGCCTGTTTGAGGAGTCACAGGCAGAAGGAGGCGTGGCAGACCATAAGCTCTAGGGACAAAAATTATCAGGAGCAAAAGAACATACCAAATTTAAACCCATTGTCCAACAAATTACGATGAGAAAGTAGACAATCTTGTAATTTTTCCAAATTAGGTGCATCACCATTCAAATTTGCCCAGAAATTTTACTTTCCTGGCAAAAATTGGTACATAATATCCGACTGACGGGCACTGTGCCGACTATCTATATTAATTTTTTTTATTTCATAAATATTTATCTGCATCAGACTGCGTCATCTCCCATGCTTCAGCGTCATAAAACAAATCAGGAAGGATGAGCCTCTTAAAGAGTGATAATACTCATTTGCCTACTAAGACCAAAGTAACATATATTGTCAAGAGTTATTCTCCTTTGATGTTGACATCGTTCTTCGTTGTGACGATGGTGCCAAGGTAAATGAAATCCTTGACAGCTTCAAAAGTATAGTTTCAGTCTGTACTGGAAGGGAATATGTACTTTCTCTTGCTCTCATATACAACCACATCCACCCTGGTGGTTTCTCCTTCAATAGCAGCAAAGCCCATTACATCTCGCTTACTATGACTAATGATGTAAATATCATCTAGAAAATTATCCAGCTCCGATGCACGCCGAACTATCGTAACACATTCTCCATCACAACCTCCTTGTCTAACGTAAAAGTTACTTTTAAATTAAAAGACCACGCATCTGATGATATTACCCATGAGATAGATAGGCACAACAACATCAAATCCAGTTTTGAAACTTAGCAAAGAAACCCACAACGATTATTGATATTGGTTTAAACAGGTCATTTAGCTTAAACTACTAAGCATGAGTCATATTGCGTATATTTTTTAAATAAAAAAAAAACATCTTTCGATTAAACTTACATGCATATTATAAAATAAAATGAGGATATGTACATACATATATTATAAAATAAAATGAGGATATCCGTACGCAAAAACCGGCCGCTATTACGCAGTACCTTGCAATTTCACGACCCTCCAAACAGAAAAAGCAACCCCTAGAAATTTATGGCTACATTCCAATTGAATCCCACCTGGCAAAACATACCGTAACTTGTTTTCTCAATTCAGAGAACTGTTGCTACCCGTTAGATATATTCCTGCCTGTTTGCCAATTAATAAGAAGCATGAAATTTCAAATACCTTTCTTTTTTTTCTTCCATTGTCTCTTTTTAGTTTTCTAATTTCAAGTAATTTTCGGTAGCGCTCAAAGTGCGCATTGAAACGAAAAAAATTAAAGATTTATCCCCAGCGTTTGTGTGTATCTGAAAGATTTAACGGATACACCTTTCCATACACACTTAGTCAGCAAATCGATCCTCCTACATTCAGCAGGCTAAATCTGCAGGTAGTCAACTGTCCTTGTCCGACCTACTAAACTATTGAGACGGCCAGAGTGCGCAGTTTAATCCTCACAAATCACCTACAAAGCTGATTGCGCACCGGCACGGGCACACCTGGCCTTAGGCTTAGGCTGGAGGGTAGCTGGGATGAACTGTATGAGCGGTGTCGTTTGTTTGTTTCGGAAAATAAAATCCTTTTCGTTGAAAATAAGGCATGGTAGCCAAATGTGTTTCGGTGTAGAACCTCAACCTAAAGACTTACAGCGAATTAGAGCAAAATAAAATGAGTATGTGTCGATCTATGAGAATATCTCTATACACTATTGAATCGACAATGTATCCAAAGCTAGATGCGGTCAGCTTTGCCAACTGTACTTCAAGCTTCACTTCGTTGTTACCTACTTGGTACAACTACAGCGGTCGCCACATCATATTTTGTCTACATTTCTTACTAATATCAATGAACATAATAGTATGTATGTAACAGAAAACTACCCCTCATAGTTCGATCTGGCAGCTGCTTCTTCCAAATATCGCGACGCATGCGCAGAGCAAAAAAAACCTTTGTAGCGCCATATCGCGTGCGTAATATAGAAAACATATACTTTCAGATGTAATATTAAGGGAACTTCTAAAGAACATTGGGAACGTCAGCCAACGAATGCATTGTCTACGTGTCTTTCGCGATCCGTCCAAGTTGTTGCTTTGTCCTGATAGCCGAGTTTGTTCAATGAAGATGAACCGAGATTGGAATGAGAATTCAACACGTGTTGTGAATCGTTCAAGTGTTTTTTGACAATACAGCCGGAGTTTAATATTGTATTTCTCTGTCAGCTAGTTGGCGCTGATTTATGGTTATGCATTGCATGAGGTTAAGGTAGCCGGCTGCTGTACATATATTGTTAAGGAGTAGTACACTGCGGGCGTTAGGATCTATTGAGTCCCCTTCCAAGCTTATAGCTCCCCCGCTAGTCCTTTTTCTAAAATAAATCTTATTATCTAGGATGGTTCTAACCGGGCTGGGCCAGGCATCGAGAGTTTTTACCCCAAGGAAATTCATCTTGCGAGTATATACTGATACTGTGATAGCTAGCTAGAACTTTAGGGTACACAGCCCAATATGTAGACGTGTCAGTACTTTTTCTTAGGCTGACTGTGACCATTTGAATTTTTATTGTAACTTTCAGAGTTATAGGAGACGAAGTACTATTTGGCCTGTCTGCACGGATCCAGTCTGGGGTTCGTCTTAATCTTTCCTCTTTTGTTAGTAATGCCACAATCCCACAAAACGTGAATGTTTGTGACCCATTGGATAGTATTTCTATTTCCCTATGCTGGTAATTTCAATTTAGGCTTACTTCGGCACAAGCTTTCTATGGCATAAACTTTAGGCTGGAAGATGCTGGTAAATAAGCCCAAAGAAAGATGAGTTCGTGGTTAGAGACTCATCTGTGTAAGAAAAAGTTGTGTGGCTTTTCATGGAATACATCTCCTCTGGGGTTGCTGAAGTATCGCGTGAAATGGTAACTTGTTGAAACGTAATCATTCTCGTAGCGATCAAGGTTACGCTCCATAACAAACGTTTAGTATGTAAATCGGTAGCTTAATATAATCAAATCTGTAATAATATTTTATTGAATTTGCTTATTTTGCTAATTATATTAGCTACTAATCTTGCGTTATTTGTAAAAACAATTGGTCTTTGCTTTTCCCCAATTTCTTTAAAAAAAAACCTTTAAAATAAATTATAAGAATACATGTTTTTTACAACACGAATATTGCTATGTCATGAACCTGATGCCTTTATTCACTTCCCAAAGAGTTCCGAAGTCTACATACCGCAAAACATATCCTGTCCTCAGTGTTGTGATCGTCACACGTAACCAGAGTAGTCAGTGTAGTGAGTAACATGCTCAGCCAAGCAAAAACCAAAAATAATGCAACAACAAACAGGGATTCAAGCACCATGTCCATGTGGCTCCTATGGCTTGTGTGCGTCTGTGCAAATTAAAACGGAAGCGTAACCAAAAAACAAATAAAAGACATAAACGCCCCAAGTACTGTGCTCTGGCCCATAACTAACGAGCCAACTGGTATAAACGATTGCCAGATAGTTGTTTTAAGATTCGAGCTATGAGCAATAGCTGGGACCATCTCTTCCTGTTTTGCGCTTATTTTGCTGTGTATTTTTAATTTCGCATGCTATGTACATATGTATATGGTCTGGTAGGAACCGGTTGGCACGTTAAGCTTGACCAGAAGCATTCGAAATCTTTAGGCAGTCCATAATCGCCGCACACGGCCATTGCATACTTTCGGGGGAATGCAAATGTCACATGGCAGTGCAATGCCACAGAAAACAAATTCTGCACCTATGTACATCCACATACACATGTCCATACGTCCCTGCAAGCATATCTGAGTGGGTGTCGTAGAAGTAGCTCCTGTTTCTTCCCATGTCGTGCTCCTTGCTGTTGTTTAGTATGTTTGCAATTTGAAATGATTTCAACAGGAAGCCAACCTCTTGTCCAGTGCACTTACTTTACTTTTGCCAACATACAGTGCAAACAGGAAACTTATTCACAACCATCGTAAATAACGACAGAGTACCAACAACTAATACTGAATAGCTAAAACTGGCAAAGGCTAAAATTGGCCAGAAAGTAGCTTGAACTGACTGCAAACCATAAACAAACAAGCTATGACCAATCTATTTGACATCCTTGAGCCCTTTATATGTAAGAACAAGATGATAGTATGTATAAAACTAACCTCATAGTGAACTTAACTGTGCATTATTTTTGGTATGACTTAAAGTTCAGATCAATAAGTATCCTTTACACATTTGGAATTATTAATACTATTGATTGTTTGGGTCTTTGCGTGATATCTCCTGCTTTTAATCATCCATAAATTTTTCTAAATGTGCATTAGTAAAAAGTTCACGAGGTTCATCTGTCATTCGGATAATGGTAGTAGAGGCGAACAAGAACACGCATTTACAGGTAGCGTGTACCCTTAAATCGTAAAATATGAAATTGCGTGTATGTGTTAAGTTATGTTACGAATTCGTTACAGTTTACGCATATTTAGCTACCCCACTAATGGGTTTCTCTGTATATGGCTCGAGCACGAACAACTGATGTTGTTTTTTGGATGAGTATGAGTATCCTTAATAGCTATGACTTTCAATGACAGAATATAAGATACATATTAGGATAATGTAAGGGAAGTAAAGTGACACAGAAAATAGTTAGAACTTGGCGCATTGCTTAAAGCTATTTAGTATTCTTAGTTTCTATAAGATTTATTTACCTAGAATACTACTTATGTATGGAAGCTAGAGCCCATTTTATTACAAGCACTCCCTCGTCTCTTTTAATTTTTTGACTGCCAGAAATCAATGCTTCTTCACTGGTCAATGGCTAACCACTCTGGGTCCACTTCATTGTCCATGTTTCAAAGACGCAGGAAAAAAGAAGAAAACTTGAAATTAAATTTGCTGCTGACACCAATTTTCAAAAACAGCTTTTCCGCAACTTGACATGTTCCTAATTGATTTTTTGGCAAGTTAATATTGGAAAGTATGTGTATGTGTATGGATATAAGGGTGTGCGTGTTCGTCCTCGACCAGTGAAAGACGTTAAACGAAATCCTTTTACTGCGCCCTGTATGTTTCTTCCAAGAGATCCGCTGTGGCATGTGTGCGTATGTGTGAAAGTGTATAGGGTTATGTCAGCGGCCTTTCATGGACGGGAAAGGTACAACGGAGCGGCAAAGTGAGAATACACATCTTGCTCCTTCTGCTCTCATTTTTTATGCGCCACATGTGCCAAAGCTTTCACAAAGCAAACTCACATACACTTGACATACACACACACATACATTTACACACATACATGCGCAAAAGTGAAAGAGAGCTACCACTCGACCATGCACAGAGCATTGGTTATGGGAATTTTGATTGACATCGGTTCATGGGACAAAGCGCCCCCTACCCGATCTCAGTGCATACACGTAGGAGTAAGGCTGCGCGTTAACTACCGACCAGACCCAGTCCAAGTTCCCGATTTCTCATTCTACCAAGCGGCACCGCCTGTGGCGCCTCTTATGCAATATTGACATGGCAGCTAGCAAACAGACCGCGTCGTCATCATAATGGCAGCTGCCTGACTGCCTTGCTGACTGGATGCCTGTAGGAGCCTTCACCTCTGCTCTGGCTCTGCATCTCCCACTACTCTGCTCCTTTATGGCATAAATGAAAAACTTTTTCGGTTAGCTCTCAACGTTGGCGGTACCCAATTTTCTTGCTGCCTTTTTTTTTGCTGGCCAAAATACGTGTATGTTTTTCTTTAGCCATCCCACACACACGCACATGCAAACACACACACACACTTAGCCACACACATACATCCACACACACACATCCACATTTGCAGTGTTTGCTTTTGAAGCAGCGCAAATTAGTTTTTTCACTTTAGTCGCGCTCAGTCGCGATTTTTTTCTTATTTTGTCGGGCTCCCTTTGTATACGGCATTGCTTTTAACGTTAAATGACGAAATAGCTTCACGGTTCATTGATGCACGTACCGCTGTTTCACCCCTCCAAACCCTTCCTCACTTCGTCTTTTCGCCCATCAAGTCACACGCCCAATTAGTAGAGAAGTTTAGTCGTTTAGTCAATGCAGACGAGCACTAAGCTTCATTGAGTTTATACTATGTATTTGCATTGGCCATTTGTTAGGCAGAGACCCGCCCATCTAATATCTCTATTCTGCCCTTTAGCTGGGTCAGTTTTCTAAAGAACGCACTGTTTTTATTTTTTTTTTTTTTGGCTACTGTTTTGTATGCGAACCCTACAGACTACATTCCTGATTATTTGGCTAAGGCTAATAGAAGCTGTCAAGTTTAGTTGAAGTTCTAAAAATTTGTGTTTTTTTTTACACAAGCATACATAGAAGAAATCACTTCATAGAGCACATACATAGCTTGACTTTCTTTGTGCAGCGTATGCATATGAAGTGTTAAACTAAAATCCAAATACTTAGTTAAAAGTATAAAGGAACTGAAATGCTATTATTATTAAACCGTCTTCTCTTCTTAATGACATTTATTTAAAAGTAATGCTTAGATGAAAAGTTTGTTCAATATAACCACGAATTTAACCTTAATATATAAATTGGTCATATACATTTTGTTGCTTCAGCTAATATCACAAGACAATTCAAATTCTTTACCGTGTTACGTGGTTAAATTGTTTTACCGTAACCAACTCAGGCTTTTCCGCACGTTTATCAAATCTGGTTGTGTGATAGTGTAGAATTGGACGGATTGATGGGTGGTGGATGACCACCCAGAACTATGTCGGGTCGAGCGGATTTTAGGTGGTTTTCAACAGCTTCTGTATGCAGACCTTGTAGCATGTCTTTGGTAGAAATTTGGAGGCTGATGATTTTTTCGACCACTTGCATTTCACGTCGAAAATCAAAACGCACTGGGCGAGGCCTAGTGGAAGGGAGACGTGTGGAGGCGTTGTGGTTAGGGTGGGGGCTCATAATGGAGTTAAGTAAAAATTGTTGGGTAAGAAGGGCACTTCGTGCTGAAGGTGGACGCCATGTGTAATTGCATGACAACGAGTGGCAACTCTGAGTGCCGCGTTTTGCACAGTTTGGAGTTTTCTCCATTGCGTATCAGTTATGGAAGAGGACCAAACTGATGCGGCATAGTCAAGGAGTGGACGGCCTATGGCTCTATAGGTCAGACTACGCTTTCCTTTTCCTTGCCCCAGGTACTTCCGGCTAAGGCTTTGAGGACCTTGTTTCTGCACCGGACCCTTTTGGCAATCTCTTCAGAATGCTTCGCAAACTGGAACAGATTGTCGAAGGAGACCCCAAAAAATTTAGGACATTTCTTTGTGGGGATAGTGTGGCCATTAGAGATAATATTGAGGTGAAGATTAGCATCTTTGGTCCATGTGGTGAAAAGGGTAGCTGTTTATTTTGGTGCAGAAACGCTGCGGTTTCTATCAGCGAAAAAGTTGCTTAAGGGCGGGATGTATTCATTGATACGCTCTTGTTTCGTTTTAATTTCTACTATAGAGCACTCACTACATGGGGAGGCGAAGGCATCTTAGCGATGTAATAGTTGAAAAGCAGAGGTGAGAGAACTCCCCCTCTATTTACATTTCCGGTAAGTTGATGTAACCTCACGGAACTCAACATTGGACTGTCTACCAGCCATGTAGACATAGAGCCAGTGTTTAAGGCTGGTGGAGAGGGATGAAAGAAGAACATCTTGGAGGAGGTATCGTGGCTTACCACATTATCAAATGCCTAGGACAAGTCCAGGACGACCAGGATGGATCTTTCATGAAGGCGTTGGCTGTTTAGACCCTCGGCAATATGAGTTGATAACTCACAAAGGGCCGAGGTGTTATCCTGCGATAACGAGGTGCGAAGTGAAGGTGGGTAATAAAAGGGGATAGTAGGGTAATAGGACGATAAGAAGAGCTAAGGTGGCGAGGTTTTCCAGGTTTGGGAACCGGGATGATTTTACCAGTTTTCCAGATGTCCGGTATCTATGGCAATAAAAGGAGAGTGGTGTCCCAATTAGAAGGGTGCGAATGTGGCGCAGGGTGCTACGCCAACGATTGTCAGGGGCAGGGGAAGGAGGAGGAAGGGCTGTGAAAAGCGCTTTAGTCAACTGCTCGAACCTGTCCCATTCAGTCTTACGAAAGTTCACAAAAGTGCGGCATTCAAAAGTTATAAACTCCTCATTACCTGTGAGTTTCATTGTGATAGGAATATGGTCCGAGCAGAGGGAAATGTCAGCGTGCCAGGTGGTGGAGGTAATAAGGTCAGGGATGAAGATGGAGATGTCTGGGGAGCTGCGACAGGTTGCGGTGATTCGTGTGGGGTGGTTCACATTAATAGAGTAGTAATCGAAATTTTCGAGCTGATCATCGATTATACCAGCTCTGGCATCATTTTTTATCTCCGAGAACCAAACATCATGATGGGCAATGAAGTCATCCAGTATGATTCGTCGGTCTCCAGAGAGCAGACAAAGTTAGCTTAATATAAGCTGTAGTTGCGGTGCCCGGAGCAGCGGAGGTGGCTGAATTCTCTGCACACGCTGCCCTGGTGAAGAACTTCCGGCAAAAGCGACACTGCATAGGGGCAGGTTGACGCAACGAAGGCGACACGGAAGCAGACGCTGGCACGGCCAACGTTGTAACGGTGAAATACCTAATGGGGGGACAGGGGACACTGGCGGACATTTGGAGCGAAGGTTGACCCATTGCTTACAAATGTTGCAGAGCACAGAGAACACACTACGTGAAATGCCTCTGGAGCACACATACACTGTAGGGTCAGGTGTTCTTTCGAAGTCACCGGCGCGAAAAAGGGTTATTCTGAGCAGTCAGGCTAGACTTGCCTGCTTTGTAGGTGAAAAAAAGACAAAGAATTAGAATAGATACATACTTGTGCGTTTCCGGGATGTAGCAATCCTTGAGCAGGTTCGTGGAACCAGCGTTGACTCCGGGACGTAGACCCGATTGCTGTGAGAGCCGTTGTTGTTGTCGTTGTCGATGTAGTGTGTTTATTCCAATAGCTTTAGTAATTTCGACTTTATCCAGCTGTCTATCGTGTACGGCATTTGTTCAAAGGGTTTCCTATTGAATTGGAGCACTCTTGTCGCTATAGTTGGGTCTCCAGAGGAATAATAAGAGTAAATAATTTTGAAAATGTTTTATTTAAACATTTTTTTTTTTGGTTTTAATTTGTTTGAGCTAATTTTGATTGTTTTGATAAACGCGCGGAAAAGCATGAGTTGGTTGCCAACTGTTTATTTTCTTTATATGCATTTAATCGAGCATACGGTAAAATGGGAATAGAAGTATCCACTTTTATGTCTCTTTTCATAAGATCGATATGACTGTAAACATTTTCTTATTGGGAAGTTTTAATTGACAAGATTTCTTATTGCGAAATTGGTTATTATGGGTCGAAAATTACTTTTATGAGCATAACTCCAGTATTCTTTGATTCGTTGATTCTTTGAGTTGATAGATTGAACGGAGCGACTGTAAACCGAGCAAGTCTGTCACGGGGGAAGGGGGTGAGATATCGACATGAATCGATAAACATGCTATTTTTGGACACACAGACGGACATGGCTATATCGACTCGACTATTGGTCCTGATCATTTTTGCACCCACACCAAAAAAGCTATTCAATGGAAACTTGGCACAGTCATGTACACTGTTATTGTGTATATGTTGTGATTTAATTATCAAGATAGGATAGAAACTCTAAGAGACATAGGTAATAAAGTTCCAATTTAGACCCCTCCTCCCACACACTGCTACAAAGTTTCACTTTTCATAGAAATGTTACTATTTAAGCCAGAACAACAAAATTTGCTACACAGACTCAGGTAAGGCTTATAAACCAAACAATGTTAACCTTAGTATAGTTAACTTTATTACGCCCATACTTCTCAAAGCAAAAATATGCACAGAAATTTGATTTTCGTGGGATAAATGGGTACAGGCTATTCCACTGTTGAGCACCGTCCCTACTGTCTGCATCAAAGTTTTTACACTCGACTTTGTAGGTACAGTCTCACTTGCAAGTGGTTCCAATATGTATTTACAATGGAATTGGCATGTGCGTCACGTACATTTACATGCAAATCAATATTTTATACCTACCGACACCCACGATCACATCAGCACTCGTACAGACACATGTACATCTATACATGCATACATCCATAAACTTGAACATGCATTAACATAAACCGGAACTTAAGTCCAGTGAAGCGTAAGACGCCCAGGATTATTATTATTATTAATAACAGACAAACTTCAGTGAATTTATAGCATGTGGGTAACTGTAGGCACCGCCATGTTAACTTTGGGGCAAAGCAAATAAATGATGGGCTGATATGGAGATGCAGATGGATGTCGTGATATGCCTTGCTGATGAAAATAAAACGACACGTCGTAGACGAAGTGAAAAGTTGTGAAATGCCAACCATTCTACCGCGAAGCGCAGATAAAAGCATCAAACATGCATCCAATACATACAGATACAAATTTGCTGCGCTGACAGGCAAATGTCAAACTGTGCGCAAATGGGTCCCAAAAAAAGATACAAATGGCAATTCTGAAACATACCCAATAATGGACATGAAGTTGCTAGATTTTTTTGCTCAGCTTCTGGAAATGCTCCTTGCCCGGTCATTAATGTCAAAAGTTATTGCGCAGGCGGCGATAATGGTAATGCGCGCGACCATTGGGAGGCGCTGAAGCTGTCAAGGGGAGGGTAGTTGGTATCGGCTGACCACGAGTACCCACTCTTGCGGCTGTCAATCCTGACGCCACCACTGCCAATGCTGGCACGCGACGTGTTCAACATCATCATCGCTGTTGTTGATGATGATGCACACGCTTGGCTAAGTTAGCGGCACGTGTCCGTCCAACCACCATCACGTTGCCAGTGCTTTATGTGGCCTCAAGCGTTTGCGAGAGGTTTTTGTCAGTTGTCAGGATATTCTCAAACTGGAACTCCTGCTTAGATTATAAGGAAAATTAAAATTAAGTTTTTATGACTTTAAAGTTCTTGAAACATTTTCTTAATGCGAATGGTTTTAAGTCTCGCTTCTCTATACTCATGTGCTTCAAAGCTCCTGACTTGAATCCTGAGATATAGAACGACTATTCGCTGTTTAGTGCATTTTCTTTATAAATGTATAAGATGTTTCCAATCTACTATTTAATTGTGAACATACTAAAGAGCTGCACAAACATACAAATCATCATCAGCTCTCGTTTCAACTACTTACTCTTTTTGTCTCTCGTATTTCAAAGCAAATGTTTCTGAAAGAGCCTACGAAGAAAACGAATACTGCACGACAAGTCAATAGAACGTCAAAACAAAGCTAAAGTGGAACCAAACATAAATAGAATCACGCACCTGCCTATCGCTATTAAATATGACCTTAAACTTCAAGCACTTGTTGCATTTAATATATTTAATATTTATTCCGAAACAGTTTCTACAATTACTTCGACATGTGTCGAAGTCGTTGTTCTTACAGTATAAGAATAGAAGGTAAGATTATTGTGCCCCTCCCAATGGTATCTTCATTTTCATTCAACTGCGAGCGTCATTGAGAAAAGGGTGTGTCCTCGCATCTTATTGCCTTGTTAACCAACACATGACAATATAAAAATACCAATACTATTTCATGAAAGTTTGTCACTTCAGCTACGAGAGTGATTTGCGCCTCTCACTTTTATAATCTTATGTTCTCAAAAAAGTTTAAGCCATCTGACTTCTTATCGGCAAAACTCATAACTTTAGAAGCAGTAAAGATATTTTCAAAAACTTAAGATTCTGTTATACAAGGCAGTACATGCACGGACTCAACCTTCCTCATTGCCGTTTGCAGCAGAATGAATAAAAAATTGGTGCAGACAGTCGTGACGGTGCCAGACGGTGGGATACCCTGTACCCATTTTTCGTGACCTTTAACCTTGAACATCTTAAGACGCTCACACGGAATTCGTGGGTACTTTTGACTCAACATGTAGAATGCCAAAACAAAGACGTATGCTTAAATTCAGCTTAATATCTCTCGTTTCTAGGGAGGGCTCTTTTGATACCCTGTACGCAAAGTGTAAAAGAGTATTATAGGTTTGTGCAGTGTATGTAACAGGCAGAAGGAGGCGTGGCAGACTATATGTTCCATGGGCAATAATGGTCAGGAGCAATAGTCGAGTCGATATAGATATGTCCGTCTGTCTGTCCTTCCGTATGAACGTCGAGATATCATACACTATAAAAGGTAGAGGCACAAAAATTTACCAAAAGATGCGCATTTACACCGAAAAGATGAAGTTTGTCGAATAACGTCCATATCTTGCCCCCTTCCCCTGTGACAGATTTTCGCGGCTTACAGCCGCTCCGTTCAATCTACCATCTCGAAACTCGACAGAGGTGCGTCGCACAGTGGATCCAACTGACTTGTTTTTCGGCGAAAATCAATCAATTCTCTGTTCTATGCGTTTTAAATTTTGAAAATATTTTTACTTCCTCAAAAGTTATGATTTTCGCCGAAAAATAAGTCACTTGGATCCAATGTGCATCGAGTTTATTTGCATCTATGTTTCAAAAAATAATCGAAATCGGATAAATACATCAAATGTTATAGCCAAAAATATGCTCATTTGCTGGATTTAGTGCTTATGGGGGAAATAGGGTACAGGGTATTCCACTGTCGGGCACCGTCCCGACTATCTGCATCAAATTTTTTTGCCTTATTTGACTGTTCTATACAGGGTATAATAAGCGCACAAAATTTTGAGAGAAGCAGAGCACTTCGCTCTAGCAGTGGCTTTTCAACTGATGCAGTGCCCAGTAGAATAGGTATAAGGTATAAAAACTCTTCTTCTTCTTAGTGCGCAGCTGTATAATACATACTCTTCGGAAAATGACTGACTACCTTTGGTAAGTCAGGATCCGAAACCTTCACCGGAACCTCGGAATAAATTTTATTGGTGACATTTTACACAATTCGAGTGGCCTTAGGGTACATCCAAACCCACTTTATAATACCGTTGACATCGGGAGCCAAGAAGATGCTTATGACTCCATTCAGTCGACTTGCAACCTGTATCTGTTAAAATTAATTAATTAAATTAATCAACCTATGTTACATGTTGTTAAAGATATCGGGATGTTTTTTTTTTTTTTTTTTTGTGAGATTGCCTCTTATAAAAAAAACTATATCATCAAAAACTTCAGCATACGTAAAAATGTTTCTGTTCATTCCGTATTGGCATACTCCTTTAATGGTAAACATTTTTAAGGCTAATTTCATTATTTCCTGGAAATATATTTATTTACTCCCACCATCACATTCACCCCCGTCGTCTAACATTTTACCATCGAACAGGCGCGTCCTTAGCGAAAACTTTGAATCTGGACCGTAGCCGCTAAAGCTTTTTGAATGGTACGCTTCATTTGACTGGCGTGCCTCAGAGCACCGAGCACACACTTCGAACACACTTTGCTGCATCGCTGGGCTTGCATAATAAATCGATTAGCTGCCGGAGACTATGCGCCAGTTGGAGTGAGTTTTTTGGACCTTGCCTTAGCCTGGGATTTGCCATATTTAATAATCATGAAGCCCGCAAAGACCCCAACTCTAGCAAGGAGTTACGTGGCGCACAACGATGACGTTGATTATTATTCTAATGCTTTGCTGCAGCTTTGGGCAACCTCCTCCAGATCCCCTCTTTCACCCAATCTACAGGCGAAGCTTGCCCCTTTCATTCTAAGTGATTGATGGCTTTTGCGGAAAGCAGTAGTTGTATTGCTGGTTATTGTCCGGGCGGGTTTTCTGTCTCCTTATTTTACTTCATATACATTTTATATTCTCTCCTTTTGCTGCTGCTTGGTCTTCGCTTTTTATGTGCTTTTCCATTTTTTGTTTATGGTCCATCATCAACATCAACGCCACCGCCATCGTAGCAGCCTTCTCTGCGTAATAAATCTCCTTATTTTTTTTCATTCTTGTTTATCATTTTGTGTCATGCGATTTTTACTCCTCGTTTTATTTTCACCACGCTTCATCCTGCGTGTCTTCGTTTTATTAAATATGCAGGAGCGTCATATTAAAGTATTCCCAGGCATTAAAATATCGTATAAGCCCGCAACGTGGTTTCGGCCATCCAAATATTCATCTCAGTATCCAACACGCCAGCCATCCATCTCAGCTTTGCCGTTTCATATTAATGCTTGAATAATCTTCTGAATAATTTTTTGCATCAGGAGGTCTAGTTACATTTAGTTTGCTCTAGCAGTTTTGTTTAACAGGGCAAACCAGAACTGACCCAAATATTCGCTTGCTCCTGAAAAAGGTGTAGTAAAGTAGATAAGAAAAGATATTGCCAGCATCAAATTGTTTCGCCTGTTACAAAAAACGAAAGCAGCGAACGAAATACCCAAAAACAACTCCACTAAAATTGATACTTAAGTACCTTCTCTCTTTTTAGAAATGCGTTCGAATTTTATATGTTCTAACATTCTTTTCTGTGTGTGAGCGGGTTAGAGAATACCACCTCAGCAGGTCAAAGCTTGTCGTATGAGGCGACTTATAATGACACTGGATTCTTTCGAGACAAGTAGAGTCACCCCAGGCCATATAAGGGTTGTGTGTAGGGTTTGGGACCCACCATGTAAAACCTTAATTCCAATGAAAGAAATATTTCAGGCCGTAATCCGGTAACGGGTTGTTATGGCCAGTTAAGAAGAAGAACATTCTTTTCTAGCTTATTCAAATGCATGTACCAAGTGTTGTACGCGTTGAGAATGTGGTTAATGTGATTAATAACATTGTGAAAGAGCGTGGTGGGGTGCTCGATATCAGTTGTCATAAGTATTCTATTGGTATGATTTCTAAAAGTAAAGCTTGTATGAAAATATGATAAAAAGCACCCCACGCTTTTCACAATCCTATTAATTTTTCCTTAATAACTTTATGCCATCTGCTCTTGTTCTTTTTAACAATGCTATTAATTTGCTAGTTAATTACATAGATTCTTATATTAAACATTTTTTTTAACTCTTTAGTTTTGTTTTCAGGCGTGTTTTTAATTTTTAAACTATAATTTTTTATTTATTAGTTTTAAACTCAGCTGCGTGCTTCCGCACAAAGAGCATGAAATTTAATGTATATTTATTACTTTACTTAAGATTATTGCTGATCCTCTAAAGGATAATGGGAGAAACTCTTTAAATTATTGTGTTGTCGTCAGTCCTTCATAAGAGTGCAAAATTTCAACTTAATCTGACGTTTTCAAGTTGATGAAAATCAGGTTCAAAGATGAAGTTACCTACCTACATACCCACCCATATACAGGTGAAGCTAATAAAAGCGTGTTAAAAAATATTACATTTAATACATAAAATAGCACATTTAAAAAAATTTGATGCAGACAGTCGGGACAGTGTCCGACAGTAGGATACCCTGTACCCATTTTCTCCATGAAAATCAAATTTCTGTGAAACTTTTTGTATTAATGCGTTGAGGGGTATGTGCGTACTAACGGTAACTCTATGTGGGTAGGGGGGATGATTCGGAAAAAGATCAACATTGTTTGTTTTATAAGCCTAACATACCACATTTGGTTACATCAATTTTAATCTTAACATTTCTATTAAAAGTGAAATTCTTTTGTAGTTTGTAGGATAAGGAGTCTAAAATTTCCATTTTATTAGCTATATCTTTTAAAGTTACTATCCAATCTTAATCATTTTCACGCCACACATGCACAGTACCTGTGCATACCTGTACTAATTTTCAATTGGATAGCTTTTATGATGTGGGTATAAATAAAAATAATAGTGTGCATAACTCTACCAAGTTTCAATTGGATAGCTTTTATGATGTGGGCGAAAATCTGTCAGGGGGTAGGAGGTAAGATATTGACAAAACTCGACAAATTTGATCTACCTAGAAAAAATGCGCATCTTTTGGTAAAAAATAAGTTTTTCTGTGACAATCTAGACCGCGTTTTTATATACCCCAAAAGCTTAGTATGCAAGGCACTTACCCTGCGGACATTATTGACTGAGTTTACATAGCACCCAAGTAAGCACACACTTGTCAAACGCCCACTCAGAACAGCAAAGACATGCTGCCAGGCACACGTGATTACTTTTGGGCTCATATCAATTATTCACAGAATTTATACACGGATTTTTGCAACTTATATGCCCGCCAACCCACAGTTCACCGACCAACCGCATTGGGTAAACATATTTGCACTAAGCGCATGTGAAATTGGGCGTGATTTTCAAGTGGCTAGGAAGGGAGATCTGGCAGCACTTTTGATTATGTTTGTGTTTGTCTATTTGTTGTGTTGACATGGCTCATGCATTTTTCAGATATACCCATACCATATACACACTCAGCACATACTCTGATTTATGTATATATGAGTATATATGAGGAGTACGTGTGTTTACTTATGGTCAAGGCAATTTGGTTTTTTTAGCCTCAGGCTGCACAAATAATCGTACTCAATAAAGAAAGCATCTTAGTGCGCGGAAGTTGGGCCTCTACCTTTTTCCTTGGAAAGCAGAGTTCTTTGATGGGCGGTACTTGTTGCCATTTGTCCTGACATTTAATTTTCGATTTTAATTGGATACTAACAGCAGGATGCTGCTACACCAGCAGAAACAGAAAAAAAAGAAAAGCAACGTTCAGAGGAAAACCATCGTGCCGGCTCCTGCTTGTGATGGACTGCCCAGTTGAAAACGTGCACACACGCATACACATAAAGGAAAACGGAAAAGAAAAAATAGTAAATTAAAAGGTACACAACATGCCAGCCAAAAAGGAGTTGGGAAACATAATTGAAAAAGCGCTTTCCTATTAAGGGCACTTGGCTGACTTTCCTAGCTGACTACCGGGTGTGGTTTGGAAAACTTGAAGCACTGATTTGTGGTGGCGACGACGGCGGCGCCTATTGACTGACTTAACACGCCATTGAGTGTGCTATGGTGGATGCTGAAATGCTGAGATGAGAAGGAGCCTAGCAACTACTCGGCATGCAAATTGGCGTGTCCGCATGCAAAGTCGCGCGTTCAATGGAGCAACCGCCTCAAGTGCCGCAAAAGCTTTCCCAGGGAAGCAAGTTCAAACCCAACCAACTAACCAACCAACCAGTCAGTCAGTCAGTCATTCAGCCAATTAATGGCAACAAACTGTGTGCACCTAATTAAAACGCTGCCTCAATGGCAATGGGAATGGGAATGGTAAAGGCAACGGGACTAGCAAAAAGAGAAAAGCCAGAAGAAAGATTTTTCCAATCAATCAGTTGCTTCAGCATGCATGTGAAAATTAGGCAATTGGGAATTTTCATGTGCATTGTCGTCAAATGCAGCTCATCAGCATTTCCGTTAAGGGAAAAATATTGCATAATTATCGGTGATAATTATGCTACGGCTCCGCTTCCCTCCAGCTTATCCATTGGGGGTTGTAAACATCCTTTTTTTCTGCAGGACCGTTGACAACTTGATGTGGTTCGTGTTGTTGCTATGTGCCTTCTTAAAGTCAGCTTGATGTCTTGCGCTTTAAAGTCAGTAAGGCATCTATAGAAATTGGTGGAAAGCATGATTGACAGCCGGTTGGGCCCAGCACGAAGGACGAGAATTATAACTTAATTGACATGCGAGTACTATACACTTAAGTATGTATGTTGTGTTCATGTTGGGCACTCGTCATAAGTAGGGAAGCCAGAGAGAAACCCTGCTTCTTCCCTAAGTTGTTTTCACCCTTTCATACGAGTAGAAAAAGTACAATATTTGTATGTATATGTTGATGTCTATGGTGAGAGGGATAATATTTCTTAAGTAGACGACACCACTGACAGCGCAATTAAGGCGAAGTAATTATTTTAAGTAGGGTTACAATTGTCATTACAACGTCAGCCAGCATAAGGTTCAAAGGAGTTCATGAAAACAAGTAAGAAGATAACTTGAAACTGTGAGTCCAATTTCTAAAATTTCAGATTTCAATGTCACAGTTTTTTATAGAACTGTTAAAATTTAACTTAAGATGGAATCTGTACTTTAGTCAAATTTTCAGAGATTTAAAATCAGGTTGTTTAGTGGATTTATTTAGCCAAAAAGAGTTATAATTTTAACATTTAATGCATATCTCTGTTGATTGTAAAATTCTATCTTAAACAAAGAGAATGGCCGTTAACATGATAGCTGGCTATAACATATAAATCTGATTAATGTTGCATAAGAAACAGCTAATCGTTAGCATTAACATAAAAATGTTTCCTGATTTTAATTTGATGATGATCCGCCAAATGCAGCTCATAGCGGCATGGCTAAAACAATAGAAAAGTTGAAAAGATATTTATTTTGGCCGAAAATGGTTAGCCAAATCCGTGAATATATTTCACAGTGTGATATTTGTCGTCAGACAAATAGTACGAATATTATTTTAAAGCCACCGATGGGTAAGCCAATGGTATCGGAACGGCCGGAAATATAGGTCTTTTAATTATTGTGGATCACCACACCAAACTTCATTTTCTGTGACCGCTCAAAAAGTTTAAGTCCATTTAATTCATTTCTTACTCGATTTGGAGTAGCGCATATTTGTACGGCTATATATTCGCCGGAAGCCAATGCTAGCGAGCGATTGAATAGATCGGTTTTAGCTGCTATACGAGCATATACAGGCCATGATCATTCGAACTGGGATCAAAAACTTCCGGAGATCAGCGCAGCCTTGAGAGCTAGTATTCACCAAAGCACGGATCCTCACCATACTTTTTTGTCTTTGGCCAGAACATGATACTTAACAGAAAAGACTATGAGTTGCTACGCAGCTTGAAATTGTTGTCAGATGAAAGGCAGATTGCACAAAACAAAATATCTTCCCCTTATAAGAGAAATGCGAAAACATAAAACTTGCGTAGCCGAAATATACATCTTAAAGTGGGAGATCAAATTTTTGCCCGCAATTTCTGCCAAAGTAATGCTATAAAAAAATTCAGTTCCAAGTTAGCACCAGTTTTCTTACCGGCAAGAGTGATTCGTAAAGTAGGAGCATCCTATTACCAACTAGAAAACGGTCAAGGCAAAAATCTAGGCACATATCATTTAACGGACATCCAAGTTAGGACTTAATTGGCCTTTTTCAGTTTATGCCTCGCCAGTGAAAACTGACGTTTATAATAATTATGTATGTATATATATATACCATTATAATAAATATATATATATATATATATTGTATGTAATTATGTTTGTATATATATATACCATTATAATAAATATATATATATATATATTGTCTGCACGCACTCGAACGACTTCGAGTGCGTTCGTGACGGAGCATAGACTACGAGAAGCTGCACTTTAAGCTGAGCTTTCGCTCAAACCTGCATTCATAGGCATATGAAGAGTCAAATTGAATATACCACACATTCACTCGCTTTCGCCCTTACGCCTGACAATACTATATGCTGCTGGCGCCAATTTATTAACGGCTTAATCGAATGATCTTTACTAAGGTCATTGCCCTCTTACGCCCTAAAGAGAGTGTAACCCAAGCTTTGAGGGGAAATAATTAAAGCTTTTCTCTAAGTTTAGCTTTATAATGAGCTTACATGAGACGTTATGCTCTTTGTGGAATGCATTTATTCGAGATTAATATACATAATTATTATAATGGTTAATGGCCACTACAGTCTTTAATGCGGCCTTTGAAGGTGGGTGGCAAAGGGGTAGAGAGCGCACTTAATAAGTCCCAATTACTACCATAGATATCACGCAGTAGTACTACAGTACAGTAGCTACAAAACTGAGTCTCTACAGCGCACTGAAACATACAAACATTTGGCTATGTATGCGGATCACTAATGTAGAAGATCATCCGTCCTAAAACTCCAAAACATATGTATGCACTATACATATCTCATACTATCTCTTCTCAAATTACTTTTAAAAAGTTCAACAAATTCGCAAAATATTCCCTGAAAAGTATATCATCATTAAATCGTAAGCAATTAGCCGAATATTACTTCCCTTCAGCATGCGCCATTTGCAATTAATTTAAACGCAATTTCGACCCCATGCCGGGCAAGCAGCACATCAAGCGGACGCAGATAAAACACAAGCGAAGACGACATTTGCGCTTCCGTTAGCCACGAAAAGACCGAATTCTTACAGAAACACTAAAAATTAGGCAGAGCCAGACCACGCACACAAGGATACACCAACACACTGGCGAACCAGCAAATCCTTAGCACAAACATAATTTTCAAACAGACCCACACAACGTATAAAAGCGACAAGGGAGAAGCAGGGACGACTACGCCTCCACATCCCCGCCACGCTTGGCACGTCTTGGAAATCTCAACAGCAAATTGCTGGCAATCCACGCAAATGGCTTAGAACAACGGGTGGCATTAGAGAGCAACAACACACAAATCTACACACACATGCACATTGATAGATACACGCAGCTACTTCTCGTGGCAGATAATTTTTCGCGAAGCTAAAAGTTTTGCCACGACCCACCGTTGGACAGCCTCACCCAATGGCGTGTCAGACATAAATCATATGAAAAAAAAGATTCACTGGAGAAGGACGAAGAAGCAACAGCAATGGCCGCAAACTTGGTTTCTTCCTTGAATGTTTACCCCCCCAAAAGAGGCAGCAAGCAGCGGATCTGCAAAATTTGTCTTGGCGTTTGGATTTATGTTTTTGCAACGGTCTTTCCCTTGCCTTACCCTCGAAGCAAACAAACCCACACACGAAAATTCGTAAAGAAGGTAAATTCCGGAAACACTGTCTTTGCAAAACAAAGCCAAAGCACTGTTAACAAAGAAAAAAACAAAAATATATAGAACAGAAAAGAAAATACAAGCCTACAACTTGGCGGCCATGATTTATGGTGCAGGTAGATAAAGTTGTTGGAGACACAGTGAGACCCTATGTATGTGGTAACTTTGGCAAGCGAGAAAAGCTGACTAGGCTATGAAAGAGATTCTACACCCTGCAAACCTGTTTAAAACATATTTTGTTGTCAAAATATAATTTTATAACTTCAGTTATATGTATATACCATATTCATGAAAAAGTGCTTGAAAAACCTGGATTTTTAAAACATTTTACTCAATTTTGAGTAGCAATGTGTGCTGCTTATATTTATAGACGGCACTTTCGGAACAAGTGACGTCACAAAAATATAAATGTGTTAATGTACTTCATGAAATTGTCGCGAAACTGTTTGAACAAAAGTGTGTTTTTGTGTACTGTGTGTTGAAATTTAGAATGTATAACATTGTCTGTGGGTCAAGCCAAAGAAACTTCTCACAAAAGTGAAATACCTACTGAAAGGGTATATATGTATATAAAACGCTGTTGTATATTTTACAGGATTTGCATTTGAACGCTATTGCTGCTGGTCTTAGGAATCCCAAGGTGAAGAGGGGCCAAGATGTATTTGTTTTTGCAGAGTTTGGTGTAGCTTCCTGTTTTGTTTAGCCGAATTTGTCATATTTTGTCGTTGGTGGATTTTGGGGTCTTTTTGTCCTGTTTGTTACGGGCAAGTACTGTTTTAGCGTTATTTTATACGCTCGTTTGGCAATCCAATTTGCTTCTTGAATTTGACCTTATAACAGTATATGATTGCATCATAAGTGCTGAGTTTTTCACCAGACTCTTAAGAGTTCGACCAGCAACCAATGTATTATGTAAATTGTATACAGTCTTAAATATGCATTTTAGCTTCTCAATCAAAATAATCGCTTTTAAAACAATATCGAACTGAACTTTAAGCCGATATGAACGTATAGTGCCTCAATTCAAAATTGAAAGAAGCATATCAATATAACAAATAAAAGTAGCATCCCAGTTCTAAAACCAAATGGCAGTTAAAAAAAATTCAAAGCTGTAAAATGACCAAGTGGAGAGCACTCTTGTGCGCCAAAAGCGAGAGTAAGCTAAAACAACAAAAATAAATTTGCAACATCCCTCAATCTCAAATCGAACAACAACAAATTGAAGCAAAACGAAGAAGACGTGCCGAGCGACAAGCAAAACAGACGCCAAAGTTCCATTAACGGGCGAATGGGGGAGCGGCAGTGACAAATGGAAACGCGCGCATGGCCAACATGGACCGAGTTTCTCCGCCATTTTGTATGTGTATAGACTACCAAAGTTGGACACACACACTCACACACGCAACGGTACACACCTACGCATACATAAAATATGCGGAAGTTCAAAGTATGATGCGGAAGTCTGTATGACTGGGATTGCTAATGGATGTCGACGAGTAGGATGATGCTGTTGACGACGACAGCATCGAGCGTTCGTTAGGGCCATAAGGCTTTTGGGATCTGGGCAGATTGTACGGTCGAATGGATTTCAAATTTCGACTGGGGCCAAACCAAAAGGAGCGACATCAACTTGAAAAAAAAGACGGGGCTAGGGACCACGCGAACAATTATGCGAGTTCAGCACCAAGTCCATCGGTGTACGAAGTTAGATAAACGGATTAAATGGCAACAGTGTCATACTATAGAGCTTTAGCTTGTCAGGTGGTAGGAGCAAAAGGTTCTACTACAGGATGACCACGGCAGCAACTAGAAACTGGCCACGAACATCAAATCGATATGGCACTTAATGCTCTCATAATAATGATGGCCGGTGCACAGTGGTTTAATATTCATAATACTCCAAAAAAAAAACAAAATTTGTAAATATTTTATTAAAACAAAATACATATTATGTAAGTTTTTTGGCTACTCAATAATATGTAATTCTGTTTAGTCTATAACTAACTTTCCTTCTTCGAAAAATCAGAACATCCCACAAGTGAAATTAAGCTAAGAATGGAAGGAGAAATGTAAAGAATTAAAGAAAACATCCCAAAAAATCGATCCAGAGAGACTAGAATGATTAGAGGACCAGGCGAGGCATAATCCTCAGTGGTTACTAGCTCCGACCAACTATATACTGTTCCTCCAGGGATTTATTTGACTCACTTTTGAAATGACAATCATGAGCTGGGGTTTATAACCTATAACGGAAAAATGTAATCACATTTCTCTTGTGAGCTAGAGTTACACAGTTTTTTGTGTAGACTCTTGTGATCATCTAATCATTAGAACTGTACACATTTCACATTTTCTTAAAAGAAACCCCCTTCCCCCGTAAAGTTATTATTAGTTAATTACTACCACACCACGCAATATATTGATTTGAAAATTGTTGTATAAATATGTTTTTGATCTATGTTTCGAAATTTTGAACATTGGCCCCAGAATACTTCTTAAATGGAACTTCCCAATAGGAGAATGCACACAGTCACACCAAACATGTGAAAAGAGACATAAAAGTAGATACTTTCGTTCCCATTTTACAATATTTTGGATAGATAGATAGATACTTATCTTTGTAAAATATATGGGCACGAATCTAACAATTTATAATATTAAAGCTTTCCTAAATTTAGGGTAATACTGTTTTACTAGTCCTAGTGTTAATATGTTTTCCAAATAATTCAAGGAGTTGTGGGAAAAATTCAAGGCCTCCACGAGTGGAGATGTAAATATCATATAATGCACAAATTAATTATATATGAGTCACTTATTGCATTGAATTTGGCTTTCATGGATCTGTCATCATTTGCGCTATACAAAAAGTCTATTTTTGGCAGTACGAAATTTGCAGGTAAGAAATTGGTTTAATTGTTACAAAAAACAATGAATTGTATAAGCCTCCAAATTTTTGACTACATCACAGCGTTGCATTTTGTTGCGTTATTCCTAAGGAATTTCTATTATGCAGTTTCCATTAACACTTTATTTAATGATGTCCTGATGTTCTTCTAATATAGAAGAAGAATCTCGAGCTAGGGGAAAACAGCTACAGAATCCCAATTTTTAAAGCTACACAGTTTTGCCGACAAATTTATATTTAAATTAATATTTGTATACCCTGTACACAAAGTGTTAATTGTATTATAGATTTGTGCAATGTATGTAACAGGCAGAAGGAGGCGTACAATATGTTCCATAGGCAAAAATGGTCAGGAGCAATAGTCGAGTCGATATAGCCATGTCCGTCCATCCGTCTGGCTGTGTTGTAATGTGTTTTTTAGAGACTATAAGAGTTAGAGCAAAACAAAGGATTGCGTCGTGTTTATGTGCATCTATGTTATAAAAATGATCAAAATCGGATAAATACATCAAAAGTTATAGTCAAAAATAGGTTGATTCGACCCCCTGCACCAAAATTCCAATACCTATAGATATGGATACATGTGAGCTAGAGTTACAAAATTTGGTGTGGAGACTCGTGTGAGCCAAATCATTAAAACTGTATTCAACTTTTTCAATAGAAGCCTTCCTTCCCCCGCAATCGATTTACCTTAATTACTACCGCACGCCGCAACATATTTTGATATTTCTCAACATATTGACACATATATTTTCAAACGTGTTTTGAATATATATTTCAAAATTCAACGGTATTGGCCCAAAAATACTGAAGTTATGAGCATAAAAGTACTTTTTGCCCCATAATAACAAACTTCTCAATAGGAAAACTTGTCAATTGGAACTTCCCAATAGGAAAATGTTTACAGGCATATCGATCTTATGAAAAGAGACATAAAACTTGATACTTCCGTACCCATTTTACCGTATTTAGTGTTTCTAAAGAAAAAGGGGACAGGGTAATCCACAGTCGGGCACCGTCCCGACTGTCTGCATCAAATTTTATTTTTAAATCGGAAGCTAGTGATCTTTAAAAGATTTAAAAATAATATAATATCAATGATAGATTGAATTTAAAAAAAAACCTATATTTATACGAAAAGCTTTTCCGTCCATTGTTTATGTTTGAACTGGAACAGCAATTCGGTTGAAGTCAAGGTAATTGAACTGCCCTTTTAAAACCCTTGCTAACGACTTCGTCTTCGTTTTCAACGCGATCGATTGACTTGTACGAAGGCCATTCTCTTGGATTTTGATTTTGAATCGTCTAATTTAATTCATTGACAATATTTTTTGGAACTAAAAGCAATTTTCATATGGGAACTTTAATTTATATTGGGTTCGTAGGTGAAAGCCATACGCTTAAATGAAGACAATGTTAATGCGCGAGTCACTCGCATTTTTTCTTGATTAGCTAATCTATTCGCATCTGTAATGCGTTTTCTCTCAGTTATTCTTCTCCCCTGCAGTTTTTAACTCGTTATGCAGGAGTTTGTACAGTACTTAGCTCCACGATTTGCAAGGCCTTAAATACTTAGTAAACATTGTTCTGGTGTTGAATTTTCTCGAACCACTACTACAGTACTTCTTTCAATAAACCTCTTCTGAACCGTCTCCCAATCAAATTTCAGAGAATAATGTTTACCTAATCAAAGTTGTGAATTGTAATCACATTAAAATGCCTGCCTATTATATAAGTATAAATATTATGTATTTATTAAGTCACTTAAGAGTATTGCTGGTCCTGACCACCTACAAGACACAAACTGAAGAGAAACCTTCCTGCAGACCAAACTAATATATGGTCCAAATTTGAAGTCATTTGGTTCAGTAGTTCTCGAGTTTTAATAACGCGTACCCTGCACGAATTATTTTATATATTAAGATTATAATATAAATAATTAACATTGAACTGAATGTCCCATTAGTTGGGAAAGCTCCTTAATATCAACCGTTCCACCTATAGGTAATATTTGACGAGATATATTTTATAATGAATTTTATATGATGTTTGTGAAAAAATAGAATAACTGGTAAAAGTGTTGGTACTTTTCGCTTGAGCCGTTTCCATCCTACGTAGCAAAGTGTACAAGAGTGAAAATAATTTACACAATTTGGTTGGTTTACACATGTTGGTTTTGGTTAGCTTAGGTCTACTTGGTTGCATAAATTTTCCTAAAAGGGTGGATTTCTCTATTTCTTATGATAAGCCACATAAAACACGCTCTTGTTTAGCCTATTCCTCTCCGAGCTATGTCATGAAGTTTGTTCCCTTATTTTACCTGAATTTTAAAGTAACCTAAGATCCGTCGCTCCGTCTGCACGTTTAATCAAACGTACTTCCGTTGCAAACGGCTTGAACTGCTTCAATCAAACAACAACCACAAATATTTCAAGTGCTCCAAGCGGCTGCGGCTACCAGGCTGGCAAGTGCAAAGCGATCCAGGCAGGATAGCAAAGACAAAACTCGTCGACAAGAAAAATACCTCGATGATGTTTATGATGAACCCTTCGCTGGTGCTCGAGTGTGCTCACACAGGGAGCAGCAGCTCTATGGCACTTGAGGCACACAGCATATCAGGCATTGTTTTCAATGGACGAGCGCAAAAAAGTGGGTGAAATATTTTGTGAACCCAGAGACGATTGGCAGCACTACTTGAGCTGGATAAATTTTATTTAGGCAGTGCTCTAGCCTTTTGCTGCCACTTGTATATCATATACTGCATTTTTCATAAATTACGCGCCTAATTAAAAGGGCCCGAGCCACCCAAATAGCGACTCATTGAACCAACCAGACACTCGAGGTCTGACAGGCTGACCAGACGGCAATGTAGACGGCGCACTCCTACTTCATTGCTACACTTGTTAGCCCTTTTGATGCAGGAACTCGACTGCCCCTACCTCGGGCACTTACAGCCACCAAGCAGTCCTTTGCATTTTGCATGCCGCTTGCCACTCAATTATTGGAGCCTTTTGGGTTGACCCAGCGTTGATTTATTGCAGTTGGATTATTGGTGGAGCAGGAGTAAGATGTGCACTAGAAGAGTTATTGGTGTGCTTTTTGATTAAAACTCATTGGAACCACATGAGTGGAACGGCGGGAATGCAGTATGGCAACGGTCGATGCGCAATTACGTCCGTTGGCCTTTGTTGGCATTTCGAGTTTATCAATGGTTGACCACTAAGTTAAAAGGGGACAACATGTCAAATGTTCCTTTGACTTTAAAAAAAGCAGTTGTCGAGTAATAAAATTTAAATGTTGAAATTACAGTTTTTTTTTATTTCTTTTATTATAATTGGTAACAGTACAAACCCTGACGTGTATTATTATTATCTGTAAGATAAATTTAAGCCCCGTTAGTTTAAGGATCGGTTTGAAAACTTTGAAAGGATATAGCTGGTTAAGGTATCAAAAACACAACGATTTTTGAAAACTAATGATGCAGATCGATACGTAAGTGGTAAAAAAATTCTACAAAAAATTTCGGATCAAAAAATTAACGCATTAACGCTTTATTTAAAAAAACGTGTTTTTCACTTTTTGAATTATTGCGAATAAACTACTCAATAATTTTTAGCCAAAATTTCCACGATAATACTAAATATTTTATATCATTACTTACTTACATAACTGGCCATAACAACCCGTTACCGGATTACGGCCTGACGTAAAGCTCTGGTTGGTGATACCAAAGGTAGCTAGTGTACTCTCTACCTGATCCTTCCAACAGAGACATGATCTGCCTTTTCCTCGCTTCCGTTCGACAACCTCATTGAAGACTCTTCTTCTTCAAGCATACGCAGAGCATGACCTAGCCAGCGGAGCCGCTGTATCTTAATTCGCTTGACTATGTCAATGTCGTCGTAGAGCTCATAGAGTTCGTCGTACCATCGGGTGCGGTAGTTGTTGCCAACGCGTAAAGGGCCAAAGATCTTACGGAGTACTCACCCTGGCAGATTCTCTTTCAATAGCCGCAAAGGCTCCAGTAACAGCTTTCTTTGTACGACCAATGATATCGATATCATCTGCGTATGCAATCAACTGGACACCCTTATAGAATACAGTCCCGTTCCGATGTACTTCGGCCTTTCGCAACACACTCTCCATCAAAACGTTGAAGAGGTCGCAGGAGAGGGCATCGCCTTGTCTGAAGAGCGGTATCAAAGGGTACGGGGAAGGTCTTTCCTACCTTGACGGAGCTGTGTGTGTTGGTCAACATCATTCTGCATAATTGTATCAACTTTGTAGGGATTCCAAACTCAGACAGTGTGGCATATCCGCGATCCCTCAATGGGCTATTAAATGCTGCCTTACAATCGACGAATAGATGGTGGGTGTCAATTTGTTTTTCTGAGTCTTTTCCAGGATTTGGCGTAGTGTGAATATCTGGTCAATGGTGGACTTACCAAGCCTTAAAACACACTGATACGGTCGAATCAGTTCTTTCGCAAACGGCTTTAGTCTTTCACACAGTACACTCGATAGGATCTTATATGCAATAGAAAGAAGGCTGATACCACGGTAGTTAGCGCACATCGTGGGATCACCCGTCTTGAGGACAGGACAGAAAACACCAAGGTTCCAATAATCGGGCATGCTCTCATATATCCATATTTAGCAAAAGAGCTCGTGCATGCAACTGCGCCAGCTACTTTGCTGTTCTTGAGCCGCTTGATTGCGACCCTGACATCGTCATAGCTAGGCGGCGGTATATCCTCGCCGTCGTCTAAAATTGGGGATGCCGGGAAGCTAACTCGCCAGGTGGCAAGCCAGAGAAGTTTTCCCTCCATAACCTCAGTGCACCCTGTGCATCCACTACCAGATTTCCCTCTGCATCTCTACAGGAAGACGGTCCGGTACTAAATCCTTCGGCCAGACGCTTGACTTTTTGGAAGAACTTCCTTACGTCGTTCCTGCTCTTGCACATCTTTCTGCTTTGCTGCAACACGTTAATGGTCAGAGTTGGTGTTGAAACCTCTGAACGTACGAACATCATGCATGCCTGCCTTCAATCACAACATGATTAGTCTGATTTGCGTGTAGTTTAATCAGGGGACAGCTATGTAGCCTTGTGTATATCGGGATGCTGAAATGTGGTACTACAGACTTCCATGTTTCGCGCCGCGGCGAAGTCAATTAGCCTGAGACCGTTGTTCGAAGTGGTCCCGTGAAGGCTGAATTGTCCAACAGTAGTACCAAAGATGCGTTCTCTTCCAATCTTTTCATTAACACATCAGGCTGATGTTGAAGAATTTAGCTTTGATGCTGTTTGTTGCTATCCCTTCGTTCACTGGTGTGAACCGGGAGACACGGTTGCGTTATCTCCGGCCAACAACAAATCCGCACCCAAATTCGTGCCGCTTCGCATGGCAGCTGTAGTAGATAGCACAGTCTGTTTCGTCGCAGCAGCCCTGCCCTTTCCATCGCATCTCCTGGATGCCGGTAATATCTGTTCTGTTCACTATCCCATTTTATGGTCCGGACATTCCAGGTGCATACCCCCAAATCCTAGTCCTTAAACATTTGTGTGGGTCGTCAATTAAAATTAAATTAAATCTTCTTAAAAAAAATTTAATTTTTAATTGTTTAATAATCACAATTACGAAGTCCTAATAATTTTAGAATAGTATAACACAATTATTCTAGTCTTTTGGGGAAAAAAATATTATTTTTTTCAACTAATATAAGAAAAAAAATAAATTTTTTTTTATAACATTGTTCCACCAAACCGATTTGGTTTTAATTTTTACTGTATATAGAAGAGTATAAAAGGAATTTTGTGAAAAAAAAACATGATTTTGTTTCTTTTCTTTTTTCTTAAAAACAAAGAAAAAGTGATGAATTAAAAAAAAAACTATTTTCATGGCCCTTATTAATACGTTTTAACGTGAAAATTTTAGTTCAAAAATATTCAGTAGTTTGGTCGCAATAATTCAAAAGTGAAAACACTTTTTTTTTAATCTGAAATTTTTTGTATAATTTTTATTCCACCTACAAGTCGATCTGCATCATTAGTTTTTAAAAATCGCTGGGGGCACTTTTTAGTACCTTAACCGGCCATACCCTTTGGCGTTTTGTTGCATAGTGTAATATTAATTTCTTAAGTCAAATGTAAAGCTGATTATTTTTAATCCAATCCTATTGAATTATACATGTTTTAATATTATCCATGATGTACTACAATTTAACTATTCGTTAAATGTTGTGGAATATTTCACTACTTACTTTTCCTATAACTAAAACAAATTAACCATTTTCTTTCGGACTCCTCATAATTGGAAACTCTTTTTCTATAAACAAACTGTAAAATAAAAACTTCTAGTTACCAGCAAAACATCTTAAAATTAATGCTCCATGGCATGGCCAGCAGTATCGCCATCAACATCAGCTTCAACAGCACTTTCCAATTTTCATTAAAATAACAGAATGCCGCGCAGGGCAGCCATTATTTCTAAAGCGCCCCCAAAGCAGCCCACCCTAATTTTTGTCTGGCTACCTACTTGGGTGACTGCTGTTGCGTCCTGGTCGCCTTTACGTGATTGCCGAACACTCTGTCTGTGCCTTGGCTATACCTTTTCCTGCTTCAATCTGCGCAATCGTTCGTTGTTCGGTGGTTCGTTCCATTCGTTAGTTCAACGCACACTCGGGGGTATGATGAAATTAAATTGGGGAAACTTTGGCATCGTCGATGCTGGCTGCTGTTACTGCTGATGATGATGGCTGCCATCAGCCACGTCATCCACAAACATCACCCGGCGTCAACAGCAGCGAGGGAGCCAGCGGTCGGTTGGCCCCTTCTACTGTTGTTATGCCTCAAATCCACGCCCTTGTGGGATGTGGGCTCTTTGGTTGGCAAGTTGCCTAGCTGGGAGTTTAAATTTTTTACATTTCCCGATGCAAACGAAAGCGAATGTAAATTTTTAAACTTTGCTGTTGGCTTGCTTCAAAATTTAAACTTGTCGTTTGTTTGACTGGGTGTTGGGCCCGGACCTGTTCTCAATTTTGGTCCCGGCGAGCAGGCTGGCCTTCGTCGTTATCATTTGTTGGTTGTTTTAAGCTTTTACCTGCTCCTTGTGTTGCTCTTGTTGGAAAATTTAATCAGTTGCCAAAGTTTTGCAATTTTAATTAAATTCCCCAAATTGGTTTTGACTGCTCTGCGCTAAAGTTTTTCTTTGCCTGCCACTCTGCTTCATGTCCTTGTCGTTATTCATTTTACTTGGATCCGCACTTTGTCTTTTTATATTAGTATATAGCACCCATATCCAAATTGGTAACTTTGTAGGTACACACGAAAGTTTTAATTGTTGAAGAAATTTAACACGAGATGGGAACGAGGCATACTGTAAAAAATTTTGGACTATTTTATCAATATTCAATCAATATTTCAATATTCATAAGAGAGCCGCTCTTTAGAGGGTCTGCCAAGCATGGTGTAGATCGTATTAGTTAGGTCGAACTCGAAACAAATAATGTAAATTTTTCCAATTTTTGGAAGTGTAAAAGGATATATTAGAAATTTGTGCAATGTATGTATAGCCAGAAGGAGGCGTGGCAGACCATATGCTCCATGGGCAAAAATAGTCAAAAGAAATAGTCGAGTTGATACAGACATGTCCGTTCTTGGAGACTATAAAAGATAGAGCAACAATTTTTCTACCAAAATATGCGTATTTTCAGGGGAAAATTTTTGTCGAATTATGCCGCTTTCCCACTTCCCCCGTGACAGATTTTCGCGGTTTACACCTATGGCTATCCAATTGAAACTTGACACAGTTATACACACTATTGCTGTGCATGTGTAATGTAAAAATATCGGATAAGAACTTTAGAAGATATAGCTAATAAAGTGCCAATTTTGAGTCCCCTCTCCCATGAACTGCAAGAGCATGATTTTCATAGAAAAAATGTCTGCATCAAAATTTTTTCGTTGCCATTTGTCCAAAAATACGAGTGTATTGTTGACTTTGTATGTAATACGGAGATTATGTAATATCAGCATAAATTTTTGAGTTGACAAAGACATATCGTCTCTCAGTATTACCAGCTATATCCCGAGCCAGAATACTTAATGAGGCTACAATTCGTTTTACCAAAAATGCGCATTATCCGCACGCAGGTTAAGTTCGTCGGTTCAGTTTGATCACTGATAGAATTCCGGCTTACAACCAAACTAAGAAAGCCACACACCCGTAAATTGGGACATGGTTGTGGTGTAAAATCCATCAATATCATAAACTTCAAGACCAAAATTAATATTATGCGAGTTAGTTAAGCAAAAAATGTTTTTAAGTAACGATCCTAGCGCTATTCATTTAACTTGATTACGCCCATACTTCTTAACATATAGATACGAAACCCGGCACGGATATTTCCTTTTTTGACCCGACTCAAATCTTAATAACAATATAAAAATATAAAATGCCATAAATACCAATAATGTGAAGCAAGAGTTAAGTTAGTTGACGTATGAATTTTTCATGTACATACTCAATTATATTCTTGGTAGTTCCACTATAAGAGATTACAAATTTCTGCAAGTGTAATTTAATGGTGGAATAATGGAATAGGGAAAAATGCTCAGAAATGATATAAAAACTTTTGCTCATTTAATGTCGCTATTTTCGCTATACGTAGCTATAAACTATGGCAAGACTCGGTCCCCATCACAGCCCGCACCATTGTCCCTGTCAGCACCATCGGCGGGAAAACAAAACACGATGTCCAAGGCAGTCATGGCAACGACTGTTAAGAAAATGCGAACACAAAAACTCCATTTAGTGCACAGGAAGCAGTTTTAAAAGCGCGCACAGCAGTTCGAGAGACAACAGTTGGCGACGTTGTGTCGAACTAGGCTGACGGGTCAAAGGAGGATCTTGAGCAAGCAATTGGGTTTAATTGCAAAAAGGTTACGGTTGCAGACAAATTATACAAAAAACTTGTCGGCAAATGGCTCTAGGCCGACCTCTTCTGTCTTGTTCTGTTGTCATTTGGCTAACTACTCAACAAACTGTTAAAATTCGTATGCCTTTTTAGCCGCATGAACAGACAAAACAGATCGAGGCCCTTGATTTTGTTCGTTGATTTACTCTCAAATATAATAAACCTGAGCTTTCAGGGCAGTTACTAGGTTGTGCTTATCAGTAGGTCGCTATCAGCAGTAGCAGCAGAGGGTGGTGAATCAATGTTGCGGACAGGAAGCGCGAAGATTAGTTGATTGCCTCAATATGGTTACTGCCAAAATTACTAGTAACTCTGCCAGTCAGCCAGGCAACCAGTCTCAATGCCCGTAAGCCACCCCTGGGCTTGAGCAATGTGCTCTATCTTGTCGCTTATGCGAATCCCAAATTAAATTATCTGCCTACTGACAGTGTGCCAGAGATGAGATGCCTGTTCTTCTTCTTTTTTCAACCCTTGTTTCAAAAATATTTATGGTTGTACTGTCTGTTTACCCCATTCCCATCGAATTGTAGAACCAGTGCGGCGGCTTTTATTCCAATCAGATTGTTTCCGTGGTTGTCTGTGGGCCTCAAATAGGCTTTTTACTTTGTCGCACTGCCAACTGCCTTGCAGATTGAATTCGAATTAATTCCCGTGACCTGCCCGCCGCCCTCTTTGGTATCATACCATCCTCATTCACATCATCATCAGCACCCACACGTTTCATTGAGTTTTGTCCGTTTGCTGCACCCGTCCCTTTCCCTGACCGACTCCCTGTTTTTGGCGCGTGTGCGTGCGCCTGATTAACATATGTCAACAGTATTATATAAAGTGGTATTTGGGCCTCATTCAGATGGCTGGGTTGAACCTGGCTTCGTTATAGCAATGCGTCCTTCGCCATCACCCTAGTAACTGTTATCGTCCTCGTTATGCAGTCCCGGCACATGTTGCGATCAAATTCAATTACGGGGCGTTTGCTTATTTTTGTAAGAAATTAACTTCTACTATAGGTATAGTTTTTGTCATTAAGTACTCTTTTAAGCTTGCTAAGAAAGTGAAGTGCAATATATTTGCTTGTTGATCTTTGCGGATGTACATATTCTTGGAATCACTAAGAATTCGAAGTTCTCTTTTAAGATTTGAAGAACTTTTTTGTTATGTGTTTTGACGTAGATCAATCTGAAAAAAGTTGAACATAAAAGGAAAATTTGACTCAGATTACATCATGATTTGTTTCTGTGAAATTGCATCGATGCGTTGAGGGGTATGGTCGTATCAAGGTAACTGTATTTCTGATTCGGCAAAACGGCAACATTGTTTGTTTTTTCAGCCTAACATGAGTCTACATAGCAAATTTGATGGCCCTAGAAATGTTGTTGCTATTTATTGATGAAGGGGTCCGAAATAGATAGACTGCTATACCTACGTATGTATATAGTTTAAAGTTTTAATCAGATCTTGATAATTTTCAAGATCTAGATTTCGAACAAAGAGCTTTTCTGGTGTCAGGGTAAACTATGAAATAATAATCGTAAGGAAAGATCTACTGTTCTTACACTATTTGAGGAGCTATATTTCTTTCTGCTGCGAACGTTAACGTTCATGCTCTCTTAGGCTTTAAAAAAAATTATTATTATTTCATGCCGTAAACTGCGCAATTCGCTTACGGGGGAAGGCGGTGAGATATGAAATTTTTGTGTCCTTAACTCCTATGGTCTTTGAGATCTAGATGTTCATTCGGAAGGACATGCCTTTACGAACAAAAATTAGTAAGATTCAAAAAAGTAAAAAATTAACGACACAGCCACGACAAAGACAAGCAATGTAGTCATTCCCGAACGTCTGTTTGAACGTACGTCCGTCAGTTCGGGCCAACTGGTCAAAAGGTGTACTTCTCCTCCCATTGAATATTATATTCGCTTTTTCTGACTACCCATATGAAAAGTAAACCGCTTTGCCAATAAGTTCATTTGTAAATCTATTTTTGTAAATGTTATAACCAACAAAATAACTGAAAAAGTTGTTTTACTATTTGCGCATATAAACCATTGAACCATTTTACGCTAAAAAGCAGGATAACTTACTTAACGCCCTCCGGACCGGATAGCGCCAATAGACTTTGGACGCATATCCCTCATCCTTGCGATTTACAGCGAATTACGTCCATGGTTTCAAACGCCCACTGCTGAGGAACCAATGGTAATATTATGATTGTTGCGAAGTCTGCAGTTAGCTGATATGCGATCCGTGCGAGACAACCATCGGGAGATGTGGATGGGGGAAGTTTCAGACATAAAAAGCATGGATAATGCCGCAGTCTGTTGCAGATGCTCTTGGATTTTTTGAGCGAAAAAAAACCGTCTCTGTTGAAAGGAATAGAAGAGGTCGTGGATAGGAGATATCGTGCGCGTAGCACAGGGGCCTGGAAAAGTACCCTACATCAGGCCGGTAACTGATTGTTATAGCCAGGCCGGAAGAAGATAAATTCAATTAGGCCGTTTACAATAATTTCTTTATCACAGTTATGCACCCCTATTACTGTGCATGTGTAGTGTAAAAATGTTTCATATCGGATGGAAACTTTAGAAGATATAGCTAATAATGTGTGCCAATTTTAGGCCCCTTCTCCTACGAACTGCAACAGAATTTCACTTTTTACAGAAATGTTAAAGTTAATATTTATTTTATTTATTTATTTCTATTAAAAGTTAAATTCTGCTGCAGTTTATAAGAGGAGGGGTCTAAAATTGGCATATTATTACCTATATCTATTAAAGTTTCTATCCGATCTTAGTGATTTTTATCGTATTTTTCCGGGCATATGCGCATCTTTTGGACGGACAGACATGTCTGTATCGACTCGACTATTGCTCCTGACCATTTTTGCCCATTGAACATATACGCCTCCTTCTGCCAGTTACATACATGGCACAAATCGCTTTTACACTTTGTGTACAGGGTATAAAAATTTTCACGGTAATTTAATTTTCATGGAAAAAATGTGTACAGGGTATCCCACTGTAGGGCACAGTCCCGACTGTCTGCTTCACATTTTATTTACACTGCACATGCACAGTAACAGTCTGCATAGCTGTGCCAAGTTGGATAGCTTATCACTTACCACCACTTGAGATGAAGGGTAATACGAATTGAAGGAATTATTTTGGAAATTAACATTTGTTTTATTATTATTTTTTAAGTTTATTGCCCTGTAATCCACAATCGATATAATATTGGACATTGCAGAGAGTTTCAAGAATAGTCTAAGTACACTCTTTATTTATTTTTGTTAGTATTAGTAAAAGCTTTTGCTTATTAGGGTTGCCACGATTTAACAATTGTTATTAATGCATATTCTAACACTCCTCCTCAATATAGATAATTGCAAATTATAAAATTAATTTTAATTCAATATATTTCTTATTCAGGTACTATAGTATGCGTTAGTTTTTATGAGAATTCAGACCGAACCGCCGGTGGAAGGTACGTTAATAGGTCCACACACATCGCAATGCACGATTTGTAAAAGCTCTTCACTTTGTGACTCTGAGCGCTTAAATGGCTGAGCACAACTCTTACTTCTTAAACATACTGTGCAATCAATATTTTTTTCATTTGATTCAAATTCTAGCCCATGCACCAGCTTATTCACTTTTAGTTTTATTAAACTGTTCACATTTAAGTGCCCATATCGCATATGCAATTTTATCATAGCACAGCATTTGTTCATCGTCACTTTTAATTTCACACAAAAACAAATTGTTGATTTGTTTTGCTCTAATCAAATTTTTACCGGTTTCATCATTTATAAAAGCAAACTGCTTATTAAAAATTACTTTTGACCCGCTATTTGCGGCTTTGCTTACAGAAACAAAATTTCATTGCAGCTGAGGAACATAGAAAACGTTTTTCAATATTATATCATTCTTGGTCGTTTTTATTTTAACAACTCCTCGGCCTTGAGCATCAATAAATTTATCACCAGCCAGATTAATTTTGTTCTTATATTGCGCGAATCGATTAAATAGTTCTCTGCTCGAACACATATGAGCCGTTGCTCCACTATCTAAACACCAATCTTTTTGGGTTAGTGATATACTTTTTCCCGCACTATATACAAAAAAAAAAGGATTTTGCACATTCGTCTTTACGCTTATCGTCCGATCTCTTTAGTCGGCACTCATTTTGAAAATCACCTTTTCGACCACAATTATAACACTTTACGGTGTTTCTTTTGTACCGTTTATTTTTCACTTCTTTGTCACCGTCATTCTTATTAGTTTCGAAACTGTAATTTTTTCTCTGTGAGTTATTGTTTGGCCGTGCTACAAAAAATTGTACAGTACTGTCCGATTCGGCTAGCTCACAATGTTTCCTTCTTTCACTTTCCTCCATCAATTTTATTTTTAAAGCAGCGAATTTGGGAAGTTCATCACGTGATTCTAATGCGACGACAAGATTTTCAAACTACTTCGGCAAACTCGCTAAAAGCATTATTAGAAACAGTTCTTCTTGCAAGTGAATACCCGTTTCTGCTATTTGTTCAACAACATTTGCAAGTCGGTAATATACTACTGCATGCTATCGTCATCTGTCTTGCGCATATATAAAAGTTTTTTAAATAGTGACACTTTTCTCACCGGCCCTGTTGGCTGATGGATTTCTTTTAACTTTTTCCACGCCTCTTCCGCAGATGCACATTTATTTATATGGATGATTTCCGATATCTTGACGCTTAACAAAGTTACAGCTAAGGCTTTTTCGTTTTTAATTTTATAATTTTCATGTGCCAGCGGGTCTTTATCATTAGACTTGGGTTTTACGAGATCAACCGAAACTACCGCCCACAATTCTTGATGCACCAATACGCTTTTCATTTGCACACACCAAGAGGCATAATTGGATTCGTCCAATTTGTCGATGTTGGGTACAATGCACTCATTTTTAATTTTTTCAAGTTTATTTTCATAAAGAAAAATCATTGGCAATCAACAGACTTAGTATTAATAGGCCTCTCTCAACATATGAGGATTATTGAAAAAAAAAGGGATTTACTAAACTTTTATTCGCGAGGGTTCTGGGCCCACAACCTATTGGACATCGCAGAGATGCTAGGCAGAATAAAAGTAACGCGTGTTCAACTCAAGCTTCAAGAACAGTCTAAGTACACTCTTTATTTATTTTACTTCATTTGTACGTTTTAGTTTTACATATGTTTGTTAGTATTAGTAAAAGCTTTTGCTTATTAGGGTTGCCACGATTTAACAATTTTTATTATTGCATATTCTAACATATAAGCTAGACCAAAACTGTCCGAGGAATAAAAAACAGACAAATGCAACTATTTAATTCAAGTTATTTTGATCGGAAGTAAGCTTCTTAGAAAATATTAGATTTGCTTGCTTCGGAACTCTCGAAATCTCGACTTTGAAATAGCCATAATCGAAGATGGTGCTTTAAAATCCAAAACGGTTTCCGGATTCGAAATCAGCAACCTAAAATTTACGTTAAAAGATATGTTTTAGACATAGCCTTTTTTTGTTGCATAGTAAAACTTTTTACAAAGGGTATAAAAATAATAATTTAATTTTTTAAAAACAACGTCCAAATATTTTTGGACCCAACTACATTTGTTGGGTCTGCTGCCTCAAATATACAAATTTAGAAGACAAGTTGTCTGTTGATATGGTGCACAGGATGCTTTCTAGATCATCAAATACAGATTTTTGACCTGGCGAGAATGTTCACAACGACAGAAGTCTTAAATACCTAGATACATCTTTTTTCTTTTTTTCCGATTCGTGATAGCATGGGCTCTAAAATATGGTTAGATATTTCTTGCAGATACACACAGTTACCACCTCAGACTATAAGCATTGCTAATTAGCAGTCATAAAGTGCATGTAGCTGTGCGCAGTACCAATAAATTACAAATTATAATGCCACAAAGCAACCAGCAACAGTTTCATGGAGTTTCCACTTGGGTGCACGGCGCACACTGTTGCTAGTCTTAGGGCGGATGCATAAAGCACTGATGACTTCCGGTATTAACTAATATTTTTCTTTAAAACATGACAAGGATCAAGCAAAGTTGCAGGGAATTTAAGGAAGCTTGCATCGTGTAAGAAGTAGGTAAGTGTTAAGGTTGTGCGTTGTGCAAAAGCATCTTCCGTTTCAATGCTCCCCCAGCCAGACCGTAAAGGAGGGGGATTGAGTGAGCACTAATCCCTAGCACTCATGCCGTTGGCAAATACTTTGCGCCGCCAACTGCGCGACGAATTGGAAGCAATCTACTGTCTGTGCCTGAACCTCAGGGTTGGAGCACACTGATATTCCTGCCTGAAAAAAAAAACTTACACAAAGTATCTAGGCATCATCCAACTCAGCGTCTGCCACTTGACGGCACTCGCCGAAGCGCCTAAGCGTAAGGCACTGAACTCACTCGAAGAGGCAGTCATACTGTCAGCCAGACCAACACCAGCATCTACTGCAGCGACGCCCACACAAGTTGGCCGACGCCGACTCTTAGCTCCCAACTCCCAAAAAACTGCCATATAATTTCAGGCTCAAAGCTGTTCAGTTCAAAATAATTTGAGCCCAAGTTTGCCTATCTGCTGTCGATTCCTTCGCACTTTGCGATTCATTGAATGGAAAAATTATAGACAACTAATCAATAGAACGTTTTCCTAGCCCCTCCCGTTATACTTGTTTGAAATTTTTTCTCTCTTCTTCCATTTTGTTGTTATAATTTCCAACAAACGACAGGTGTTTGCTTGTTTTACCAAAAATTTGCTCAGCAAATGGCCCGACACTACTTCTCACATAAAAAAAAAAAGTTACTACAAATGTTTTTCACTTGGCAAACACCAAGGTTTTTTGTGTCTATGAATACGGGAAAAGTTATATTTATTTTAGGCACATATTTGGCTCTTTGTTATTGTAGTTAAAAGAATACCTTTTGCACCAGGTTTTTTTTAACGTTTTCGACTAATATGCAAAACGGTTTATGATGGTCGAAAAATGGAGCGGTGCGGGTTACAATGTTCCCAAAAAATATAAAATGGTAAATTTGTAGTCGTACTCAAGGTAAATATATGATGGGGAGTGGTACAGGTGAGTTCATATTAGCCAAATAAACACAACAACATGTACCTTTTAACCTCTCAGCCGCGTAATACATTTACGTCTATGTAGCCAATACCTCTTAACTTATTGATGCAGTAACTAATGTCTAAGGTGCAAAAATCAAATCTTCGGGAATCAAACTATCCTACTCAATATCCTTTATAGTGGGCTTGTGAGCCATGACATTCGTCAAGCTTCATATGCGTTCGGCAAATGAAGAACTTTATAGTCTGCCACGGCGCAAACGGTTTGTTTGCTTAATGTTGACACAGGATACCCAAATAATCCATTAAGGCGAAATTCCGTCACAACAAACCACAACTCGAACACTGTGATCAAGTGTTTTTTTTTTTTAAACCAAGCGTATTATTGTAATGAATAAATAATCCCAGTTTCAATAAATTTGTAAGTAATATGTTATTATATTTTGCTTGGCTAAAAAACAAAATCAATATTACGAAAAGTATGAAAAGGCGCAGAACATAACATCCCCGAAAGTGGAGGAAACAATAAAAAAAATAGCAAACAATACATTGAAATAGCAATAAAAAAAGATTGACTTTTGCTTGTTAAATGGCTAAGAAGGTTTCTGCTCGGTCAAATGGAGGACCCTCAGTTCACTTGAAATATGTCGACCCAACAACAGGCAGGTAACGCATGTCAAACAATAGGAATGACGAATGAAGCATTTTGGACGCCGAATTGTGTCATTGACAGGATATTCACACACAATCTTATAGCCGCATTCCTGCACCCACAAAAAGTATACGAAATACAATAAATTATGGCAAAGTCATACCATTAGGTGTGCCCAGGATAGTTCGGAATCATTTAGCTTGGCATGAAAAGTGAAAAATGCATGTGAAAATGTTGATTGATGTCACTTTTTTCTGTTCTTGCAAACAACTTAGATTGTGGGCTGACACAACAATATCAACATAGAAAACAGTGAACAAAAATGGTTTGGGTGGAAGAATGCATAAAAGGATGTTTAGTTTCTAAAATAATTTAATCCTAGAATAATTTGATTGACAAATATAAGTATGCATATAGGACATGAAGAACAAACAGCTGAAAAATCGGGGTGACCGTGTAGTTTTGCAGCATTTTTTTTTTGGTTATCTCGTCACTTTTTTCTTCATTTGGTGTCAACAAATTTCACATTTCTCTTTAATGTAATAATAAGTAAAGCACGGCAACCCTTCGGTTCTTTTGTGCACATTACCTAGCTTTTAGCTTTCCCAATATGTATCTTTAATAAAAATCTTACTATCTTGGATAGTTCTAATCGGACTGAATCAGGCTCTCTTTAAAGTAAAGGGTATTGAAAAAATTACAAATGAATAGAATTAAAAATTGTTTCAGTTATGCAATGAGCTTTATTCGGTAAAGACACAGTGAAACGCTATTGCGAAAGAGATTAAAATTTCATCGCCAAAGCTAAATTGTAAAAGGTTTAAACAAATTCGTTTCGTACACTTGAATTATGCTCGTCAGCCACGTGTATATCTAAATTGCATTGTAGTTGGAGGTGTCAGGCCGTTTCACATTCAAAATACGCTGTCGACGTTCTGTCACCGTTCAGTCTGTCAGGCATCAGGTCTGCCGTCGCGACGTCGCATAAGAACAAAAGCACTTCCGGTGATGCTGAAATGCGTTGCTTGTCAACGGGCTGGCAGTTTTGGCAGACAGCAGCATCCTGGAAACAGTATTCTGGAGTGTGCTTTCCTTTGGGAAATACTGAGACCCTGTAATATGATTGGAATTGGAATGGCTAAGAAAATCAATATATCAGTGATTCTTCCGAATGTTCTTTTACCATCTTTAAAATGGATGAATTTGAGGATCTTTATATGAGCGTTAAATAAAAAAATTTAATGCAGACAGTTGGGATGGCGCCCGACAGTGGGATACCCTGTACCCATTTTTTCTATGAAAATCAAATTTCTGTGCAATTGGGCGTAATAATAGTAACTGTACTATGGTGGTAGGGTGGAGGGTGCGGAAAAAGATCAACATTGTTTAGTTTATAAGCCTAACGTATCACATTTCTTCTTAACTGGCCATAACAACCCGTTATCGGGTTACGGCCTGATGTAAATACATTTTTTCATTGAAATTGTGGTTTTATGTGGTGGGTCCTAAAACCTACGGACAATCCTGGGCCTGGGGTGGCTCTACTGGCCTCGAAAGAACCCAGTGTTATTGTAAGTCGCCTCATACGATAAGCTTTGGCCTGCTGAGGTGGTATTCTCTAACCCGCTCACCACACGTATCACATTTGGTAAACATAAATGTTAACTTTAACATTTATGTAAAAAGTAAAATTCTGTTGCAGTTCATTAGCTATATCTTCTAAAGTTTCTATACGATATGCAAAATTTTTACACTTCACATGCACAATACGAGTTTGCATAACTGTGCCAAGTTTTAAATGGATTGCTTTTATGGAGTAGGATTATAATAATAATAATAATGTTGTTGGGGAACAAAGCACCGCGACCTTTTAGATCTATTGTGCCCCCTACTGAGCGTATAGCTCCCCTGTCAGTCCTATCTCTGCTATAAACTTAATTATATTGGAGCCTTCCAACCGGGCCATGTCGGACGCGAGATCCTGTATCCACCGAGAAGCGATAACATTCTTCTCCCCAGGGCATCATATTCAACCAGGATGTGCTGGGAGGATTACTCCTCAAGTTCGCAGAACCTGCAGGTGCTGGAATTGTTGATGCCCAACTTGTTCAGGTATTCCTTCATTCTACAGTGTCCGGTAAACAGACCTGTCAGAATTCTAATAAAGTTATTTCCAAACTGCGATAGTTTCTTGGACCTTTTTAGGTCGTAAGAGCCGAGGAACTGTTTGGTCTGCCTGAGACCTGGGATGTTTGTCCAGTTCGCGGTTCGTCTCAGTCCTTCCTCTCCTCTCACAAGTTGCTTGCTTCCAATGCCACAAAAGGGCTTCTGAGGATTTTGGTGTGACCGGGGACCCATCTAAGTGATAGTGTGTTATGTTCTCGGGTCGGATTTCCCGAACTAGCATGGAGTTTATTCTGGTTCCTGCAACCGCTCTTATAGCGGCCTAACCGCTATTGCCCTATTCTGGTAGTTCCTATTTAGGTTAATGTAGGCGCATCGGACTATCGCGCAGACTTCGGCTTGCTAGATGCTGGTATTAGTGTCCATAAATTCTGACATGTGAGTTCGCGGTCAAAGACTCGTCCGTGTACCAAACTATGATGTGCCTTCCCATAGGATGTGGATATGGTAGTACTAAAATTCCATTTGAAGTGGTACTCAGCGGCCATTTCATCCCTGGATTGCGGGCCATTTCATCCCCATGCCAGTGGCTTCCACTGACATTCTTAGTAGAGTTGCCTTCATTTGAAGTTCAATAACTAGTTGGAATGGTGTTAAAACCATTAGAACTTCCAATTCCGCTGTTGGACAGGTTCTTATTGCTTCTGTCATACATACACAGGCCAGCCTTTGTATCTCATAAGATCATTCTTGACTGAGGCCACATTCACTCTTGATCCCCCGGCGATGACTCCGTAGGAGAACATCGATCTTATAACCATTAGATATAGCCATCTTATTATTTTGGGCGAAGTTCCCCATAACTTCCCTGCTATTCTTCTAAACATGTATAATGCTAGTAGCAGAAATGCCCTCTGACTACGCGGGGGCTAGCCTCGTCTTTAGCAGAGAGTGAATCCAAATGGATAAAGTACCGTTAACTCCCCGTCTTGAGAGCGCCTGAATTACGGCATCATGTGATGCATTAGCGAAGGCACCTTCAATATCTAGGAAGGCGCAGACTGGAACATCCTGATCTGAGACCTAGGATCTTCCTGATCTATTCGAATGCAGAGTGAATTGCAGTGGATTCTGCTGAAGCAGCGTGTTCCTAATATCATTATCTACCTGCTTCTCTAGCGTTTTCAGCAAAAACAATGTTAAGCTGATAGGTCTGCAGGATTTTGGATTGGTGATGTCCTTATCCCCGCCTTTGGGGATGAAGATCAGCGTCGCTTCATTCCATGGTTTAGGTGCATACCCTAGCGCCAGGCTGCTTAACTCTTCTAAGATGCGGGAGACATTCTTTACCCTTTTGCAATAATTATGGAGAGATTCCATTCGATCCCGGATATTTAGAAGGTTGGAAAGTTCCCAAAGCCCATTCCAGTCTTTCTTTTGTTACGATGGACTGGGCGTATTCTCAGTCTCCCCTATTTGGTTTTCTACGGTTAGTAATTTGGCAGGTCCTCGGGTGTGTTTCATTAAAAGCGTGAGCTTATCTTCTGCACTAACAGTAAAGATGTTATCACTTTTCTTAAGGCAGCCGCGTTCGAGATAACGATTGGTTCGCAAAAATTCCTGTAATACCGTCGCTTGGCTTCTCTTATGTTTAACTATAGAGCGTGAGGCTTGTATATACCTCCCATTCTTCAGTCCGTTTTGCACGGTTAAAGAGGGACCAAGACACCTTAGGTAGCTTTTCAGGGCCGGAATTGTACCATGTGGCGTCCCTATCCCTCAATGTTCAGGGGCATTGTTGAAGGGCAGCTCTCCTCGAACGCGTAGGTAACGCTTGCATTAATTTCATGTAGCGCGTGTTTGAGTACAATTGGATGCTTAGGCATCTTAGTGTTCGAATTGTTTAAATCGCAGACCTCTTCCCTTATCCTGTTATCAAATGTCGTTGTGTTTCCGATATTACATAAGGTACTTACCCCGTCTGTTTATAGCTGAGTTGCCCCGAAGGATGTGGTGGGCGTTGGCGTCAAATCTGATAAGTAGGGAAAGCCTCTTCTTTCTGCAGTGCTCGACCAGGCTCGTTATTTCATCGTGTGGTGTTGAGCCGTTATCAGGAAAGTATGTCGATTTCACCACTATTGTGGTCGTTGTTGCGATGGGAACGCAATCCCGGTCTAAAAACTCTGAAAGAACAGTATACTTAATACTCTTCCTTGCAATAACGCCTCTGATCCCAAATTACCTGAGAGTTCTTGGTGTACAGGCATTTTTCACTCTTGTAGCACTATGGTTTCTGTACAAGTGCCCTAGGTGTTGGTTGGAGAACATCCTAGTGTGGTGGATGTTCAGCTGGGCTATTATAGTGGGGAGATGCCACCACTATTACCAGGCGCACCCTCTTGTGCCCCGCTTCCTAGATAGACACTAGTGTGGTGGGCAGAGGGTATCCGATCGTCTATCCTTCCTTAAAGTGGCATGCCCTTCCATTCGGTCAGCATTGATGCGACATTGGAGAGTCGGTCCGCTGGATCCTCGCCAAGGCAACCTACTACCAGGTATCCTGGTTTGAAGTGAATGCCAATTAGGCGCAATGCCGCATTCCATCCGTTGGCTGCTTCCAACAGTATGGCCTTCTCCAGCATAGACAGTTCATCGGTTGTGAGGGTCTCATGGGGACAACCGCAACCTTCACTGTCTTTGCCATTATTGCATAGATTTCACGCAATGAGTTGCCAGAAGAGTGAGTCTGCCGAACAAGATGCAAAAAATTGGCCGATGCAGAAAAAACAAGGTTATTGTTTAGAAAGTTAAACACAGTTGTACATAGCAAGTAAACTACATCCTTCCAAAAACACTTTCGCAGAAATAGTGACATAGCTAAAAGAACTTTTTGGCATGCAGACTTCACAATTCAATATTCGCTACAATTGCCTACAAATAACTAAGGAATTGTCAATAAACAATGTGAATTATTTAGTTTGGGAAAATTAACAGTGGACCAGTTCAAGTGTTTGATTTTTGTTATGGGAAGGGTACAATCATAGTGCACGCGGTGACGAAGATGAAGCTGAAGACGAAACCGTGCAGAAGTAAACATATGAATTCGCTCGAAAGTGTTCATAGTTCAAGCAAAGACGAAAACGAAAATGAAGCGCAAGCTGTCAGCTTCAAACCGTGCAGTACTGATTTTGAAGCAGAAACGCTTGCTCTTCTGTGCAGATTTTGTTGTTCTTTACCACAGAGCCAAGCTTTGTGGTTTTAATGGCTGCGATGTCGACGGAGCCCCAATCTGCCCGGTAATATGATGCAGTGATTTTCCACCCGCAGCGGCTTTGAGGTGATCGACGACCCAACTAGGCCAAATCAGATCGTTTTGAGCAATATAAAATGGTTTTTATGTTATATGTGCTTTATTCTAAGTTACGTTTAAGTTAGGTTAGTTACATAGGTTAAGTTAGAATTTAGGTTTTTAAGCGCGTGCGCTTGCGCTGGCTGACGCTAACAGACTTCGAACAAGTGGCGTGATTAACTTCATTTTATATTACATCTATGCAAAGGCAACTGACAATAATACTGACAATAATAACTGCGCTTAAAGCTCACCCGCTAACGGAGTCAGCAATGCGCATGCTGAAAATAGCGCTTGAGCATTTTAAGCGCACCTTCGCTTATTGTTGACTGTACCTTTGCTTCTCTTGAAAGCTGCTCTCTTCGCTTCAATCGTAGCTTAAACAGTGCCTTAGTAGAAAATATTACTACTCTGTTATTTCAACAATACAATAGTAATTGATTTCAAATTAGGAAATAATGAAATAATAAATAAAAAAATAAAAAATGATAAAGGCATATACAAATTTAAAGTATTTCATTACCCCAAAGTTACAATCAGCATTACAGAAGGCATGGTTAGAGTTACATTAAAATTGGTAAAATTGGTAGAAAAAATGAATCAATTTTTGACAGCTTATAGGCAAATTTAGTAATATACAATCCAATGCAACTGTCAAAAATACGCATCGAATTTGACTTTCACTATGCACCCTCGCCGGCTTGCTCGCAACGCTCCCAATTCTTCTTCTGATTCGTCTTCGTCTTTAGCTTTGTCACCGCGTGCACTATGATTGTACCCTAAGGCGTAGCACTTGGGGGAGACGACCCGATAAGCGCATTCTACCGAACGCTTTGATAGTCTCCGAGAACGGTGCGTCAATACGGACAGACATTCATGTTTATATCGACTCGACTATTGCTCCTGACCATTTTTGCCCATTTCCGCAGTAATGTAAGGCAGACGAAATTTCCCGTAACTATTTCAATGAAGTATGTATCTTGTAAAGCCAATAAATCTAAATCGGAATTTTCGGTTGTAATTAAGACAAGTCATTCATCCTCATAATAAGAATTCGAAAATGGTTTAGTAGTTGACTGAGTTACAAATTTGTATGTGCGCTAAAGTACGAAATATAGAATCTGAAGATGTTAGAAAAAAAAATCTACAAGACTTGAACTACACCCTCTAAGAGGTTATTTCAATTTCTTTAAACGATGGATTGTTCAATATATAAAATTGGTGTGACCGGATATGTATTTAGTCTAATATACATGACAATTATTTTTCAAAAATATTACATTTTGAGGTAACGTACTAAGAAGACGCCTATGTAAGAAACCCTTCAGCGTGAATCAAGAAAGGTCATCCAAAGGAATTCTTTAACATTCGTCACCTTTAAGCCAGGTAAGAATTTACGACTGTGGCCATTTAAGTTAAGCTTTTTTTATGGGTGTCCACATAACGAAACTTTTATGGTTTAATATTTTGTTGTCTTTAATAACTTAGTTTCAATAAACAAGCCGACCAGTGTTATTGAGTTCCAGACGTTTCAGATATTCATCGTTTTTACATAAGCATCTTACATCCCTGCTACTTTCATTTCACAAATCTATAATCTAACATCCTAAGTGTTCAGGATACAATTAGTTGGCCCATTCATTGTTTGGTTTTGTTACACCCTGTATTAATATCTGTAATTTTCCAGTAGTTATTCACGGTAAGTCGCTAGCAGTACTGTGTTTTGCAATGTTTAGAAAACATTTGGGGGCATTTAAGTGTGCACCCGCCACAGCAATTTAATATACAACGTACTCTTCTTCCTCAAATCGCTACCGACATTAACTGAAATCAACCAAGCAACGCTCAAGTGTATCGAGTTATTCATTTTATGAAGTGCTACGATACCTCCAGCAGCACATCGATGTCTTCCAATTGAGGCAACAATAATGCAGCACAGCACCACTTGCCCCAATGTCCCATAAGCGACAACGATGATGATGGCGACGACGACTACAACAGCAACAGCAATACATTCCACATGCTACATCCTCACCCACAAAACATCATCACGTATGATTACGCACATTGTTCGTGTGCAGCACAAAATGCTGTCGAAAATTAAAATTCAGAGACCCTTCTACTTACTTAACTTACCTTAGCCGAACTTAGGAATGGCAGCAGCGAAGCGCAGCACCAGGCAGGAGGAAAAAATCAAGGAAAACAACGACGTGATTGCATTACACAATCAAAACCGGCACAGCGGCAGGAATGGCAACAGAATTGGGAAAATCTCAACACTATTGAGAGCAACCGGGGTTGGTAAGTTGGCCGGATAGGTTGGGGGTATGGTGGCTTGATGGGCTGCTTGTTCGATGGTTGGTCACAAAAATCAAAGCCGAAGCACTAAAGTAATAGACGCAAAGGCCGCCGACGCTGACGCTGCTGAGCGTGTGCGTAGGCGTTGCAATTGCTACGCCCCATCATCAGAATCCAATCAAATTAACAACAACAAGAAGCAGAGCAACGTTAGCAACGCGGATGAAGCCCTATACCAAGCCAAGTGAAATTCAAACTTGCAACTCCCATGCCCAGGACGTTAATTTCAATTTGATTTCCGTGCCATGGGCAAGAACGTCTGAGCAACAATTATACGGCAACTTCATTAGGTCAACATACGATAGATGGGGCGGCGGCAGTGCGGACCAAAAGCCAATGGCACATGGCTTGAATCGGCTTTGTGTTAACTAGAAGGGGAGTTTGTTGTGGTTGGGTAACCCGTATTATGGGGGCGTGTAAGGCAGATTAATCAGGGTAAAACTATTAATTAAATACCAATTCATTTCCGCAAATTCAAAGCATTCACCCTACCACACACTACAGCTGCATGTGGGTAATACTTAGTATGCATTGGTTTTTGTTGGATTTCGCAAAGGGCCCACAATGCATCGTGGTTAGTTTGATTTAGCTTTGATATTAGGAACTCTAGTCTAATGGACGCTAGCATGCGTTGTTGGTTACATAAATTAAGTTTAGGCTACTGCTGTTGTTGTAGATAATTTGCATTAAAAGCACGGAGCGTGTTTTGGCTCGAGAGTTTCCACTAAAAGAATCATTGATCATCTTAACTTTAGCATTGGCTAATTATACTGTAACATATATTGTTAAAATGAAGTGTCATTTTTATACATAGTTAAAACACCTTAAAGATTGCTATTCAAATTATAGCCACTTAAGAGTGCAAAATAAGCCTTTAATAGGAACAGCTGGCGCAGTGTTAACAATGTTTAAGTTCTATGCTCAAGGCAACTTAAAATGAAACGAAAAAAGCAAGGAGGAGGGAAAAAAAATAATAATAAAATCCCCAAGCTTATCAGTAAGCGCAAAGGCAACAGTCAGGGTATTAAAAAACAACAATTCAAACCAAAAAATAAAAATGATATAAGTACGTACGGCCCAGAAGTCTCGACTGAGAGAGCAGAGTGACAGAGTTTCGCTCATCCGGTGTGTCAACAATTCCCAAGCATCAACGCTTTGATGTTGCCAACCCGGACGGGCAACCTAATAGACAGACGAAGCCAGCCACTAAGCCAGACTAAATGTCTCCAGCTCTGTTTCTAGCTGCGCCTGAAACTCTGACAAGCGCCACCACTCTGGGTGTTGATGATGATGTTGATGGCATCATTAACGCATTTTCAAGCAGCCGCCGGGCCCGTCAACCCGGCAGCATTGGCCGCCTCGATATGACGCGCCCAGTCATTGCTGTTCCGTTTCCTGCTTTTGAAGTTCGAACGAGCTTTTAATTTTCATTGTTTTCTCACTGGCGTTCGAGGCCAAAAGGCGTAAATTAATCGAAGGCTTAATTAGTACACAGGCAACCAACACACAAATACACACCACAGCACAAACACCAACACCAACACAGATACCGATACACATACATATGAACCGAAGGGAGCAAGCTGGCACAAAAGGCTTCCTTCACAGACTGACTAAATGAGTTTGTGTCAACATTGCGTATGATTAATAAACTGTTCCCTAGCGAGTTTGTTGTAATCCCTCAGAGTTCGAGGCTTTTGGTACACTTTTTTTGCGATTTATGCTGTGTATACTAATTATAGGCATTAATGAAGGTGAAGGTTGTCAATATTTGCCCCTCTGGCGAGCGGCTTTTATGCTAAATTTCCGTTTGAAATGTTTTGTAGGTTGTAAAAACAATGCGAAGAATCTTCTTCTGTCTCGCACTTGCTACAGGGCACCTCAACGAGTGTTGCGGCAATGTAGTTGGTTGCCACTTAATGTGTTTTGCACACTAATTAGGTTGTTTGGCGGCTGACGATGCGGCGTTTGCTGGCTTCAAGTAGTATAAAAAACCAGGTGACAGAAAATAAACAAAAATAAAAAGAGACAGACTTACTGCGGCAAACTAGTAGTATAATAGCAACAACTACACCCGTACTTGTCGTTGACACTCGTCATCTGGCCGATGGTATCAAATGGAATCAGCAATGCGCTTTCCATTTTATTAGATCTTATGGTGGGATAGATATTGGTAGGTATAGGTATAAGTAGTATAATAGTACTTATAAGAACATAAAAGTTAATTTAAAATTAAATTTTATATTTTCTTAGAGTAGAGAGACACGGAGGTTGGACTCTCAGATTGACGCTGGAAACTTTACCTTTAATGTGGCTATGAATTTCGTTTACTACATACAATGAATAACGATATCAGCATAGAGATCAAGCGGAGAATCACTCTTGCCAATAGATGTTACTTTGGTCTCCGTAAGCAAATGAGTAGTAGACCACTCTCGCCAGACTAAGCTAACACTCCCTTTCAGTGTTTGAGGGAAAAGTACTCCGTGTGGTCTTTGACCCTTTAACCCTTGGCAACGACTACCATATCCGATGCAACCACGAACTCTATGAGCTCTACGACGACATTGAAATAGTTAAGCGAATTAAAATCCAGCGGCTCCGCAGGCTATGTCATGTTTATTTCATTTTATTTTATTTTAACTTAATGGCACATCCTACTGCTACAATTTTTACACTTATAAATTAATGCGCTAGTCACAAGAAAACAAAAATATTTAGTAATTATAAATCAAAAATAAAAATAAATTAAATAAATCAAAATAACCGTATAAATTATAAAAACTTAAGTCTAAATGTTTTGCTTGTCTGAATACGTGATCGACTCGAGCGAGCCGCCATACACCAGATCTGGATAGCGTATCTCCAGATGGTTGCGATGGTTCATGAGCCAATTCATTTTTGACATTTTTAGCCGGCAGTTTTTGACTGTTGTCTATGTATAGGTTGTCTGAAAGTCAGTCTGCTATCAAGGGTAACACCTAGGTATTTAGCTTGTTTTTCCAGTTTTCGTGGTTGACTGTCTAACCAGACAGCAGGTGATAGTTTTTTTCTTAGAGTATATAGCACTGCCTGGCACTTAGTTGGATTCATGGCGATGTTCCACCTGTGAGCCCGTCTCTCAAGTAGGTATAGGTACTTTGGAATTCCATCTGATGCTTCGTACTCACAGGAGGGCTCAATCATACTGATTACATTCAAAATTCAACTGGTTATAGTCAATATTTCGAAAATCTCTGTACTGAATAATGTAAATTTTATGTTCATGTTTATGATCATAGGTCAGGAATATCAAGTTATGTTTGGAGAATGCTGGAACCGATAACTTGTCATACAGTCAAATCTTCTTCAAATTCTTTGTGAAAAACACATTAAGCAGTCAGTTGTGTTAGAAAAGTGAGTTGAAAACGTTTTGTTGACCAACTTTAAGCCCAACGTCTTCTGAAAGATGCCTTTCCTTGAGCATATTACTGTTCATATCCCCAGTCACAATGATGTCAGTGTAGAAAAGCGATATCTTAGATTTTGCATCAATTATTTTAGAATATTCCATATTTTTATGTGGCCTTTACATGCAGCCAACTAAGATTTTTGGCCGGAAGCTAATAATTTCAAGAAACAAATACTCAAATGGACAGTCAATTGACTGTTTACACAAAACAAGTTTTTGAACTTTTCAGTGCGTTATTTTTGAATATTTACTAAATTGCTGGAGCGAAATCAAAATTTCAATCTTCTTTTGCTATCATATAGGTAGTGTGTATGGATGATGAAGCTCCTGCGGGAAAGGTCTTCAATGCAGTTGTTGAAGGACCAAGTCCAGACCAAGTCTCCTTTGGAAAGACCAGGTGTAGAGCATACAATTTTTATGAGTGTAGCTACCTTTGGTATCACAGATTGGAAGGGAGCGCGCTATGCAGAGACGCTTGGCGAAGAGCTCCAGAATACGGTTATGGCCAGTTAAGAAGAAGAAGAAGGTTGGGTTATATATACATAACAGCTTGAAACATTTTTGGAGCAATACCATGTATGTGAAGTTGACCAATTCAGGTGACAGTGCTAGCTAAATGACTTTTATTCATTGGTGGCCCTTAATTTTTTTGTGTATAAGCTCGTTAACACTTATCCCCTATTATTGAGTAAGACAATTTAATAGACTGAAAAATGTCCTCTCGTTGGTTTAACCAATTTTTTGATCATTTTTCATGCGACAAATGTTAGGTATTGCCTTGCAAGCATTGGTGTGATCAGAAACTAAGTCTATGTTAAATCTTTGCAAATATTAAATTTTTGAAGACTTTACTTTATTCATCAGATTCAGATGATGATGCCGATCAGTCTTGTAAAGCGAACACTCTTCTAAGCGTAACAAAAAGCATTGCAAACGTAATATTCCCTCCTAAGATACAAAAATAAAAGTGCATGCAAAAACAAGCAAGTAAAAAATGAGAAGCTTCACGTAGTTGCAGCTCAAACTTACAAAAAAACATGCTAGACACGGTGAATAAAAGCGAGTGTCGGGTAAAGTGAAAAATGTTTTAATTACTCATTCGAAGGAGACTATGCAACCTGGCCCGCTGGTCGTTGTGTCGATGGATGCACAAAGGCAAGAGTGCATTTTGTCGCAGTGGAAAGCCATGGAGCCATAGAGTGCAAAAATACAAAGTAATGGCAAAGGTATTGCTTTGAAATTAGAAAAGTTTTCTTTTTTTCATGTGCCGTACAGGAGTATTTAGAAACACAGAAAAAATTCTTATTATAGCGCTAAATATAGATAAATATTGTCTTGAAATAGAACCACACATATTCTGGAAATGTTCGGATCAAGTCTAGTTTTAGTAAGTAATTACCATTCTTAGAAAGTCATATTAATTCGTTAAACATATAAATTACAGAAATTTTTTGTGTGGTTGGGTTTGTGAGTTCGAAGATACCACAGAAAATACGTGAACCACGCTACACATTGAAAACAAATTGACTATACTTCAGAGCCTGACATATTAATTAATATAAGCGTAGACGTATGAGTAGAAGACCTTTAGTAAGTAAAACTACGCCGAAGTCAGTATTTTCCTTTGTTATCATGAGCGTCGACGCATAGCAACATTGGCGCTATGCCCAACCTATATTTGAGGCCTTAACGCGAATTTAAAGTCAACTCAAAATGACGTATACTTGAAATGACGCTGACTCACAACTACGCATTAGTAAAAGGTACGTGAAGTACGCATACTTGTTTAGTGCAGCGAGCTGTATCAAAATGACGCTTGTGACGCTATATCTTGGTGTCTACGGTTTTAGAGTCTCTTTCGTCAAAATGCACTACGTCTTACTGTATTACAAAACAAAATTCGCATTTATCATATGTGTTGTTTAGGGGCACTTGGGAGTCCCAAGTTGGGACATCGCTCACATCATTCTGAGTTCTTAGCTCTTCTACGCTGTATTCTTCTGTTGTATGTTAAATAGTTCCCCTGAGGCTGAAATGCACTTCAGCAGTGCTAATGAGAACACCCTTGCGACATTCATCTCCCTTTTCATGCAGTTAGGTTATAAAGAAAATTTTGCAGCATTCCTAGTATCGTCGGAGTGGCAGCTCATCAACGAATGCCGCAAGCTATGCGAACGCTCCATTTGAACAACTTTCTAGACATGACAATTAATTATGCTAAATTCGTTTAACTCTTAACAGAGAGTATGCTTCAAAGGTAAACCCCACAAATATGTATGAGTTCTTTTCAATGATGAGCTGAAAAGTATACTAAATAGTGCTAGTAAATAAAATAGTATAAAAATAAGCATTACATTCTACATTATTTTCCGTTGCTTAGTTTACAAACTAGTAACCAACATTTTTTTCACTTTCGTACGTATTTATTTACTTAATTTAATGTTTTATTAAAAATTGGTCTGATTAAATGGTAACGCTTAATGGCAAAGCTTTGTTACGATACGATGTTGATTCTTAACAAGTGATTACAAACAATTTTGTGAACATTGTACTTACAATTATAAAACACAGTAGGTTCACCCTACATGCGTACAGCCTCTTAACTTATATGCCACCTTTAGCCTGTGACCATGTTGAGCCAGTGCCTGAGCTCCTTACTCTTGCTACCCATGTGCAATTAATTACAAGTGTTTGCGGACAAATGGAGCTCAACAACACGTGTACGGGCACTGCCGGGCAGTACACTCCCATTGACGACCATGACGGCGTCAACGACGACTATGACGACAGCATGAGGGCATTTCTTTTTGCTAAACCCATCAGCAGTGTTGACGTGGTTCAAGTACCACAACGCCGCTTGCTTTGAGGTTATTTACTTTTAATGACTCGCAAACTACGTGCACATGTGTGGGAGCGCTTCTCTTGGCCACCCAGTCTAAACGGCGCCAACGGGGCGTATGCGTCATGTATGGTTAAGTGTTTTCAGATATCGCGCATCAGTAGCCACACAAACTCAGAGCCTGCAATAACGGTTTGTTGACTCTTGTCCACTGTTTATGTATTTATATGTATGTTTGCGAATCCGTTTATATTTTTGGCTTTTCATCTTGGCACCACGACGAGGAGCGCCGTCATCATAAATGAGCTTTGAAGTTTCCATAGAGCGTACGGAATACATTCTCTGTGACGGGATAATGCGGCGCAATTATAGACAGAGCTTCGCTTGCTGACAAGTTTACAAGCTGACTGCCTGCATATATCCTTGAAAATAAATTGTTTTGTTAATTATTTATGGTTGGTTTAATGAGTGTGCTCCTTTGGTCTGGTCTGTGCTGACTGACATTGCCTTTGTCGACTTGCCTCAGTTTGTTATACTTTTGCATTTTGTAATTATTTTAATGAGTTTTGCATTTAAGCGATACTATGCTTATGCCACAGCTACAAAATACCATATCATAAATGAAAAGTAAAAATAGCTGTTTTGCTTCATTAAAAAGTAAGATTTACGTATTTAGCTTATATGTTATTAGAATAAATTAATTACTATAGTGGAAAACGGGGTTTTAGCTCCCTGGTCAGACCTTCTACATAGTATTTTAAATAGTTTAAAAGATGTTTAGGACAAATGGTACATCATAATAAAAATAATATGACCAGAAATACATAATTTTATGATATATTTAAAGTATTTAATTTTCAATTATTCAAATTAAACGAATACATCCCTACCCATTGAGGAGCTTTTGAATCCGTTAAAAGCAAGTTTTAGAAGAGCTAAGTGGACAAATTCCAAAAGTAATGCACCAAGTGATCAAGTGAATTCAGTTTCATCGTCACAGTCTGGAGTGAATTTTACATTTTGATCCTTTATAGACTTCAATTTAGTGTGTTGGCCTTGTCCACGCTCGGATTTTTTTATGGCTTTATATCGGGCACTCCTCCGGCCTCCTCTTAACATCTTTCATTTATCGTGGTCAATAAAACTAAATATTTGCGCAACTCATTACTTAATTGGCGCACCCAATCAATTGTTTGATTTCCACATGAATGCACATTACGTATGAATAAAAATCAAAACAACGAGAAGAAAATGTGAAGTCTTGATACTCGCTCTGTGGCGGCGCTAGGATGTCATCATAATATGCCCGTCCCAAAAGATTCAGCCAACGCCTCCAATGAGCTGGCACACACATGGCATACACACGGGAATAAACGCCTGATACGGGGATTTGAACACCAAACTTATTACAAACTGACGTGAAAATTACTTAATCAAAGTTGGATTATCTACAACCCAAACTGCAGAAAATGAGTATGTATGCCAAACAAGAGCAAGTCCTGGCAGAGCATTGTATGGCTTTCTTTTGAATTAAAAGCGCCCAAAAATCGGCAGTAAGTTTGACAGATTTGTCGACGGCAGAGTATTTTTGGTTATAGCCACAACAGCATGGGGGCTACTTGGAACATATAATATATATAGCCAAGCTATCCATGGGCTGGGATCTTTAGCTCAACTAAATTAAATTCCATGTCTAATGTTCATACAAGGATTAAGCCAAACAACGCCTCGCCAGCCTCTACCGCTGCCTCCGTGCAGCAACAGCCGGGTAATATTAAATAATTTTTCCGTCGTCACACACACACGCTCACACAAATACACGGGAAAGACACATATACACATATGCCATGAATTCGTTCATTGTTTTGCATCGAGAGAGCCAGGAGACAGGGACAAGCGCCGTCCGGAGCAGTCAGGGCAGCCAACGCAGTCAGCCGGCGTGGAGATTAAAGTCTCCTGTGGCGAACTTAATATAAAAGCATAGAACGAACCAAGAACGATAACAACAAAAAGTATTTAGTAGGAAGAACGTTCGGCGTAAATCTTTTTTCGAGTGCGAGACATTAGCAGCATTAGGGCAACAACAACAACAATGACAGCAACACGTTGCACGACAGGAAGCTATCGCATACAGAGATTGCATACAGCACATAAACATGTGCATTGCAAGGCACATCGTATAACCAAAAAACCCCACCAAAAAGGAAAAAACTAAATAAAAATTATCTGGCCGACAACCTTCGAGTTGCCGAACGTTGTATACCCTAAAAGGCTACTTTCTAGTTTTTGGCCATTGTGCAATGCCCGATAAAAGAAGTTAAGAGAGTGAAAGAAAATTTGAAAAGGGAACAAGAATACGAAAACAAACTAGACTGAAAGACATAGAACGCATTGCAAATGTATTGTGATCCAACCAGGACTCGCGGATCTCTCTCTCTCTTCTGGCGAAGAAGATATCTGAAGGCCTTTGGATTGGGTTCTTTCACAAAGCGTTTTGATACTAGACAACCAGTGGTGGATTTGCAGCGTTCCTTACAGTTTTTATCCATCTAACCAATTCTGCCACCCGCACAGGAGATTTAATATAAATAATATTAACTAAATATATGATATTAGTTATCCTTTGATCATATGTACCAGATTGGGGAAAGATTCTCCGCTCAAAGTTGTCTCGATCAACCACAAATTACCACTAAAAAAACTAATCGCCCCAATTTGAATTGTCCATTTTAACTGACAACACTGCTTTGCTCTTTAAAATTTAAGTAAGATAAGGTTTGTGTGTTTTGCGAATGCAATTAGACAGACCAAAAGGCCTAAAAGGATAAAGAATATTTGGAATCTGCAGCTTCACTTGCGATTCAAATATGATACAAAAATGAATACACCCTGCTACGGTATAGAAAATAATCGCTTGACTGTATACTGGGCGCGCCAAATAATCAAAGGACTTAAGTCGGCTCAGCCGTTGTAAAGCGTACGAGCTTTTGGAAGGCTCTGTGTGTGCGATTTGAGTGGTGAGTACGTTACGGGAGCGGCAGACAAGCAGGGTAAGGGTAAGTAGTACCTATCGCTAAATGCATTGATATGGTTTGACTCACTTTTTTTCTCTTACTGTAGAAAATATCGTTTGACTCACTTTCTTTCTCTTACTGTAGAAAATGTCGTGTTTGAAAAATATTACTGTAATGATAAAACATTTGTGCTTATGAGCTAAATGATCTGTAAAAAACGAAAAGTACATAATTTTTAACACAATTATTCGTATCAAACTAAAAGCTTGTTTTTTTAAAAAACCAGTAGGTTCGCTTCATGCTCGCTCCGCTCTTCATCTTCCTCATCCTCAACTACCTCCCTCCGCTCTCCTCCTAACGTACCAAATTATTGACATTTTATTTAAATTTTTAAATAAGGAAAATTTGTAAAAATAAAAACAAGCTAAAAACTCTCAAGGATTTTTTCGTATGTGACGTGGTGGCAACTCAGCAAGGTAGTTAGTAGTAAATGTGCAAATAAATTATGTCGCAAAACTTATTTTATATATTAGAGAGATTTATTTAACAGCTAGTTTCTGATTAGCAACCGATATGATCTAGGGCAGTTGCCAACTCCTAAAGTTAAATGCATAGTTTTAAAATCCTGTAAATTCAAAGAATTCATACCAATGATGATCTTGCACTGATATACCTTGACGTATGCAGCGAGATCATTTTCACCTGTTTTGTTTTATTAAGCGCTGTTCCGAAGGGTTTTATGACTTTTATACCACTAAACTGGAAAATCAGTATTAATACTGTTTTTAGGAAGACATAGCTTTGTAATACCTTTTTCATACAGTGCTTATCAAACTTTTTTTTAATATTTGGTTAAATATAATATAGAGAAATTCACAAAAATATTGAGTTATAGCCATTCAATGTAAAATTACTACCAGTCATTTTTTATACCCTGTACACAAAGTGTAAAAGGGTATTATAGATTTGTTCAATGTATGCAACAGGCAGAAGGAGGCGTGGCAGACTATATGTTCCATGGGCAAAAATGGTCTGGAGCAATAGTCGAGTCGATATAGACATGTCCGTCTGTTCGTGTTGTCGTACCGTTCTCTGAGACTATAAGAGCTAGAGTCTACCAAAAGATGTGCATATGCCCGGAAAAATACGAGTTTGTCAAATTATGTCGATATCTCACCCCCATTCCCCTTTGACAGATTTTAATCCACACCATGAAAGCTATCCAATTCAAATTTGGCATATATATATATATATTTCAACAATTGCAATCATTCTGAATCATTTCCCCATTAAATTCATCTTTAATAGGTTTATTTTATATATTTACAGCTACATATATTAATAACCTTGCGAGAAGTAAAGACCGACATGGAAAATTAATAACGAGAGTGGACCGGCAAGGCGAGTTGCTATCGCTAAGGGGCGAGGAAAAACTCAAAGTTGAAAAATCTCTTTTAAATTTGGTAAGAAATTTAAAATTTTATTGTTTACATTTCAAATTTTAATTATTTTATCATATATTTCTCAAGGTGATAACATTACTCGCCAACTCCAAGAGGGCGCACAGACATGAAATGGTGCGGTTCCCGGGCAACAATTGTTGGACCATAAAATTGTAGCCTCCCCAGTTGATATTAAAAAGCAATATTAATTTAAAAAAACAGTTTTTTGTTGGGAACAAAGTGGGAATTAGACAAAGGCCCCGCAAACTATTTCTTGCGTGTTTTTTCGATATCTTTTGCGAGCCGGTTTGTAAAAGATACTATTTTTATTCAAAAACGTATCGCAAAAGATATCCGAAAAGGCTCGCAAGAGATACGGTTAGCGAGCCTTTTGCGATATCATTTGCGAGACTATTCTGATATTTCGAACGAGTCAAAATAGATATCGCCAAATGCAAGTAAACGATATTTCTTGCGACACACGTAGCCAATAGCTTTTGCTGCCACAAATTGAACGACATATGATTAATTTTCGTATCTCTAGCGCACGTAAAAACGTGCGTTTTGTCGGGTTGAGTCTCGCAATTTAAAAAAAAAATTACACAGAAATTTTATTTTCATGGAGAAAATGGGTACAGGCTATTCCACTGTCGGGCACCTTCCCGACTGTCTGCATCAAATTTTAGTTTATTTGAAAAACAACAGTATTATAAAAGAAAAATTGGGCTATATGAAATTTTCTTCTTTTGAATTGAAAAATATCGAAAACATCTAATTTATCCTAATTATTTAATTAAACTAAGAAAAACCCCCATGTGGTGAGCGGGTTAGAGAATACCACCTCTGCAGGTCAAAGCTTCTCGTATGTGGCGACTTACAATGATACTGGGTTCTTTCGAGGCCAGTAGAGCCACCCAGGCCCAGGGTTGTGCGTAGGGTTTGAGACCCACCACGTAAAACCACAATCCCAATGAAAGAATGTATTTACATCATGCCGTAACCCGATAACGGGTTGTATTGGCCAGTTAAGAAGAAGAACTTATATGTATGTGTACAGGATAGTAAAAGAAGCTAAACAATATAAACAGCTTAAATAAAGTTCAGATCAATTGTTTTCAACTGAAAATCGACCTAGCACAAAAGTTCCAACAGCCGAATCCACATACAAATAGAATCAGTGGCGTAGACAGGGGGTAGGAATGTAAGCGAACAAACTATTAATGCATTAATATTTGGACTAGAATTAAAAGATAATAAAAACTAGTCCACCTTAACGTTCAGCTCATCATTCTACAATGGTAGTTATGCAAGGCAAAGTCATATTAAAAATCGAAGAGATTACCATGAAAATTAAATTTTTGTGCAAATTTATTTATCGATACGTTGGGACATAATCAAGGTAACTGTACAACTCTAAAATAACCTTTCACACTTTGGGTTCAGGGCATATAAAGCAATAGTAAATATCTTCCGATCTAAAATATCAATCGACTTAAGTAAAACAGATGATAATTTCTTATTAATATAACGCTCAAAAAGGATCACAAATCACGTGAATATGCATAATAACTTTTAAAAAAAAAAAAAAACTGTGCGAATCGAATTCTGCTCTCAAAAATGTTTTTGAATTGGAAAAGAATTACAATCGCTACCCTAACGATGATATGAACTGTATGTAAAATTTCTTTCTTGTTTCTCATACAGTTTTGGTCTACCTTGATTCAATTGTGAGTTACAGGGCAATGAACTTAATTTGTCATCGCCACTTTCCAAATCTGTAATTTGAATTTTAACTTTGAAAAAGCGATATTTCGTAATTCAAAAGGGCAAGTTATAAATAAACTCTCGAATATTAATCAAATTTTTTCAATAATATACCTACCATAGAAGACAATCGTAATGTTGGAAAACTGAATTTGCTACGTAAAATGTGTAGAACCTAAAAGTAGCTCATAACTCCCTCCGTCGCTGCAAAAAGCTATCTACGCCAATGCTGGGAATTAAAGACTGAAACAATGGCTAAATCGGAAACTAAGCGGCAAAGCAAATAACACCACTGCACATAAATTCCCATACCTCAATGATAACTCGCAGACTCAACAACATGCAAAAAACCAATGACAAAGTGAGCTTTTTGGCACTTCAAAAATTGCAGGCGACCAAACGACCCGAGCAGCTTATAGACCAATCGAAACATGCCCCTGTCAATCCTTGCTCATACCCAGCTCCTGGGAGTGAATTGTTTGTCCGTGTGTGCGTATGTGTCATTTTAATCATAACGGCTGCCGTTAAACGGCACAGGGGCTCCGGCAGCAACGGATTATCCGGCAGCTAAACAACCGTCGATGATGGCGTGCAAAATGTGCTGAATGTGTCAGAGGCTCGTTGTCAATTGTCGGTTCAGGACAATTAAATGCGCAGTGAGCAGGCAGAGAAATAAGAGTACATAAAGTCTATATAAGCGATATAAACATGAGGTGCCCATTTTTTCCAGCTGCTTGCGAATTTATTGAACCGCAACAAATGTCATTTATGTCATCATCATCATCGTCGCCATTGATATCATTGTCAGTCGTCTTTTATCAGCAACAAGTTTTTAATATCGCGCTACGCTCAACGTGGCATGCACGGATCTACTTACTTATTTAGCAGCAGGAGCTCATATGAAAAGCAGCCGTATAAAAGTACGAGCTATAGGAATACAACAATGTACAATAGCGCCCTTAGAATTTGGCCTGCCACATACTTGCTAATAACCTGGATCGAGATTTTATAAGAATTTAATATGTGTCGCATACTTTTTTACTTTTTGTTGTCATTTACATTTAAGCTTAAACGAAACTTTGAATATATGATTCACTGATGAATACTCTTTAAAAACTAATAATTTTATATATAAAGACTAGCTGAACCCGCGCGCTCCGCTGCGCATTGATAAAGCCGTCAATAAATTCATTATATAAATAAATTCTTCCCGTTACCATTCCCCTTCCCGTTCCTCTTCCTTCTCTTTCTCTCTCTCTTCTTCATACCAAGTCAATCTGAGTATATTGAAACCAATATCTTTAGATCATCTACCTTTACCTCTACCTATACCCTTACCTCTACCTCAATTCAAAAGAATTCTTTACCTAGTCAAAGTTAATGCTTGCCTACTATATAAGTAGAAATACATTTAGTATGTTTTAAATGGAAAATGGTTTTTGTCGATATCTTTGGCGTCATCTATTGCAATTCGTCCAAACTTCACAAAAATCTTCTCCCTAATACTGTCTATAAATATGTAAATTTGGTTGAAATCGGTTCACGCGTTTTCGAGTTTAGCGAGCACATCACTTTTTAAGGCTTAATTTATATATATATAGATTCGAAATACCAAGGTTAACGATTACGATAATAATGTGGTATGTACCGTACGGTAATGTCAAAATATTGAGTTGAATTTGAACTTTTGCCAAGTACCATCCAGTATCCTTTAGCAAGATTCTATATTCTATTCTTGTCGTTGCTACACATGCTCATATGTGAATGATTGCAATAGATAGGACTCACCTTGCTATCCCTAAAGTACCTTAAAAACTTGTTCTTCATTATTTCACAGCGATTTTTAAGTAAATGCTTCCGACTGCTGCGTCTTTATATTTTACTATTTTTGCCGTGTGACAGGCTTCCCCGACTGGGTTGAATGATTTTCATTCATAGCACAAATAAATCAACAGCATGTCCTTTTTATCATGTATCGTGTATATAGTATTTATTGTTACATTTTTAAGATGGGAATTTTTAATTTATTGCACATCCTTCATTGTTAAAAGTTATATTTCTTCTTTTGCAGCTTGAGCCTTGCGCTTATCGCTAAGACATTGACAGAAAAAAACACATATAATAAAGCATCCTTTACTGGATCGGGCTAGGAATCTGGCTTGGGCTGGCCGACGTCAGAGGCCAAAAATATGATGTATGTGCAATAAATAATCCCAAATAAATAAATTATCACCGTCGTTGAGCCTGCTGCCGAGTGGTGCAACTAATAGTTACCGGTCCTTGTCGAAGTCGGTGTCGGTGTCGGCGCCTCATTTTTAGGGTGGCTCATTTTTATTTGTTGTTGTTTGTTGTACTTCCTTGTCCCTTTCTTTCTTTCCGGTGGTTTTACAGTTTTACAAGGGTGTTAATGTGTGCGCCTTGTCAGTTTTCTCCATTTTTCTGTTGGCGTTTGGCTTCAGTGAAATCCTGCCTTGCGTCATAAATCAGGGCTTGATTTGGCGCTCTGCATCAGGATGTGTGGTGAGTGTGAGTATGCGAGTCTATCCTTTGTCTATTTGGCTTTTGTTTTAAATATGCCAAATGTACTCGTCTCACGGCAGCTTCTTTTACCTTTTGCCGGTTTTATTTATAAGCCATTTGCATGGGGTTAACCTCTTTGCTCTTTGCCGATAACTGCTGTTGGTTAACCACGACAATTTTTTTAATACATGAAGCGGGCATATTGTCGGTGCACTGAGGTCAACCTTTTCCATGTTTACCCTTTGTGTGTGCGTGTATGCGACGCCTTAAAAATTTTGGGCGGACAACTTTAACTTGATAAGGCGTATAATGTGAACCGCTTTTTTCGAATTGTTTTTGAATATCTCGCAACTAATTTAAGTGAATATAAGAAGAACAAAGCTGCCGACGTCGACTGCTAGAGGAGAGCATGCACGATGATTGGAACCTCGGTGTCCTTTGTCCTGTCCTCTAAAACGGTGAGGGTATGCGACAACTATTATGGTATCAGTCCCCATTCTTTCGCATATAAATTGATCTTGAGCCTATTATATGTGAGAAAGAAAAGAAAACGATGTCGTGTAGTAGCGCAATAGCGTTTTTTTTGCTGTTGTAGTTTTAGTAGTAAAACTTAGGTTTTAGTTTAAGTAGTAGATTTACCATTTTATAAGTTTTAATAATATTGGCTTATACTGTTTTTAGACGTTTCTTAATTACGTCTGAGGTTTTCGTTTTTGCGAGTACTCTTGCTGCGAGTGTTGTTTAAAAAAATAAAATGAACTATCTAAATCAAGAATACCACATCAGCAGGTCAAAGCTTGTCGTGTGAGGCGACTAACAATGACACTGGGTTCTTTCGAGACCAGTAGAGCTACCACGGGCTTGTGCTTAGGGTTTGGGACCCACCACGTTAAACCACAATTCCAATGAAAGAATGTATTTACATCAGGCCGTAACCCGATAACGGGTTGTTATGGCCAGTTAAGAAGAGAAGATCTAAATCAGGGTGACTGTGCTGCCCATTTCACCACTTTCTTCCGTCCCTTTGTGGGAAAGTAGCTATTTTTTTTTGGGTCTCCATCTTTTTTGTCTACACTGAGCTAAGAAGGCCCCGTCCGAAAGACCTGCCTGGTCGATTTTGCTTGGTGAAATAGAGAGCTTTGGCTCTCTCTGCCGTTCGAGACCTTGCGGGCAGGCGCAGTGACGGTGCACTAGTGCCGCGAAGCATTTGCTGCCGTCGGGAAGTGCGAGGAAGAATCGCTCGCCGTTATATATTTTTTTTGTGGTGATTTGAATTTTTTTTTGGTGTGTGCCGTGGAAACAGCCTCGGAATCTTTTTTTGCAGAAAAACAGTATTCAGCTTGGGAGCTAGAGAAGGGAAAAAGAGGAAGTCGTGGCAAACGATAATCCCAACAAAAATTAAAAATAGCAAATTGTACCGAAGAAAAAAAAAAGCGAAACCGGAGGACATCAGAGTCAAAAATGGGTGCCTGCACCTGATTTTACATATACCTAATTTAATTTCTTTAGCATCAAGGTAATTTTTTTTTACTTTTTCTTTTTTTGTAAGTTGCATAACTAGTGAAGTGTCAGAAAGATAGAGGAAGAAAGAGTGTATACTTGGGTTTTTTGTTGTTGTTCTTTTTGTGTGAGCTCTTTTCAGCTTTTGTTTTGCCGAAAGATCTTTCGTCGCGGGAGGAGTAAAGAGAGTGCGTAAAGAAAGAAAACCCGTTACTTTATATACTCTTTCCTTGTCTACCTTTATTTTGTGCTTGATTTTAACATCCTTTTTTTACCATTTATTTTTTTTATAAACTTAAGATAATTTTGTAATTTTGCCTATTTTCATTATTTTATAGTTTTTTTGTTTAAATTATTTTTGGAGAATAGTGATCACGGTAGGGTGGGCTTACATTGCTGTTGTACCATGGCAGTGCATCACCTAAGGTTACTCCACTTTTCTTTTCCGTCTGTCCGTTTAGACTATCTACTGCCAATAACTTTTATTCTTACCGTACGCGAATTTTAGGTAATAAGAATTATTATTATTACTAGTGAGCAGGTAGCACTGCAGGTACCTTCTATCAACTCATCGCCACTCGCGCGTGCCCTGCTTTGCGGCTACGATGACAACAGCTCGCCTCTAGGTAACGTGTTACAGTCGCCAATGGCGCGGATCAAGCTTGAATTCTGGCAACTACAACATTGACACAAAGACTAAATACACCAAATGTATATTTATAAGCTGTTCATCATTCATCTAAAAAGCTATCCGATGGAAACTAGGCACAGTTTGCACATTGTTACTGTCTGGTGTAACAATTGTTAAGATCGGCAGAAACTTAAAAAAGTAACAATTTATGGTTTATAAGCCTAACATGAGTTTATTTGCCACATTTGGTTATCATAAATGTTAACCTAAACATTTCTATTAAAAATTTATAGGATTAGGGGTCTAAAATTGGCATATTATTACCAATATATGTATATTAAAGTTTTTTTCCGATATTAATAATTTACATACCACACCTACACAGTAATACTGTGGGGGAGGGGGTAAGATACCGACATAATTCGACAAACTCGTATCTAGCTCTTATAGTCTCCGAGAACGGTGCGACAAGACGGACAGACGGGCACGTCTATATCGACTCGACTAATGCTCCTGACTATTTTTACCCAAGGAACATATAGTCTGCCACGCCTCCTTCTACCTGTTACATACATTGCACAAATCTATAATACTCTTTTGCACTTTGGGGGTATAAACATTTACCTTGCTATAGTGGAATTTACTAAAAATATTTGGAATAACACACTACATCGACAACGACATCGACAATGACGGCAACGCCAACGCACGAACACAAAAAGATCGCGAGATCGCAGAAAAAACATAAAATTTAAGACTAAAAATTTTTGGCCAATCGCAAAAGTGAAAATTAAATTCGTTTAAAACAATAAGCTTTTAATATTTACGCAGGCCAAACAACAATCAAGTCGGAAAAAAAATGTAAGCTAAAATAATATAGCAACATCCAAAAACATCACCCCGTGCTAACTAACTGGAACATCCCATCAAATTCCCGGGAGTCCTCTGGGAGTGTATACAGAAAAAATAAACAAACAAATGCCTCATTACATGCGAAATTAAATTTAAATGTTTGCTTAATGTGATTCCAACTGCTACGGTCCCCGCCAACTGGTGGAGTGTGCCGTGCGTGCAGACGAAAGGTCCACAGTCCAACGTAGGGCACAAAAAAAAAAACATAGCCCAAACTCTAACTTTAACCCAATGGAGAGCCAAGCTGAGCACATGAAATATAATTTCATTTTAGAAGCCTTAGGCAAACCAAAAAATGTGCTCTTGGACGGGGGCAATGTATGGGCCCAATGCATGCTTAGAAAATATTTCTGGTATTTTTTGTGCGGTTGAGTGGAGAAATTAGAATTTTTGCGTGTGTTTGCGGTCGTTGGACGCCATGGACGCCGCCGCCGGTTGACGCTGACGGAAGCTGACACGGCCGGGTGATGGGTGCCTGGCGCATTTCCTGACACCCCAAGCGCAAAAATTTAATATTATATTTTTCGTGTAAATAAAGCAGCGCAAGAGAGCGACAGAAGGAGGCAGAGTGAGCAAGCAAAATTCATAATAATTTCAATATTTTCTTGATTTTTTATCCATTTTTTGTGGTTGACAGCGTGCTGTCATTGGAATACTGTCAGCATGGGGCGTTGGCGTTTATTTGACAGTCGAGGCGGAGCGACTATCAAGCGGGATTAGAGGCAGCTGCTGATGCTGCCGTTGCCAGTCATGATGCCGTTTTAGCCGCACGGCTCTCAATTAAAATATAATTTTTGTAAAATAATACCATAAAAGTACAAAGTGAAGAAAAAAGAAAAACATTAAAAATTCCAGTGAGCTGTGCCAGTGCTGGCCCATCCACATGGTCATAAATTAAAAACTTAATAACGAGCAACGCACAGATTCGTACGGAGCCAGGACATGCCCAATACGTGTGTGTGTCCTGTTCTGTTCTGTCCTGTTCTGTTCGGTTTTGTCCATGTCCATGTCTGCATTCACATCACAACAGTCGCTCTCGCTCTAGCACACTGCGGCAGCAATAAATCGCAAACGGCAAATAAATCAACGCGCATAAATTCCAATGTACGCGACAACGAGGACGAGGACGAGAAGGAGCGCAAGGATGAGGATGATGTTGCCCCGACTTTATTTACGACATTGCGACAAAGACTGTGTCGGCATAATGTTGAACGATGAATGCAACAAAAATAAAACACGGCAATAAACGTGAGAGGTCAGTCAATGGGTTGCCAGTGGCATCCAGTAAAACAGGCTCTGACAATTCGGAACTATACTTATTGAAAATCGATTGCGAAGCCGGTTTGCATTCTTACAAGATTAAACCAAGAATCTCTGTGTATAATAGTACTATATGTGTTGAATTTTTCACAAAAATTTCGTGGTTTTTTTGAACCCCCAAACGCTGTACCTGCGTCTGATGCTTTTGAGTTACACGATTTATTGTTAAATTTTCATGACTCAACACAATGTGGAAACTCGGTTGCTATAAATAATGTTACACATTTTTGCAAAATTTTCAAAAATCACTTTGAAAGAGTCAAACATCTAGCAGTACACTTTTAAACCAACTTGTGAACTTAGCACAAGAAACAACAAAAATGTTATTAATACAAGGTGCTCACCCCCGAAATCGACTTGGTTTAGTTACAAATACAGTAGATATCAGTTATATGCAACAGCGAAAATGCAGCGCAGTTGTTGCATATAAACGATAATTTTATATAAGCAATGCTCGGATATATGCACAATATTGTATATAAGCGATAAACGCTTATTTGCAAAATATTTCTTATAAGCGCGCAACTTATTATATGTATTTGCATACATAACTATGTGTAAAATCTGACACACAAAAAAAATGTAAATGAATAATGAGTACACTAAAAATTTTTCAAATAATAATTTTTAATAATTAAACATATTTAGATCATTGGTTTCATTACATTATCAAACAAACTTAAAGAATATAGATGATGCAAAATTATAAATTATTAAAACTTAAAGAATAAAGAAATAAATCACAAAACAATTCAAACTTATAAATTATTAAAATTAAAGTATAAAGTAAATCACAAAACAATTCAAACTTATAAATTTTTAAAATTAAAGTATAAAGTAATTCACTCCTTCTCCAGCGCACAAATCTGTTTTCTTATTATTATTTTTCTGTATTCCGATTTAAATGCGTGGATTATTCCCTGGTCCAATGGTTGAATTAAGGCAGTCGTATTTGGTGGCAAAAACTCAACCGTTATATTGGAGAAGATAACATCTGTTTTATGACATGCTGCATTGTCGATTAGAAGACAAATGTTTTTCTTTTCTTTTTGCAATTCTTTGTTAAAATCTGTTAATATTTTTATACAAATTGAAGTAGTCATCCAAGCGTTTTTGTTACTATAATATGGCAAAGGCACCTCCTTGCCATTGAAACAGCGCGGCGTCGCTGATTTTCCAATACAAAAAGCCCGTTTCCAAGTGCCAGTTGCGTTGCATAGCAATAATAGGGTAAGACGTTGCTTCTGGGTTTTAAATCCCTTTGCAACATCATGTTGTTCCTTAAAGCTTCCGTGTTGGCAATGCCTTATAATACAATCCAGTCTCATCTGCGTTAAATATGCAATCAAGAGGGAATTTGTCTGTTATATGCGGCAAATGATCGCAAACAAAAGCGGTTGCAGAAACATTGTTGTTTTCACTAGACTCGCCGTGAATTTTGGAATATTTTATCGCGTGTCGCTTGCACCAACGCTGCAGCCAAGAACGATCTGGCTCATAACCAACATTTAAATGTTGCGAAAATTCTTTTGCCTTAGCAAGCAGTATTGGTCCACTTATTACTCCATTTTGATTTCTAATTTGATGAAACCATGATAGCAATGCCTTTTCCAAATTAACGTGTTCACTTTGGCGACTTCGCTTTCTGTTGCCAACTTCGTTCGCTCGTATCCCACTTTCATTTAGCTTTATGCGGGAAATTGTGCTTAAGCTGACTTCAGGATGCATTATTGCAAAATTACTTCTTTGTATTTTGGCGCATAACAATCGATAATACATCTATTGATTAAATAAAATGCAGTGATGAAAAATTTCAACAGTTGAACAGTGCTGGAAAGTTTGTATATAGCCGATAACATTTGAACCAAAAATTGATCGATGAAACAGCTGCTTGATTGCAAATATGCAATAATTGCAAATAAGCGATTTTCATATAAACGACCAGTTTTGTATGGAAATTGCACGCAAAATGTATTGAAACCAACTTTTCTATCATATAAGCAATAATTTCATATAAGCGATACGTCATAAAAGCGATATATTCTGTAAACATTTTTGACTGATTCTGAAAATAACAAGTTAGAACAAGAAATAAAGTTCATCTTTGACATTGTTTCTTGGTAAACTATTCAACCGATAGTTGTTTGGCTTCTATTCGAAAATTGATTAACTTTAAAGAGAAACATTAATTAGATTATACGTTTATACGAAAATCGCTTAATTGCAATTATTGCATGTATGCAATCAAAAAGCTGTTTCACCGTTGTTTTTTTTTAGTACAAATGTTATCGGTTTAAATATACACCTTTCAGGCACTGTTTAACATTTTACATTTTTTAGCACTGCATTTTATTTATTCAATTGATAATTGTGTAATCGATTGCTGGACCTATGATGGCAGACCTCAACGCAGAACAAAATACCGAAATCGAATCCATTGATACGGATAATATCAATTTAGAACTTTCATACATTGAATGCGATAAAGATATGTTGGTAGAAATTGTAAATGAAAATGTAACAGAAGATACCGAGTCAAATGAAGTCTTGGCTAAAAATGGCCGTATATGCACAAGAAGCAACGGGAAAGTATTTCCGACGGCAGTTGGTCTGGTAGTTCTGATGGTTGCCACCAGCAAATTTTTTAAGTGGAAGCATAAAGTTGCCTATCTTTTTTTTAATTAGTACAGTCGAACCCTTGAAATTCCTCTGTTAGGCTTTTCGCGACGATTGACTTTCTGTTTGTCCTCCTGACTGCATGCTAAATAATGTGGATCCACTCGTTGCCTAAGCAAATAAGGGTTTTAGAGGTATGAAACAATTATTAAAATAACCGTACCCGTAAAACCCGAACTTCCACAGAATAAAGCAATATTAGGTTGTTCTCTGAATGTATATCAGTGCTGCAACTTGTATGTTTCCTAACTAAGTCAATTTTATAAATGTATATCGATCCAGCAAATTTGGTCTTCTATGTAAACATTTTGCTTTTAGAAGTATTTGGTAAAGTTACTTTCGAGCGATTTAAACATAGTTGTGTTAATACCTATGTAAAGCGCATATATACAATATCTCTCATATATCCGATAACATCAGTTTGATTGTTATTGGTTCCTTTACCTAAATTCCGGAACAGGTGCAACAACACTTAAAGTGAAGCAGCATATACCATCGAAGTTGACGCATACCATGTCTCTTTTTTGCAGAATGTGTAAACCTTTTAATTCCTTTGACCTTTCGCCTTTAATGGCATTATGGTATACATATTCTTCTTCTTAACTGACCATAACCCACTACCGGGTTACGGCCTGATGTATTTCTTTCATTGGAATTGGGGTTTTACATGGTGGCTGCCAAAAACTACGCACAACCCTTTTAAGGTCTGGGTTGGCTCTACTGATTTCGAAAGAATCCAGTGTCATTATACGACAAGCTTTGACCTGTTGAGGTGGTATTCTCTAACCCTCTCACCACACGGGTAATGGTATGCATATATATATGCAAAATTGTAGAAGGCATAGGACTAATGTGAAAATGGCAAGTACACACACACCCGAGTTCATAAATATTAACTACAACTTAACAAAGTAGGGACAAGTGATTTTCTGAGGTTAATACACTATTTATGATCCTACTTATATTTTATTTTATATCTTTCCTTCAAAACAGTATTGCTCATTATGAATTACTGTATTATCTCAATTACTGATCAAAAAGTAACGATGTCTTTGGAGATGTCTAAATTGTTTGTGCTGTTAACTTAGTTATTAAGTTAACCGGACTTCCGCCTACCCCGGAAAGGCGGTTAATTTGACAAAATGTCAACAATGTTTGACTTATAAGTTTAACATGAGTATTCGTACCAAATTTGGTGGCTCTAATATAAATGTTAATCTTAACATTGCTGAAAAATTAAAATTTTATAACGAGGAGCCTAAAATTGCTACATTATTACCTATTTCTTTTAAAGTTTCTATCCGATTTTAATAATTTTTACACAGCACATGCACAGTAACACTGGCCAAGTTTCAATTGGATAACTTTTATGGTGTGGGTGTAAACGACGGTCATACAGTAGGACAGACAGACAAACATAGCACTCAACCACTGGGCCGCGCTAGCTAACTTGGACGCTGTACTTAATGCAACAACAAAAGACCCTTCGAAATAGTTTCAATTTTTTCAGTTTTATAATAAAGAAGAAGAAAGAGAAAAATATTTGAGAGGGATCTCTCACTCTCTCTATAGTTTTCTCAAATAGAAGTCCATTATACTTATTTCATGTGTATTTCGGTACTAAACATTAAGATCGTTCATTCTTACTATAAGAAATGTTGTACTTGATTTTAAATTAAGTACATTAATGATTTATTACTAGTTTGTAATTTTTAATCAAGATTTGTATGCTTATTTTAAGCATACCTAGGTTTGGTTTTAGAATCCAGTTTGATTAATTCTTAATGCTTAATGTTTTAAGTGAAATGGTAGGAATTCTAGAATAAAATTCTTACATTACACCCGGCGTTTTTCTATCAGTGTACGTATAGAGAATAGTTAATATAGAATATATCGTCAATATTTTTAGAAAATCATGAGCGATTTATTTGCAAGGGACTTTAACTTATTTATATTACATTTTACATATTTCAAAATTAGGTACCAGTGTGGATTTTAATAGAAGGAAGAGAGAGAGAGAGAGAGCAATATATGTGCGTATGTATGTACATATCAAAGCACAGCACTGCAATCTAAAGTGAGTTGCAGAAGTATATTTATATAAGAATTTGTTGTTCCCGAACATAGAGAATAAGGGTATTATAGATATCGAGTTGCATGGAAAAAAGGGTTTGAGAGTATTAGTCCGGAAAAAACAGACCTTGTACTTTTCACGAGGAAATATAAAATCCCAATCCTTGCCGTGGTCCGGGTCCCTTTCAATGACTTTAGCAGGAGCTGTTGGGACGTGGAAGAGGTTGAAACGTTGGAGCATCCCTTCTGCTCTTGTCCTGCTCTCTGCAGGCGAAGAGATGAATCAGATACTTCCTGAATAATATTGCTAATCTGTCCGAAATAAGACCCAAAAAGATCGCAGACTTCATTGCTGCATCGGGATGGTCTCCCTTCTGATTCTGTATCTGATGATTAATGGGGAAGGAGTGAAAACGATACGACCTAAGTGTGCCAGGCCAGGTAGTCGGGCAGCCGTTCTAACCTAACCTAACCATTATTCTAACTTATAAGCTAGAATCACCAAATTTACTATGTAGACTCAGGTCAAGCTTTTAAAAGAAAAAATCTTGACCTATTGCCGAATCAACGCCGCCAACCCCGAAATACAGATCCCTTGTAAGAATGGGTACAGGGCATCCGTGTTTTTGTTGTAAGATAAGCATCCAAATTCGTTCTTATATTTTTCATCCTTGCCTCGTTTAAATCCAACTGAAAGATATCGTTGTTAGCTGCATGATAATACAGATACACTATACTGATATAGACTTTAGTGATGCAGCATAAAACCTGAGCACGATCATTGTACTTGAGCCGATTGTAAAGCCTTGTCAAATATCTTAGAAAACACAATGTCTTTTTTAAAAATGGAAGTCAATTGTTGAAACAAAAACATCTTTGGAAAAATGCTTGTTTAACAACTATACAGATGTAGATGTCCATTTCATTGCTTGATACACATGCATACATATATGTATATAGTATAAAAAGTCTAAAATTATATGTGCACATAGAGCAAAAAAAATCCATTAGTCCGCGCTCATTAAATCAAAAATAGCCTACTCCATTTTGCTAATGGAAACCCTCACATATAATTACCAAATCTCCACACCTCCCTCCAAACATGCACGCCGTCTTAAAAGTTGACTAATTCGAGGGGCGAGTGATAACAATATCGCAAAAAAATAAAATACAAATCGCTTCAGCTTTTGTTTTGTACGTATGCATTTGGCCATCCCAGGCTACTTAAGGCACGTGCTGTCTGTCAGTACACCAAACAGCGAGGGGATCCCCCACTGAAACCTCAACTACAGCTGCAAGTAAGCCCAATGTAGCTTATGGGCAGGCAGCCAGCCAACGGTAAAAACGCGCTGAATTTTTAAATTGGAAATAGCACACAATTTCCCTAATTGGCGCGGGGAATGACAGCAGCCCACATCCAGAAGCCTCCATCATCATGAGTGTTATATAATAATGATGCTGGCAATGAAGGCGAATGCGATGATGATGCTGGTTGATGGTGATAATGATGGTGAGGGATGGTGAGTATGACGCGCATAATTATGCTTGTGAAAGGTGTGCGCTAATGCGCTGACAACCCACAGTTACTTACCTGCCGCACTGGAGCGCAATTTTACCCATTTACATAGAAAAATAAAAACAAAAAACGCGTTAATGGTTACATACCCTTTAATCCTATCGATCTAACTAATACCAGGCGTATTATAAATAAATATGAAGAAAACTCCTTTTTCTTGTAAAGTTAGTCTTGCATCGATGAGTTTATCCTTGGTTTTAGCCATTCGTTGATCGGGGTCAAACAATTGTTTAAAATATAATTAATATCACGAAAATATATTGGTTAAACAATTTGGTAACTTGTAAACATGCTTCAAGTTAGTACATCAATTGGTCCAAATTGGCTCTTAATTAAAGATAAACGGTAGAAGGGAGGGATCGAAAAAAAAGTGCAGTATTATATTTAGGATATGCAGAAAAACATGATAATACACAAGATTAGGACAACGCCCAAATTTGGTAGACCTATGTAATCCAGCGACTGATAATAGAGATTCTTCTGTATATGTGTTGACTTTTATCCCAAAAAAGAGATAACTTTTGGAATAAATAAAAAGTCAAGAAGTGTCAAAATTTGCTTAGGTAGAATCTTATCTTTGCATCTAAATATACTCAATGGTAAAGATACCCACATTGTTTTACGTATTTAAAAGGAAGCATAAAATTGTCTAGCAATTGGATCTTGTTTAATCCCTTGTGTGAAAAAAACTGATAATCACAATACATTTAATTCCCATATGAAGCACTGGCCCAAAAAATGGTATAACAACATGTTGAAACTAACAAACAGTATGTTGTTATCGATGTATACCGATTAGCATAATATCTGTATCGATAAGTTTGACGATTATTAGTAGTCTTGTAAAAGTGTAAGCAAGCGTAGCAGACGCATATTTGGTTGTAAGATAAATAAACTCGAAGCACTAATAAATATCAACACCAACAATTTTTTTGTGTTCATCATAACACTGGCTTGCCCCTTTCAACACAAAACTGTAAGGAATAACCCAACACTGTATCACACCTTACAACACTTAGCACAAAGTATCGATCGATAGATACAAATTTCTAATATGTGCGAGAAACAAATCAGGCGACCTTGCTTGAAAATCCCACTTCGGTTTTTGTACAACAAGCAGTTTATCGATTTACAGTTACTTAACGTTGCTATTGCCAACTTTTTCAACAAATTTCAGCGTATTTTCTTTGAATCTTGAATTTCTCTGAATCTCCTACCTACACTAATATTTTGAGTCCACTATAAGTTTTATGTAAAATAGCTACATGCATACTAAGTGTGCTAAGTTGGAGCCACCAGCATACAATGCATTTCGACAGAGTATAACAAAATAGGCGTATACACAAATCGCACAAATAAAGAGTGAAGAGAAACTTCGAGCCTACTCGTGTCTAAAATACATTTTTGTTTAGAAAGCAACAAACAACAACATGGCGGCCCATCAGAATGTGCAAAAAATTAGCTGAGTTTAACGCTCCCATATCGAGGGGTACGTTAAAAGACCTGGAAATGGCATCTGCGCCAAAGACCCAGCCACTTTAAGCCAATTGAAATGAATACAACAACACCCACACGAAACGCAGTGCACCTAAGTCTAACAACAAAGCATGGCAACGGCTTTCATTTCCGTCCATTTGACAATGTGCCGATGTATAATGTACAAAGTTAACCAACCAAGATCATTTATTTCAATCAAACTCAAACACAAATCGCTGGAATGCTTTTCAACATACTAGCTAATGAGCTTAACCATTCCGTGCAACTTTGTGAATCAGTCAAGAGCAGCCCTGTACGTCGTCATCGGGGCAGGGAAAGAGGCAACTGGCAAATATGGCCAAGTTAAAAGTGAGCAAGAGATCATTAATATAAATTAAAATGTAATTAGCGGTTGTAAATATGCAAGCCAAAAAAGTTATTAAAAATAACAGCGCAAGCAACTGGAATCGTAAATTGTTTGGATTTTAAAATATAGCACACGGAACGTCTTAGGCATATGTTATTATATGTCCATTGATGGAGGAGCCTTACACTGGTAAGTCTTTCCTTTAGTCTCTAGACTCTACTGAAATTATGATAGAAACATTGAAACTTTATTTGAATTCATATAATAATAGTTTTTCTTCCATTATGTTTGGATATGTTTCTATGTACATAGAAAGAAAAAAGGCCAAAAACTAAATATTAGGAAAAGAAAAATATAAATACGCTGTGAGCATTTTTTTCATGAAAATCTAATTTCTGTGCAAATTTTTGTATTGATGCGTTGGGGGGTATGGGCGTAATAAAGGTCACTGTGTTACGGGGATAGGTGGGGTGAAAAAGGTCAACAATGTTTGGTTTATAAGCCTAACATGAGTCTTTGTATCAAATTTGGTGGCTCTAACATAAATGTAGACCTTAAAAATTCTATAAAAAGTTAAATTCTGTTTATAGGAGGAGGGGTCTAAAAATGGCATGTTGTTGCCTATATCTTTTAAGATTTCTATACGATCTTAATTATTTTCACACCTCGTGTACAGTAACAGTGTGTATAACTATTTAAATTTCAATTGGATAGGTATAATGGTGTGGGTGTTATGCGCGAAAATCTGTCACGGGGGAACGTGGTAAGATACTAACACGGAAAGCCGGATATATCTATATCGACTCGACTATTGCTCCTGATCATTTTTTTCCATGGAACATATGGTCTTCCACTCCTTCTGCTGTCACATACATTGCACATATCTATAATATCTTTTTACACTTTGTGTACAGGGGATACAGAGTTGTTTGTCCTCAGGATTGATTACACTCAAAAACAATGAAATGAAAATCAAAAAAGCGCATCTCATGGTAACATTTTTTTCTTGAACTCTTATAGTCTCTGAGAAACAGAGACCAACACGCACAGACGGACAGACAGACGGATGGACATAACTATATCGACTCGACTATTGGCCCTGATCATTTTTGCCCTGATCTGGGCATATGGTCTGCCACGCCCCCTTCTGCCTGTTACATACATTGCACAAATCTTTACACTTTGGGTACAGGGTATAATACGTATTATAATAGACCAATATTTAAAACATACCATTTCCGGTAAATTTTGTGAGCGATAATTTGATAACCGTTCTATATTAATCGAAATGGTTTCCAGATTTAGAATCAGCAACTCCAAATTTACCGGAAAAGGTATGTTTTACTCCTGGATTTTTGTTTTAATTTTTTTTACGGAAATTCCAAAAAATTCGCTATTGTGGCATTTTTTCTAAGTTTGCTATTTCGCTATTGATTTTGCTCAAATTGGTGTTGTAATGTTCGCAAAGAATCAATATATGGAATTAAAAAATAACACATTAATTTTATACCCTGTACATTTTTTTAATGTTTGATTTAAAGCATTTGGAATAAAAAAAATTCGGTGGAAGGATGCGTTGGTGTAAATAGATTGCAGTCTGTCTATGACCGCTGCCCAGCCCATGATGTTAAAATCATGTTTGGCGATTTTTATGGAAATAATTCAATGAATAAATTCAGCCTTCAGGAGACCACCTCGAACAACGGTCTGAGGCAAATTTAGTCTGTAGTACCAGATTTCAGCATCCCGATTTCCAAAAGGATACATGGCTGTCCCCTGATCAAACTACACGCAATCAGATTGATCATGTTGTGATTGATGGAAGGCATGCATCCAGTGTGCTTGATGTTTGTACGTTCAGAGAGGTCAACGGCTAAGCATAGTGAAGAACGTGCGATCTAGCACACAGCGAAAGGTGGACATCACAAAGCTGCAATCAAAGCAGACTGCTGAAGCCTTTACCGCTCAACTCTCTGAGCAGCTCAATCAACCTCCCCCAGAACCTGATAGCGCCGAGGGAAGCTGGAAGCATATATCTCACTCCTTGAGTTCCACCGCGGAGAACGTCCTTCGATTCCAACGCCCACTGCCGAGGAACCAATAGTACGATCAGGAGTGTCGCCAAGCCACTGCAGTAAAGAACTGATACGCGATCTATGCGAGATCACTATCGGGAAATTATGAAGGAGAGGTGCGTTTTCAGACGAAAAAAAACGTGAGCAGGAAAAGCGTGAGCGAGTGGAGATCGAGATGTGCAGAAGCAGGAGTGACGTATGGAAGTTCTTCCAAAAAGTCAAGAGTCTGCCCGAAAGATTTAGTACCGGAACGTCTTCCTGTAGAGATGCAGACGGAAATCTGGTAGTGGATACACAGGGTGCATTGAGATTATGGAGGGAACACTTCTCTGACTTGCTATCTGGCGACGATGAGGATAATGCCGCCCCCTGACTTCCCGGCATCCCCAATTTTAGACGATGCCGTGGATATACCGCCGCCTGGCTATGACGAAGTCAGGGTCGCAATCAAGCGGCTCACGAACAATAAAGTATCTGGCGCAGATGACCTACCTGCAGAGTTGTTCAAGACTGGCGGAAAGGTGGTAAGGTGCATACACCAGCTCTTTTGCAGAATACGGCTAGATGAGAGCATGCCCGATGATTGGAACCTTGGTGTACTCTGCCCTGGCCTCAAGAAGGGAATTCGCTAACTACCGTAGTATCAGCCTTCTCTCTATTGAATATAACCCAATACGAAGCCATTTCAATTTGAAGCCATTTCAGTGACGAATATCAGAATACTTCGTCTCTCGATTAAACCTTCAGTACTCATAACTCAGTGTGACTTTTTGCCAATCTAGGGTGATTTAAATTGATTGCAGCCAAAGTTCTGGATATACTCACTTGAGAAATCCATCTGAACTTTTATGCGGAGGTCTAAGATAAACCAATTTGACTAGAAACTTTTTTATCCTAAGTAAGATTTGTCTTAAAAAGATTGATGGTCCGAAAACAGTGCAAGCACTTCAGTAAGTAAAGCTCCCCGCATGGTTTTGGAGTTGTACGTAAATGACATATTAATGGGTCCGATGAAATGAGCAGTCTAGGTGCATGGGTCTCTATTTTTGGACTCTAGCTCTTCTTCGGGTAAAATAACAATGGAGATTATATCTTTTGCATGGTATAACATTTTATGAACGATTAGTGGCATGTGGAACCACGACTATTTCCCAAAAATATAATTCTGACGTTTCGGTCGAGTACCGTTCAAATGCGTGCGTATTTATGGGATAGCCAATTCCTATTCAAGTAAGTACTGTGCTTAACACGGATATAATTTAGCACTAATTTCCTTTTGTGTGCTGGCAGAGATATTGATGATTGGATAAATTTGCATCTATCATCCTGGGTAGTATTTGATGAACTAAAAGCCGAATTGTTTCTACATTACATATTCTGGATCCCTTGATCGATGTAACTCATCATGGGGCTAATTTCTATATTGACAAGATCCGCCGTATACTTTCCGTAAGATCGCATTTTCAATTTAGTTGCCTTTATCAATTGATCTTTGGGCTTTCGTTACTGTGTCTTCGAATTTTGTTTTGAACTTGTTGGCGCAGCATCAATATTGAACTCTGCAAAACTAATTTTTTTCAATACAGAGTTTTTTTTACCAACTGCAGCGCACATATTACAATATTTTAATGTAAAATTCGTAAGTTAAGCCAAAGACACTCCAACATTCATATTAGTATTAAATATGGCAAACATGGCTATTTTATCGACTATTTCCTCTGATAATTTTTGGCCATAAAACTTAAGATCTGTTACATAAATCTTTACTTTTTGTGTAGAGAATATGGTTTTACAGGAATGGTACAGAAATGGTTTTAATCAAGAATAAGCTTAGGATTACAATTTTGGGACATTCATCAACAAGCAACAAAACTGAACTATTTCGGTTTGAAAATCGGTTTGATTTGTGATTTCTAATACTGCTTGGTGTAACATTCTTCTATTTATGACTGATTTTTTTCTTGACTGGCCATAATAACCCGATTCTACGTTTCGGCCTGAAGTAGAGCACTCCTCCAGGTGCCTTTTAAAATATTTTAATGGGTGGGGTGCCATTACGCGGTGGTTAGGGTTTTACCATCCACCTTTATCACTCAATATTGACTGTAAAAATAAAAATAATATTAGGTTGTTTATTTCCTAAATGCATAAAATTGACCATAAACTCAATTCACATCATTGAATTGACCACAAACTATGGTAAACACATTTCGCTCTATTTTAGACAGGTTAGAGTATTTACTTTCTTAAAGTTTTCATCAAACCACAGAAATGCCTTCGTAGTGCCCCTATTTGTGACTTTTGAAACTGTTGGTAAGCCTACAATGCACAACAACCACATAAACATTGCCTCCTAATGTTCTGCATGTTAAAACACAATAATACCAGAATATCGCGCTTGTTAGTTATTTCCGCTAACAAAAGTTCAACTAAAAAATATACTGCATATTTTTAGCTTTTGAACAAATTTTTATGCATTTCTTAAGTTTTTTCTTTACGTTTTGCAAGCATTATATTAAGCCAAGTTAACGAGTGGTGGCTGGAATTCAACTTGCTTATTATTATTTGTGCTCATTTCTTCGGGGTGGCCTGCATTGTGGTTATCATACTTTAACAAGTTTTCAAAGAGCATAAAATTTCTTTACACCACAATAAAAATAAAAAATAACTAAAGGGAGAGCTAAAGAGCGAGTGGTGGAGAAAAACTTAGCTAAATGCAACTTGGGCGCAAAATGTTGAAAATGCGTTTTGAAAAGTTTTTTTTATCCTCATCAGCAGTGGAAAATGCTGATGATGCTAACTATTTAAAGCAGCCGCTGCAGGTGCCGGTGCATTGTCCGAGTACCTCCATTTTGTTGCCCAGTCCATGCATTCGTTAATTTCTAGCAACCGCTAAAGAAAGAATAGAAGTCGCTTTCGTCTTAGTTATTCCCTAAAAACGCCCCAAATAACAAGAAAGTCGCCTGTGTCCTTGTTGTTGTTCTTATTGCTTGCTTATACTACAGCCAGCCAACAACGAACTTTGAGCAACGCCATTTTGTTATAAGCATAAGCACAAGTGCGGTAGCGCCATTTTGTTGTTGTGAGCCAAGTAAAATGAATTCATAATTAGATGACACCATCCGTGCGTAAATAATAAATTTCGTTTCTTATGTACTTTTTTTGCTGCTAGTTAGTTAAAATACGCGAATGAGTTTTCTTGAGTTGCTCCCTGCTCTCCACGTTGCAGGCCATAGCTCGGAAAATTGTAAAGAAAAATTTGTGGCGGCACAAGTTTTTTGCCAGATTGGCAAGTTTTATGCTCCGAGCTTGACAGCTTTCAACAAATCCATAAGCGTTGGCCTATGGAATGCTCTAAAATTTAAAGTTGAAACTTAAAAGATGTTTAGGGGAAGCATAAAACTTTAACCAAGAAAAACTGTCAAATTTTTAGTTTAAGGAAGTAAATACAGTAAAATTGTATAAGTTGTCACTTTTTCCAGTTCCATCACAATATTCATTTTAAAGAATAATTGGATATTGTTTTACTCACGAATATAAAAAAAAAGTATCTAAAATGAAAAACTTTATACATTAGCGTTGGCGATTCCGCATATGGCGCCCGGTACACCAAGAACGACTTTTTTTAAATACGTGAATTCCGCTCGCCCACATAGCTGCATTTTCCACATAAGTGTCCGAAATCTATTTTTCGCTGCTTAGAAATATGAAAATGGTCTAACTTTTGTCTCGTAGCTGCATTCCACTTAAGATTACAATTACAGCCTCTAAAACCCTATTATAAAGCAATGCCAAATTCATCTGAAAGGTGAACCTTCAAAATGTTGAAAAGAAGGATGACATTGTTATTCATCTGCGACTCCATGGCTATGATTATGGAACTCTGCTGTTAACAAGGCTAAGCTGTTGTTTTCGAAGAAGTACATTTAAAAAACCTTTTGTCAGTCTAAAAATCATCTATATTTTAACAGCGTTGTCATATTATGCAAACCAAAAATTCATGGATGATGAAATTTCTTTAATGAGGAATTTAGCAAAGCTTAACGCAAGTGTTATAGTTTACGGTAACGTAATGTAATTACAATTTGAATAGCATCAACGAATCGTTTCTACAACTGCTAAAGTAGTTGAAGGATCAAGCTTTGGATTTGTATATTACATTCCGGGAATCAAATAAATTTTCTGTACTATTTTTGGCTACTGACAAAAAGTGCCCGGCTTAGCCCCAGTCTCCCAGTCAACTACGAAATTATTTTTTGTTATTTCATTTAAGCGCTCGTTTTACATTATTCTTCTCTTAACTGGCCATAACAACACGTTACCGGGTTACGGCACACCCTGGCACCCTATTGAAAAAGAATCTGCCAGGGTGGTTTGGTTGTTAATGGGACTAAGACAAAGTATACGTTTTCTTCGAGTAGAGAGACACATTGGTTGGATTCTCAAATTGATGTTGAAAACTATACTTTTGATGTTGTTAAGGACTTCGTGTACTTGGCACCACCTTCATGATGAAAAACGATGTCAGCATGGGGATCAAGCGGAGAATAACTCTTGCCAATAGATTTTTGGCTTTGGTCTCTGTAGGCAAATGAGTAGTTAAGACCTCTCCCGCCAGACGAAACTAACAATCTACAAGACGCTTATCCTTTCCGTTTTGCGGTATGGCGCTGAAGCATGGGTGATGACGCGGTCTGATGAAAATGCCCTTGGAGTGTTTGAGCGGAAAGTACTAGTAAAGATGGAACGATGAACTCTATGAGGTCTACGACGACACTGACTCATATAGTTAGGCGAATTAAGATCGAGCGGCTAGGTCATGTTATGCGTATGGAGGCGGTGGGAAGGACCCGGTAGTGAGCACACTAGCTACCTTTGGAACCAATTGGAGCAGGCACGCGCAAAGCAGAGACGCATATTTGCATCAGGCCGTAACCTGGTAACGGGTTGTTATGGCCATTTAAGAAGAAGATATTAGTTTTATGAATTTATAATTAAAGACAGAAATCAGACCGGAACCGAAACTGTTAACTGAAATGAATCGATTAAAAGCATTTTTCCTTGCCGATTTTCACATTTTCGTCTTAAAATTGGGTCGTCACTTTTTGCCCATACAAATTTCACTGAAATGGTTGTTGCCTTTACTAAATAGAAAAAAGTAACAACAGTCAAACCTGCAAAGTTGACCACCCTCATAAGTTGGACACTTTTTAGCTAAACCAAAATATATTAGTGCAAAAACTCAAAGTTCCTAACTTGTACCTACATATCCTGTAAGTTGGATACTTTTGAGCGATTTTTTAATTTTGTCAATGCAATTCAAACTGGAAGAGTTGGCCATCTTAAAAATAAATTTATATTGGGTAAAGTGAATGCAGCCTACAACTTTGCAATGTTTTATGTATGATAGTACCAGAGAGCATGAAGTGTACTTATGAGGCTGTTTGTGATGCTATCTCTCTCAGATCGACTTACTCGTAGGCAATATTGAGAAACAGAAAGAAAAAAAATTAAAGAAACAACATAAAATGAAAATAAAAATGGCAACCTAATAAGTTGGCAACCTGCATATGTTGGACAAAAAGGCTTGACTGTAGTTCATTCGATTTTTATTTGTGAAGCTTTTGCCTATCGGAGCGATTTTGCTGCCAGAACATTTAATTAATTAAAATAACGAATATTTATATCACACTAGTGTTCGCCTTGTCGTCGACATTCGAGGACTTTATACACGCTCTCATAACAGCTAATTCGAAGAGGATTATAGTTAGCACACACAATGTTTGCGTGTACAATGTATTTTGTTATTGTTTTTTCGAACGTATACAGTACTTTTTTCACTTGAAATAAATTTTTACCTGACTAAAACACAACGTATCCAAGTGAAACTTATATTCTGCAAACCACAAGAAGTTTATCTTTCAAATGTTATAGGTTTCACCTGAAAACGTTGCGTTATTCAGAGGCAATCGGTACCACAGTGAATTTGTGCTTAGCGTATTCACATTAACTAGTATTCGCTTTGTTGTCGACATTCGACGGCTTAATACACGCTCTCATAACAGCACATTATGAATAGGAGAGAAGAAAATAACAACGTTTGTGTGTACAATGTAGTTTGTTGTTGTTTTTTATCTAACAGTACATTTTTTACTTCAAATCAATTTTTACCAGACTAAAAAGCAGCGTATCCAAGTGAAATTTATATTCTGCATACCGCAATCATTTTATAATTCGGATTGTATAGGTTTCACCTGAAAATGTTGCGTTATTGCGAAATAATCGGTACCACACTGAATTTTTGCTTAGAGTATTTATATATATATATATAAATATACATATATATGTATATATGTATATTTACAAAGTTAAATAACCATATTATGTATTCGTATATTGTTTGAATTATAAAAATGCTAAAATTTTAAATTAATTACGCTTGCTGCGTATACATGAATCAGCTGTTCAACGGATGTGAAACTATTTAAGTGCGATGGCGAAAGCGACAAATTGCATAAAGAATGCCAAAAAGGCGATAGTGCTAAAGGCTATAAAACTCGATACCAGAACCGGAGCCAAAATCGAAATTTTATATTCTTAAGCAGTGTTTAAAATTGCTCCTGCACCGTAGCAGGAGTCGTACAATAATTGCTCCTGCTCTTGCTCCTGCTCCTGACAGTTCGGTAGCAGAGGCAGAATTTTTGCTACTGCTACCGAACTATCGGTAGCAAAATTTATTGCTCCCGCTCCTGATACTTCGGAGCAGTAGCAGAAGCCGAAGTCAAAAACCGGTAGATAAGAAATTGCGGAGCGCTTCACGAAGTCTAGAAGCAGCTACCGAACGCGCTAAGAGCCGAATGTAGCAGAATTTTTCTCTGCCAACGTTTGCTTCTAGTCAGATATTCGCTGTAGCATTTGAAATATGATTTACTCCTCGCCGTGAAAAACTGCTCCTCGCCTTGCTCCTTGAATTTTTTGATTTGCTACCAGCTGCTTCGGGAGTAATTTTTTCATTTGCTACCTGCTGCTCCGGTAGTCATTTTTTGTATAGGCTGAAATTGCTTCTGAGTGTAATTTTTGTTGCGTAGCAGCTATTTGCTTTGCTGCTGTGTGCATGTTGTTATTTAGGTTAGGTAGGTTGGAAATCTACCGCTAGAAAGCTCGTGCTCGCTTAGATCTGCTGTTTGTGCTTAGCTGCATGTTATCTGGTTATTTGATCTGCTGGGCAGTTTCAGTTTTGATATGCAGACAGAAGCATCGAGTTGGAATGTATTAAACTAAGCGTGCGCGGAGCACATGTTGTAAGTTTTATTTTAAGTTGAACTTGTTATTAATTATTAATAATTAAAAATAGTTTCAAATTTGCAAAGAACGTCAGGATTAGCTTAAATTTGAATTAGCGGATCTTTAAAAATAATGCAATTTCACAGATGAGTATTCTTTTTAGTTGCTGATCAAGTTCATTATGAATACTTTTGTAATCACTGTTAAAAAAAAGTTCAGTTAAAATAGTTAATGATATCAAGTTTTCGAATATAAAATGCTTTTGTCTGGTATGCCGATAAAAAAATCTGGGTACCAACCGAACACTAAATAAACCTAGAGTCAAAGGCAGAACCTTTCACCGAAACTTAAATTTCTTAAAAAAATACTTTACGATTTGACTTTCAGCTTACAAGAACAGAATATCTCTTTCAATGGCACATATAGTATACAGGGTATTTGGGGTACACCCTTACAAAAACACAGTGTTTCCATGGATCGTTCCCATTTTAATGTTATATTTCCTTTTTTTCGTCCGTCTGTTTCGCCAACTAGCACAGCCTCAATCAGCGCGCCCCCATCTTCCCGATTTTGGCTGCTGTTTCCACTGCTTGGAGCTTCTCTTCTTTGCAAAGCTCTGTTCTGTTTGTTTCTTTATCACGCATTTACCAAGTGCCAAAGTTTTCTCGTTATAAGTTTTGTAGCCTTTGTGTGTCTCTTGGCTGAGCTCACAGCGAAAAACTTTCGATATTTCTTTAAAGTTTATGGGAGCGCGAATCGCGGCTTGATGGCCCCAGTAACAGCGCCGCCCCGAACTATGGCTTCACTTGCGAGACCAATCGAAAAAAGGGCTTCCCCATGCGCCCGGCTTGCAACACGTTCATGAAACTTCACAAACAAAAAATTATATTATTTTATTGTTGTTTGGTTGGCGTGCTCTGCTACCGACTGAAAATCAGCACAACTTTATCCTTAACACTTTTTTTGTTGCATTCCTGCCGGCGCATTATCCTGCTGAAAGTTTGCTGCGCAAATAAGTTGAAGCCTTGCTGTTTGTTGCCTATTCCCTGCCTGCCCTGCTCCTCCCACAGCGGAAGTCTTGCGCACTTGCAGCTCGGCTATAACTTTAGTTCTATTTGCTGCGCCATTTTGCAGGACGTTTTACGTTTGTGTATTTATGTTTGTTTGTTAGCCGTAATGCGTGCATAGGAATATGCGTTAGTATCAACGTGTGCCGCGTTCAGATAAGCAAAACTATTTGCATACTCACATAGAACTACAAAGTGCACTTTAAATTCTTGCAAATGAGTAGCTCAGCTCCATGCAGCTGGACTTTTTGCTCTTTTGCTAAGTTTATTTTTTATAGCTTCTCGTAGAAAGAGCTTAACAAATCGTCTTTTATACCATGTACACATAGTGTCAAGGGTATTATGGACTTTTGCAACGTATGCCTCAGTCAGACGAAGGTGTGGAAGACTATAAGTTGCTTACACTTAAAAAAAAATGTGTTGCCGACAGGGACCGTAAATCAAAGCGTTCGGTCGAATGCGCTTGTCGGTTTGTCTCTCCCAAGTGCTAGACCTAAGGCTTATTTATTGGAAAAATCTAACAGCGATAGTGCTCTGTGCTATCGGACAAACTCTCTCATCCTTCCTCTTTGATAGCCGCAGCAGAATGTTACGCTAATTGGAGGAAAATGGAGAGAAGAAAAGGAGGAGCCTTACGGCCTAATTGCTTAGCTGAATTACGAATAATCATGAGACAAAAAGGAGGATCATCTTCATCATCATCACAACAAAACTGTTGTGGTGGTAGCTAGTACTGTTGTCCTCTTTGCAGTTAATGCAGCAGCTTAAGTTTTTGCATGTTTCCATTCCTTCGGGGTCCAAATGTCAGGGTTACTGCAGTTAAGGCAATTTTTTTTGCTTCTACATGCTTTGGTGGGGTGACCAAGTCTGCCGCAGGTAAGGCATCTTGTTGGTGAAGGGATGTAAGGTCAAATTATGACTTTTTGGTAGCCGACTAACATATTAGCTGGTAAATTCGGTGTGCCGAAAATGAGGATCGTTAGTCCAGTTTCGATCAGATTGACGACGTCTTTTTACAAAATTTTTTTGCATTCGTGAACATTTTGTTATTTTAACTCACTTGTAATTTCTTCTTCGGTTATGCCCCTGAGGTTGTTGCAGTATATAACACCTTTTGAATTGTTGAGTGAGTAGTGTTCGGATACTTCAACTTTTATTGTGTTGCTTAGTGAAGTTAAGCTAATCAGTTTAGCGGCCTGGGCAAAGCTTTTAGTTTTAATAAGTATTTTTCCATTACGTCAAGGTTTGCATTCGCTTACTTCGCCGTCGCACACATTGTCTATTACTTTTTTGATGAGAAATGGTGATACGTTTGTTAGTGTATCATTGCTGTCTTTTCTTGTCATTATTAGAAATTTGGGACCGCTTGTTAGGTTATTTTGTAGACTTGTTTTGTCTATGGTAAATTGTAACTGATTAGGAGTTTTATTACGCTCGGGAGGGGGATCGGGAGGTTGTGCCATGGTTGTTGTTATCTCAGCTAAATGTTTAGCTGATTTTGTTGTTGCACTTACGGCGTGAATTCCAAATGTTCTCACGTATGCAACTGTAATTTTTTCTTTATTCTGTTTTGATTAATTATATTTGTATTTCAAATTGATGTTGGTGTTGATAGAGTTTAAAGACTCCGCGAATTATTTAGGCACGTCTGCTCTCGATGAGAGTAGGTTAGTGACTGGTTTTTCTCAATAGCAAATAATAATACTTACATATTTAATTTTTTTTATATAAAAACACTAAATAACACTAATTCTTACAAAATAAACTAATGTTAATAACATATTGGGTTGTCATTATGTCCATCGACTAATTTCTGCCTGCGGGGCAATGAGCCCACCCTACTGTTAAGAACGGACAACTCCATTTTGTTCCATACCGGTGCGATGGCACGGATGCCTTCTCCTTAAAGCAGTTTTTAAGTTTCATAGTGCTAAAATTGTACATAAAGTATCTCCCAGACATCCTCAATTGAATTACGGCTCGGAATCATACTAGGCCGCGACAGGAATCATGGTTTGGAGCGTAGTTTTGCTCTTACATATATCCAGTTGTGGCCAGGGAAAACGTCTCTAAATGGGACTAGCTGACTTTTAAATAACTTATAATATGCCAGTGAAGAAATTCGACCCGGGACACTCATATTGGGTGGTTGGACATAGCACTTAGCATAGCCTATACAAAAAGGGATTTTCCGCCATTGTCTAGTTTAAAAAGGATATCCTAACGCTTGTAATTTTTTATAAGAGCCATCTGAACCATTCAAGTTCCACTTTATTCCATCTTAATTAAACTTTTTTCATTGCTAAATATAACGATTCCAAATCCCACGATCTAAAACTTGTATTTTTCATACACTGTAATTCGATCACTATACCCTGTACACAAAGTGTAAAAGGTTATTATAAATTTGTCCAATGTATGTAACAGGTAGTAGGAGGCGTGGCAGACCATATTTTCCATGGGCAAAAATGTTCAGGAGCAATAGCCGAGTCGATATAGCCATGTCCGTCTGTCCATCCAAGTAACGTGTTTCTCAAAAACTATAAGAGTTAGAGCAAAAAACCAACAGATGCGCATTTTCCCGGGAAAGAGCAGGTTTATCGATTTATGTCGATATCTAACACCCTTCCCCCGTGAGAAATACTGGCGGTTTACAGCCACACCATAAAAGCTATCTGATTGGCACAGCCATGCACTTTTATTGTACATATGTTGTGTAGAAATTATCAAAATCGGATAGAAACTTTAAAAGTTATAAGTAATAATGTGGCAATTTTGACCCCTCCTCCTATAAACTGCAACAAAATTTCACTTTTATAGCAATGTTAAGGTTAACCAAGTTTGGTACAAAGACTCATGTTAAGCTTATAAACGAAACAATGTTGACATTTTGCCGAATCAAACCCCCATCCGCCTCAGTCCAATAACCTTAGTTACGCCCATACCCTTCATTGCTTCTGAAGTCGAATTCGAAGTAGAAGTAGAAGTAATTTCTGATAAGTTTCCAACTGTTAAACCAAAGTGTGTTAACCAATTTAAAGTAAAATACGCTGAAACAAAATGACCGCAACTGCTCATTCGCACTATTTGGCCTTAATGGATCTTCATGGCCGGAGGTCAGGCGAAAGCGGATACGAGCTTCACGTGCCCATATGTCACATGCTTTAGCTCTGGCATATGGTAAACAATTATATAAATTGCGTTTATTTAATGCATTAATTTTCCCAAACAATGCAACATCATATGTTCATATGCACACATATATTTGAATGTATGTATATGTGTGCATATAGTGTGTATGTGGATGTAATTTGAACAATTAATATGCAATAAAAGATAAATAAATGTAATGGCGGTATTCAGTTTTCACAGCCACTGTAGAGGCTGCATGAAAACTATTGAGATAATCGTTCTAAAAAGATTTATAGGCTAAGCAGGAACTAATTTTCAAGGTCATTAGAATGGGCAAATAGACAATCAAACACGTGCGTGCACACACACACACACGCACTCGCATCAATACATACACGGGCATGAGAACGCATCCTTTTGTTGTAAATGTTTATGATAATGACAACCATGGTTGACTGGCTATTGTTGTTGTTACTGCTCGAGCGTAACCCATAAATACGCATAATCAAAACAATTGCACATACGACGATACAAGCAGACAGACCGACAGACAGACAGGCATTAGGACGACTGACTGAAGAAGAGGCGGCTGGGAGGAACCACTCTTATTTGGCTTTCAACGCCCCACAGTCACAAACTATAAGTAGTCAATGTCCACGTCCCAGTGGGCCGGCATGTCCACAGAGTGTCCTTTTGGCAGGCGTGCACCAAATGGCATAACTTCCGTTTTTGTTTTGTCAAATGCCGTCGCGCTTTTGGTCGTTGCTGAAATTACGGAAATTATCAATAAATATACGGGGCTAGCAATGCTGGCATAACTGAAAATACAAAACTCCCGTTTGGACTCAAGCCCCAAGTCAGCAAAACGTCCAGTGACAATTTATGTATGGCAAATTTTTGCATTGATTTTTATGCGCCATTTTGTATTGTTGTTGTTTGTTGCCGATGTCGTTATTGTTGCTGCGATGCGGAAGCATCATTATCATAAATTATCATTTTGTAGGAATTGCATCCGTTGATATTTTTTTCTTGTGGACTAGCTATAACAACAATAATTTCAATTGCCATTGCATTGCGGCCATATCCTGTTCACCGTTGTTGCTAGTTTGTTTAATTTAACGCCGATATAGTTTTATACCCTGTACCCTTGGGTTTAATGGTACATATTATAGATTTAGCGATGGCAGACTTGGTCAAACTTTACTCGCTCCTCTCAAGGCATCTTTATCTGCTAAACTGAAGATGAACGTGAATTATTTTTATGATTCCAAGTGCACTCACGCTCACTAATACGTGCCTAAATCTGAGTAGTAGAAAAATTTTTTTTTCGAAATTAGCTGTAAATAGTTGTAAATATAGTACTATATTTTAATTTCAAAACATTTTCCATTAGGCATTTGGAAACCAATATAACCGAAGTCTTGCAGAATGTTAGCCAACTGCAACAGCTCTGAATCTGACAGTCACGTAACTTAACTGCAGCCAATGAATCAGCACAGGTCCAAACTCACACATATTTAGTTACAACTCTGGGAGGACGGAACGTGATTGAGGTTGTCACTCACACAGCTGAACGCTGCTTTTGTGTTCGCTGGCGATTTATTTGCGACACCTTGCCATATTTGTAATGCCAATATCTCTGCCTGGTATTATTGAGAGTCTGTTGAGCGCAGCCTTGCATACCAGCACGTCAACCATAATATAACAAAATGGGCAACTGTTGAGTCACATAAGAAAACAAATGCATCTATAATATATGGATGCGGTGAATGTATGCAAGCATATTAAAATGTAGTATTACACTATCGAGAACCAAGTGTATATAGAGTACAAACTCTATTAAGAAAGAAATATCCAAATTTTCCGATTTTTGTTATTATAATCGCATCACACACGTATAGATTGCCACAGCCATTACCGCCATTAGAACTCCCAGCAAAGCTTTTGCTATCACAAGGATTGAGTAGGTAAGTCTAAGGATCACGAAAAAACACACTAGGTCTAACATAGATTAAGATTGGAAATCTAAAAAAAAGGAAGACACTTTTGAAATGAGAAAATTAAAACAGAGTGTGCTGACATAGAGGTGCCCTATTTGCACAATCTTCGTAAAGAATATACACGTTACTCATGCTGAGTGTATCACTTCCCAAAATGCATATTCATGACCTTGCACAGGAATGACACTGACAAAGAAAGTGTTCTGTGGAGTCGGCTTCTTCAAGACCAACCCATCCGTATATTGACCCGTGATTAATCCAATAAGGGTTCGCATATCTTTCCTCTTCTGACGAACAAGACATCTGGAGGCCTTTGGATTGAGTTTGTTACATATTTTGTCTTTGTGGACCGCTGTCCAACCAATTTTGTCGCGCAGACCTCTGTGTCAAGGAACCCAGTATTGACTGACTTTTTTATGATGTGGAGTCATGTTGACGCTGGTCTTTACTTTCACTGGAACCGTCTGTGTTGAAGACAAGGTTTTTCCCCCTTTTTCCCCCCTGGATCCTTCCAGAACTCTCGTGTATTGAATACCACATAGTCTCTGCGGCCAAACTTTACATTTGGCTCAACTCTATCAGCAGGCATTGAGAAAAGCGGGCACTGTTTCCTTAGCTTGCTACCTATTAGTATGTGACCAAATCCCAGTTCGCTCATCCAGGCTACATTATTATTGAGTCTGCTAGCCGCTTTCATATCCTCTTGTCGTACAAAGACGTCTAGAGGATTTCGATTTAACAGTGTGTTAAGCGCATTGTGGTACTCATAGCACATGTGATCCCTCGAGAGAGCTATCACGATAGTGCATTTGTTAATGGGTCATAATCTCATGACATACTAATATGAATATCCAGTGTCAGCACAGCTTGTTAGTAATAGAAAGAAACTCATATGGGGTCATAAACTCATGACATACTAATATGAATATCCAGTGTCAGCACAGCTTGTTAGTAATAGAAAGAAACTAAAGAAGCAGATCACCTCATAGAGTATATAAGCCTAACAAAGTGACAAGATTTGCCACAAGCAGTGGAATTTATATACTTTGTTGGTAGACTTTATATTTCAATTCAATAAATCTTGGATTCGATTAGTATTTAAAATTTTGGTTTTATACATTTATCAAAGCTATAATATTTACTATATACGTTTTTGAAAGTTATATCACAAACTAAAGTTTTTGAATAGTACGGCCTATTGTGATGCATAGTGGACCCCACCGACAACTGCAGCCACAAAAATGCCAAGCTGACTCCTGTTTTGTGGTCATGAAATTAAGGCCTATTTCAAATTAGGAAAAAAAATGGAGACGAAGCCATACGGGGCATAAATGGAAAATTGTTTGTCACATAAGCCAGCGACCAACAAACATGTATACACACAATCCGGGTAAGGATACCTCAACGCCAAATTTCTTTGAAGTTGCACAATAAGTGTATCCAGTGGGAGGGTAGTTTGTCTCCAAGGAAATAAAAAGTAATAATAAAATCAATCTGTGGCTGCAGCTTCTGTTTTTTGTTGTCCCAGCAAAGAGCTTTATAAAATAAATACCATGAGCTGAGCAGCTCAATAAAAATTGAGTCCAGGACAATAACACAAAAAGGACATGTTTAAAAATACATATATAGTCAACTTAATGAAATAAAATAAAAGAAAATCGTTTGCTACGTGCCAAATTGAATTGGAGAAAAAAATGGCTGGAAAATCCAATCAAACAAATGCCCCAAAATGGAGCAAAAGGAAGCCACTCTTGAACAACACCACCTGTCGCGCGTTTTGCTGCTTAATTTTAATTGAAAAAGCACCTCGGACACAATCCTAAAAAAAAAAAATAAAACCTCTTTTCTGTTTCTCTTTTTCATCATAATTATAAACGATTAAAATCTGTGAATATTTTATTAAATTCTATAAATCAAAGCCAACCCGACTTTGGCCGATTCTCTTGACAATTATAAATTATGGGTCGGCTGCCTTACCAGCCATCAAGGGTAAATTATTAAACCTCAAAATGTCACCAGGTCTTGCGGGCGGTGGCTCAATATATAGTTTGCATTTGGTTAATCATTAACGATAACAATGGATTCTTTAAAAAAAATTGTATGGTATAATTATTGTTGCAACCACCAACTCAGCACATTACATTGTATGCGGTTGATAATTGCTGAAAGATTATGTGCAACTTGACAATCCAGCGAACCGTTAACAGGTTGTTAGGGTAACCTGTGGATAAAAAAAGATGATCCAACCACAATTCCACTTTATATGGCCAATTAGTTGATGGAAGTAGCGTTTTTAACTGAACCCCCGAACTTATGTTGCGTAGCCATTGATAAAGCGCACCCAATTTGAAGTTCTATTCTTCGTTTCAAAAATTTAGCGGTGAAACCTAAAAAATTATACTTATTATTAGTCAATACAAAACTACTTAGAGCTTGGTAGACTATAGCATACCAAAAAAAAAAAAAAAATTACCACTCGTATAAGCTTAAAGTAAAGTAGACCTGCCAGCAACCAACGACATTTAAAATCCCCACGAGATTTGTCTGTGCCGCAGCTTAAAACTATGGAGCGCAATGCCACCTGCCAATAGATCGTCGATAACAAGCAGCCCCAGTAGCCCCCGACCTGGTCATAAAGCACAAAAATAATCAACTTTAAATCTAACGATTTACAATGACTTTGTCGGCAGGCAAAGCGGATTTTGAAACACATTTACAGGCGGCTTAACGTGCGTGCCAATGTCGCCGCCCAGGACTCAGGGTTGTATTTTCGATTGAAACCCAGTACATGGGTACAGATAAGCTACAAAAATTTGCATACATCAAAGAGTTGTTACCCAAACGAGCAGCGACAAAAAACAAACCCCACAGTGCAGCCATGTAACATACGAGTTTACTACCATTCAACCCTCATACCAAGTAAAAACTTGACATTTTGCACTTGGTCAAATATGGGCAGGGAAATTGTAGCAGGCGGCGGTGTCTAAAAAGTAGAGAGCAACAACTTATGGCGACATCGATAGTCCAAATACTTGCTACAAAAACATGAGAAACCACTCGACAAGCTGTTGGCATACATAAGAACGAAGAAAGGCACTTGAAAGTATGCTACAGTTGCCGGCAAAAGTCTGCTCACGCACAGTCTCATCCCGCTGGCCTACAAAAGTTTTGCAGACAGACCGAAGCAGGGCACATTTTGCCTTCCATTTGTCTTCAACGCTTATTTTGGGTTTTTTTTTTTTTGCTTTTACGATGTGGTCCGAAAAAACAAAATTAACGAGAATTTCGTACTGGCCAAAGTTTGTTTGTCTGTTTTTTATCTCTTACAATTAGATGCGTTGACGGTGATTTTTCTTATTGCTTTTCTCAATTTGTTCCCCTTTGGCTGCCTTTTCGGTTGATAAATACAATTTTAGTGGGTCTCTGTTATCAGTGAAGGGAAATCGTTTTGGAGAACAAGAAAACAAATAACACACATGGGACTTGCTTTTGGCTTACTTTCAACCTAGAATTGGTGGTCAGTTTTATCATATTGAAGATATGATATGTATATATTTTTGTAAAGTAAGTAATTTTAAAAGACATTTATGAATCAATCTTCACTGTGAAAAAAGCATTGCGTTTTCATAAAACGAAAAAAGAAAAACCATTGTCAATAAAGATATTTCATATCACATTTATTTAAAGGGTAGTAATAACACTCAACTAAAAAACCGCTGCTCATAAACAAAATGAAAAAAATTGGGCGTTTCCGTTAAGCACAATAGCTGTCAAATATCAATATGCCACAAGAAAAATATTGCATAAAATAAATAAATGTACGAAACCATAATAAAATCAAGAGCAATAAACAAAAATTACTGCTCTTGCCCCAAAAGTAATGTACTAAGGAATTGGATACGTAACAGAAAATTATGTAACGGTAAACACACAGATATATACATATACACATAATTGAATTTCTTTATTTCGGCAAAAGATTCATAGCCCGTATATTTAAATGAGCACAAAATGACACAGGATAGAGGCCATCAAATCATAAGGTCAAGTTCAGAAACCATGGTCAAATAATTACGCATAATTAGACATAAGCAATACCATAGAAAGGAAGAAATTAGGAAAAATATTTACCACTATTTGGTCGTGTTGTGTGCCCGCATCGAACCTGGAAGACATGGCGACAACTCATTGTTAAAGGCAGACCCTGCCCCTTACGTATTGAAAATAGTTTTCCTTCAATTAAACTAGGCAATTTTACATAGGCTGCCTTTGATTAATTTGATTTCCAATGTCTCCTTGCGGCATTAACCGCAATTAAAGCAAAAATGACAGATTGCTGCAATGACCAAGCGCACGACCCTCACTACTTATTTCGTACACTTCCCGGACCACATGGGCCCCCTCATATGCATAATACAAATGATGTTCGTTAGGTTTGCCCGTGCTTGGCCCGAGGGTTGAATCGTTGCATTGTGCGTTTATGTGAATGTAATAAATTTAATGATTGTTAATCTTCCATAATTTGCCATGAGAAAATACACAGCTATTGGCAGTTGCTTGTTTGTTATGGATAGTTTGAATGTTTATTTATGTTGTGGTTACGGTAAGCAGATATTTCGTGGTTCTTGGCGACCATTACTGAATAACTTTGCAGGTGCGGAATAACTGGGAAAATATAGCTAGTTGAAAAATTTACCACAAATCAAATTAAAGTAATTTTTTCAAGAATAAATTTATATCCTTTGGACATTTGTCTTTTCTTTATGGATAGAATAATACTTTTTATACCCTGTACACAAAGTGTAAAAGTTACCAAAAGATGCGCATTTTCCCGAAATAGAGCAAGTCGATATCTTACCCCCTTCCCTCGTGACACATTTTCGCGGTCTGCAGCCGCTCCGTTGAATCTATCAACTCGAAACTTGAGAGGCTTGCGTCGTGTTTATGTGCATCTATCTTTTAAAAATGATCGAAATCGGATAAATACATCAAAAGTTATAGTCAAAAATATGCTAATTCTAATGCTCCGTTTTGTATACGATGAAAGAAGAACTGACTAGACTATAAAAAAGTAGCATGTTTTTGAAAAAGAACATAGAAACAGAATCCCTAACTTCTTACTACCTTCTTCTGCGCAGGTCTACCGTCAGTTTTGTGTGCATTTATTCTGATTTTTCTTTCTTTAATATATTGAGGCGTGTGGCAGCAATTAAGGTAAATATATTGCGGGGCAAGGGGGACTTCTATTGGAAAAATGTGAACACAGTTTTAATGATTAGGATCACACGAGTCTCCACACCTAGTTTCGTAACTCTAACTCACATATATTCATATCTACATGTAATGGAAAGTGGCAGTTTATAGGCGAAGATGGATGAAATCAGCACATTTTTGACTATGAATTTTGATGTATTTTTCCAAATTTAATAATTTTTATAACGGAGATGCACATAGTCACGACGCAAACTTCTGCTAAGTTTCAAGTTGATAGATTCAACGGCGTCGTTGTAAGCCGTAAAAGTCTGCTGGGAGAAAACAGGGATAGATAGCAAAAACTTCATCTTTCTTGGTATTACTCGTTACTTTTGGTAAATTTTTGTGTCTCTAGCTCTTATGGTCTCGGAGATCTATCAACTCATACAGACAGACGGACGGAAGGACAGACAGACATGGTCCAATCGCTACCCGAGTCAATGATAAGACTTTTTGTCCATGGAACTAATAGTATGCCACGCCTCCTTCTGCCTGTTACATACACTGCACAAATCTATAATACCTTTTTACACTTTGTGTAAAGTATGTTGGGTTGCACTTTAAAGCCTTTGGAATGAAGACTGTTACCTTATGTTTCTCAAATAGTATAAAGAAGATAGAACCTTGGATGCCCTTTTCGATGTTTTGCGAATGAAGCAAATAGAAGGATTGTATAGACCAATGAACATCATGTTCGACAAGCCATACCAATATCTTTATCGATTCGAATTTGGGTACCTTAACCGGCAGACACTGTGACGGATTCTTAAGCATTCAAAATTGGATTAGCTCAGGTAACAAGATCGTTGAACGTAAATCCAATTAAATGTCTCCATTCCGGGGCTCCAGAGAGCTCCGCTTATTTTTATGTTAGCTACAAAAATTAATGTTTTAATTAAAGCTGTACCTCGAATTTAAAAATGGGCCGAAATCGCTTAAAGCGTTTAAAATTACATCTTGTTGGAAAGCTTCTCGTACAAAACCCCAACAACTTTTTTAAACCAACCTTATATGTACATAAAAACATTGTATATAGCACGTGTTCTTTTTAAGGTGTTGTGTGTGTATGTGACTGTTCATCTCTTACTGCAATGCTTACACGTACGCGTGGATAATTTTGTTGGAAGACCTTTGACCGCGCTATGAATCAATCTTGCGACATACATAGTACATACAAATGCCTCCAAAAGCGGAAGAACCCCGTGTCCACACACAATACCGTACAGGCTTTTCCCTTCCATTGCTGCCCTTGTACTGAATACGAAAATGACATTTCCAATAACTGTTTCGTTATACTGACATTGATGGTTATTTTTTTTATGATGGGAAATTAATTTTTATATACATGTGAGTGTGCAATGTTTGTATAAAAATCGTTTGACTTGCACAATGAACGCTGTAAAAAATTTGACCTTCTCGGTCCCTCGGTCATAAGAGTAGTCTTGAAAGCTGGCTGCCAGCAAACGCACACAGAGTTTGGCGCTCTTTTTCAAACAAAATGGAGCGCGATAAACATGTTTTGGGGTTGCTCGCTGTTGTTTGGGGCGCAAGGGAGGCAAACTATTAGCGTTTAGTGCGCATGTTTGAGAAAAAACCTCAAGGACTCAACAAACAGTAGCACCAACATCAGGAAAAACAGCACAACGAAACACTTGAAAGTGGTTGCAACCCTGTTGTAACTTCGTCAACGATTGCTTTTTTTTGTGCCATTTGTATTGGTATTTTCAGCGCGTGCTCCAATAAGAACAAAAGCATATCATATTTTTTTTTTGGCGCAGCCATTTCCTGTGCTTCACAAGCAGACGCAACAAATAAATAAACAAAACAAAAGACAGACAAACGAACAAAAAACAAACCGCTATTGAAACGGAATACGATTTGGTTAAAAAAAGTTTTTAAAGAGTTTGGGGCGCTTCATTTGGCGTTGGGGCACTAGCAAATTAAGAAGGGAAATATTTATTTTCCTGCTCGAGATTAGCGTAAAATTGGACAAATTTTGAGTAATTGTGGCAAAGTTAAAGGCCTGTAATGCAGAGAGTATGATATGTTTTTTTTCATCATTCGTTTTACCACCTGGTTTTTACTGCTCACAGATTTTTCTAATATTTCTATTTATTTAAAAGCGATTTATAAACCGAATATGTCATTGAATTTATAATATTCGGGGGTATGCCAGCAATCTCTTTCAACCTAATTTCAACCCAAAGCAATGTTTCGGAGTGCCATATATATTTTTATACCGAATTTCAATCAAAACGCAATTCGTCAATGTGCCAGAAGTACCTTTGAGGGAATGGTAAATCTAAAAAGTAGGTATCTGTTCGGAGGTTTTTTTAAGAAAATGCAAATGAATCTTTATGCAAAACCGTCTAGAGATTTCTGGTACACCCCTGATTCGGTCATGTTTGAAATCGGTTTATAAAAATTATGTTTAATTTTTTAAAGAATAGCGAATTAATTTTGGAATAAATCTGAGCGATTGAGAGTGAGAATGTATGTCTTGCATTATAATATCAGATAACTGATTCAATTAAGTTTACTTATTATATAGCGATGCAAAGTCAAAGGAAATCAAAAAATTGGCTACTTTTGCCGTTAGTTGATTGCTGACTTCAGCTTTTTTCAGCATTGAAACAATTTAATATATTTTTATATCCTTAAAAGATTTTAACACAACTTTTCAGTAAACATACCCCAAAAAAGATGAAACTAAAAACAAAACATTCAAATTTGATATATGTGATTTAAATTTGAAAATTGGAAAACAAGAAAAAATTGTGCTAGATACAGCAATCAATTAAAATTAATTACAAAAATGATCGACGAATTTTTTACCAAGTCGATGTTGAATAACTTCACTCCTTCAACTTTAATTCCTAGATGTGGTAAACTGTGTTGAAGTTATTTTCGTGCTTGTATAAAAAAAAATGCATCTTCGATAGCCAAAACAATGTAATCTAGTATAATTATTGCATAACAACTATTTATTTTCTACAAAGATGTGACATTTTATTTCAAATTTTTCGCATTTATTCGATTTTTCAAATTGAGAAAAATCAAAGAGTGTCTTGGGAATAGTCGACTCAATGTAACGGTCAAGGATTCCACTCTATTACTTCCTACCTTTCTTAAGCTACGGTCAGACAGGACGATAATTTGCATGCACAAAACAATAATTTGCATGCCAATTAAAAATTGGTGTGTGTGAACACCACACTGCAAACATTAATCGAGTTTGTCAGTCGGTTCTTGCAAACAAATTATAAGAACCGACACTGCTGACTGTTTGCTGTTAAAAAGTGCAGAAATGCGTAAAAAAGAATCATACTATTATCACACTCAATATACTTATAATTAAAAACAATAAATAATAATTCAAAAAAGCTTTTAATTGCATATTTAAAGCAAAATAATTCAATAGTATTAATTGTTAAAAGGTACAAAAATGCGTAATAAAAATTAATATAATTATCGCAGTCAATATGTATATAATTAAGTACAATAATACAAAATGCATTTTTAAAGTAAGATACTTAAATAATATGAATCATTCTACAGCCATTTTACAACAAGATCGTTATCAGATATCGATAAAACAATCTTATATTATTTTTTGGCGCCTCTTTGTTTTATTTCTGTGTAAAAATTAATTACTTAATTTAATATAGTGTATTGTGTTTGTTTTGTCCAGGTAAAAGTTGTAAGTTATTTAAATATCGTGGATTTTTAATTATATTTTTTCTTTTAGATGTCTTACATTGAAGATGTAATGGAAGAACCTCCCGCCCTTTATGAGTGATGAAGATATAGTTAACTTAATTGGGCTGGTGGAGCCGAACGAAAGCATTTGGAATCCTGGCTGTAGCCTTCAGTGTGCGGCCATGTAACCCACGGTCACATTTCGCCATTTTCTTCTTGCTTTTCAATCTAGGAGCATATAGAGATGCTGCTCCGAGCATTACAATTAAAAAACTTTTCGACGTCTTGTTGTTTTCCATATTTACACTGTCAATGTCGAAAGTAAGCGATTACTCAGATAACTCAACTCAATCGTTATCGGAAAAATCGATTCATTTCATTCACCTGCCCATTTTTTGCAGGCCAATTACATGTGTTTTCGATCAATTCAGGGCACGAGTTTGCATGCCAACTATCGTCCAGTTTGACCGTAGCTTTAGGCACTTAGCGTGAGTTTAAACTATCTAATCAAATTGTGACTTCTTGTGACGATTGGGGTGGGCGGTGTTCCGAAAACAATACGTCACAATCAAAATACTAATAAAATATTAAAAATCTTTATATTATCATGCAATATATTCTTTTCATTTCGAATTCAAACATACCGAGATAAAAGATGTTGCATAAAATTTTAAATTTTTGACTTCAAAATACTATCTATATCTCTGTACATCCTGTCTGAAATGATTCAGTTGATATTGTTTTCCAAGTTTCTTTTAACGCCCGAAGCTGATTTAATTTTTTTTGGTTGCGCGGGTTGTGACATCACATTAAGAGGAGCAGGGTTGGCTAAATGTGACTCTTTGTGACATTATTAAAAATTGTGGTGACGTCATTTAAGAACAGCCTCACAGTTCTTTTTAAATTCCTTGTGGAATATTGCAACCTCAAAATAAACAAACTTCCATCTTTGTTTATATTTATGTTGGGTGAAAATGCACAGCCCTTAAACGTGTTACAATTTACTTTGAGTTTATTTTTCTATATCCTGTAAGTGTATAGGTGTATGTGTATTATTATACCTAAAATCACTGTAGTGGCTTAAGTAGAGTTTAGTATATTAGTTTCTGGTAATGAATTTGCGATGTAAAATATCTTTAAAATAAACTTCCACAACTTTCAACTTTAACTTGAAACACACAAGAACAGCATCAAGGTGGCATACATACAAACAATCTTAAATTGTCAATTATTTAAATTTGTTGCAAATATGCAGCCAGCCAAAAGCTTCATGTGTTTCAACCTGCACACACACACCGACTCACATACAAACAAAGTCAAATTGTTGTTCGCAAACACACATGCAGACAGCCGTACACACAATAGAGGGGACTCTTCAATGTCATTGACTAGTACTTGCCCCCAAAGTGTTGCAAAAAAGTTTTTCCTATTCATTTTGTACGCGTTGGAGCTGTCGTTGTTGTTGTTGTTTTTCTTCCAACGTCATCGTTTCCCCAGTTTTCTGAGAGAGCGTATACGTTGAACCATATGTTTTTTTTCTGCTATTGTCTACCTTTAAAAATCCATTTACGTGTATATAGAAAGTTCCTATATATATATATATATATATATATATACTATATATATAACTATAAAAAGAGCGATTCTGCGCGTTATTCGATCCATGCACCCAGACACACGCAATCACACAGCGTTGCGCACAAATACAAGTTCAGTCTATACTTGTAGTCTAAATCTGAATGATTAGGCATTGCCAGACTCTTATTATTTGATTGGCAATGAGACAAAACAATAGTTTGTTTGATTTTGTTTGAAAAAATATACATAGATGAAAGTTCTGTACGTGTATATGTGGGGGCGGGAAACGTTATTTAGTAGTGAATACGGTATAGCTGCTGCTTTGACAATATTTATGCATTTGACCTTGGCTTATTTTCCATGGCCTGGCATTTGATTATCGTGATTAAATATCGTTGCATAGAAAGTATTAACTAGTTTTTATTTTGAGAGCCTCGTTCATTTTTCAAATATTTAGGCCTTTTGTAGCATAGTCATATCTTAGGTTATATTTCTGGCCATAACAACCCGTTACCGGGTTACGGCCTGATGCAAATCTCTCCTTCAGGCGTCTCTGTTTTCCACGCGCCTTTTCCAATCGGTGATACCAAAGGTATCACTACCTGGCTCTTCCAGCGGAGGCAGGTCAGCACCCTCGCATTGAAGACCCTTCCCGCAGAAGCTTCTTCCATACGCACAAAATGACCTACCAGCAGCCAATGGATCGAAATTAATTAATTAATTCGCCTGACTATGTCAAGGTCAGTTTTTTTTTTGGCACAATGGGCAAGGCTGCTTGAGTGCTAGGAATGGTTTTAACTCTCTCTGATGAGCCATCGCACCCACCACAAATCTAATCTAATGTCAATGTCATCGTGGAGCTCATACAGTTCGTCCTTCTTTCGTATGCGATAGTCGTTGCGAGTGCGTATAGGGCCAAAATTCTTACGGAGAAATTATCAGACCGCGTCATCACCTATGGCTCAACGCCATACAGCAAAACGGAAAGGATGACCATATTCTAGAGTGTTAGTTTCGTCTGACGGGAGTGATCTTTACTACTCATTTACTTACTGAGACAAAAGTAACATCTATTGGCAAGAGTAATTATCCGCTTGATCTCCATGCTGACATCGTATTTCTTCGTGACGGTGGTACCAAGGTAAACAAAATCCTTGACCACATCAGAAGAATAGTTGAACAGGGAGACACGGTTGCGTAGTCTCCGTCCAACAACAAATCCGCACCCGGATTATATCTTAGGTTAGCTTAGGTTAAAACGGCTGCCAGATTTCTACCTGTCACACGTTTAGGCCGGGAGACGACCAGCTGTGATACCGTAGGATCTATTTGGCCCTTCTTCTTTCACTTGCTAGGGATACATGCTTATAGGGAGGACAATTCAGATGCTGATATGAAACCGATTAGCCGTTTGGGAAACGGGAACATGTATCGTAATTTCCGAGGCCAGGATATGAGCAAAAGAAACGCTTTGCCGTTTCTTCCTCTTCTTCATCTCCGCAACTCCTGCAGAGGTGTTTGTCAGGCTAAGATCGAACTAAGGAGCCATCTCGTGTAGAGATTTGCGACAGCTTGTTACCGATATCGGATTTGATGATATTGAGATTAAGCTTCTTGGCTTTGTGGCTGACTGCTATGAGAGACTAAAGGCCCTTTTAATGTTGACCCGTTCTAAAAAGACCAAACCTCCAACTCGATCGTTCAGCTTTGAGCCATTCGTGAAGAAGGATAATGTAGGATCAGGTAGGACCAACGGATCATTCATTCCTGTCCGGACTAAGGGAGCTGAAAAGAGTGGGTGGGTACTCTACTGGTTCACAATAGTCTGTTTGTGGGGAACAAAACCGTGTTTTGCTGTGATAGAGGAGTGACCAAACTCTCTGTCGTATGGCATAAAGAGGCGTTTTCTCCTCTACTGCAAGATTCAAGGGAGGAATGCTAAGTATGGCATCAAGGTCTGTGCTTAAAGTAGTACACTGGGCACCCGTGATGCAGACTTCTTTTACCAAGTTTCTTAACTAATTTGTGTCTCCTCAGAGCTGGCCCCCAGACTAATACTTCATATAGGAGCATAGGTCTTGGTCAAAATCTAGGTCAAAATCCTCCCCAAGCACAGAAAATGCAAGCGCTCTGGTTTGACTTCACTCGGCTATATTTTAATAACTTCTCTCCTTCTTCTCAATTTTCAGTAAAATGTGTGTTAAACAGTCTGGGTCCTATTTATGTATTTTAATTATATTTTTTCGCAAAGTAACAATACGCACTGGACAAGAAGGCAGTAAATTCATGTAAAATTCGAAACGTCATTGAATTCAACCGAACTTTTTTAACAAATTGGGTTAATTTACAAATTTAAAATTAGAATTAAATTTAAATAAACAGTTGGTAACCAACTCAGGCTTTTCCAAACGTTTATCAAAACGACTGAAATTAGCTCGGACAAATTTAAACACAAAATTAAAAAAAATATTTTGAAAATTATTTTCTCTTATTATTACTCTGGCGACCCAACTATAGCGACTAGAGTGCTCACATTCTATAGGCAACCCTTTGAAGACATGCCCAACACAAAATCATCGCTAAATCGCCGGAAAAGTTGTCAGAGTGCTTAAATCGTCGAAAAACATAAAATTAGAGATTTTAGTTTTTTGGCCAATCGCAGTACTTTTTGCAGAAAAGTAACAGTTAGTAACCAACTTAGGCTTTTCTGCGGGTTTATCAAAACAACCGAAACTAGATAAGACAAATTTAAGCAACAAAAAAATGAAAAAAAAAATTTTTTGCAAATTATTTACTCTTATTATTCCTCTGGCGACCCAACTATAGCGACTTCTTCTTAACTGGCCATAACAACCCGCTACCGGGTTACGGCCTGATGTTAACACATTTTTTTAGTGGAATTGCGGTTTTACGTGGTGGGTCCCAATCCCTACGCACAACCTTTTTAAGGCCTACTGGTCTGGAAAGAATCCAGTGTCATTGTTAGTCGCCTCATACGACAAGCTTGGACCTGCTGAGGTGCTATTCTCTAACGCGCTCACCACACTATACCGACAACGACAAGGCACGAGAATAAAAACATCGCCAATTCGCCGGAAAATTTGTAAGAGCGCTAAAATCGTCGCAAAACATAAAATAAGAGATTTGAGGTTTTTGGCTAATCGCAATTCTTTTTTGCGGAAAAGTAAAAACTATAGTTCAGCCAAAAATACAATTGAGTGTAAAATTAAATGTTTTCCTTGTCCTTTTGAATGGTATTATATTTTACTCTTCAATGGCCTTAGGCACTTCGTTGAGGTATAAGTGACAGAGGCATCAAAGCCTAGGCTTTAAGCGCCTGGGAATCTACGTAAAATAATTTTAATGAAATGCAAACAGCTAACATTCAAATTCAAATTTAATGTCTTCATCAACATCAGCAGCCGCAGCGAAACCACCCACCCAAGGCACACACATACATACCAGGACAGAGTGTAAGGGGTTCCCACCAGTCGACGAAAGTGTTAATATATTAGGCTAAATAGTGTGATAAAAACAGGGTAAAGCTACAACAACAACAAGTCATTTAATTTATAAGCAATTGCCGTTGGTAGAATTTTCCCTTTAACTGCAAGGAAGACATCATTAATTTGCTTGGCAATAACAGCAACAACAAAAACAACGACAATTGCCAAAAATATTTACAGCAAAAACAGAAGCAGCCAACAACACAGCGATGACAAAAACAACAACAACACTCGACGTCCTCGTCAGAACTCAGCCTCATAATGACGACTAAAAGTTGTTCCCAACGGAGCAAAAGAAGTCGAAATGAAATCAGCAGAAAATTCAATGAACAACAAAAAAAAAAAAGGAAAAGGAAAAGGGGGAAATGGAAGCAACGCTGTAGTCCTGCCCAGGATATCAGGCAGCCAGACGTCCTGGCAGCTGCTTCTGCTGTCACAGACCATGTTGGTGGTGGCTATTAGATGCCGCCGTTGATGACTGCAATTGATGGCTGGCTGGCTGGCTGGCTGGCTGGCTGGCTTGCCGTTAACCCCCCGCCCACATAATTTGCCGAGAAGGGGTTGTGATTTTTGTTGCCGTGCCGCGTGTGTGTGCAGACAGTTATCAGCTGCTTAACGGGGGAGATCTGAGCGGGGGAGGTGGCTGGGAGGGCTGCCTGGGGTTTGCTGTGCTGTGACATAGTGACGTGCAAATGCCAGAAAAATATTATGTGACATGAGAAATATTGCACACTGGGGGATTTTTACTATAAACTCAAAGGCAACGTCCCTTCTGACGTTCTTATTGTTGTTGTAGCTGTTGTCGTTGTTGTTGTTGTTGTCAACATCATTGCCGAAATAATATGACAGATTCATTCATGGATATACGCGCCTGTTGATGATAATAATGACTATGGTGATGGGCTGTGGCTGCTGCTGTGGTTTTCTGTAGGCGTTACCGGGACTACGTCTGATGGGTCTTGCAATGGGTGTGTACGGTTTGGTTTTCACGGATTTTGAACACGAATGCGATCAAAACAACGCTAAGGAATAAGTGTGGGAAGTAGACAGAAAAGCAAATAAATACATAGCAAGAAAATAAATTAATAACAAACACAAAAATAGTAGATCTTTAAAGCAAAAGACAAACATCTGAACGAATTCAACGGTTCTGATGGAATCCGAACTCAACTCTGCAATACAAGGTATTGAAAACTTTTCTATTTACGACGATGAGACATAGATCATGACTACCCGTAGGTCCTCAAGTCAGGTTCGATTTTGTTGTGGCTCGAAACATAGGTGTAAAAGCGTGCATCTGTGTATAGACAAAAGGTCAAGTTTCGTTTATTCGTTTTAACGAGACTTCAAATCTCAGTTCATCTAAAAATGTTCTAAAAACTTCATTATGTTCATCGGAAACAAGGCTTTCATACGGAAGGACGCGTGCGTGTCGATAATCGACTCTAAAAAAATAATCAAAATCTAAGGTAATTTTCCTAAGTTAAGAGGAAAAAATACGTGGAAATTCCCCGCCTAGGAAGATGTGACTCGTTTGTGCGCTATGTGATCATGAATCGAGATAATGTTTGTCACAGATATATCTGTCTTCCTTATCCTTATCTATATCTATAAAAATAATTTGATGCAGACAATCGTGACGGTGCCCGACAGTGGAATACCCTATACCCATTTCTCCCATGAAATAAAATTTCTGTCTGTAGCTCGTGGGCAGGGGTGATGACTCGGCAAATGTTCAACATTGTTTGGTTTCAGGCGCTAACGCAACCCCTAAAACACAACTTTTATACATTTTTTAAGAAATTTATTATTAATAATATACAAACTTGATTCAATCCTATGAACAGAAATTGGTTGTAAATGAGTGTTATCTTTTAATTAAATAAAACTGACATATACGTGAACAATTTTAAAGAGTTTATTTGATTAAGACCAAGGATAAACAGGCCACATAAAGAGGTTTAACGACTTTTTGGTAAGAGTTCATAGCGTTCCGCCAGATTTCGCTTTATGATATTGCAAAATTGTGTCAAGAAAACCTAAGTAACAAAGAAAAATTTAAATTCCGAGGACAGACAGACATGTCTGTATCGACTCGACCATTACTCCTGATCATTTTTACCAATAGAACATATGGCCTGCCACGCTTCCTTCTGACATTGCACAAATCTAAAGTACCCTTTACACTTTTTTTTACACTTCCAGTAGGAAAATGCTTACAGTCATATCGAACTTGTGAAAAGAAACATAAAAGAAGATGCTTTCGTTTCCAATTTACCGTATGCTGGATTTAGTGTTTATGGGGGAAAAGGGTACAGGGTATTCCACTGTAAGGCCTCTTCATCTGGGTTGAAGATTAAGGCGAGTTATAGGCTAAAATATGAGTAATTAACCATTATGGAAGGGGGTAAAACTACGAGAAATGGCAAAAAATCTCAGAGCCTTCTACCTCTATATTGAGCTTGTAGACTTTGTAGCACCATAGTAACAATAAATATTTGACATTTACAATTGTTGATATTTATATTCATTGGGGAATGGCCAGGGTGATACCTGTCTCTACCTTAACCAAGTTGACGCACAACCTCCACGTGGTGCCCCCTTGATAGCAGCTCTAATTGCCACCCGGTATTAAAGTAGTGAGCTAATGTGCGCACCGAAGCCCTCCCTGGGCTCTAAATGGGTTTTGCGAAGGGCTTGGGACCCGCCGCGTAAAAACCTCTCTCAATGAAAGATGAATAACCTGCCTCGGATGGGAACACCTCCAAAGTTGACGAACGACGTAAATGTATAAAGGACCATGATTTGAGGGTATGCACCTGGAAGTTCCGCCCCCTTAATTTGCGCCTCTACCCAATTGGCGGATACTCTCAGGATGTGCAGAGCAGATATTACCGCCATCTAGGAGATGCGGTAGAAATGGCAGGGCTGCTGCAAGGAAGCAGACTGCGCCATTTACTACAGCTGCCATAATTGCGAATTTGTTGTTGGCCGGAGATTACGCAAACGTGTCTCCCGGTTCATACCAGTGAACAAATGGCTGGCAACAATCCGCATCAAGGCTAAATTCTTCAACATCAGGACAAGGACGATGCAACCAAGAATGCGTTCTATGATAGACCGCTGCCCAGCCCATGATGTTAAAATCGTGTTAGGCTATTTTAATGGAAAGGTTTTAAGAGAACGCATCTTTGGTCCTACTGTCAGAGAATTCAGCCTTCACGACATGGTAGTCTGTAATACCAGATTTCAGCATTCCGATATCCACAAAGCTACATGGCTGTCTCCTGTGATTGATGAAAGGCATGCATCCAACGTGCTTGATGTTCGTACGTTCAGAGGGGTCAACATCGCCGAGGGACTCTGGAAGCATATATCGCACTCCTTGAGTTACATCGCGGAGAACGTCCTTGGATTCCAACGCCCACTGCCGAGGTACGATCAGGAGTTTCGCGAAGCCACTGCAGTAAAGAACGCCACCTAAAGAAGGACCCTGCAGTCGGCTGCTGTGCGAAATCACTATCGGGAAATGAGGAAGATGGAGAGGCACCTTTTCAGACGCAAAAAAGCGTGAGCGAGATGAGATCGAGATGTGCAGCAGCAAGAAAGACATAAGGAAGTTCTTCCAAAAAGTCAAGCGTCGGGCAGAAGGATTTAGTACCGGAGCGTTTTCCTGCAGAGAGAAATCCGGCAGTGGATGCACAGGGTGCACTGACGTTATGGAGGGAACACTTTTCTATCGGACGATGATGATGATAATACCGCCCCCGGAGTTAACTTCCCGACATCCCCAATTATCGACGACGGTGTGGATATACCAGCGATGACGAAGTCAAGGTCGCATTCAAGCGGCTCAAGAAGAACAAAGCAGCTGGTGCAGATGACCTGCCTGCCTAGCTGTTCAAGATTGCAGGCAATGAGTTAGTAATATGCACGCACCAACTCTTTTGCAGAATATGGCTAGATGAGATTGGAACCTTGGTGTCCCTGCCCTGTCCTCAAGACAAATGATCCCACGGGGTGCGTTCACTACCGTGTAACACTCTATAAGACGCTCAAAATAAAAATGATAAAAATGCCATAGAAGTGTTTCAGCGGCAAGCCACCGCCCCTTACACGTTGGCAACTACTACCGCATCCGATTGAACGACGAACTCTATGAGCTCTACGACGACATTGACATAGTCGAGCGAATTAAGATCCAGCGGCTCTGCTAGCTAGGTTATGTTATGCGTATGGATGCTGAAGCTCTTGCGAGAAAGCTTTGCAATGCGTGGGTCAAAGGAAGGCGACGAAAGGGCAGAACATGCCTGCGCAGAGACACCTGAAGGAGAGCTTCACATCAGGCCGTAACCCAGTAACTGGATCTTATGGCCCGTTAAGAAGAAGTGTTTGTCACCTGCTTTATGCAATAAGTATGTCTGAAACACGTAAATATGTATGCAACTCTTTTAATGATTTGGTCTGATCGTTTCCCATTATTGTTATCAAACAAAATAATGAAATTATTTTTGTGTGTATCTCACATTTCTATACTCTATTGACATTTGATACGAACGAAATAGTTCCGATTTTTGTATAGTACCTCTATAAGTTTTGTGTAAATTTCACTAAATCCTAAAAACTGCCATCAACCAGCGTATCTTGGAGCAACTTGACACTTTATGCATTTCATCCATCAACACCTGTTTTAAAAGAGAAAATGCAGTCAAGTAAGGAACAACCCAACCAACAAGGCTACGAACAAAATCAAGTCAACAAGCCGTTATAAAGATGAGGACATAGACCGTACTCAACGCAGTAGCAGCAACTGCAGCTGCCCAAGTACCGCAAGTTGTCCTAGCGTCGACGTCGTCCCTAGCTGGTTCGTCCTTCTTGCAACACTCTCAATTAAAATGTCCTCGCTTGGTAAGCGTGAGCGTTCAAGAGCCCATGAAAACTCCTTATTACACAGTGTCACTACGGCCCAACTGGTGGTCCAACTGTTGGCTTAAAGCCCAAGCCACAGCCCACAAGAATCCGCCCAGCTGAACCTACGTGTTAATAACGCGAAATGCGGTGAAATTTTTGTATTTTGAAGTATGTACTTGAAACGCTGGCACGCCTCACTGCCCCGTACCGACTACCATTCGCTGGCCTAGGCAGAAGCAGATGCAGTGGTGATAGCAGCGAGTATAAAACTTGAAACACAAAAACCGCCACGCAAAATTCATTGAGCAAGTTGGCAACACTTTTCGACGCGTAGGGGTTAAAACTGAGACTGCAAAACACTAACAAATGGTTTTGCGTTTTTTCGAGAAATCTGAAACACTTCAAATATTTGCGCAACAACAATAACAAAAGCAACTCAATTTGTAAGCCAAAGTGTTCGGATAAGTTGACGCCAATGCATGCGGCACGGGACATAAGCATGCAGACTTGTGGCATGAGGCATGGGAAACTTAAAACTGATGCAGCAGCTGCGGCAGCAGCACTTAAAAATCACTCCCACTACAACACTCCGAACGTCTTTGTAGAGCTTGTTTACTTTTGCAATATTGACTCGAAAATATTTTCACAACGGAGCCAACGGTGGCAAGTTACAAAAAGCGGCACTTGGCTCGACATACGCCTGCCGCCAAACTTTTACCGCCAACGCATTCGTTGTGCTCCCCTTGCCTCACTTCCAAGCGCACAGGAAGCGTGGTTAAACATGGGTTGTTGGTGATTTATTTTCATATGTTCTATCTGCTCGATATCAAATGTGCTTTTCTTGAACATATGCCCCAAGTCTTGTGTCAAGATTTTGGTTAAAAAGTTTTGTATGCTGGTTTTAGCTGTAGGCCAATAAATGTCAGTCCCATGTCAGCATACATAACATAACATACTGACAGCTCTGGTTCATTGGAGTTAAGCCAGGTGGGTAGGCAGGATGTTTTAAATTTTATTGCCGAACAAAGTAAACATGAAATGTAGGTGAAGAAATCACTTGTCATTTTGCCTTATTGGACAAATTTCAGAAATAAAGAAAATATTTCTATATGTTTTGATTCCCATCAAGTTTTGCGTTAAAAAGCCTTACCTCAATGAATGAAAGATACGATATTAAAAAATTAAAACAGGTCAAGAACCCCTAGGGGCTGTTCATAAATGACGTCACCAATATTTCAAAGATTATGAACAATAATAATTTCTAAGTTAAACGGTCTAAAGTAAAATCATGCTTCTCAGATGAAGTAAACTAAAAATTTATGGTCTTTTGTCTTCTATAGCAATTCTTTACCACACACAAATAAATGTAGTATCCAAGGGTTGGGTACATACAATAATCACAGAATATGATTTCCTTTGAGGAATCACGTATTTATGTATATGCCGCACTATCTGAGTTCGATATTCCTGAAAAGTTAGTGCGACTATGAAGAATAACGATGAGCATGACACGCAGCTCCGTCAAGGTAGTAAAGAACATCTCCGCACCTTGGTATGCACTATCCGCAACTTCTTCTACTTTTTCATTGAGAATGTGTTGCGAAAGGCTGAATTACATCGTAACGGAACACTATTCAACTATAAGAGTGTCCAGTTACTCACATACGCAGATGATACCGATGTCATTGATCGTACTAAGCGAGAAGTTACCGTCATGTTGTGCGTACGGATGAAGAAGCTCCAGCGAGAAAGGTCTTCAATGCGGTTTTAGAAGAGAGACGAAGAAGGACCATGTCTCTATTAGAAACACCAGGTAGAGAGCACACTAACTTCCTTTATTATCAAGGATTAAAAAAGGCGCCTAGAGGAGTACTCTACATCAGGCCGTGACGGGTTATTATGGTTATTTAAGAAGAATATGTTTAACCATCACAAATTTTTTTGGTCGTTCTTATTTAAGGAATAATGTAAAATATGTGTTCGAAATGTCGGTCCTACGATATATCCATATGGACTCATATTAATACAAACTCATAGTTAACGGGCTCAAAACGTTCGACATTTCCTTCTAATGTACTCAAAAGTCGAGCATTGGAGTCCTCTACTACCTCCGGAAATTTTGTTTCTAATTAATATGCAAGTCTTCTTCATACTTTTGTTACTAAATTATCCTGGCAATGCCATTGTAAATTTAAACTTAATAGAATGAATCATGAAATGGAAAATAAAAATATCCCAAGACACGTAATATGTTTTCAAATCTAACCAAAGTGCAAAAATAAGACAAGCTTGGCACGTGCGTGTATGTCAATGGATGCAGCCTAGGTGGCAGCCTCAGGCTAGAGGCCTTCATTCATCTATCCATCCATGCCAATCTAAAGTGTTAGGCACCCAGGCAAGCGGACACTTCTTTATGCCTGTTAAGACGCGGATGCGGCTGCGGATACGGATAGGGCGTATGTGAATAAGACTGCCCAAGCTAACTTAATTTAACTAACTAACGAGAAGCGCCACTTCAAGAACCCTTCCATAATAATCATCATGCTAATGGGCATAATAAAAATGCAACATTTTGATTTAATTTAATTGAAATTCACGCCACTCGAGCGACTCCATTAGGCAGAAACGTGTCCAACGTGTCAAGCGATGCTCAAATCGAATCAAATTACGAGGGCTACATTAAGTTCCGTAACGGTAATGCAAGAATGACAAGCCTGCGAGGGGCTGCTCGATAAATATTGTGAAAACACTTGTCGAATGTTTAAACAAAATCTGTGGGCGGAGAAGAAAGCTTTGAATAAACATCCAGCCAACGGATACATTTTGAATGACATGTTGGCTTTCCTACGACAACGCCCTTGAGTGGGCGTACCAATTGACACACTACACGAATTTAAGTAACTCCAAATGCAGCGATGTTGCCACATGGAGGGGGAATGAGTGTGTCAACTCAGTGCTGCCAACCCGCAGGCGGAGTGGAAGTGCAAATCAATTTAATTCGATTTACGTTTAAAAAGCTACTGCTAGCCATTTTCTATATGTATGCGTAAGCAAGTGTTCAAGAGCGTGTTTCTGTGTGTGTATGTTTGTGTTTGTGTTGATCTTGCGCGTGAATTTCGTGTTAAGGTCACGTGCCGCTGTCCACGAGGAAGACGCTGCAAACGACGTCGTTGCCGACGCGTGCCACAGACATAAGTTTCGAGTTTTGGTGGACGCCGTTTGGCCAACTTAAGCGAGGGGGTTGGCTTTGTAGCGTTGAAGGTTGAACATCTTACCACATCAAAACGGCTTCATTCAGCTTTGGGGTTAAGTCCTGGCAAATATTAATGTTTGATTTGTTTATAAGTTTATTTCTCGTGTTTGGGGAAAGTCGAGCTAAAAGAGCTGCTGTGTTGCTCAACGTCATTCTGCACAGGCGCACCAACGCGGCCTATACGCGATCCCTCAACGAGCTATCAAATGCTGCTTTATAATCGACAAAGATATGGTGGGTGTCGATTTGGTATTCGTGGGTCTTTTCCAGGATTCGGCGTAGTGTGAATATCTGGTCCATGGTGGACTTACCAGGCCTAAAACCACACTGATAAGCTCCAATCAGATCTTTCGCAAATGGCTTTAGTCTTTTACACAGTACGCTCGATAGACATCTAGTTTTATTAGAAAGAAGGCTGATACTATTGTAGCTAACGCACACCATGGGGTCAACCTTCTTCAGGACAGGGCAGAGAATGCCAATAGCCATATTCTGCAAAAGAGCTGAAGCATGCACCTACCAATTCATTGCCGCCAGTCTTGCGGCCAGCAGCTTTGTTGTTATTGAACCACTTGATTGCAACCCTGACTTTGTCATAGCTAAGCGGGGAAGTTATATCGGGAAGTTACATTAGCCTAATTTTCATAATCGTCAGAGAAGTCTTCCACCCACAACTTCAGTGCTCCATGTGCATCCACTACTAGATTTCCCTCTGCATCTCTACAGGAAAGCTTCTTTACATTCTTTTAACGCACAACCCTTTTAAGCCCCGGGGTGGCTCTACTGGTCTCGAAAGAACCCAGTGTAATTGTTAGTCCCCTCATACGATAAGCTTTGACCTGCTGAGGTGGTTTTCTCTAACCCGCTCACCACACGGGATTTATTCCATAAGAGCATTTCGCAACTTAATCCCACATATTAGGTAAGAATCGTTAGCTTAATTGGTAATTTATGTGATACAAAGTTTTCTTTATAAGAAATTAAAAAAAAAAATTCTGAGTATTTAAAAAATAGTCGGCGGTTCTGTAACTTTTTTTTTAGAAGACAACAACGAACAAATACAACAATATTCAAGAAATTAATATTGTAGGAACTCGTTTTATTACATGACAAACGTGAAGAAGATGGGATGAGCATATATTACCATGAGTGGTTCTCCGCAGTGTTTGAATTGCTGCTGCCAAATTAGCAAAAGCCGTCAAATTTTTGCTTTTTTGCGCTGTTGCTATTCGTATGATTTTACAAATCGGCTGCTACTGCTGCTGCAGCTTCTGAAATTTCAGAAGCAACAGTCGTAGCAGCACTTCGGCTTTGACAATTTCGGCAGTTTTTCGTCGGGCTCTGCTGCGGCTATTGAAAAAATGAAAGCAGCAGCAGCTACATGATTTTTACTTTGGCAGCCGGCTGTTCGGAAGTGCTGCTGCTAGCTAGCAGCAACGACTGTCAGGCCTCTTAGCACAAATATCATTTTGATTTCGCTGCCTTCAAGACGACTGCTGCGACTGCTCGCCGTGAAATCAGCATGATTTCGCTCCGTAAAACGACTGCTGCGGCTGTTAGCAGCGAAATCAAGCTGATATTTGTGCTAAGAGGCCTGACAGTCGTTGCTGCCAGCTAGCAGCAGCACTTCCGAACAGCCGGCTGCCAAAGTAAAAATCATGTAGCTGCTGCTGGTTTCATTTTTTCAATAGCCGCAGCAGAGCCCGACGAAAAACTGCCGAAATTGTCAAAGCCGAAGCGCTGCGCAATTGTTTAGCTGCCAGTTTTCTGTATTGGCTGTGCTGATAGATTTTGAAATATCAAAAGCGGCAGCACAGCAGCAGCAGCAAAGAAAAATATTTTAGCATTTTAAACGCTGGTTCTTCGCTTGATTTCCATGCGGACATCGTTCTTCATAGTGCAAAGGTAGATAAAATCCTTGACAACATCAAAAGTATAGTTTCCTACACCAATCGGAAAGTTTAACCGCTGTGTCGCTCTACTCAAAGAAAACGTATATGTACATACATTTGTCTTGCTCTCCTTTACAATCAAACCTTCCCTGGTAGACTCTCTTTCAATAGCCAAAAAGGCTTCGGTAACTGCTCGGTTAGTACGATCAATGATATCGGTATCATCCGCGTATGTGAATAACTGGACACTCTTATAAATAATGTCCCGTTACTGTGTTATTCAGAATCGAAAAACTTGCTCTTTTACGTGAAAATACGCATCTTATAGAAAAATTTGTTTGATCTAACTCTTATAGAGTCTGAGAAACAGACACCAAAACGGAAGGACGGACAGACGGACTTGTCTATATCAAATCGAGCATTGCTCCTGATCATTTTTGCCCATGGAACATATGGCCTGCCACGTCTCCTTCTGCCTGTAACTTATATTGCATAAATCTATAATACCCTTTTACACTTTGTGTACAGGGTATAGATAAGATTAGATTTGTGGTGGGTGCGATGGCTAATCAGACAGCCTTGCCCATTGTGCCATGCCCGACAGAGGAAGTTAGGGGAGAGAAAGACAATTTCAACGAGAAAGAAAGAAGTTAAAGAGAGAGTAGGCTTGTTGAACAGGCTCCCTATTGTCACAATCTTCCCGACTCCCGTAGGAAGTCAAGAAGACTATGCAAGGTGAGAGTAAACACCTCGCTCATATTGAGTGTATCATTTCCCAAAATACGCATCCGAGTTCTTGCAAAGGCCGGACAGTGACACAGAAAGTGCTCCGTGGAGTCGGCTTCCTCAAGACAGGCTCACAGGTTGGGTCGTCAGCAAGGCCCATGTTGGCCAAGTGTATTGTGACCCGTGATTAATCCAACCAGGGCTCGCAGATCTGTCCTCTTCTGACGAAGAAGATATCTGGAAGCCCTTGGATTGGGTTCTTTCACGAATTTACTTGTTACGCGACATCCAGTGGTAGATATCCAGCGTTCCTTACAGACATTATCTGTATAGGATGCTATCCATCCAACCAATTCAGCTGCGCTGACAGGAATGATTGGCTCAGGCCCTATTGGCTGTGATGCCGAGCCTTTATTTGCCCTCGCTCATCCGCCATTTCATTGCCCTGGATACCTCGGTGTCCAGAAACCCAGTATAGACTGACTTTGTTGTGACGTGAAATCATGTTAAGTCTGGCCTTATATTCGCTGAGGATTCTCCAGGGACTTGAGTGTAGCCTGACTGTCACTACAAATCCCAACAGTTACCCCACTCAATTTTCTCTCATGGATCCAGCTCGCGGCATTTAGAATTATGTAGATTTCTGTTTGGAAAACCGACGCCAATTTACCTGTCGCGCATGAGTAGCTTGAGCTTTCATCAAGATATCAACCAGCACCGGTCGCATCTTTCGTTTTGGAACCGTCTGTGTAGAAAACATGAGTATTTCCCCTTAGTAGAGTTCCTGGATTGCTCCAGGATTCCCTTGGCGGAAACACCACTTCGTATCTGCGGCCAAACCTCACACTTGGTACGACACTATCAGCAGGCATCGAGAAAAGCGGGCTCTCTTCCCTAAGCTATAAGTGTGTGACCAAAACCAAGTTCGTTCGTCCAGAATCCATTGTTGTAGAGTTTGCTAGCCGCTTTCATAGCATCTCGCCTTATAAATACGTCAAGAGGGGTTAGATTGAACAGAGCATTAAAAGCATCACTTGATGTGGTGCTCATAGCGCCGGTTATCCCTAAGCAGCCATGCCTTTGCAGTTTGGTTAGAAGAGTAACGCTGAACTGCTGGAAGAGAACACTCTTCCACCAAACCCCTGAGGCTTATGATACTACGGGACTGATTAGAGCTATGTACAACCAGTGAACAGAGCTCGGCTTCAAACCCCAGGTTTTACTAAAAGTCCGTCTGCACTGCCAGAAGGCTCTGAGAGCTGGCTCGGTCTTTCGTTCAATATGCACTTTCCAGGTCAGCTTAGTATCAAGGGTCACCCCAAGACACTTCACCCCGCTGGGCAGTGCCAGAGTCACACCTTTGAGCGTTGGAAGGAGCATTCCATCCATCCTACGCCTCCGAGTAAAAAGAACAAGGGTAGTCTTACTCGGGTTTACGGTTAGACTTTGTGTTTTGCACCAGGAGTCAATCCTATTCAATACAGCCTGCATTGTGGTGCAAACTGTATGAAGAGATCTACCAGATGCCAGCACGCACGTCATCAGCATAAACTTGTATGTGTACACCCATATTTTGTATCTCCTGCAGGAGCTGGTCCACAACCAAGCACCAAAGAAGAGGAGACAGGAATCCCCCTTGAAGGCATCCTTGTTCTACCTCCACTGTGACCTTGCCTATATCACTATTCCCAGCAGTGAGACGTCTATCAGAGAGCATGCGTCGAATCCACCTGCATGAGGTCTCAGCGATGATTTTGCAAGCAATATCGTGAAGAGCTGATTCACAGGACTTTCCACTCTGATAGGCATGTTGGTGACTATTGATCGGGCTTCGGACTAATGCTCTTGACCGAATGTCTTTTTCAATTAAGCGCTCTAGACCGTTTAGAAAGAAGGATGTCAGACTGATGGGTCTAAAGCTTTTCGACAGAGAGTAATCTTCCCTACTTGGTTTCGGGATAAAAACAACGAGCACACGTCTCCAAGAGGTCGGTACGTAGCTAAACGCTAGACATGCTCGAAAGATCCTTTTCAGGACCTTAACGAGCCTGTCTCCGTCTCTCTTTAACATAATTGGGTACACGCCGTCGGGCCCTGGGGACTTAAAGTTTGCGAAAGAGGATAAGGAGAACCTTATCGACTCTTCCGAGACTATCTGTGCGGCAGTATACCAGTTAAATCGACTGGGCACCACACCAGGACTCAGTTCCACTGAGGTGCCACTAAGAGTGGATATCCTGCAGCCCAGAAAGTGGGCCACAAGGAGTTCCTCATATGTTTCAGAGTCATTGGTTGTGTATGTCCCATCAGATCTTCGCATCGAGTCAAGCCAAGCGGCTCGGTCTTTCTGGAGGACCTTGCACAGACGGGCAATGTCTCTGGTTTCGCTGATCTCACTGCAGAAATTCCTATAAGAGTTCAACTGCTCCCTTCTCACTGTTCTCTTATATTCCTTTTGCAGGGTGCTATATGCAGCCCAGTCACCCTCATTTCGAGTCCGAAGGGCTCTGTTGATGTATTTTCTGGATTGCTTTCGAAGTTTTGTAAGTTCCGCGTTCCACCATGTGTCTTCTTCGTCTTAGTGGGCACACTGACTCGTAGCTTTCTGTCAAGACGCGTTCCCTTGACTGGACCGCAATCTCAATGTCCGCTACGTTCCGTGGCCGACGAATTTCAGGAATATTCTGATGCAGGAGCATTTCAAATTCATCCCAATTCGCCTTTCTTGGATTCCTTCCTTCAGGGACTACCATTTGGTCAATCCTTAATCGGAATTGGATGTATCGATGATCAGACAACGATACCTCCTCTAGCACATGCCAAGATTTGATGAGACTGTCAGATCAATCACTTTTTGTCGCCTGGATGTTACAAAAGTCTCTGCTTGACACTCTCATGTTGATTTTTAGTCAACTGAGATTGTCCTTTGTCGGTGCGAATGATCACTGTAAGCAACTTCCTTGCAACTTCCGCAAAGCTACTACCACTTTCTGATGGTTTCTTCGGAGGCTCCGTCCCAGCAGCACACTGGATTGTCCTTCCCACCCTGCTTCGCCGACCCCCGTTTTCCGGTCTCTGCCGTGCCTGTCGCCAACACTGACGTTACGCTGGTGTTACCACAACTAATTTTAGCTGTCGCTTCTGCAATCGGATGGGACTGACTCTGAGAAACATGTTCACTGGAGTCGTTCCCTAGTGGTTCCACTGGCGTTCCAGCCTCCCCTTTCCCTTGCGCCGAAGCTAAGGCAGGATGGTTATTCAAAGAGGGCGAGGTGGAGTCGGATTTGGTAACCTTTCTCCTCTTCGCCAACTTCTTGCCAGTCCCTTGAGGGTTCTGGATTGAGGACAATGGGGAAGAGTACAGACCAGCGGAGCTGTCCTGTGTGCGTTCTCTTTTCTTACTGCCCTCTACGGGGGTAGACGCCAACATTGCTGCAGCTGCTCTATTTGCAGCATGTCGGCGTTTTTTTAACTGTCGCTTGGACAGCACTACTACCGTTTCGCCGTCAGGGTTAGGTGCTGGTACTGTATGAGATCCCAGTACTCTGGGACCAACATTCACATCCTTCACCAACCCTTTGGGCTTAGCGGGTGCAGATGACGCAGAAAGCTTAGCTTGCGTTTTGATCTCGTGCATCAACCGAGCACCCCCGCCAGTTTCCCGTGACAATGGTTCGGCACTTACGCTACTTGCACATCGATTAACCAGCCCCGTGTCACTTTCCACCGACGCTAGACCGCCATGAGGTTGTGGACTCGTTAGAGTATCGTGCATGGTTGGAGCCACATCCGACACATCCATTGGATCCACAGCCGCTGTATCTTTCAACAACAGGCACTCGAAGGAGCGGGTGAGAGAGCCTGTGTTCGATAAGGCTTCAGAAGAGCACTCATCTACATTCGCTACTGGTAAATTGCTTCCTCCGAAGTCCCAGGTACGGATTGTGGGGGCCCAAAGCATTCCACGATTGCCTGATACGCACGACCTACGAGTCGACTTGAGATGACTAGCATCCCCAACATCCCGCAAAACAGGGTATAAAAACAACAACAACCTTCAATAAACACAAATCTGCATTCGAAAGTTAGCAATAGTTAAAGAATAATAAGAAATTTTGTTTTTGCTCTCAATGTGGGCTATATACAAAAAAAACCTGCACTGCAAACAACTCGCCGCTGCGCTGCTAAAACAGCAATCCAGTCTCAGAACCCGAATCATAGCACCCCTCCGATGTTCCACACCAAAACGATAGAGAAAGAGGGGCTAGCGAGAAACAGAGGTATGAAGATATGCATAAGAAGCTGGAGAAGGAGAGAAGGAGAAGTAGAACCTGACTACCTCTTAGGTGCCAACTCCCTTGGCGAGCGAAGCAAGCAAGATGCGTGACTACCTAGTGACAACATAAATTATTTTGCTCAGGATTAGCTTGAAATCTACTGGGCAAAAAAATTTAATTCCACATGAAACATATTGCCGCAGTCTCCCGGAAATGCAGTCAACTACTCAAAACCATCTACTTAAAATTATTTTTATAGCATAAAGCAACAAAGCAGTGGGTCAAAAGAGAAGAAACAAGCCCCGCAGGTACAAGTCGCGGCAAGCACCCTTAAAATAAACAAAAACCAACATGTTTAAGTAATTCAATTTAGCTAACTTAATGTTACAACTTGGGGCTAGAGGGCCAATAGAGTAGCTTTCTTGTGTATACCTGTTCCTAATACAAACAAAATAAATTGCATAATGGATTTCTTTATAGCTGCTCACTGAGCAGTCGAAAGCGAAATGTGAACTGCTCTCTGAACATAACGAACCATAAGAGGGATTCCATATGTGTTGGTCAGTCAAGGCCAAGGGTTGTCTGAGCCAAACAACCCATTGGAAATGTTCTTTGTGCTTCTTCAAACTGTGTACCTACCTCAATATTTGCACGCATTTAGGAATATAATGTCAAAATAATTTCACGTTGAACCACTGCTACCCGTGCCGCCTTGCATCGAAACTTGTTACCCTAACTAGGCGATGTGCCTGTATTTGTGAACTTATACCAAGTTTGCAGATACTTGGAATTTCTCCTAGTCAACTACTTCGACATAATTTTGTCATCCTTTATAAAATGACTCAACTTCTGATTCGAATGAAAATATAGATTTACTTTAAGATTTCCAAACCCAGACCGAGAGTCCATTACCCGGAAGTAGTAAAACAACTACGAGAATAATGCCAGTATCCTAAAATTAGTAGCAGCGAAGATTGTATTGTAAGTTTTTTATCTTCTAAAAGTTATTTCGTATGGATCTAAAAACTCAAAAATAAAAACGTGAAAAAACTCTTCATGCATCGAACAAGTGAAGATGATCTTGGAACGTTCCAGAAATGTGTATTTACATAAATTGCTAATATTCTATAAGGTATTTAAAGTCATGTTATAGGTATCATAGTAGTATAGCTTGGTATAATCGAATAAAAATTGTCACATAGAGAAGTGCGGTCTAATTAACAGTGCATTTATGCTATAATAACACTGCGCGACAAAATAAATAGATATACACCCGATAACATAGTGTAGGTTGTAGATCTGGTCGAGTGTAACTCGAAACAATTTAATTATTTCTGGGGAACCATCCATTTTTCTTTTATTGACAAATTTTCCTATCGATTCTCGTAATTTATAATGTTTTCGAAAGGGGAAAGACATAACTTTCCAAATATATAAGATGTAAGGGCGGTTTTTTGAAACTATGTATTTTAAATAAATTCAATTCCGAGTCAAGCAACAGTTTGTTTATGAAAATCAGTCAAAAATTTACTTATGTTACTTATGAGTTCAAATATTAAGTATCAGAGAGACACATCGCCTGCAAAAAAACAAAAAAACCAATGGGGAATTCATATTTTAAAGCTAAAAAAAGCAGCTGTAACTTGGAAACTAATGATCGGATTGATATTTACAGTTATCATTTGGAGGTTGGTAAATTCTAAAAAAACGAATTTTGAGTTTGTGACACCTGTTATGGTCAGACAGGAAACTTTTCAGGTGACGTGATATTTTTAGTTTTGTTTATATTTTAATTCATAATTTTGGGTAAATGTTCATTCATTTTGATAAGCAAACTGTCGTTTGTCACAGATTAAAATGTACTTTTGAAATAATTTAATAATATTTAACACTTTTTCATAAAAATATGAGGTAAATGTCTGACAAAGTTGGAAAACACAAAATATTTTTTTTGTAATTTCAGTCAATGTTGAATCAATCTCTACGTAGTTTAGCAAAATAGGTTGAACTCTGTACAGATTTGGAATGGTTCCGCAGAAAAGAAGTAAATGACTTAGTGGTGGAATCTATATCTTAAAATACTTTTCGTTTGCTATAAGTAAGAATTCTCTTATTTATATTGTACTAGTGGTAGCCTGGCGGGCCTGGGTTCTGGTGGAACAGGGTGAAAGCTTCTGATCGCCATTCACCGGGGAATGGCCAGGGTGATACCTGTCTCTACCTTAACCAAGTTGACGCACAACCTCCTCGTGGTGCCCCCTGGATAGCTGCTCTAATCACCACCCGGTGTTAGAGTAGTGAGCTAATGTGCGCAGCGAAGCCCTCCCTGGGCTCTAAATGGGTTGTGCGTAGGGTTTGGGACCCACCGCGTAAAAACCTCGACCAATGAAAGATGATAAACCTGCCTCGGATAGGAACGCCCCCAAAGTTGACGACCCATGGAAACGTACAAAGGACTATAAGTCCAGGGTATGCACCTGGAATTTCCGGACCCTTAATTGGGATGGTGCCTCTACCCAACTGGCGGATGCTCTCAGGATGTGCAGAGCCGACATTACCGCCATCCAGGAGATGCGATGGACAGGACAGGGCTGCTGCGTAGGAGCTGACTGTGACATCTACTACAGCTGCCATGCGAAGCGCCACGAATTTGGGTCTGGATTTGTTGTTCGCCAGAGAGAACCGTGTCTCCCGGTTCACACCAGTGAACGAAAGGCTGGCAACAATCCGCATCAAGGCTAAATTCTTTAACATCAGCCTAATTTGTGCGCACGCGCCGACGGAGGACAAGGATGATGTGACCAAGGATGCGTTCTATGATAGACTGGAGTCTGTCTACGACCGCTGCCCAGCCCATGATGTTAAAATCGTGTTAGGCGATCTGTGCGAGATCACTATCGGGAAATGAGGAGGATGGAGAGACGCCTTTTCAGACGCAAAAAACGCGAGCAGGAGAAGCGTGAGCGAGAGGAGATCGAGATGTGCAGGAGCAGGAATGACGTTAGGAAGTTCTTCCAAAAAGTCAAACGTCTGGCTGAAGGATTTAGGACCGGACCGTCTTCCTGCAAAGATGCAGAGGGAAATCTGGTAGTGGATGCACAGGGTGCACTGAGGTTGTGGAGGGAACACTTCTCTGGCTTGCTATCGGGCGATGATGATGACAATGCCGCCCCCGGAGCTAACTTCCCGATGTCCCCAATTATAGACGACGGCGTGGATATACCGCCCCCTAGCTATGACGAAGTCAGGGTCGCAATGAATCGGCTCAAGAACAACAAAGCATTTGGAGCAGATGACCTGCTCGCTGAGCTGTTCAAGACTGGAGGCAATGAGTTGGTAACATGCATGCACCGGCTCTTTGCAGAATATGGCTAGATGAGAGCATGCCCGATAATTGGAACCTTGGTGTCCTTTGCCCTGTCCTCAAGAAGGGTGATCCCACGGTGTGCGCTAACTACCGTGGTATCAGTCTACTTTCTATTGCATATAAGGTCCTGTCAAGCGTGTTGTGTGAAAGACTAAAACCGTTTGCGAAAGAACTGATTGGACCTTATCAGTGTGGTTTTAGACCTGGCAAGTCCACCATAGACCAGATATTCACACTACGCCAAATCCTGGAAAAGACCCACGAAAAACAAATCGACACCTACCATGTCTTTGTTGATTATAAAGCAGCGTTTGATAGCCCGTTGAGGGATCGCATATATGCCGCACTGTATGAGTTTGGTATCCCTTCAAAGTTGGTACGACTTTGCAGAATGACGTTGAGCAACACGCGCAGCTCCGTCATGGTAGGAAAGAGCTTCTCCGAGCCATTTGATACCAAGCGAGGTTTCAGACAAGGCGATGCCCTCTCCTGCGACCTCAACTTTTTGATGGAGAATGTGTTGCGAAAGGCCGAAGTGAATCGGAACGGGACTGTATTCTATAAGGGTGTCCAGTTGCTTGCATACGCAGATGATATCGATATCGTCGGGCGTACAAAGCGAGCGGTTACCGGAGCCTTTGCGGCTATTGAAAGAGAATCTGCCAGGGTGGGTCTGGTGGTAAATGGCAGCAAGACGAAGTATATGCTTTCTTCGAGTAGAGATACACAGCGGTTGGACTCTCAGATTGATTTTGAGAACTATACTTTTGATGTTGTCAAGGATTTCGTCTACCTTGACACCACAGTCACAATGAAGAACGATGTCAGCATGGAGATTAAGCGGAGAATCACTCTTGCCAATAGGTGTTACTTTGGTCTCAGTAGGCAGATGAGTAGTAGAGACCACTCCCGCCAGACGAAACTGACACTCTATAAGACGCCCATCCTTCCCGTTTTGCTTTATGGCGCTGAAGCATGGGTGATATCGCAGTCTGATGAAAATGCCCTAGGAGTGTTTGAGCGGAAAGTACTCCGTAAGATCTTTGGCCTTCTACGCGTTGGGAACGACTACCGCATACGATGGAATGACGAACTCTATAAGCGCTACGACGACATTGACATAGTCAAGCAAATTAAGATCCAGCGGCTCCGCTGGCTAGGTCATGTTGAGCGTATGCATGAAGAAGCTCCTGCGAGAAAAGTCTTCAATACGGTTGTCGAAGGGAAGCGACGAAAGGGCAGACCATGTCTCCGTTGGAAGGACCAGGTAGAGAGTACGCTAACTACCTTTGATATTACCAATTGGAAAAGGCTCGCGCAAAGCAGAGACGCCTGGAGGAGAGCTTTACATCAGGCCGTAACCCGGTAACGGGTTATTATGGCCAGTTAAGTAAGTAAGTAGTACTAGTGGTAGCCCCGCAATCGGATCGCGATTGCAAATTAAAGTCCAGACCATAGTATAAGAATATATATATATATTATCCTATGGTCCAAATATTTTTTCATTCGAAATTATTTATCGTTTCTGATTTCTCGCTATGATTTATATGAGCCCGCACGGACCGAACACTTGTCGGCTATTTACACAGGCACAGCCGAAGTGCAAGCTCAGGCCTTCGCTCACTGCTCTTGCGACAGTAATGCCAATAGCAACTGAGAAAACGTTCGTGAACACATGCATGTGTCAACACATTGACAACTATTCTCTGTGGTCACACAAATAATATTGCAGCTGCAAATAGCCAACAGAGAAAACGTTCGTGCACAGTTACGAAGACATCTCAACATAAATGTTTTTTTATATTAATTTTATCAATGATGAATAAAACTTTCTTATCGCACGTCTTATGAAAATTCCCTACACAATGATATAAGTTTCACCCATATTTGTTTCCATATAGTTGGTGAAAAAGGGGTCCAAAAATTTACCATAGCCTATTTATATAATAGATAACGGATTTTTGTAATGCTCTCAATTTGAAGATTCGTCGACACTTTTGCCAACTCTTCTAAAATTATAATAAGCTAAGTAAGTGTCGAGGCAGCTTCAAAAGGACACCTACATCGCTCTCGTGCCTTCGTTAAGTGATATATTGCAAAGTTGGTGTAGGTGCCGAGTGTAACTTCTTTGCGCCACTTCACAAATATAACCATTTTCAGTGGTAGCTGCAACTGGTGTGGCCTGCTGGAGCTATTGTTGCATATTCATTAAGATGTGCTGCATACAAAATGAGAACTCATGTGTGGGGCGTTTGAGTGCCAATAAACAAAGAAAATGTGCAACATGGCGACACATCGTTAGGTGCCTCCTGTCAGTATGTAGGTGTAATGAGCGTGCCTGTTAATCCTTATTGTTGTTGGTTGTTGCTGCTGCAATTAAGACATACGTCGACCATTAATTTGGCAGGTAATTTTAATTAAAGCAAGAAAAACAATAAAACGGGCAACTCGTTCTATAAGCTGTTAAGAAAAAGTAATTACTTAATGATAAGGGACACTCATAAAGGAATAAAGAAGAATGAATTGCAAAAACAGATTGCACCAGCAATTATGAAAATTTATCTTGGTGCTGGTATAAACCGCTAAATTCTGTTACGGGGGAAGGGGGTTAGACATCGATTTGATTCGACAAACTTCATTTGCGTATGTAAATGTAAATGTAAATGTTAATGTTTTGGCTTCCGATATCTTAACGTTCATAGAAAAGGCTAAAGGAAAGGACGGACAGGCGGATATGGCTATATCGACACGACAATTTATCATTGATGATCATTGTGCCCATGTGGTCTTTTGGCTGTTACATAGGCTTCAAAAGTCTAAAAAACCCTTTTACACTTTGTGTGCATGGTATAATGACAACTGAATATGACTTAAACAAGAAATAAGATATAATTAAGAAATAATTTATTAAGAAATAATTAATTATGATTTTACTCTGATGTGTTACTCCATAAATTGATTTCAATTAAAACGAAATATATTGTTCGTATTGTACTCACCTCCTTACAGCAATAAAGCATTGACAAATAGCTAGTTGTTATAGCACTTAGAATTTAATGTTAGCGCTGCCAGACTGCTATATTTTGATGCCTTATGTTAATAAAAACGAAATGTCATGATAGAACTCTTCTAACATATTGAAATTCCGTAAGTGTAAATATTTGCACTTCTTACTCATTGACCAACCTTTCTAACTTATATTTCTGTCGCATTGAATTCCCATAAGGCTCTCTCTCTCTCGTCGAATTGAATTTAAATTCGTGTTAGTTTAGGTAAATTTTACGGCGCTTTAGCTGGTTTTAACAAAGTTTGCAACAAAAATGTATTATTTGATGCATTCCCAAAAGCAGCAATGCACTTGTCTCGTGGGATTCGACTTCCATTGTACTCAATGTGGGATATATGTATGTAAATGGTAAATTTGGCTTTAATACTTTCTGCCTGTCTTGCTTACCTATTGCCTCATAATTAAATTATTATTCCATACCGCAGACTGTATATTAGCCATAATCTTATGATGCTGCACTTGAAAGGAACATGCTATTGTGCTATCGGGCGTCCTAATTAGACTACAGGTATGATTATTACTAAAAAGGTTTCTTAAGGCTTCTAATACTTCCTTTTTTATTTCTAATCAATATAATTTGTTGTAAAATCGACAGAAGTATATGCCGGCAATATGTCTACGTACATTATGTGTGATGCCAAAAGCAGTCATTAGCATGCTGGTCTAAACTGTGCGTGGGCATCCTTTCTAAGAGACCATATTCCATATGTTGCTTCTATATAAAAAATCAACAGGCTCATCCCAAAAGAATTCTCTATAGAGAATTATTTAGGTCCCACCTGCACGTAAATGAGGAAGAAATTGGCGATACTAAGAAATGCTCTATCAAGAAATGCCACAATTCATGTCAGCTTGTGGATAAAACACTTATAAGGAGAACGCCAAAATAAAAGCTGCTTAATCTAGCGAATTCAAATATTTGCATGGCGAACTCATGTTGTTATTTGAGAAAATGGAATGAAGTGCATACATATCTGGTACCAAAAAATACCAATACAGATCTGCTAACGACAGACCGGTTATCTTTTGGTCTCCCTGGCTTCACGTCAGCTTCTTTGCTGTACGGTGGAGGACACCAAACATTGTAGACATGCGGGAGTTTCCCTTACTCTTTGAAACCAGTGGTTACCAGCGGATTTCCTTTCCAGTGTAGTAAGATCCCCATCCCACCCTAATTTTTTTTTTTCAATCTTAAATTTTTTTAACGTTTTTACTAATTCCCATTCATGGAAATCTGTCCAATGATTTAGTCTTTTGAACATTCATTTGAACCCAACTCAGAATTGAAAGACAGACAAGGCTGTTCTAGTTTCCGATTCCTAATATCGGAATGGAATGGTTTTGGTGTTCTAGTTTCCGAACCATTCGTTATGAAAAGTAATGCCTTTTAGTAGTCGGAATGAAAAGTAAATGGCAAATTAAACTTAATATAAGCGAATTATATTTTATATATATCTTTAATATTTTACAAAATCAATGCAGTATTCATTGGTAAAGGATGTTATAATTTTCATTCATAAAACAATTTTTATAAAAATTGGCTGCTTGGACAAGAAAAACAATTATGTTGGGAAAATAACGAAGGTGCAGCTTGTAGGTATACGTAAGTTATGTTCGAAGAGTTAGATATTGCCGGACTGCGAAAATATAATTGGGACACATTTTTTATGACATAGTTTATAAAAATATATTACTGCTATTGAATAAGTTGTTTTGAGTTCTATAAATTTTTTAAAAGAGTAAAATGGCAGCACAAATGTCGATAATATAGCCTATTGCAGCGATAACATATCTGCTGCCAGCTAATTCAAAGTCAAACAATTGTTTGTTTTGTAATTTAAATTACAATTTTAATAAATAATTTATGGTTTAGGGCCAAGAAGAGGAACTCCTCCAAATAGGAGGAAATGTCCGTTTTATGTATACCTAAGTACATGGCAATGCGGCTTGCAAAAGTGCCAAGCTGCCGGTCGAAGCAAAGAGTATTCACTTTTTGGTTTTGGTCTTTTGCAAGGATTCCACGGGAAAGAAGAAAACATTCAACAACGCATCTTCTTGCACTACCAAAAAATATTGGCTATGGCTTTGATAGCAATTTAAATTCGAAATTCCACAAACAAATTCAAATAACAACTTCGTGGGAAAACATAAACACAGCTGTTGTTGCAAATGTTATCATATTAACAGAAAAACGAAGTCGTTATTTTCGAAACTAGAACACCAATGCGTGGAATGTCTTCGAACGTTTGGAATTTTCCGGTTCGGAAACTAGAACAGGCCTGAATGCATGAAAATTTGGATAAGAAGAAATCTCTGTTTTATGTTTGTCCAGGTGCAATTTTTTAATTGCTTTCGAACTATTTTTCCAATCTGTTTAAACGTAGTTTTAAGTTTCTAATATCCTACAGAATGTTCTGAAAACTTCTCACTTTTTGTAGCTATTTGAAAAAAGAAAATATTTGCGCGTAATAACATGACAATGAAAAACTGAGAACGTGAGGTTTGGCTCAGTCGAACCGGAACCAATCGTGCTCTATCATTTGACCACATGCTTGCTAATGGAACCAGTACGTACGTTTATACTATCGCCTATCGGCAGTCGATTCTCCTTTTTGTGCAGCAATTTTAGCATTTTAATTTATTTTCCTTTTATTTTATTAACATAAATTGCCAATAATATTAGCTACAAAAAAAAACACGTTTGTAGATATTTAAACAAAAAACCTCATTAACTTTATCGAGTCAGAACAAAATTTGATTGTAAGAGGAAAACAACTATCGGTATCGTATCTCGTCTCGTCAATAGTGTTCCAACATTAGCTTGCAAACAATTCAGCTACAGCAATAAAAATGTAAAAACACATAAATAGAAAACTTGAACTTTAAAAAGTGCCGTGCCAAAAGCATTGTGCAGCGTTTTGAACAAAGTTTAATAATAATGTCATATCAAAAAGAAAATCCGTGGAGTCAAAATCGATAGGAAAAGCTAACAAAACGCTTGCCACAATGTAGTGCCTATTTATTTGATTATAATTAAAAAGCTTGAAACTGAGGCAAATTATTAAACCAGATTCAAAATAATGCACAAAATGGTTAAAATATTCTTCAGGTAATTAACACTGCAAACACACAAAGCTATTTATACCAACAACAAAATCAGCAGCAGCAACAACAACAAAGAGACAACACAGTCAGCAGGCGCTCTTTTGCTCTTTACGCTGCGTTTTTATTTTTATGAATGACGTAAGTGCGCCGCTTTAGTGCCCACAAATAAACGCAAAACAAAAGCTGTGAACCAAACGTAAATATGTGTGCTCCGTCGTTGTTTTTGTTGATGCCATTGCCAAAAAAAACCCAGAGAGCCAAGTAAAAACCAAACGGCTTCCCTCAAAGTAAAGCGTCCCATACACACACTTAAAAAAAAAACTGACTCCACCAGAGAGCAATTGACTCTCTATTTTACTATTAGGTCTTTTTTGGTCAATGACCGAAGCCTGCTCTTCACTTAGCGCCCGTTAGGTTAGTATTTTCAAATAAGTGGACATATTTTGTTTATGCGTGGAAATAATCTTATAGGTTTTTACAGCTTTTCATTCAAGTTAGGAAAGTATCAATCAATTTACTCATTTGGCGAAAGAAAGTGGTTTCGAAATGATTTCCTTGAACTGTTCGCAAGTAGAACCTGAAACCTTGCAAAATGTTTTATTGTGTTTTGTGCTACTTTTTACTTTTCCGCAAAAAAGTATTGCGAAAATTTCAAATTTTATGTTTTCCGACGAATTAAGCACTTGACAACTTTTCCGGCAATTTAGCGATGTTTTTTTTTGTCCGTGCGTTGTCGATGTAGTGTGTTAGTCAAATAACTTTAGTAATATCGGCTTTAGCAAGCTAAATGTTTTTCTATCGTGTTGGGCATGCCTTCAAAGGGTTTTCTATTGAATTTGAGCACTCTAGTCGCTATAGTTGGGTCGCATAATAAAAGTAAATAATTTTTAAAATTTTTGGTTTTTATTTTTTTTTTGTTGTTTAAATTTCTCCTAGCTACTTTCGGTTGTTTTGACAAACGTGCGGAAAAGCCTGAGTTGGTTAACAACAGTTTATTTAATATTTTTTTTACACTACTTTGACAGTTGATCTAAAAAGCTTTACATCTTCTGATATTTCGCCATAGCTCTTTTCTGAATTGAACTTATCAGTAATTAAACGATGAATTTGTTCAGAAACTGACTCACCAACGTTGACAAAGCAGCCAAACCACATAAAGCAATCACCTGTTGTTAGTTTTCCTACTTTGTTATATTCTATATAATCTACTCCTTGTACTGTTTGGTAATATTTTTATATTGGTGACTTGTCTTGATTTGATTTGATTAAAAGTGGTCCAGATAATACAGCAATGAAGTGGCCCTATATAATTTAAATTCAGGCAATATTTTATATGTTATATAAAAAATAAAAGGTAATTAAACAAAATTTCAGAAAAGTATAAATACATCGGAGCATTTATTGTTATTCCAAAAATAATAGCTACTGAAAGTTACATTATGTTGAAAATGTGTAGTGTACGAATTAAAAGTGGTTTGGGCTTGTACTATACTTTTCTCCGTTGTTAGGTGAAATATATTTTTCAATTTTAGCCGATAAAAAATTTCACTTTTTAAGAAAGTATCTTTAATTTTTTTTTCGTTAATGGAAGAACTAAGCTATCTTGGGACAAGGAGGACATTCACTCTTTCTTCTGTTGGTTATTTACACTAGCAAAAACTGACTACAAATACAATTTTAACTTCTGTGTGGTCAACATTGATAAATGTAATCACAAAACTCGGAACTTTATACAGAATTTAAAGCGACAGCTGTATTAGTGGATTAATCAGTTTGGAAAAATGTTCGTAGATATTTCACGGTCTCCATCTTTCTCACAACGATAACTTTGGATAATTGCTTTTATCGTAAATGGTTGCATCATAAATCAGGCACGAAAAAATGTGGCAGACTTAATTAAGGCTTTAAATAAAATATAAAAAAAGAAGTAGAAATAAGAGAAGGGGGTCGGGTGCTGTAACTTCAACAGCATGATTCGTGTGCGCTTTACTAATAATAAATATTTACACTTAATATTTAAACGCGGAAACTTTCAACAACAATCTTGAAAATACAGCGACAAAATTGATAAACAAAATTTGTTAAAGTAAAAAAAATATTTAAAATTATGATGACAACGTTAGCTACAAATACAAACAAAGTAAGACGGCTGGCATATTAAATAATTAAATAAATATTTTTGCAATAACATAAAAAGTACTGAGAATGGTTAAAAACAATTACCATGAGGGTGTCGCGAATGCCCATTTGTTTTTGTTTACGTTAAATCGTATGTACAATAACAAAAATTTGATGCAGACAGTCGGGACGGTGCCCGACAGTAAAATACCCTGTACCATTTTTCTCTATAAACACTAAATACGGTGAAATGGGAACGGAAGTATCCACATTTATAATTCTTTTCATAAGATTGATATGCCTGTAGACATTTTCCTATTGGGAATTTCCAATTGACTAGTTTTCCTATTGAAGAGTTGGCTATTATGGGGCTAATATAAATAAATTTAAAAATATTAAAATAAATTTTCAAATCAATAAATTGAGGGGTGTGGCAGTAATTAACATAAATCGATTGCTGAGGAAGGGGGGTTCTATTGAAAAAAGTTGGATGCAGTTTAAACGATTAGGGTCACACGAGTCTCCACACCATATTTTTTTACTCCAGCTCTCTCTACATGTAGTGGAATTTCGAAGCAGTTTATAGGCGAGGGAGGGTGAAAGTAGCATATTTTTGACTACAACTTTTGAGGTAAACACGACGCACATCACTGAGGAGTTTCGAGTTGATAGATTCAACGGAGCGGCTGTAAACCGCGAAAGTCTGTCACGGGGGAAGGGGGTGAGATATCGACATGAATCCATTAATATGCGCTTTTCCTGGAAAATGCGCATCTTTTGGTATAATTTTTTTTTGTTTTAACTCCTATAGTCTCTGAGAAACACGTTACAACACGGACAGACAGACAGACGGACATGGCTATATCGAATCGACTATTGCTCCTGATAATTTTTGGTGGATTATGGAACTTATAGTCTGCCACGCCTCCTTCTGCCTGCACAAGTCTATAATACCCTTTCACACTTTGTGTACAGTGTATAAAAATAACAAAGAAATATCTTAACAGAGCGCAAAAGCTAAGAGAGAATGCTCGGGCTGCCTCTGGCCATGTGTGTGTGCCTGTGTGTGTGTGTACGGGCGGCATATGCTTGGCTTTTGTATTCAATTATGGCCAAAGGCCGCAGTAGTTCCAGTCAAGCGCTTAAAATGTAAACACGGCATTTGTCCGCGCGTGCCACACCGGATAGTGAATAAAGAGAATAGGAGAGGAGAGAGAGTGAAAAATAAATTAAGTGTAATACCAACAATGTGTAGGCAATGTGGAAAAACGATTTAGTGCATTAAACTTGAACAGCAATAAATTGAACATGAAAATCTTAAACCAAAGTAATCAATTTATGGAAATCGGATATAAGATGCATAAGCAATAGCGCCAAGTACCAAATCCGAAGGTCGGATTTGTTTGTGAGTTTTATTGTGGCTTTAAGTAAATATCAATCATACGCAGTGTATGAAAATACAATTCATGGCTATTTGGTGTCAAATTGTTTTGTATTTTACCTAAGCTTTCTTATCCAACTTTAGTGGTTATCTTCAATATACATATTATAGATACTAATCTCACATACGCACAATGTACATATTATACCCTGTACACAAAGTTCAAAAGGGTATTATAGAGTTGTCGCACCGTTCTCGGTGACTATAAGAGCAAGAGCAAACAGTTTTTTTTATCAAAAGATGCGCATTTTATCAATTCAGTGCAAGTTTGTCAAATTATGTCGATACCTCACCCCCTTCCCACGTGACAAATTTTCGCAGTTTTAACAAACACCTTAAAAGCTATCCAATTGAAATTTGCCACATTTATGCACACTATTACTATGCATGTGTAGTGTAAAAATGATTCATAGCGAATAAGAACTTTAGAAGATATAACTAATAAAGTGCCAATTTTAGGCTCCCTCTCTTATGAACTGCAACAGAATTTCACTTTTTTACAGAAATGTTAAAGTTAACGTTTATGCTAACCAAATGTGATACGTTAGGCAACAGTGTTGATCTTTTCCCTCTCTCTGATCTTCCTCCGTAGAACAGTTATCGTTATTACGCACATACCCCTCAACGCGTCGATACAAAAATTTACACAGAAATTAGATTTTCATGGAAAGAATGGGTACAGGGTATTCCACAGTCGGGCACCGTCCCGACTGTCTGCATCAAATTTTATTTTGTGTATACGATGCTTGATTGATCAGTCGCATATGGGCATAAAATATTCGCCACTCTATTATCAGCTACAATTTACTTTTACATATGTACATACGTATGTATGTGTATTCTATAATCAAACTGTTCATTAGAGTTATTAGAGAAAGGTTAGTGAGCAATGCCAAACCATTCTACTAAGGTACCTCTATTCTTCAGTTCAGTTTTAAGTATTAAATTCGTGCGAGCAATATTATGGGCCACGTACGCAAACACTAAATTGATAATAATACTAAACGCTCTTTTAATTATGCATAATTTTGGTCATTAGTTTATTCATTTGGAATGGCCCAAAATGATAGTTTTTTTTTAACTAGCCGATTTTAGTCAAAACTTCGCACGGGGCGTACTTACACAAAATAGAATCCCATTTTAAAACTAAGGTACGAAATCGTTGGATCAGACATGGAACTATTATTTTGTGATGTACTAAGTGATCCTAATGCGAAGCGAGTTAGTCAGGCACGCCTGCAACCCTATGCGACTTTCTTTATAATAGAATACATTCTAATATCGAACCCGATTTTGTGAGATTTTTTCAGTTTCTTCACTTAAAAATCTCGCTTCGTGTAAAAAGCGCCTCAACGAAATAACTAACTTGCATATTTGACAATTTTTACGTCATAGTAACAGGGTGAAGTATTTGCATATTCAATTATTTTTTAACGATTCCAACGATCTATTTATAAAAGATCAGGTAGGTGTAGCTTGATATATGTTATAGTAAATTATGTAAGACAAACTTATTATAAATACATTAAAATATAAAATGATTTAAAAGAAACCGTGCAATACATTATGGTACCATGCGTTGAAGGATATTAGGAGGTACTGTATTGCGGAGAGTTGTTTCGGCAAAAGGTCTCTTAACATGAAGGTATATAGAAGATTTGGTTGCTCTGGCTTAGATATTAACATATTCATAAAAAGTAAAATTTTATTGCAGTTTGTAGAAGGGATCTAAACTTACCGCAGCATTTCCTTCATCGTTACACTATATCCAGTATTGATTATTTTACAGGCATAGTAACAGTGTGCATGCCGACATGATTTGCCATAATTGATCGTCTCCCAAGAAATAGTGTATCTTTAAGTCTCTGAGAAAAAGACTGCAACTCGGATAAACAAACGAACACGGAGCAATAGTCGACTAAGCTTTCTTAAGTAAATCAAAAAATGCTATTAGCATCTCTGGCTCATATTTATACTTTGTACACAATGTGTAAAAGTGTATTATAGATTTATGCAATGTATGTAACAGGCAGAAGGAGGTGTGGCAGACCATAAGTTCCATGGGCAAAAAGGCTCGGTGTACATCCACACCATAAAAGCTATTCAAGCTTGGCGCAGTTATGCACACTGTTACTGTGCATGTGGGGTGTATGAAAAGCATTAAGATCAGATAGAAACTTCAAAAGATATAGGTAATACTATGTCAATTTTAGACCCTTTATCCTATAAACTATAAACAAATGTTGTACGTAGACTCATGTTAGGCTTATAAGCTAAACATTGTTGACTTTTTTCCGAATCATCCCCCCTACTCTCGTAGCATAGAGTATAGTATACATGTAGTATACATGTCCATACCGACTCAATTGTTACATACATTGCAAAAACCTATAACACCCTTCTACACTTTGTGTACAGAGTATAAAAGCCGCATATCCCACATCATCTTGAAATGCTCTTATAAGGCTAGCACATTTATGAAACCGTCAAGTATGCATATTGGAGAAATCTCACGATATATACAAATATTATTAAATCTTTTAAAGTGCCAAGTGCAAACCCTGACATACATTAAATTTTTGTAGCAACGGCTATGCCTAAGCATATGCTCTGTTGTACATTTGGCAAATAATTCTACTCGTTTTGGGTCACAAAACACCTTCAAACAGTTGTTGGAAATCAAATAAGAGATGCGATTCTTTCTTAACTTTAACTAAAGACTAAGATCTGTGAGTTCTTTTAATAGTATGTTATTACTTAAACTACATAAAATTACTTGGGACTAGTTTTAGAATGAAGTTAATTTTATAGTCTTATCAGATAACTTATCTAATTAACCATTAGTCATTTTAGGCTATTACAATCAAAAATCACATTTTATTGATATGAATAATGGTGACTAATGGAAACTCATGCAAGCTGCCAATGATATTATAAAATGGTTGTGCCAAAATGTTTGTTAATAACTCGCTTTTTATGGTACGTATTTGCATACTTATCATGACACGAAAGTAAAAAATTTGATGCTGACAGTCGGGACGGTGCCTGACAGTGGAATACCCTGTACCATTTTTTCTTTATAAAAACTATATACGGTAAAATTGGAACGGAAGTATCCAGTTTTATAACTCTTTTCATAAGATCGATATGCCTGTAAACATTTTCCTATTGGGAAGTTCCAATTGACAAGTTTTCCTATTGGGAAAATTAATTATATAATTACTATTATACCCATAACTCCAGTGTTCTTGGGCCAATGTCGTTGAATTTTGTAACATAGATCATAAATACATTTATAAATGTCTGTGAAAATTTTCAAATCAATATATGGGGTGTGGCAGTAATTAAGGTAAATCAATTGCGGGAGAAGGAGGGTTCCATTGAAAAAAGATGGATGCAGTTTTAACTATTTGGGTCCACACCAAATTTTGTAACTCTAGCATGTATCTCTCATGTATCCATATATACTGGCAGTGCCATTTTGGAGCAGGTTATAGCCGAGGGGGGGGTGAAATTATCATATTTTTGACTATAACTTTTGATGTATTTATCCGATTTCGATAATTTTTGAAACATAGTTGCACATAAACACGACGCACATCTCTGAGGAGTTTCGAGTTGATAGTTTCAATGGAGCGGTTGTGAACCCGTCACGTTTGTCACGTGGGAAGGGGGTAAGGTATCGATTTGATTCGACAAACCCCCTCAGCCTTGAGAAAATGCGCATCTTTTGGTAAAATTTATAGTGTCGTAGAAAGCTGGCCCAACACGGACGGACAGACATATGGCTCCTGATCATTTTTGGTGGATTATGGAACATATAGTCTGCCACGTCTCCTTCTGCCTGTTACATACATTGCACAAATCTATACTACCCTTTTACACTTTGTGTACAGGGTATAAAAAGAGAAATTAAGTTTCGATGGAAAATAATTATTAAAATAAATAAAGTGCCTTTAGTTTAATTAATTTGAATTAATATTTGGAATTTTTAATTTCAAACTTTGATTACAATGGACGAAATATACAAATTTCTGATCTTTACTCAAAAAACACGTGAAAGCATAAAAAACCTTTTGATTGAATGCTTGTTGTGAAAGTACATATAATAACAACAAAAGTGTTCTCTCTCAGTTAATTGCTCATTTATGTTTTCGCACGTTTACTCTTTTTCGCTCGCTCTCTCTCTCTCTCTCTCTCTGTTAGATGATCGGACTAGCATGTCGAGCCAAGGTACTTCTGCTCGCAACACGATGCGGCGCATTTCATTCGCTGATGCCGGCCCGTTGTGCTCACATCGTTGCGTATACGTCGTGTATGTTTTTGTTGGCGGCGCGCTGCGAGCGACTTCCGTTTCGGTTCGCTGTAGTATAAAATCATTTCTAAATTTATAAAATAGCAGCATATAATGTGTATGTGCACATTTACGCATATATAAAAATGCGTATATAAATCGTTTCTTTTGTGTACTTTTGTACTCTTTGGCGCTCTTACAGTTTTTGTGTGCATGAGATACATTTTTAACGTGCTTAAATATAAATGTAGCAAAACAACGAAACAAACCTAACTAGAAAAAACCAAAGTCGCACAAATACCGGCACAAAAAAATATACAAAAAAGTGGCATTAAAGTTTATAATACACATCTACATATTTATTTGTGGAGACAATGCGCTTAAACAAATAACAAGCAATATATTTGATATATATTTAAACTTATAGAGTTAAAGCATTTATATTTTGCGTTGCAATATTTAATTGTTTCTCTTTTTATAAAAACACCAAAAACACATTATTTATTTTCTTTCGTTTTTTTTGACCATGACTATTTAAATCTTTAGTTGAAAGTGAAAGCAGCGTCTGTTGTGGTCTATAAAAGGAAACAAATTTAGACAAGTTATGCAAAATATAAGCAGCGATATATGCATAAAATAAATCCAAATATAAATTATGAAAAGCCATAATTGAAGTTTGAGTATAATCTTTGAGTGAAATCTGCACACACTGCTACAAATCTACTAAAATGCGACTACAACGACGTTACAACAATAACATACAAACGACGACAACATCCCAAACTATTGGAAACAACAACGCCAACATGAATAATACTAGCAGTCGGAATAACAAACTTAATATTCAACGCTCAAAGAAACTTAACCACAATAACAACAATAATAATAATAACAACAACAACACCAGCAATGGTAGCCACAAATTACGCAGCACAGCAAGCAGTAACGGGATAAAGCCAACTTTGATTGCTCCGCAGTCGTCATCGGAACATAGCCCACCACTGACGCCACCCAACAGCCAGTCGTCCATGCTGGTGGACGATCTAACCGAACTTGAGGAGACCACAACGGCTGTAGAGCTGCGCTCTTCAGCGACAAACCATTATCGGGTCTACAATACGCTTCGCAGTCACTCGACTTCTGCTATCCAGCCGGATACTGGACTCCATCTGTTTGCCAACAATGCTGCAGTGCTTTGTCCGAGGCCGCGAACTCTGAACGTCCACAATGTTTCCCAGACGCCTGCACAGATAACGCAAATATTTGTTGGGTATGTTTTTATTTTGTTTTTGATTTCGCTATTTTTCTGTCGCTGTTGCTCCTTACTCGTGTTTGCTTGGTGGTTGTTACTAACTAATCTAACTTAAAAAGGAATATAACTATTCAGAGAAAAACTCCTATGTTTTTTAAACGAAGATTATGTGTGATCGGTGACGAAGCACCTCCTCCAACATTTAATTTTGCATGTATTTCAGCGAGTGATTTTGTCATCGTTATTTTAAAATCTACAAATATATATTTTTATTTCTCGCTCAAAATACACTACAAAATACTCAATTAAATGACAAGGCGGACGCCGTTTTATGCGCTTTTGTTTTTCACAGAGTGCAAAGACTTTTTGTCATTGTTGTTGTTGTTTGTGAAAATTCAATGAACTTCAACTTACTGGTTTTCTCTCTTATTTTTTTTTGCGCAAAGCGAATCGATGTTCGCATATGTGATGTCAAAATAAATTGAATCCAAATTTGAATTGAAATACAAAAAGCATTGCAAGGCCTAATTTGTAAGCAGGAGAGCTTTGCATTGTTATTATTGTTAACCGTAATTTGCATTTTATAAGGTCATAAAAAAAGGAAAAAATTGTCAAACCATTTGACATTACTGAGCAAAAGTAAACAAAATCTGAATGATTAAAGTCATGACCGGTAAACTTCAAGGCAATGAAGGTTACGTACCTCAATAGGTCTTTTTTACTGATATAGTCAGAACAGACGGATTGACGCAACTCTTGATGCTGATAGTTTTTTAAAAAAGCCAAAAACGTCTGAATTGTTAAGATACTAAGGGCATTAAAGTGTCAAACTTCACCAAAATTCACATATTCACATTGATATTAGCTAATGGTACAGAGTAACCCATAGTCAGAAGCTCTCTTTTTTGACCTTCTTGCAGAAGCGTATAAAAAAATTGTTGTGCTTGATCAGTTTCAAGTGGCTTCATATGTGTACGGTCACACTGAATTGAAATTTGCAATTGTTTTTAAAATGTGTTATTTGAGGTACCCCAAACGAGTTACCTATAAAATAAATAAAGACAGATGCTTAGGATTGCGTTTTATTCAGTTTAGGGTATTCAAAGTTAATGTATCGACAAGGTCAAAGGTGAACACTGTTTGGTTTATTAGCTTAACATCGGTATGCATACCAAGTTTGGGGGCTCTAGTTTATATATGTGGTAACATGTGTACAAAAAATTTAATTTCGTTTCAGTATATAAAAGGGGTTTTAAAATATTGTTTTATTATTAGCTATATCATTTGAAGTTTCCATGCGATCTTGGTAATTTGCATAACATACATGTATAGTAACAGTATACCAAGTATCAATTGGATAGCTTTTATGGAGTGGATGTAAGCCCTGTAGCAAGAACGAAATATATCTTATAGTCTCCGAGAACTACGTTGCCATACGGACAGATGGACTTGGTCCTATCGCTACCCGAGCCAATGCTAAGCATTTTTGCCAATTGAACTTCGAGTAATTCTTCTTGTTACAAACATTGCGCAAATCTATGGTACCCATTTGCACAATGTGCACAGTGCATAAAATTTAACAAATTGAATACTATAAATCACAACGCTGTGTCATAAATATTCACTCTTTTATTTCTTCTTATTTAATGTTTCCTTAATTCAATTGTCCGTAATAACATATAAATCAAGAATTGACCGCGGTCCCCGCTATTGTTAATCAGTTTTATAAGTTTATTAAAAGCACTTCAATTTAGAAAATGCCGCATTCTCTGGCAATTAATTTTATTATGTAGAAGTGCTATGCATTGCATTGTGCAAAATATTGTGATATGGTCTAGTGTTCTAATGTATTATTTTTAGCTTAATTATGACATAATAGAAAAGAATAATCACAGCCCAACACTTAAACTGTAGAATTAATTACAAAACATGTAACTTTGCTATTGTTTAAACGTATGAATATAAAGAGTGTTACATCGTGGGAGGAATGCATTTGAGCGCGCGCCTGTCTTTTTCTTCTTAACTGGCCATCACAACCCGTTATCGGGTTACGGCATGATGTAAATACATTCTTTCATTGGAATTGTGGTTTTAAGTGGTGGACCCAAACCCTACGCACAACCCTTTTAAGGTCTGGGGTGGCTCTACTGGTCGAAAGAACCCAGTGTCATTGTTAGTCGCCTCATACGACAAGCTTTGACCTGCTGAGGTGGTATTCTCTAACCCGCTCATCACACGCGCGGCTGGCAAATGTTATATATTATATATAACAGTTGGGCTGAAAAGTTCGTAGGCTAACATAGTAAAACACATTATTTTGCCAAATTTATTTTTTTTTTATTCAAGATAGTTTCCTTTAATGGCGATACAGCGATTATAGCGGTCTTCCAACTTTTCAATACCATTTTTATAGTACTCGGTCTCTTTACCCTCGAAAAATGCTTCAGTTTCGGCAATTACTTCTTCGTTGGTCTTAAATTTCTTCCCGGCGAGCATTCTTTTAAGTTCAGAGAATAGGAAAAAGTCAGATGGTGCCAAATCTGGCGAATAAGCTGGATGCGGTAAGAGTTCAAACCCTAATTCGTGTAGTTTTGCCATTGTTTTGATCGATTTGTGACATGGAGCATTGTCTTGGTGAAAGATGACTTTAGATTTTACGGTTCATTTGAGGCCTTTTTTTTGGCAATTTCTCCCTTCAACCGCTCCAATAACGCTATATAATAGTCGCTGTTGATGGTTTGTCCCTTTTGGAGATAATCGATGAAAATAATACCGTGCGTATCCCAAAATACAGACGCCATAACCTTGCCAGCTGATGTTTGCGTCTTTCCACGTTTCGGTGTCGGTTCATCGCGTGTTGTCCACTCGGCCGACTGTCGATTCGACTCTGGAGTGTAGTGATGAATCCATGTTTCATCCATGGTGACATATCGGCGATAAAAATCCTTTTTATTATGGTTAATCATTGCTAAACACTCCTTGGAATCATAAATTCTTTGTTGCTTTTGATCAAATGTTAGCACGCGTGGCACCCACTTTGCACACAGCTTCCGCATATCTAAATATTCATGCACGATATGTCCAACACGTTCTTTTGATATCTTCATAACCTCAGCTATCTCGATCAACTTCATTTTGCGATCACCGATAATCATTTGGTGCACTTTGGTGATGTTTTCGTCGGTTACCGCTTCTTTTGGGCGTCCACTACGTGCATCGTCTTCGGTGCTCATTTCACCACGTTTAAATTTTCCATACCACTGCTCAACGGTTGATTTACCCGGAGAAGAGTCCAAATAATGTTTATCAAGCCAATCTTTGGCCTGAACGGTGTTTTTTTTCACCAAAAAGCAATGCTTTATTAGCACACGAAATTCTTTTTTATCCATTTTTTTCACAATAACAAAAGTAGCTTCACTCTCAAGGCTATAACTCACGAACCAGTTGTCAGATCGCTGTCAAATTTTTACACGGTTCATGTGAAGGTTGGTACTAACTAAAAATGGTATGGATTTGATATTTGTGTCGCACTCTCTATGTCAGCCTACGAACTTTTCAGCCCAACTGTTATATTAGTCGAAATACAGTGCAGTCGCGATACAGTGAACTAATTAAAACCAAGGGTGTTCACAGTACCGAATTTGTTCACTCTATCGATTCGAACATTTTATGATGTGTTTAAATAACATTATGCACAAATTTACTCAGGATATCCTTTTATTTATTTAAAAAACAAAAAAAAACAATTAATTTCAAATTTTAACAGCCTTCATGGGTCATATTCCATCACATATCATCTTATAAGTTAACCAATCTAGTACATAAAATTCATTTTGATTGAAAATCATAACATAAAATTCAATAAATGAAAAAGATAATGCATTACGTTTAAAGTTTTTTAAAAAATTCGGAGATTTTAATCTGTTTTTGGTTAAAAACTAGTTTTTTAGACTCAATGTAAAAAATAATTTGTTCACTCTTACGAGTGTTCACATAACCGAGTGTTCATTCTATCGCGACTCCACTGTATTTGTAAAACTGATACTTAGAGTTTCAAATTGATTTTACCAGCTCTATTGCAAAAAAACAGGTAATTTTGTTGTTAAGCGCTTTTGTCATTGCTTAAAATAAGCATATTCTAAATTCTCATTAACTCGTATGTAAGCTCTGCACAGCATTAAAAAACAAAATTTGATGCAGACAGTCAGAACGGTGACCGACTCTGTACCCATTTTTTCTATGAAAATCAAATTTCTCAGCAAATTTGTGTATTGATGCATTGAGGGGTATGGGTGTAATAACGGTTACTATGCTACGGGGGTAGGAGGGATGATTTTGAAAATGGTCAACGTTGTTAGGTTTATAAGTTATGTTATTTATGATAAAAACCAATCAAATATTCAATAATGTAACAATGGTTTCGGATTATTACAATTATAAGAAGATAGATATGGCTATCAAGGTATTGTTGTAATATGCCCCTTTTGAAGTGATACACATATGCGACCTCTTTTTCCATTCATTAAAACCTGCCTTATAGGCGTCGGCCGAGATGTGCTTCAGCATCCTCAGCGAATTTTCTTTTATGGCCTCGATTGTGCCGAAACTGGTTCGACGGAATGGCAACTCTAGTTTTGGAAACAAAAAAAAAAGTCACTTGCGGCCAAAACAGCGAATACTGTGGTTGATCGATGATATTCAATGAGTTTTTGGTCTTATAATCACGTTCCAGCATGTCTAAAGGGACCTACTCACGATGGTGTTTTTGGAGGAAATTTAGCTCTTTCGGTACGAGCCGAGCAGCGAGCCACCAAAATTAAACCAGCTGCTTCACGACTGAAGTTTAGCTCACGTGCTATCTCTCCAACACTCGTATGACGATTTTCGAACACGATTTCTTTCACTTTTTCAATGTTATCGGCAGTGGTAGACGTCGAAGGACGTCCGGCACGAGGCATGTCTCCGACGGTCTCTTCGTACCAGTCGTAGGCTTGGGTTTTCGACAAAACAGATTCACGGCCTTTTCCAACATTCGCAACGACTCCGCATACGAAATTTGACTTAAAACACAAAATTTGATACAAATTCTTTGTTCAATATTTTTCTGCATTGTAAAATTCGCGAAACACTACTAAACTTCTACTAAATTTCAACAGCTGCTGTAAACAAACTAGTTGACAGATCGTACTAATTTTTGACATAGTAATTAAAGACAGTCTTGCCAACTTAAAAAACCAAAATTGTTGGAAAGTATTCAGCGTGGGCAGTTTAAATTACAAATTCCGGAAACTTTATTATCACAATGTATGAGCTTGTAAGACAGCACCAAGCCTTTACTTATCAATGAAAACATTTTCATTTAATTTGACAATTCATTTTACGTTGTTTGCCAGATTTGGTTGTTATATTCTAAGAAGAAGATGGCAAAATTCTTGAATGGGTACTTCATTATATATATATATATATATATGTATATGTAATTATATATCTATGTGTAGAGCTTGACTATTTCTGTTCATATGCACTTCATTTTCATGGTCTAATTTTCAGTGCCATTATCTTTATGTATTTAGCTTGCACCCGTCGTTTCATTTATGCGCATAATTCTAAAAATAAGCTCCAAAGTCGAAGAAAGTGTTTATTTTGAGGGTCGAGAGACTATTGAAGCTACCTCATAATTAACAGCACAAATTTTGCAGCTATAAAAAAAAAAAAATATATGTGTGTAAAATTAGCAAACAAACTGGCAAACAAGTTGTAAACAAATTGTAGCAAATTAAATGTATGGAGAAAGAAAATTTTAAAAGTTCGTTTTTCTTTATTTTGAATATTTTTGGAAACAGGTGCGATAGCAGGGGGGGTTTTGGGGGTAAGGGGAAAGAAATCATAGACCGCATAAACGAGTTAAAGTTTTTCTCGATAACTGCCAATGAAACTACGAACCTCAGTGGAATGGAATAATTTTTACACAATCGGAAAGGAATCGAAAATCAGAGAGGATTTTTTCTGCTTCGTTTCTGTAGTAGATGTGACCGGAAAAGGAGTAGCAAACACCTTGCTTTGTACTTTGGAAAAGCTGCATCTGGATTTGCGGTGTATGAAGGGTCAGGGTATGTTTTTAAAAATGTATCTATTACATATCGTGTTCTACAATGTGTAGATGACGAGATCAAAATGACCTCAAGTGTTCTTGCACGGATAATATGTATGAATCGTTGCTACTTTTATTATTCTAAAGGTTACGACGGTGCAATGAGTATAGAATTAAAAGATTACGCTACTATTGTAGAAAAACAAATCATGGATTGAATAAAGCTATAACGAATAGCAGTTCCCATCTGTTAGGAACTGTATGTCAACAACAAAATGAACAGTTAACTTTTTCCGTAATTCAAACAAAGCGGCTGAAACTTTGAAAGGCTATATTCTAGCAGCTAACCAATGTGCTAGAAAAGTTCCTCTAGTGAAATTCTGAGATGCGATGGGTAGAGCATTTAGATTCGCTTAGCCTTTTTTACGAAGTATTGGAACCCATTTGCTTGGCACTGGAAGATTTGGACGAGAAGACAAAACCTGTTGGTGTACAGTCATTTACTTTACTATCTTCAATTCGCACAGCTTCATTTATTTTAGCTTTGACGTTATTGATGCCGATATTCAGTCATACAAAAAATCTCACTGAATTTTTACAAAAAAAAAAGGGTGTGATTTGAGCAAATGCGTTGACTTTGCAAATGATTCGTACGAAGAACTGAGTGATATGCGTTCAAACGCCGCAATATTTTTATTTTGGCAACCCAAGCAGCAGAGAAACTTGGAGTAGGGTTGACAGTTCCACGAAGATTAGGTCAACAAAAAAAATCGTGAACTACGAAGGAAAACCTGAAGCGTACCTCCGAAATCTATTTTTATACCGTTTTTGGATATATATTTGGAACAGATTCAGACAAAAATTCTTGCTCATCGCAAAATTCTCTCTCAAATGCAAAATATTATTCCGCCAAAATGCGTAGAACTTGATGCAAAAGACCTAAATCAGACTGTTCACACTTTTGAGGAAGAATGACCGAATGACATTTTTGAAACAACGGAAGAGTCCGAAGCCCAAATTAAAATGTGGAAAAGGTAATTTGCTACCTATTCTACGAATGCAAATGCTGATACTAATATTCCGTTTCGTTACAGACATTTTTCAAGTGTACCTACAAGTCAGAGACCAAAATCATTTATAGAGGCTCTTAACAGTTGCAATGAAACACTTTCAAACGCTTTACCGATTCTTGCAAATTGTCGCAGCACTACCAGTCAACGCTCAGGTGTCCTAAAACATACCTAACATACCTGTTACGTAGCCGAACTGGAGAGCAAAGGCTAAATGGTTTAGCACACCTTAACATCCATAGAGATATAGATATTAACGAGGAAGTTGTATTAATATTTCATTATAATTAAAAATTAAATAATACCCATTATTATTAGATATATGAAGATATACGAAAATTATATAGATTTTCGTCCAAACCCCCCTAAAATTTTTTTCTGCGTCCACGCCTGGTTGGAAATAATACTGTTGTCAAAATAATCGCAGATTGATATTCCCATTTTGCACCATCTCTTCTCCAAAAAAAAAACGATAGTTGAAGCTCCATATAGAATATGTATACATTCACAAAAAAGAACATCTTTACAATGGTCACCTAGAAATTAGCGTCATGAACTGCCGAACACTTGGTGATTGCCCCTATGGGCGGGATAGAGCAAGATATTAGCTGATTTGCTGTCTGGAACATGTAAACTATTTATTTTTGAAATGTTGACCTCATACGCATACACATAGGGGAACAATGAGAGTACAAAATATTAGCCAATATACATACATATGTACATGTATACACATACATATGTGTGTGTATGTTTCGAAACCGAGTTCAGTTTCAGCCGAATGGGGCGATGACAACTTCATTTATAAGTTTTGTCGTAAGCATAACACCACACATTCATACATATAGAGATTGACAGTTTCTGACAGTCTGTAGGCTTGACGTGGTCGGGCTTTGTTCTGTACCGACATCGGTAGAAGTGAATGCACGTGACTGTGTGTATATGTGTTATTATCGATACTTTCAATAAGAAAACGATAACTCATGACATCATCAACTGGCAGCAACAGACCGAAACATCAACATTTAGCGCGCGTTTTTCACTCTCCTCCGCTGCCCAATCCAGTGGCACATGTTGCAGCCAATGCCGGTTGAATGCCTCGCTTAATTAGTAATTTAACACAATATTAAATAAATGAACCATACCGTTTGGTGAACAGCCTCCTGCTGAGACTGCGTTGTAATAGCTATAAATATCAAAAGTATAATATATTATTATAAATTTCCATGACATCAAAATTCGTGAGCGATAAATAATATGCAATTTTTATTGACCTTTGTTGTTCTTGCGATTTTCTTTAATTTCACACTATTTATTTGAAGTGGGTATATTTACTTTAATGAATTCTTCGAATTTGCTATAGTCTTTCAAGCGAATAAAAAGAGTTTTTTTATACAAATTTTTATTCTATTGGAATTCGTGCAAACTTCACAAAAACCTTCTCCCTAATACTACCTAAAATCGGTCCACGCATTTTCGAGTTTAGCGAGCACATCACTTTTTTAGGCTTAATTTTTATATATATAGATGGCGAATTGATAAATCTCGGAACAAAAGGAAATGGGAATGGAACCTTTGTCGCCACCAAAAATTTTGCAGTCATATATAGACTATTTCTCTTTTTTGTGCGTATTACAGCTAGAACTCCCACCTAAGTTAGTGCTAAGTTTGTATGTGACATTCGACACCGCTGGTTGTTCGATCATACTTATTTATTTAAAGTTTCGCAACTGTAAGTGTATGCACACTTCGGCACACCGTCATTAAATTTCGTTTGGTCGATTTTATTACTGTTGCTGTGATTGTAGTAAAGGAAAAGCGTTGCTATTATTAATTTGAAGCAGCTGCTTTCAGTTGCCAATGGGCGCGTTTAAAGTGCGGTTCTGTTGGTCAAGCATTTGTGGTGTGTGCTGTTTATCTTTGTCCATTCGTCGTCGTGATCGCAGGTGTGTGTGAATCCTTTGAATAAAAATAAAATACATTTTATCGTAATAGAGCTGCACTATCAGCTTCAATATGCTATGGAATTATTACATCCGGCAAAAATATCTGTATTGGATTGAAATGCATTGAAAGTCATTTCTGTTACAATTAACGAATCATATCAGTACTTCATGAGTCGTTGAATTGAAGATATTAGCAATAACACTACTCACCACTTATTCATGTTCGAGAATTCTGAGAACTCTTCCCTCAATATCAAAACGTGCTCAGGGTTTGAGAACTTCGCGAATATCGGTATTTTTAAGGAGGTAAAACTTTTCTTGAATCAAATTTTAATTTTGTACACTAGCGTAATTAATCGTAATTATTCTACATATTTTGTTTTACAATCTGTCATAAGAAAATTTTTTTTGATTGGATTCAGTTTCATTTAATTTAATTTACATTTGTTTTTCACCCTATAAAATCTGTCATACACTTAAGAGTCATTTAAAATAAAACAACTGAAGTTTGTTTTAAGCTGCATAGTTTTTTATCTAGGACATCATTATTATTTCTATGTTCAGCACCAAACTTCAAAAAGAACTGTCTTCTTATGTTTAAAAAATACAACACAGGCCACATACATAACATAAATACATACATAAATATTTATTATTTGAAGTTCGAGCAACAATTTAAATATAATAATGTATATAGATTCCTCCGTGTGGTGAGTGGGTTAGAGAATAGCACCTCAGCAGGTCAAAGCTTGTCGAATGAGGCGACTCACAATAACACTAGTTTCTTTCGAGACCAGTAGAGCCACCCAGGCCTTAAAAGGATTGTGCGTAGGGTTTGGGATCCACCACGTAAAACCACAATTCCAATGAAAGAAATACATCAGGCCGTAACCCGATAACGGGTTGTTTTGGCCAGTTAAGAAGAAGAATGTATGTAGATTAGATAAGATTAGCGCATAGATATATAAAATCGCAATTGTTATTTAGATTGACAACCTAAAGCTAGACGAGCACGAAGAAAGACTTTAAAATGGCAAATCGCTAAAATTCTATCAGAAACTACTTAGTCGTGCTCGAGACCTCATAATACAAACAAAATTTGTAGATATTAAGGAAACATTAAGCGACAAAAATAATCAAATTCACGAAATATACTACAGAGTATGTTATATATATATGTTAACCAACACAAAGCAAATGACTTCCAAGTGATATCATAGCCATACCTTGGCATACAAAGCGCATGAAATAAATAAATACAAAAATGGGCAGCTAAGTAAGAGCCAAAAATAAAAGATCTAAATGAATGAAAGAAAAAAACAAATGAAAACAAAAGAAAAAAACAAACTTAAAAATAAATGTCTATGTCACAAATAAACCAAAAGCGAAAAACAAAGCTTTTCCCAAAGCGAAGAAATGTCGAAAAGGTTATTAGACATTGTAGCGAAGCCAAATCAAAAGCCAAACTGGGGTAAGGCGTGAATGTTCTTTGCTGAAATGAATGAAAGATGATGCTGAGGCTACTACATGGGTCTTCTGTTCGTCTGGCCTGTTAACCATGAAGCAGCAAACGTAGCATTTCCCAATGTGTAATTCTATGTTTCGGTCTAACTGCTTTGTGAAAGCTAAGCCCCCTTGTGCGCCGGTCTAACATGGTTTGATTTCGAAGTCAGGCTGAAAATAGTCTATTGTGTAGGATCTAGCGGCATTTGAAAGAGTCCACCCGACATTTAAACAGTACATAAAACAAACAATCAGTCAGATATCTGAACTGAGCGTTTCGTTTGTTTGATAAATGTATGGTAACTTAAAGCTACCATCATTTAATGAGGACGGTCAGCAGATCACAACATATTTGATATAATATATATAGCGATAGCTGGTACATGAAATATAGAATAAACAAATCACGAACATCGATAAAAAACTTTCAAATTTATATAATGCTGTATTATGGATTACTAAAACTCTTGTTGGCCTAAATAGAGCTATGTATGTATTAGTAAGGTACCAATTTCCGCTTACGATTAGTTAGACACATTTATGTAGTTACTAGGTATTTAGTAAAATGTGTACCTTTAAATTAAGGTTTTGCAGATGTGATTTAGTAACCGAAATTAGACTGAGTAATGCCTAAAGTCAGCATTATATGTTGTCAAACACGTACATGAATGTTACAAAAAGTCCAAAGAGCTGGAAAATGACGTCAGTTTTTGCTTTTGGTAAATCTCATTGGGCGGTAATCTGATAGATAACATGCGATAAAGTTGCGACAAATGTTAAACAACTAAAACTATAATACAGAATAAAATTCAAACATAATTTTTTTACGTGCACAGCCAGCCAAGTTATGCAGCCAGACCCAAAACATTTGCCCATTCAGAAAACAGCTGTTTATCTCACACACACACGCATACTCGCTTATTTAAAGCTCTTACAAATTAATTTCCGTCTTTTACGCTCAGTTACTCTCTTCACTACCAAAAACTTGCTACGACTACTCTCTGATGCTCTTTCCTCGCCGTCAAGTCATTTTTATTATTAGTTATGACCTCATCATCGATTATTACTCTTTGTGTATTGTTTTTTTTTTGTGAGTGTGTGTTCATACCTTATTGAAACGAGTCGCGGTCGTTGTTGCCTACGTCGCAGCTTTGGCGTCGCGGCGCAGCTGCGGAGAGCTAGCTGATTATTGGGGCTACCTGTTACCTGTAACTTGGGCGCCACAAGAGCTGTGCATACAAATTCTAACACACCTCTTATTAATTTTGTTCTTTATTTGTTGCCAACCAATACACATGTGCATACAATGTATATATTTATACATACAGAAGACACATGCAAATTGTACAGATGTATGTATGTACATAGCTGCAGGCTGATTAATCTCTCATTATACCCTGTACACAAGAGTGTAAAAGGGTATTATGGATTTGTGCAATGTATGTAACAGGCAGAAGGAGGCGTGGCAGACTAAATGTTCCATGGGCAAAAATGGTCAAGAGCGATAGTCGAGTCTATATAGACATGTTCGTCTGTCCGTGTTGGGCCAGCTTTCTCCGACACTATTAGAGTTAGAGCAAAAAAAAATTTACCAAAAGATGCCCATTTTCTCAAGGCTGAGGGAATTTTCCCCCCTCGCCAATAACTATGATCTATGTTACAAAATTCAACGACATTGGCCCAAGAATACTGGAGTTATGGGTATAAAAGTAATTTTTGCCCCCATAATAGCCAACTTCCCAATAGGAAAACTTGTCAATTGGAACTTCGCAATAGGAAAATGTTTACAGGCATATCGATCTTATGAAAAGAGATATAAAAGTGGATACTTCCGTTCCCATTTTACCGTATTTAGTGTTTATAAAGAAAAAGAGTACAGGGTATTCCACAGTTAGGCACCGTTCCGACTGTCTGCATCAAATTTTTTTGTATCTGCATGTTTGGTCAAAGATCACATTTAAAAAAAAAAAAACCTCGCTGTAAAAGTGGAATGTAACATTAACATTTGTGATTGTGTGAGTAATTCGAAGAGTCAACGTCATTTTTAGTTCAATGTACATTTGCCTTTTTTTTTTATTTGCCTTCAGAAATTGTTTATAACTCATTGGTTATATGTGTGTAGGATCAATAAAATAATTTCCAAACAAGTTTCAGTTTTTAGAATTCGACTTAATAATAATGTTAAATGAAATGCTTGAAAGCACCATTTAACATTGCCTATGGCAACCAAAATGTTTAAATGAGTTGTTTTTATACATAGTTGCATCTCATACAACTGTCAATTACCGGATAGTTGCATTTGTGAATTTATTCCGCATTGAAAACTACTAGTGCTTCAATCAATGTCAGAGACAACCCAACGTGGGATAGTATATATATTATATATATATGGTATATATTATATAATATATATATATTCTTTCAGTTGTTGCACTGTGCAAGTTTTGGAAGTGTGAAGCTTGTGAACGGTCCTTAATGATTGCTGTTGTCAACATCTTGCATCAATTTGAGAGATTGCCAAGAAAAAGTACCATATTTTGTTATTGTTGTTGTATCCTACTAAAGGGAATAATTTGTTGCTTAAAATATATGGAAAATTAAAAATTTTTCTTTCTTTTTGCTAAAAAAATAACGAGTAAGTTCGAAAAGTTCGGGATGTGTTCATTTAATTCATTTAGTTCATTGGAATTGTGGCTTAACTTGGTGGGTCCCAAACCCTACGCATAACCCTTTTAAAGCCTGGGGTAGCTCTACTGGTCTCGAAAGAACCCAGTGTCATTGTTAGTGGCCTCATGCGACAAGCGTTGAACTGATGAGTTGGTATTCTCTAACCCGCTCACCACAAAAATATATTACTCCTCTGAAATAAATAGTTTCATGTATGGTTTCAAGTATATAAGCACATAACTAAATGGCAATGCAGATTTTGAAAAGTTGCGAAGCAAAGTGGACAGCGCACACAGACTCGCTTTTTGTTTTTGGTCCTCCTCGCAAGGAAGAAACCAAAAAAGAAATTCACCGATTTTTCGTTTCATTCCGAGTCGCAAACCAGAATAGGCCTGAATGTCACAAAACTTACAACAACAAAAATGAACTTATTTCTTGTTTTTTAATACCAAAACATAGTTTAATAGATGCTTCATTAGGTTTGTCTTACGCTTATCTGCTAACCGTTTTTATTATCTGCAGCTGCCACGAATTAATCATACACTATATTACAGATACGTATGCATTTATCTTACATCCTCTTACACATCCCTTGACCTGTGCTCATGTTTAACCTATTTAACTACCAGACTGTAGTTGTTTTTTGCTCAGTCATGAATAAAATCCAACGTGTGAATGTGTTGCTCAATCCAACCTAGCCAAACACATAAAACTTGTTTACCACAATCATGTCAAGTTCTTAGAATCCGGCACAGAATCATCTCCAATGATTCACAACTTGTCAAAGCGATATAAAGAAGTTGATAGAATTCTCAATCGCTAATTGTAGCATGCTGCAACCGGAAATAATTTCAGCATGCGTCTAGCATGCACGGATACCGTATACCACCTCAGCAGGTCAAAGCTTGTCGTATGAGGCGACTAACAATGACACTGGGTTTTTTCGAGACCAGTAGGCCTTAAAAGGGTTGTGCGTAGGGTTTGGGACCCACCACGTAAAACCACAATTCCAATGTAAGAATGTATTTACATCAGGCCGTAACCCGATAACGGGTTGTTATGGCCAGTTAAGAAGATACCGTCGACGTCACCCTTAAAATAATTGCTCCTCTTGCGATTTGCTTAGTTTCTCTTTATTTTATTTTTTTATAAACAAAGTATTTGCTAAACGCTTGTATGCCATAAAAATTCCATACACAAATATGGCTTCTTGCTCCTACACAAGCATGCAGCCCCAAAATGGAAACAAAAAAAAAGAAATCTTTTAAAGCTCTCTTGGCCAGGTCAATGTGGGCGTTCGTCTTCGTTGGCAACTTAGGTGGGCCACATGTCTCTGAGATGTAAATGGCATTTCATACAATCCGCTAGAATAGTCAAGTTGTTGCTTCAGTGCAATGACATAATCCGCAGTCAGTTGCTAATGCAACCAACCCAGTTAAACAAGTATTTGGGCTTGTTGTTCTTGTTTCTGTTGTAGCTTTTGGTAACATGTGTGTCTCGAATCATTTTACCTTTTTATATGTAGTTTACTACTGCTTCCTAAAAGTGTTTGAGTCTGTAAAATTTAAGAGTAATTTTGAACCCGATCATCTAGTAAACCTGATCACAAGCATCCTACTTTTTATAATTAATTATATTGCAATATGGACTTTTGTATAAAATCTCATTCAAGTAGTTTTATAAATCTGAAATCTGCCTACTATAATGAACCTACAAAGCTGTTGATAAGCTGTTAGTAAGCTCTTAATTATCATCTATATTTTTTCCAAGTGATAAGACTTGGGCATACACTCTGTTATGGGCCGTCAAAAAAAAATGAAATTCAGTCGCAATACGAGGCTTAGATGAAAACGTCGAAAAATTGTTCGTTGAATTTATTACAATAAAAATTTGTGTGCTTAATAAACATTTACATTATACATATTGTCCATGACAATAACAAATTTGATATATTTATTAGTTGTTTACGAAATTGTATTAAAATTTTGTGTGTATGATTTCATATTTTTCGAGTTTCTTAATTTGCAAATTAATATATGGAATATCTACAATAAACAATAACGAAATGAAAATCTACTAACTGCGTCGTGAAATATCCGAGTCAAGCGTTTGTACATATATGTTCATAAATATATCGTTACGTATACGCATTATTTTATATAGACGTGTAGTACAATGATGCAATTTCATTGGTTCTTATTGTTCTTGCTATCTTTCTTGTTTTTGCCAAGGCTCGATCATTGCCGCCATATTGTGGCAGGAAACGCGGAAGCTGCTGCGTTGGATGCACACACGACAGCTACAACTAAATTCAAGTAAATTGTTTTTACTTCCCGTTTTATTTTTGCTTAATTTATTGGAAGAGTATATTTAGTGTGTGCAACCCGCGAATTGTTTGCTACTGTTTATAAAACTTGTGTCTGTCCTTCCAGAGTTTATTGCTATTTATTTGAGTAGAGTGAGCTTGTTTTTACTTTTATGGGAACTTTTGTAGAATGCATAAAACAAGTATCCAAAAGCGTTTTTAAATCCTCTATCTATGTACATGTTTAAATATGGCTTAGTTTATTAATAGTTATTTCCTGACTTATCTATGCAATTAGTATACTTAAAATAACCTGTCAATTATTTCTATTCCTTACAGAGAGGTTCTTAATGCATGGCGCGCTAAGGCTCGATGCAATGTTGTCCCCGACGAGCGTACTCAGGAACTCTTTCACGAGCTGAGCTTTCACCCCAGCCAAAAGCAAAGTGAGTAAAATTAAGTGAAATGATAAGTCTGTTTCAGTCTCACCAACATTCATATCTTATAGTTAGCGAAATGCTGCAAACGGCCAAAAAAGTGGCCCGAAAAGGCAATGGACAAACTAACGGCCTAACATTTGGACAGTTTTGTGTATTGGCTGCGGATTTAAAGCGTTTTCGGTGAGTAGTGTATGATCCTTGATCCCAGTTTCATTGAATTATTTTCTTTCTGTGCATCTTTCAGCGCTTCAACGATATCGAACGCATCAAATTACTGTGATGTCAAGTACCATCAACTTTCAAGCTCTCTACAACAGCAGCAAGACGATGTCAAACATCAAACGCAAGCTACAATTGAACAAAGCTCCAATAAAACCCATTTCCTACAGTCCGCTACAATAGTCAATGCGCCATCGTCATCTAATTCACCATCGACCTCCAGTTCCAATTCGTCCGCGCATTATAATAAAAAGCCTGAAAACTATGGAACAGAGTTGCGCAGTACAAAATCTTTCAGCAGTGTCGATGACACCAAGAAAAAAAAGAATGCCAATAATGAGCCTGTCGAAGTATTTCTCGGCGGTTCCTGTAATCCGACAACATGGCGAGCGGATGTTGCCATACCCGCACTGAAAGAGCTTGGCATTTCGTTCTACAATCCTGTAAGTTACCATTTAACTTTTGCAAGGCAATTTAAACATTACTCATTGATTCAAATGTCGTAAACGCAGCAAGTATCCGATTGGACGCCCGATCTCATTGAACTCGAGCATCGTGCTAAAGAAAAGGCCCGTGTACTATTTTTTGTTATGGATTCGGAAACACGCGCATCTGCTGGTGCCATCGAGGCGGCACACATAGCGGGTCAAAACTGCAAGCAGCTGGTGTTGGTTTTGCATCCGTATAAACCAAATCAGAGGATACTAAACGAGCCTATTACACAGCAGTAAGTTCCCAGCTCAAAGAGTTACGAACAGTTGTACTTATATTCTTTTCCAGAGAATACCTCGATTTAAGTCGCAATCAGATGATACTTAAGGAGCTGGTCTCCCGCCGCGGCTTGCCTGTGCTGGATAACATACCATCCGGATTGCAGCGCACTAAGGAAATACTCTCTGGTATTAGGGATCCGCCGTCTAAAATTTCTTCCATATTGGAGTAAGAATACCAAAGGTGCTTCATTATAAAGCTGAACTAACGTTTATCCTTCTTGCTTCATCGTTTTGTAGTGCTGTGCGTGGCGCTTTCGATCGAGTCAGTCCTCAAAGCGAACTACTCAGTGTGGAAGAATGTAAACGCGCTCTCTTATTCCTAGGTTATGCTCAGAGCTTAGTAAATTTAGATAATTTGACTAAGATAATAATAAACCAACGCGAATCATTGAAACTATTGCAACGGCGCAGTACAAAATCTTGCGAGGAGCACATTCAACAATCGTGCGACGCAATCTCACCCATGCCAAACCAAGAGCTCATCGATTTCGACCTATTTTGCGTAATTTCGGCTTATTTATCTGTGCTACAACAAGAGATACATGAGAGCGGTTGCATCTCACCTATAAAGGGAACAAACGTACCACCACCGCAGGTCTATTTCACAAATGGTACGTAATAACATATTTGCAACTAATAAATTAGGTCTCGCTAAGGTTGATAATCGCTTGCAGCTCCCGATGTGGATATTTACTACTCGGCAAGCAAAAACATATCGCGCACTTCGAGCAACGCCAGTGTACCGTCAAACAGTAGCAGCGGTTTTGGCCATGATCTGGAGCGACAAATTCTCTCCGAGCTGATAAGTCGTAGCCGGGACAGCGGCACCTCATCACCTCAGCCACAGCTGGAACCACTTCACAAGCGTGCCACTACAGGGGCTCTAGGTAAAAAACCAAACCCTCAAATTCTGCTGAACGTCGAATCCATAGAAACAACCGAAATAATCACCACCACTACAATGGAAACCAATTTAAACAAGCAAACCAGTGGCGCAACGGCGGGTGCTGCAATCACAACAGCCGCTGGCGAGGAGGAAGAAAGTGACTCTAATGATTCGGTTTTCTCAAGCAGTAGTTCCATTGCTAGTGCCGGCGATTTGCTTGGCTTTGGCGTCAATGGATTGGATCTACGTGACGTTTATCTAGGTGGAAGCTGCGTGCTGCGTACAAAATGGCGACAGCAGTTGGCCGTACCCTATCTACAAGCAAAAAGCGTGTCATTTCATCTGCCAGCGTTGCACGAGAGTATACAGCAGCAGACTTATGGTCAGACGCAGACGCAAGAGCAATCTAATACAGCAGCGGACAAACTGTACGAGCAGCAGCAGCGTTCATTTGTACGCACGCGTCGCAAGTGCCGCGGCACTCAGCTGCAGCTAGAGGAGCAAGAAGAGCTGACCGTAGCGGAGGAATCGCTAACCTGGTCTCTGCCACCGGTAGGAGTTCGCCAGAACTTATACAATCCAGCATTGCTGGATTCAAGCCGTGTACTGCTCTTTGTCATTACAAATGAAACACGCTCGTTGGCGCCCATGACGCTAGCTGCCCATTGCATAGGCCTGATGTACAATGTGGTGCTAGCCGTGCAAATGCTCCCAGAAGATTGCGTTATAGGTGGTGAGAAGGTGAGTAATTTTTAGAGGTTAATATAGCTGCTTGTGCTAATATTCCAACTCTTGAACTATGTGATAGCTAACTGTGGCGGCCATTAAGGACTACAATCGCGGACGCGCTTATTTGATTGATTTAGCCAAGCGACAAGGAGTACCCGTATTCAATGACATCCAAGCTGCGCTAGACTGCACGGTTGCCAAGGTGCAGGCTTATAATAATCGCGAACGTTGCTAATTTGTACCTGTTTGAAGTTCCACCTTGTGACAATTTAAACTAAATACCATAAGTTTAGTGCAATTCATGTTGTACATATGTACGTGTGTATTTTTTCTTTGCACATTATGACCATACTTAGCTATGTCTTATATAAATATGATTAACTAATCTATATTAAACTAACTATCGATACTTACAACTATGTAATAAAACGAAAGCTTCATTTATTTAAACATATGTATTAATTTGATATGCTTGGCACTTTGCTTTTACGTAGTTTAGAGTATCTACATAAATTGTAAAATATAATTTAAAAGTAACCAACACGAAAAAATGTCGTTGCCCAGAGAATGCGCATTTCAACAAATTATAAAAAACTATTTATTTAATATACAAAATAAGAATATGTGCTTAATTAAGTGTAAATACGAGTACATACATATGTATGTAAACATGTAAATTTAGTAATAGCAGTTGTCGAATCGCTGCACACCATTAAACCATACATTAATTTAATTCGCAAATAAAAATATTTGAAGTGACCCACAGTAACAGTCTTCGTTGCAAAAATATCTCAATAAAAACATTTTTCTAACAAAGCCATCATCGTTATTCCATTTCAATGTGACAATGGAAAAGTAGAATTTCTTTGAAGATCCATTGAATAAAATTGTACAAAATTATATTTATATTTAAATATTATTTATCAATTAATATCGCACATTACGGTAGCCATGCATTTTGACCAGAGCTTTTGATCAGGTCGAGCCGTATGCTGATGGTAATGGTATTAAACCACTGATTAAGGCTTTCATAGACGGGTTTTGGATTTGGCTTTGGGTTCGGCAGATACGTGAGATTTTTAATCAAAAATCTAAATAATTAATTTACAATGATAGAAGGCCGAAAGCCGGTGTCGGGTTGTTATGGCCAGTTAAGAAGAAGAAAAAATTATGCATTAAGATTCTATTATCAAGTACCTAAGCTAGTATCATAACTTGTTAACGTCGAATTTTTTTTTATATAAAGACTACCAAAATGAGTACATCTATTAATGTGAATCGGCATCTGTTTTAACCAAATTTCATGCTCAACAGAAAATCTCGGTCGATTAAATATCTCCATTAACCGGATTCCACCGATTAAACCCAATTATCTTTAAGAGCGTTGGAAAACTATATATTGAAAACCTAAAAGCAACTGGTTTTCGCGAGATTTTACGTAAGAAATTACGACATTACCTATTAATTAATTAATAATATTACATTATTATTAAAATCAAGCTACACATTTTTTAAATGGAAAAATTGTTTTAAAACATGTCATCTATTTTTCGGAAAATTACTATTAGAAATTGTCAAATGTTGTTTACTTTTTTTTCGTCAATGAGGTGCATGTTGGTTAGGTTTATGTGGCCAAGACGACGGATTGTTGTTGGTAGAATGTGTGTTTAAGTATGTAGTGAAGGTGCTGGTAAAAGATTGGATTTTCTTATATCTGATGTAGCGTGGTGTAATGTTTTCGAGATATGTGTTTTTTAAGGGTTAGGATGATGTTGCTGCTGTAGTAATTGAATGTTCCTTCCTTTATTGAGTCTGCTTTTACATTGCCTTTGATGCCAGTGTGGTTAGGGATCCAGATAAGTTATATTTTAAGGTATTTGGTATTGAGTAAGGCTTTTTGTTGTGGCGTGGACACATTTTTTTAAAATTAATTTTTTAATTTGTAATTTTGGTAAAATTACCTATTGCAGTTAGAGCTGAGAGCGAGTCGGAGCAAATAACGTGTCTACCTGGGTTATGTATAAATATTTCACTTGCTTCGTAGATTAATATTAGTTTTGCTGCAAAAACTTTTGCATAGTGTCAGTTTCGTGGCGATGCAATAACCTATAATGTCTGATGATGTGGACCCGTTTGTGATTATGGTGTAGTTAAAATGTGTTTTGAGGAAAGGGGTAAATCTATTGAGTCGTTAATATTTTGTCAGTTGTGTTTTTTACTAATTTTAGTTTTTGTGGGAGTGAATGGAAAATCAAATAGTGTGCAGGTGTGTATTGCTCTATCAACTGTGCCGAAGTTTTCTTTTTGGCGTTTTGATCACTTTGTACGGTGATGTGTAGGGAAGTTACGTCTACTATCTAGAATCATGTTGTTGATAGGGGTGGTACGACGAAAGACGCCAAAAGCTGTTCTAATAGCTGCATTTTGAATTCAAATCAATTAAATTCATCTTTATTTACGTAAGATTTAGGGGAGTATCCATAAACTGGGACAGTAGTCAATTTTTAAAATTAGTATTGCCTTTGCTATTTGGATCAGGGTTGAGGTGTTGCAGTTGTATTTATGGTTAAAGGATAGGTAAGACGAGGATAGTTTTCTAGGATTGGGGAATGTAGGTGTTGTTGTTGTAACGGCTTTTGAGATCACGTCGTATGTAGGTTAGGCGGTATTAATTTGTTATATGTATTACGTAGGAAGGCGGAGAAATGAGAAAATGAGAAAAGTTAAGAAAGAAAACGATTATTATTATTATTAATTGTTATTATTGGTGAGAAATAGAGATTGTCGAAAGCGACAAATGCAGCTGGAGGAAGCGAGCTGCCTCAACTGGATTTGTCCAGAGTGCCATTGGTGTAAGGTCGGTGGGGTTCAGGGCGCATTTAAATAAGTGGGTGGTGGAGTGGGGCTGATGTTACAGCGGGGGCAGGCATCCACCACTTCGGAGTTTATTCTGGCTAGGTAACTGTTAAGCAGTGAGGAATAGCCAGAGCGGAGTTGGGCGAGGGCAGATCTAGTTTGCCTTGGGAGTGTGGATTCGGACGGATTGATAGGGGGCGGACGACCGCCCAAGACTATGTTGGGTCTGGCGGTATTAAGGTGTTTTTCAACAGCCTCCGTATGCAGGACTTGTAGCATATCTTTAGTGGGAATTTGTATGCTGATGATATTTTCGACGGCAGGCATTTCACGTCGAAGATCGAAACGCACTGTTGGCTCATAGTGGATTTAAGAAGGTGTTGTCGGGTGAGAAGAGTACAGTGGTCGCGGACGGGGAGCATTTGCACTTCGTGCTGAAGATGGTCGCCATGTGTAATAGCATGACAACCAATAGCAACTCTGAGTGCCGCGTTTTGCACAGTTTGAAGATTTCTCCATTGCGTATCACTTATGGAGGGGGACCAAACTGGTGCGGCATAGTCAAGGAGAGGACGGCCTATGGCTTTATAGGTCGAAACTATAGTTTCTTTCTCCTTGCCCCAGGTGCTTCCGGCTAAGGCTTTGTTTCTGCCCCGGACCATTTTGGCAATCTCTTCAGAACGCTTGGCAAACTGGAACAGATTGTCTAAGGAGACCCCTAGGAATTTGGGGTATTTCTCTGTGGGGATAGTGTGGCCATCAGAGATGATATTGAGGTCAAGGTTAACCTCTTTGGTCCAGGTGAAAAAAAGGGTAGCTGTTGATTTGGGTGCAGAAAGGCTGTGATTTCCTTCAGCGAAGAAGTTGCTTAAGGCCGGGAGGTATGTATTGATACGCTCTTCAATTGTTTTGATATCTCGATGAGAGGCTACTATGGAGCAATCATCTGCGTAAGAGATAAGTTTTATCCCGTGAGGAGGGGTAGGCATCTTAGAGATGTAAAAGTTGAAAAGCAGAGGTGAGAGAACTCCCCCCTGGGGGACCCCCTGCTTACATTTACGATATGTTGATGAAGCCCCACGGAGCTCAACAAAGGACTGTCTGCCAGCCATGTAGACAGATAGCCAGCGTTTAAGACTGGCGGGGAGGGATGAAAGAAGAACATCCTGGAGGAGGATACCGTGGTTCACGGTGTCAAACGCCTTGGACAAGTCCAGGGCGACCAGGATAGATCTTTCATGAGGACGCTGGCTGTTTAAACCCTCGGCAATATGAGCCGAGGTGGTGCTCCGACCAGCACGGAAACCGTGTTGGTGCTCTGCGAGGACGAGGTGAGATGTGAGGAATGTAGGTGTTGAGAATGTTGTTGAAGTGTTTGAGGGGTGTGGTGTTAGCCTTTATGTGAGTTTAGAGATTGTTGGAATTCAAAGAATTTAATTTCCTTCTCCATTTTTGTTTTGGTAGGTATATAGTTAAGGTTAGCTGTTAGCGCACTGTGCTTAAAAAAGTGGAGAAGTTGCAGTCGTCGGGATTTGCTGTATTCGGTTCGGTCTAAGAATTTGACTAGCATAAAGCCTTTGGATTGCTATTGGCAGAATAGAATGTTGAATTGATTTTCGTATTACAAAGGCTACTCCGCAAATTTGTTGGTTAAAAGTGAGAAGTTAATGGGAATAAGTATGGTATTTATGTGTTGTATATGGGTTTTGCAGGGAGACTATGTGAGGAGATTGTGTTTTGATTAACATTTGTGGCTCAAAGTTGTATAGCATTTAATATTCCATTGAATAATTCTTAGGGTCATTTGATGTTTAGATATTATTGATTGGGTTTGGGTTAAGTCTATAAATTAAATATATTGAGCTTTCCTTTCTATAAGGTTCAGTTATGTCTCTCTCAGAGATAATATAGTTCCAATTTAAGACCCCTCCTCCTACAAACTGCTACAAAAATTCACTTTTTATATAAATGTTAATCTATCTCAACGAATGCTCAAATTGAACTCTCAAGTAATTGTTTTCTCAACTACCATTACGTTACCACATTTTTTTCCAGAACATCCTAATCACGAAAATCCATACAAAAAAATTTTTTCTGTCAACTATTTTTCATTCACAAAGTGTTAATGGGTTTTATAGATTTATGCAATACATATACCATAACAAGCAGAAGGACGCGTGGAATACCATAAGTCCCATGGGCAAAAATAATCGGGATCAATAGTCTAGTCGCTATAGTCCGACTGCCTTTCCGTGTTGTTACCCAGAAACCTAACCTTTCTATCAAAAGATGCATTTTCCATAAATAGATGAAGTTTGTCGAATTATGTCGAAATCTCATTCCCTTTCCTGGTGTCACATTTTAGCGGTTACACCCACACCTTCTTCGACCAGTGCTTGAGTATTGGTCCTGCGTTTGGTGCCCCCAGTACAAACACCATAAATCTCGAATTGAATCCGAATTGCCGAAACAATATATGCTCTTTGCTTTTTTCTTCTTCTTGACAGGCCATAGAAACCCGTTACCAGGTTACGACCTGATGCAAATATCTCCTCCAGGCGTCTCTGCTTTGCGCGTGCCTGGTCCAATTGGTGATACCAAAGGTAGCTAGTGTGCTCACTACATGGTCCTTCCAGTGGAGGCATGGTCTGCCATTTCGTCGCCTCTCTTCGACCGTCGCATTTTAGACCATTCTCGCAGGAGCTTTTTCCTCCATACGCACAGACCTAGCCAGCGTAGCCGCTGGATCTTAATTCGTTTGACTGTCAATGTCGTCGTAGAGCTCATAGAGCTCGTCGTTCCATCGTATGCGGTAGTCGTTTACTATTCATTTGCCTACTGAGACCAAAGTAACATCTATCGGCAAGAGTGATTCTCCGCTTGATCTCTATGCTGACATCGTTTTTCATAGTGACGGTGGTGCCAAGGTAGACGAAATCCTTGACACCATCAAAAGTATAGTTCTCAACATCAATCTAAGAGTCCAACCGCTGTGTATCTCTACTCGAAGAAAGCATATACTTCTCTTTGCTCGCTTTATACGTCCAACGATATCGATATCATCTGCGTATGCAAGCAACTGGACACCCTTAAAGAATACAGTCCCGTTCCGAATCACTTCGGCCTTTCGCAAAACATTCTCAATCAAAAGGTTAAAGGGGTCGCACGAGAGGCATCGCCTTGTCTGAAACCTCGCTTGGTATCAAAAGGCTCGGAGAAGCTTCTTCCAACCTCACGGAAAGTTGAGCGGAAAAGGCCTCAGCAGTCTGCTGTGATTGTAGCTTTGTGATGTCCAGCTTTCGCTGTGCACTAGATCGCACGTTCTTCGCTATGCTTAGACGCATGCGAACCTTGGCTGCAACAAGGTAATGGTCAGAGTTGATGTTGACCCCTCTGACACTGGATACATGCCTTCCATGAATCTCAACATGATCAATCTGATTGCGTGTAGTTTGATCAGCGGACAGCCATGTAGCCTTGTGGATATCGGGATGCTGAAATCTGGTACTACAGACTACCATGTTTCGCGCCGCGGTGAAGTCAATTCCTGAGATCATTGTTCGAGGTGGTCTCGTCAAGGCTGAATTGTCCGACAGTAGGACCAAAGATGCGCTCTCTTCCAACCTTTCCATTAAAATCGCCTAACACGATTTTAACATCATGGGCTGGGCAGCGGTCGTAGACAGACTCCAGTCTATCATACAACGCATCCTTGGTCGCATCGTCCTTGTCCTCCGTCGGGGCGTGCGCACAAATTTGGCTGATGTTAAAGAATTGAGCCTTGATGCGGATTGTTGTCAGCCTTTCGTTCACTGGTGTGAACCGGGAAACACGGTTGCGTAATCTCCGGCCAACAACAAATCCGCACCCAAATTCGTGGCGCTTCGCATGGCAGCTGTAGTAGATGTCACAGATCGTCAACTTTGGGGGCGTTCCATTCCGAGGCAGATTTACTATCTTTCATTGGGGGAGGTTTTTACGTGGCGGGTCCCAAACCCTACGCACAACCCATTTAAAGCGCAGAGAGGACATCGAGCCCAATATAAATTACAGTGCGCATATGAAAATTGCTATTAGTGACAGACGAAGAATGCATTCACTTGCTCTGAAATTCGAGTGGAATCGTCAATTAATTTTATAAAAAAAATCTGTTTTTGGTAAAACCAAGTTTGTCGGCCAGCTAGTATGTACATATATAAAAATCAATCAAAAAGTCTGTATGTGGCCGATGTTTGGATAAACGGTTTTGAGTTTCTTTTTAATCGACAAAAATGCGTAAAATTACAGAAATTAACATAAAATCTCAGCCTTCGTGAGCGGGAAGAGGATGATGATGATGAAGAGGCAGAGGGAGAGGAATATGATGAAGATAAATAAAAAGCCAAAGAGAAAGTGGAAAAGGAGCAAAGAGGAAGAAAAAATGGAAAAGGAACAGGAAGAAGACGAAAAAGAAGAGAAAGAGAAAGTAGAGAAGGAACAGGAATAGGAATAGGAATAGGAATAGGAATAGGACTGCATACATTTTGTTAACAAATTACTATTTAAAAAATATTTAAGATATGTATTAAGATATTCTTTTTTTTTAACCTTGTATTTCAAATAATATTTGTAATTTTTATACGTACAAAACAATAAGCTGATTGCTAAGACACATTCGTCAATTTTACAGCACTTGTTAAACTGAAAGTGATGCCAGACTGGGAAAATGCGTTAAGCTGAAGTAGCGCATTACCCAAAAACAAAACAACGACCAATTTTCAACAGACTGGTAGCTTACCGTAGATCAGCCATGATGTGACGTGACAAGTGGCGCACATACACATTCAGGCACCCACCAATATAATACATAAGTGAGCACAATATTCTGAAGTTCGCACTCTCTGATCGTCGTTTCGCAATGATTTTTTGATTCTATTTTCTAATTCTTAATACTTTATTTTCAAATGAATTTTGTATCAAATTTTACACAAACTACATATATACATATAAGAGTGCATTTTCGTTTCTTTGGTACAAGCATACATATGCAAATGTACGTATTATGCTGTATGAACATAATAGCTTCTGCCACTGTTAATTTAGTCGCGAAACCATACGGTTAGTTTTGGCCGTTGAAACGTCTTTTTGCATGTCGTTGTCGTTGACTTTTCGCATATCTGAATGAGTGTAACTGTCGAATGCATATATGTATGTATGTATATGTTCATCCATACATCGGGTTCAATCAACTGGTTGTGGTTTGCTGGTCGCGCACATTCCTCAACTAGTCTAGAGTCTAGACCCCAGCTAGCCCAGCTCCAGTGCTAGTAACAGGCCCCCAACCTAGTGTACGACACGCGGCACAGGCCTTATAAAACTCAGCTCGCTTTGTGTGCTGAATTGGACACAAATTTAAACAAATCTAAAACTATGCAGAGCATGTTGTTGTCTTTTATGCAATTTATAACAAAAAGAAAAGTTTAAAAAATGTGTTTGATTTTTGCAAAAACAACTACGTAACAGCATGAAACAAAGAGCGCTGTATGAGCGAGCGCCCAGCAAGTGTATGGGTGTAAAAGAGAGCGCCAAACAGCAAGCTGAGTGATAAGTGAGCGGTGTGGTGCGCTCTTGCATTTTTGTTGCTGTTGCGGCCATAGCCGCCGCTATTGTCAGACGTAGTTGAGCTCTGTTTGGAGCATTTTTGTGCGCGCGTAAGACAAAAAAAATAAAAAAGAATATGCCGTACACAACAATAACAACAACCATATACATACTACAATAATAAAAAATCATTACAAAAGTTATATTCTGTTTGATTAATTTAAATGAATATGCAGCAATAGCCCCAACTGGAAAAATCACTTTTACATGCATGTATGTACGTAAATACATACATATGTAAGGCAGTAGTTTAAGTTTTGATTAAACGACGACGAAGCAAAAAAACAAAAAATTAATGAACACTAATAAACCTACTGAATAAGTGCATTAAAAGAAAACCAAAACAAAAGTGGAAAACGCAATTTTAGTGCCAAATATGAGACAGTGAGCTTAATTATAACCAGAAAAAATGCTATAAATACATACACATGATGTATGACATACAACATACATACATATACGCACATACATACATGCAGAAATCAACAAGTGTGTGGCATTCGTTTGGTCTACTTCGCTTTCATTCATGCGGTCAAGCGACATCGCTGCACTCCACAAGCTGATAAAGACCCAACAACAACAAACCCAAAAATATCATTAGTGTTTTCTCGTTCGGAAGCTGACAAGTTTTGTTTACTTGCTTGAAATTCTACATGAGAAGACACTTAGTCCGACAAACATTCTAATTGGAGCTAGCTGTAAGTAATGCAGAGACAAAAAAACGAGATTTAGTTTATTGATAACAACTTTCCATGCACACCCTGTACACAAAGTGTAAAAGGGTATTATAGATTTGTGTATTGTAAGTTACAGGCGGGTAAGGAGGCCTGGCAGACCGTATATTCCATGGGCAAAAATGATCAGCGGCAATAGTCGAGTCGATATAGACATGCCGTCTGTGTGTGTTTCCATCCAAGCTCTAGGTCGTCTAAAATTAGAATTTTATTAGCTATATCTTTTTAAGTTTCTATCCGATCTTAATAATTATGACACCACAAGATTTAATCGGATCGCTTTTATGATGTGCGTGTAAACCGCGAGATTCTATCACGCGAGAAGGGGGTGATAGATATATCGACATGAATCGATAAACTTGCTCTTTTCCGAGAAAATGCGCATCTTTTGGTAACTTATTTTTGCTGCAACTATTATAGTCTCTGAGAAACAAAGACCAATACGGACATACAGACAGACGGACATGACTATATCGACTCGGCTATCGCTCATGATCATTTGGCCCATTGAACATATGTTCTGCCACGCCTCCTTCTGCCTGTTACATACATTGCACAAATCTATAATACCCTTTACACTTTGTGTACAGGGCATAATAAGGTAAGGTATTAGAGACAAATCGTTATTTTTAATGTCCCATAAGAACCTTGTACATGTGTTTGAGGAGAGTATGCCAGATCCTTAAGGGCAGAGGTCAAACAATACCATAAGATTCAGCTGTAGAATATACCTTTTCGTTGTCAAAGCAATTTCGGCATATAAAACCAATCGAAATACAAAATTTATAAATCAACTTTCATGTAAAACTATTTACTTATAGAAGTTACATGACACAAAAGAAAATTTGATGCAGACGACTGTCTGCGGACGGTGCACGACAGTGGAATACGTTGTACCCTTGTTCTTTATCCATACTTAATCCAACATACGGTAAAATGAAAACGGAAGTATCCTCTTTTAAGTCGCTTTTCATAAGATCGATATGACTGTAAACATTTTCCTATTGGGAAGTTAAAGTTCACAAGTTTTGCTATGGGGAAGTTAATTACTGTGGGGCAGAAATTAATTTTATGCTCATAACTCCAGTCAATATGTTGTCGGGTGTGAATACAGTTTTAGTGATTTAGCTCACACGAGTATCCACACCAAATTTTGTAACTCTAGCTCACATGTATCCATATCCACGTGTATTAGAATTTTGGAGCAGTTTAGAGGCGAAGGGGTGTGAAATCAGCATATTTTTATACCCTGTACACAAAGTGTAAAAGGGTATTATAGATTTGTGCAATGTATGTAACAGGCGTGGCAGACTATATGTTCCATGGGCAAAAATGATCATAAGCAATAGTCGAGTCGATATAGACTTGTCGGTCTGTCCGTGTTGTCGCACCGTTCTCTGATATTAAGAGCTAGAGCATAAATTTTTGTACCAAAAGATGCGCATATGCCGGAAAAATACGAGTTTGTCGAATTATGTCGATATCTTATTCCCTTCCTCCGTGACAGATTTTCGCGGTTTTAACCAACACCATAAAAGCTATCCAGTTTAAACTTGGTTTAAAAATGATTCATATCGGATAAGAACTTTAGAAGATATAGCTAAAAATGTGTCAATTTTAGCCCCCTCTCCTATGAACTGCAACAGAATTTCACTTTATACAGAAATGTTAAAGTTAAAATTTATGTTAACCAAATATGGTACGTTAGGACCCTTCAACGCGACGATACAATAATTTCCATGAAATTTGATTTACATGGAAAAAATGGGTACAGGATATCCCACTGTCGGGCACCGTCCCGACTGTCTGCATCAAATTTTTGACTGTAACTTTTGATGTATTTATCCTATATGGATGATTTTTAAAACATATATGCACATAAACACGACGCAAACATCTGTTGAGTTTCGAATTGATAGATTCAACTGAGCGGCTGTAAACTGTGCTAGGAGGAAACCGGGGCAGATATCAACCCAATTCGGCAAACTTTTTTGTAAAATTTTGTGTCGCTAGCTCTTATGGCTTCGCAGATCTAGCCACTCATACAGCCGGACATGGTCCAATCGCTAACCGAGACAATGATAAGATTTTTTGCTCATGCGACTTATGGTCTGCCACGCCCCCTTCTGTCTGTTACATAAATTGCACTAATCTATAATGCCCTTGTATCTATGTCGAACTAGTATATCCAATAACGATTAAATATTCAAAAGGCAACTATCTCTGATAGTTATATTCATGTTTGCTTAAATACCAGACTATTGTTTTGTCTTGCCTTTTCCTTAGTTGTCAATTTCATATAACAGTTTGGTAAATGTTCATAAACATTTAGTTCAAAAAATTGAAAGTAATATTCCAATTCCAAACAAAAATTCGCGAATAATTTGTGTACACACATTACAAAGCGTTAAAATTCAAAATGTGTTCACGTGATCCAGCTACCAACCAATTGATCGACTATAAGAATAAGGATGCGGAGCCTCTAACGGAATGCACTACATCTACTGGAGCGCCAGTTGGAGTTAAGGATGCCATTCAAACAGTCGGTCCTCGCGGACCGGCGTTGCTCCAAGACTTTATGTTTATAGACGAAATGGCTCATTTCGATACGGAGCGCATTCCAGAGCGTGTAGCCTACGCTAAGGGCGCTGGAGCTTTTGGATACTTTGAGTGCACCCACGATATCACAAAGTTTTGTGCTGCCACCCCGTTCGAACGTTTGAGAAAGCGTACTGCAATTGCTATGCGCTTTTCAGTGGCTTGTGGGGAGAACGGATCTGCAGACTCCGTGCGCGAGCAACGCGGTTTTGCTGTTAAGTTCTATACGGAAGATGGTACATGGGATCTAGTTGGCTGCAATATGCCTGTCTATTACGTGCGCGATCCCTCCCTTTTTCCAAGCCTCATACACGCACAAAAGCGAAATCCTCAGACACACTTACGTGATCCAGACATGTTTTGGGACTTTATGACGCTGCGCCCAGAGACGCTACATGCCTTGCTTATGTATTTTAGTGATCGAGGAACGCCAGATGGCTATCGTCATATGCACGGCTACGGCGCACATACCTATCGAATGGTGAACTCAACCGGTGACACATTCTATGTTAAGTTCCATTTCAAAACTGATCAAGGCATAAAGAATTTGGATACGCGCCGTTGCGATGAGCTAATGGCACATGATCCTGACTACGCTATACGCGATCTATACAATTCTATCAAGAAGTGTAACTTTCCAAGCTGGACCATGTATATTCAAGTAATGCTCAATGAGGAAGCCAAGAAATGCAAATATAATCCTTTTGATGTGACTAAGATATGGTCTCAAAAGGACTATCCTCTCATACAAGTGGGGAAGCTGGTTCTGGATCGAAATCCCACAAATTACTTTACCGAAGTCGAACAGCTTGCGTTTAGCCCAGCTCACTTTATTCCGGGCATTGAACCTTCGCCTGATAAGATGCTACAAGGCCGTTTGTTTTCGTATGGCGATACGCAGCGTTATCGCCTAGGCACCAACTATATGCAAATACCTGTAAATTGCCCATATCGTGTTAACGTGAAGAACTTTCAGCGTGATGGTAAAATGACGGTCAATGCTAATCAAAATGGCGCTCCGAACTATTTCCCAAACTCATTCTGTGGTCCCAAAGAAAGCTCGCGAGCTATGGGTTTGCAGACCTGTTGTCCCGTAACGGGCGATGTATATCGCTATAGTAGTGGTGATACGGAGGACAATTTCAGCCAGGTTACCGATTTTTGGATATACACCCTAGATAATTGCGGTCGTAAACGTTTGATTCGCAATATGTCAGAGCATTTGAGCCAAGCCACTCAGTTTTTGCAGGAGCGCGCTGTAAAGATTTTTACCATGGTACACGCCGATTTGGGTCGCTTGATGACCGAGGCGCTAAACACGGCCAGAATATCAAAATTCTAATCGGCATTGTCGTTGGGTTTAGGTTTTGGATGTGCTAGGCACTGATGTAAAGTTTTGGGTGTTCAAAGTGTGTGCAACATAGTTATAATAAACATAATATTCGACCGCTTTAAATGCTTTTAACTCTTTTTATACCCTGTACATAAAGTGTAAAAGGGTATTATAGTATTACTACTAGCTGTCCCACAAACTTCGTTTTGCCCAAAATAAATTTTTTGATTTAATTAATTTCGATCATTCACGATTCCAAATGCATTTTTTTTTAAAATCTAAAATTAGCAATCTTTAGCAGATGACACAATAATATAATTTCAATTATAGATATACATATGTATATCCTTTATTTATACGGAATGCTTTCCCTTCCAATATTCTGCGAAAATATAATAAAATCTACTATTTTTATTCTCGAAGTCTATTCGTTTTATTGAAATCTAAAAAAATAGAACAATGATTGTCTTCAATTTAAGGCTGCTCCGGCGCGTAAGTTAAGAGTTAGGATGGTTTCCCAACTCGTGAACACGCCGCTTCCATATTTATGTCGCAGCGACTGCCCTTGTGACTTGTTTATGGTTTGAAATGGAAAGGCAAATCGGTTGAAGGCTAGGGCATTCGTGGAATTAGGGTTTTTCTCCTTTGAACGGCCTTTTTAAAATCCTTTCGACTATCAAATTGTTTATTAGCTTTGTCACAATCATTCGGGTTCCATTGTCAAGTTTTGGGGCATACAAATTTCGTAGCATAATGATCGCAAATCCAACTTTAAGACGCAAATGATGATGGGGCATGCCAGGCAAATGGAAAGAGTTTAGGAATTCCACAGGATAATTGAGGACTTCGTCTTCGTTTTTAGTCGAACGATTTGTACGAACGTAATTCTCTTGGAATTTTATTTCATTTACATTTTTTTTCGCTGTTAAAATTATGCGGGCGCTCAACCAAATCCATTTCTGATCTTCAGTAGTTTTTGGGGAATATTTCTGCTGTTATATCCTCTTGCAGGAACACTCGCATATTCATGTACAATGGAATCGTTTTCACGTATCGCTTCATGACAACCGTATAAGTAATGGTGGTGACGCCAAATGAAGACATTTGAAAACGACTATTAAATCTTCCTTTTCGTTCAAAATTACCTTGGACTCAGCGGTATTGCCATCCATTAGCGTTTTTATGGCTCTGGTGGTGGGCTTAAAGGAAGCAATTTAACTTTTCCCAAAGCAAAATAGCCGTTTTATTGTTGAATTTTAGAGTATGGCAATGAATACATTTTTTGTCCATGTAACGCTGTAATTTATATCGGGATCATACAATGCTAATGCTCGAGTCACTCGCATTTTTTCTCTATTGGCTAATCTATTCGTTTTGAGCTCGTTCTGCTGGAGTCTGTGTAGCAGGTATCGCAACAACACCATTTGAAAAATCTTAATTACTTTAAAAAGGTTGTACTTGTGTTCCTTTTTTTTTGGACCACTATCTCGTCAAGCGGCTCGAGTATTTCTGTCAATGTTTCTTCTCTTGGCGCGTCTCCTAATCTAATTTTAGAGTGAAATGTTTACCTAATCAAAGTTTTGATTTGTAAACAGATTAAAGTACCAGCCTACTTTATAAGTCTGTCCGTTTTGTCGCACCGTTTTCGGTGACTATGAGTTAGAGAAACCAAATTTTGCCAAAAGATGCGCATTTTGCTATACAGATCAAGTTTCTTGAAGTAGTATCTCACCGCCTTCCTCCATGAGAGAATTTCGCGGTTTTAGCCCACACCATTAAAGCTACTCAATTGAAACTTAGTAGTTATACAGTCATTGTGCATGTGTATTGTAAAAATGATCAAGATTGGATGGGAACTTTAGATATAGGTATAGGCCCTGTTGAGTTACTGAGCTTTTTCAGCAACTATATTTTATGTTTTCATGTTATTAATTAAAACACGATAATTATATAAAAGTAATAGAGTAATGTAGTTTATTTAAATCCCGATATGCAGGTTTACGTTTATACTGATATTGAATTATATAGCAGACAGATCAACTATGATCGTGTCATGCAACGATAAGATGTTGTTTTGTGCGTCGTACCGACTACGGTTACCGACGATTAAAATGCGAATGAGTACAATTACAGCGCAGCTAGGCGACAATCCCGCTTAGCTGGCGGTTAACATAAAGTATTGTAGGGTGGTGAGTGGGAGCTATGTAAGTTTACATTTGGCTGCTGGGCTGCATAACCAAACAGGCTCCTTCTCCTACAAACTCCAACAAGATTTCACTTTTTATAGAAATGTGAATGAAGCTAGAGCCACCAAATTTTGGTACGTAGACTCATGTTAGGCTTATAAAATAAACAATGTTGACTTTTTGTGAATAATCCTCCCTACCCCCGTAGCACAGTTACCTTAATAACGCCTATACGTTTCGTTATAAAAATTTGCACAGAATTTAGATTTTCATGGGACAAAAGGGAACAGGGGATTGTCATAGCCCCGACTATCTGTATAAAATTTTCTTTATTTCTATAGCATTTACATAATAAGCATGTACATATATTCTACATTGTATAAAGGAACAGACGACGCAGTCTGCATTCTTGAAACAGTGATTATTTTATAAAACATAAGCATTCCGTAAGGAAACTTCAAACTGCATTTGTTATGAATCTTTTAAGTGCCAGTTTTAGTCTACAAATAGGCTGATTGAGTGGGGGACCAGATTCTTCCAACCATTTGTTAAAAACTTATGGCTTTGGAGAGTTGCCATCAGCGTCTTTAAACTGCTTAACAGGGACCCCAAACTCAAACATACATAGATATTTGGTTGAATTTAAGCAGTTAGTTAAGGAGTTACTCTGCCATCTAGCAATCTTAAATTTTGGGTTTCCCTATCAGCTTCACCACGATCTGCCTCAGAAATCGAACCTGATAAACGAGTGCTGAAAGATTTTTTATAGAGCTTATCAAATTTTATTACTTTTTACCAAATACGAACACAAGCAAGTTCAATTATATTGAACGCTCTTTCGAATTATTACTTTAGTCCAAGTTATGAATTTGTTCTGCTCTATTTCGTTGAACTCGTATAATCCAAAAAGAATACAGCATATACATGCAAGTATGTGCATATATGTATTTACGTTAAATTTTTTGGTATATTACTATTCCATAAACTTTATCCACTCTTTTAAGCTTTAGAGATACCACGCTATCAAGTGTACCATATTAATGTTTTGGTTTATTGCTATATACTATGTTTGGGAGCTTTGACGGGGTATTTAAGTTATATATAGCGCAATATATGTGGCATGCATTGCAGGTGTGTCACATATCAGCAGCAATATAAGAACACAATAATACCCCCTAGAGTATTAGAGTAGAGCCTTGCGTAATGGGTGTTTCTTTTCCTATGTTACAAGAGCTTAGTAGTATGGCATAGATTTATAGATGATAATCAAGTTTATCAACAATTATAATCGTAAAAAAAACAATAACATATTATACTCTCTGAACCTAAAATAAGTACATATATATGTTACATATTAAGAATTGAATAACTATAAAAGTATTTCCTAACTGTTACTTTAATTCACAACTTGCAGTTACAAAAGTAAAGAATGTAATTGAATTTAGTTTGCTATAATGAAGCATCCACAAAATTTGACTATACCTGATGGACAGCAGCTAATGAAAATCAATAAAGTTGAGAAAATGGAGCAGGAATTGCCTGAACATGGTAAGTCTTCCAATAAATCTTTCAGATTGTTATTTTACTTAGAGTAAGTAACCCCTTTAAACTCTTTATTAGAGAAATAGACTATAACTGAACCCGTTTCAAGCGGGAAATCGGTGGAAATGACCGATTTTCATGTTGTAAACAAAAATTACACTACAAATATTTTTATTTTAAAAAGGTTTTTAATTCTCATGCATTCATAGTATAAAAGTGTGTTATGGATTTGTGAAATGATCTCTAAATCGGGATCGCGCCGTACTCAGAGAACTTCTTATTCAATTTAATCCAAAAACATAATTTTTTTCAGTCCAAACTTAAACTCTTAAACTTCTGTTAAACTTATACTTTGATAAAGAAAGTTCAGGTATTAGATTCAGGTTTTAACATTTCCTTTTTAACGCTGGGTCGATAATCAATATTAGGTAATATGCAAGACCAACAATATTCTTAAATTGGAAAATTTATAAGAACACGCAAAAAGAACATGGCGTTATTTCTTAGTACATTTTTGGATTTTTTCTAGACTACTCACCTAGCTCAACTATAAGTTATAGTTATAGTATATATAAATTCTACTGTGCTATCATCCTGACATGGAATCATCCCGCCCATTTCGTCTATGGAGGGTGCATCGTAGATAATTGTCCGGTTTTAGCAGGCCCTGACATGCTATAATAAGTATATAATTTTTGTTTTTCGGCTGAGAATACACAAACTTTTGGGGCTTTTACCATACTGACCTAGTGTTCTCTCAATGTGGATTAAGATCTTCATATAAAAGAGAAGTCGCGTTCGGCAAACAGTGTCGAACAAACATTGGTCTTGGCAAAACAAATTAATATGATAAAATTGTCGCTTTTATCATAAAATTAATTTAAAATGTAATTCTGTAATGCCTTTTCATATCCGTTACAGATATCTTAGCAAAATGGATGTACAAGCTATTCAGTCGAAAACTGTAGCTCAGCTAAGAGGAGAAACAGGAAAATAACGAAAAAATGCAAACACATAAAAAGCGCAAAAAAATTAAATAAAATACTTAAAACGCAAACGTAATGTTTAACTTAACCCCAAGGGTTAAATATGCGCAATAGCAAATATAAGCGGCTAAAAAACTGGGCAACACAAACAACCACAACCACTCAATTCTCGAGTACAGCCGGGCCCGAGAGTCGAACTAGCTGATTTTTTATTGTTGAATATTTATACATAAATGTTGACGATCAGACAGGGGCGCTGGCTTTTTCATGTCACCTTAGCTTGTGACATGACGAAAGCAATTTACAGCAGAGGCGACTCGACTCATACTTACTTAATTCGATTTACTAGCTAGCCAGTCGCTGGGTCCCAGGAAGAATTGAAGTGATTTGCTTTGCGACGCATATCATCGATTGTTACGATAAGTTATTGTCGATAGTTGTAAAAAGCTAAAGAAACTGGCTGGATCAGCAGAGCGTATCGACCTACAGAGATGTTCTATATATGCATATATTTTTACTGTACACAAAAATAGATTGCAATTGACTGACGAGTACTAGACAGCTTGTGGCCTGATATGATTCGGAGGTTATCGACAGGCGCGAACTCCATCGATTAGGGATTTTTGTAAATACGGGGAAATTTCGGTTCTTAGTTTCATTGAGAATTTTGGTATTATAATTAAAAATTGGGCTATCTGGCCTATCATGATAAGCAGTGCACAAACTGGACTGAAGGCTATAAACAGAAATCATTTCACACAATAATATTGAATATTTATTTAAAATATTCTATCTTGCGGCTTCCGTCAATCATATTTCAGAAGCTAAGCAAATATACGGAATTTCATTAAAGGTCTTGATAGGGTTCTGTAATGCTTTGCATTTCATTGCATACATAATTACAGATAAGTCGAAACGAGTGCTGTTGTCATCAAAGGGCCTCATACATGACACCTGGCATTTAAATAATGATTTAATTGAAATGAACGAGGGATTTCGTACTCAAAACCTCAATCTAAAATATCTATCTGTAAGGATAATGCGCTTTTTACCCGTAAAGTTTGGTGTACCTAATGATATATAGACAGACTTATCATATATGCAAGTGAAACTTATGTTCTTCCACGCCTTCTCCCTGTTAAATTTATTAAATATTTTATTGTATACCCATCTCACTGCGTGTGGTGAGCGGGTTAGAGAATACCACCTCAGCAGGTCAAAGCTTGTCGTATGAGGCGACTAACAAGGACACTGGGTTCTTTCGAGACCAGTAGAGCCACATTAAAATATTTGTGCGTTGGGTTTGGGACCCACCACGTAAAACCACAATTCCAATGAAAGAATGTATTTACATCAGTCCGTAACACGATAACACAGGTTGATATGGCCAGTTAAGAAGAAGAAATATACCCATCTCTCTATGAATAAAAGTTATAAATAATACAGACACGTAATTGGTTTTATATTTTTGAAAATTATTAGAAAATTTAAAGTGGTCTAACTCCACAGCTAATGATTCAATTAGGCTGTATTTGGTCAGAATACTCTATTACATTAGTTTGCTATATGCTGTTGCTACATCGCGTTTGTTGTTGAGCACAACAAAAAGTATCTCGCAGATACAGAAAACACTCAACGGTTGTGGACACATTTCACTTAAAGTTGTCGCTGGTAAATGAAATGTAAATAGTGTAGTGCATTCATCATTATTATACATATAATAATCGTCATTATCATATCGTCAATGACAATGACAATAAACATCGCGATCATGATCATGAGCCTGATGACAAACAACACATGCAAATCACATGGGCCTCTCTACGAACTATATATGTATGTAAATACCTACACGCCAAGCGCGAAAATAAACGCTGCAAGTTGTTTGAGTACGTACTATATAAAAAAAAAAAAAGTATACAAATAAAATAATATTTTTCGCACATAATTCACTTTACGTGGAGAAAGAAATTGTAGAAGAGTCTCATGCAAAACATGGTTTGGCCTGGCTTATTTTCATAATTCCTTGGAAATCGCAAGCGAGGCCCACAACACATGCCGCCTTCTCCCTGGAAAACGGGCAGGCAACACAAACATGACATGCATTTCATTAAGCATTTTCTTTTTTAATTTTTGTTTTCTTATTGTATCTTTGACAATATGTTTGTCATACTTTTCCACACACTACGCCCAGATATACCCACACTTGCTTGTTGCATGGACGTAGGAAATGCCTGCAAGCACATACATATGTATGTAGCTCAGATAAGTTGCATTTGGATGACAACTGTACGGAGTTATATGCTAGTCGACCCTTTAGTGCCTTTGTCTTTTTGTGTGTGATTCATTGAGTGTGTTGGTTTGCTTTTGTGTTCAGTTTCAAACCAAAACATATGCGTCATGTTGTACAGATATTAGTACATATATACATTCGCATATTTTGTAATTGCAATTAATGCAACCAGAACCCCATATGGCTGGCAGGCAGGCAGGCAGGCAGTCAGTCATTCAGCGAGTTGACAACAGCAAAATTCATGCATCATAGCAAAGCAGATCCACACTTCAAACCGTTATGATCTTATATTGTACATTTTTTTTATCTATGTATGTTTTTTGTTATAAACCTAAAAACTTAAATTACTTCGATTTGCAAGGAATGTTAAAAAAATTCAAGTTTTTATATTGTACAATTATGAAACATATGTGTAGAAATACACATGAAGCGCTTCTAGAACGTAAAAGTAGTCAGCGATTTGAAAAAAATGGTCATTTAAAATAATAGTGCCTTAGTAAAAAAATAAAAGTATAACAATGTACACTGATAGAAAAAATCATACATGTTTTAAGAACATTTCGTTCATGTTTTCAGACCATACCGCATAATTTTTTTTATTATTATACTTTTATTTTGAGCTTACATTTGTAAAATTGTTTGCTAATTAAAAAAAAAAACACGTGAAGTTGTGAGAGGAGAGCGGAAAGAAAAGGAGAATGAGTATGAGGAAGAGGAATATCATTTAACTCGAGAGGTGCACATAGGAGTGGGCGAAAGGAACAAGCGGGGCCAGAGCCCCCAACCCCCACTGCAAACCACCGGCTTGTTTACTTTCTTTTTCTTAACTGGCCATAACAACCCGTTACCGGGTGTACGGCCTGATGCAAATATCTCCTCCAGGCGTCTCTGCTTTGCGCGTGCCTGGTCCAATTGGGGATACCAAAGGCAGCTAGTGTGCTCACTACCTGGTCCTCCCAGCATGGTCTGACTATGTCAATGTCGTCGTAGAGGTCAAAGAGTTCATCGTTCCATCGTATGCGGTAGTGGTTGCCAACGCGTATAGGGCCAAAAATCTTACGGAGTACTCATTTGCCTACTGAGACCAAATAACATCTATAGGCAAGAGTGATTCTCCGCTTGATCTCCATCGTTTTTCATGGTGCCAAGGTAGACGAATTCCTTGACAACATCAAAAGTATAGTTTTCAACATAAATCTGAGAATCCAACCGCTTTGTTTCTCTACTCGAAGGAAACATATACTTTGTCTTCCTCTCGTTAACAACCAAACCCACCCTTGCAGATTCTTTTTTAATAGCCGCAAAGGCTCCAGTAACTGCTTGCTTTGCGCAACATACTCTCCATCACAAAGTTGAAAAGGTTGCAGGAGAGGGCATCGCATTGTCTGAAGCCTCGCTTGGTATCAAAAGGCTCGGAGAAGCTCTTTCCAACCTTGACGGAGCTGCGCGTGTTGCTCAACGTCATTCTGCAAAGTCGTAGCAACTTTGCAGGGATACCAAACTCATACAGTGCGGCATATACGCGATCCCTCAACGGTCTATCAAATGCTGCTTTATAATCAACAAAGAGATGGTGGGTGTCGACTTGTCTTTCGTGGGTCTTTTCCAGGATTTGGTGTAGTGTGAATATCTGGTCTATGGTGGACTTACCAGGCCTAAAGCCACACTGAAAAGGTCCGATCTGTTCTTTCGCAAACGGCTTTAGCCTTTCACACAGTACGCTCGATAAGGTATTATATGCAATAGAAAGAAGGTTGATACCACGGTCTTGAGAAGAGTGCAGTGGACACCAAGGTTCCAATCATCGGGCATGCTCTCTTCTAGCCATATTTTGGAAAAGAGCTTGTGCATGCACCTTACCAGCTCATTGCCTCCAACCTTGAACAGCTCAGCAGGCAGGTCATCTACGCCAGCTGCTTTGTTGTTCTTGAGCCACTTGATTGTGACCCTGACTTCGTCATAACTAGGCGGCTGTATATCCACACCGTTATCTATAATTGGGGACGTCGGGAAGTTAACTCCGGGGGTGACATTATTCTCATCATCGCCCTATAGCAATTCAGAGAAGTTGTCACTCCACAACCTCAGTGCACCCTGTGCATCCACTACCAGATTTCCCTCTGCATCTCTACAGGAAGACGGACCGCTACTAAATCCTTCAGCCAGAAGTTTGACTGTTTGTAAGAATTTCCTAATGTCAGTCATGCTTCTGCACATCTCGATCTCCATGCGCTCACGCTTTTCCTGCTCGGGTTTTTTGCGTCTGAAAAGGCGCCTCTCCATTTTCCTTATTTCCGACTGCAGAGTCCTACTATAGGCGGCATTTTTGAGTGCAGTGGCTTCGCGACACTCCTGATAAACCATTGGTTCCTGGGCAGCGGTCATAGACAGACTCCAATCTATTATAGAACGCATCCTTGTCTTTCATCGGAGCGTACGCACAAATAAGGCTAATGTTGAAGAATTAAGCCTTGATGTGGATTGTTACCAGGCTTTCGTTCACTGGGGTGAACCGAGAGACACGGTTGCGTAGTCTCCGGCCAACACCAAATCCGCACCCAAATTCGTGCCGCTCCACATAGCCGCTGTAGTAAATGCCACAGTCTGTTGTCTCAATGCAGCCTTGCCCTTTCCATCGCATCTCCTGGATTTGCAAGCAATTATGCGTGAAAAAATAATATGTTATTGATCTATATGCTCAATTAAAATATAATGTTTTGTTTATAAGTTGTTATCAATGGTGTTATAAAATAAAATCACAAAATTTTGGATGCAAGTAAGCAATGAACCTCCGTGCATTAAAACAAACAATGTCACCAAATATCAAAGTGTATACAACAAACTAAATAGTCTCATGTCGTTCTGTTTCGTCACTGAAATTCCGGCTGATGGAGCTCCGGTTAAAGTACAACGGCGGTAGCTGCGATTGTGCATGCACATGAGCATTGGGTGGCAGTCACCCACTACACAAGCACACACACATCAAGTACACAAATTGTTGTCAATTGAATCACAAGTATCAATCAACACGTCGAGCAAAGCTCAGTCAGAATGAGAATAAAAGAAATAAGAAGAAGAACTGTCACCCGGGTAGCCAATTGCTATCTGCGCCTTCCAAACCAACGCAGAGCTTGCCTGGCCCAACCAGTCGGCATGGCCAGTATCTTAATCTTTTACTGAGGCAGTCCAGCTATTTGCTGTTTTTGAGTTCTTATTTTATTGCAGCGACTGATAAGCCGTCAGACCGTCTTTGACGACTCAGCTCAGGCGCTTACTCAGCGGCAGTTCTCTATTGTCTTGTAGTAGTAACAAGAATTTGGACGACCTACTATAGATACTTAGGCATGTCTGTATATATAATAATAAGGCACGTCTGAGCCACTGAGTGCTCTGCGACGCCGCAGTGAAGAGTAACTCCTGTTTGATAAGCACTACTTGTTGTTGTCGTCGTCGCACAGTGGAACCAACTGACTTGTTTTTCGGTGAAAATCATAACTTTTGAGGAAGTAAAGATATTTTCAAAATTTAAAATGCATATAACAGAAAATTAAGCTTTTGCGATACTCTGCGATAAATATACTCAAAAAACGGTAGTAAAGTTCGATATTATATACACCAAAAGTTTTAACCTTGCACCTATAAAATGTGCTTATTGCTTGATAAATCGTTAAAATTTTGAAAATTTGTTGGCAAGATATTTGCAGTCTATTTTGAATTTAGTGTACACACGTTCGCCATGTAGACAAACTTTCGACGAAGACGATTTGTTGAAAAATAAGCACAATTTAGAACATGGAATTTTTCCATGACATGCAAGGATAAGACATTTGCAGTATATAATATCGAAATTTGCTACCGTTTTTTGAAGCTTATTTATCGCAGTGTATCGCAGAAGCTTAAGGAATTCTCTGTTCTATGCATTTTAAATTTTGAAAATGTCTTTACTTCATCAAGAGTTATGATTTTCTCCGAAAAATAAGTCAGTTGGATCCACTGTGCTTCATTGGTGCTCGCCATTCGCTCTTTGCAGTGTATGTGTTTATTGTTGTTGTTTATATGCGATATGTGTTTATTTTCCAAGCTGAAAGTGAGCTGATCAACAAATATAAATAAGAATGCATTGAATACATACATACGTACATATGAGTGATAAGTTGGCTTGTTTTGTTCTGTTTAACTAAATATTTTAATGCGTTTTGAAACTAATCCACTCGTTGGGAAAACAGCGTTTATTGAGATATTTACTCACGATTTCCTATATAATTAAATAATATGAAAAATTTTCAGCAAGATGCGAAACCTATAATAACATAATTGATTTTCATTCTATATTTGTGTAAAATTGATCAATTTAACAGTAGAAAAGGGAAATTTTATTTATTCGGAAGGAGAGTTGTAAAACTTTGAATTTCAGCGTACCATAAATTTAGTAATCCATTCGCTTCCGCAGGGACACTGTCAACATTAACTGAAATATATGAAATAGAAAAGGACTTAAAACATATAGTATGAACATTATGGTTAATCGAGGCGCCTACTCACGAATATGGGCAAACAATCTGCTTTGCTTTATTTATGCCATATATATGTATATATATGTATAATATGTGCGCTATATAAACTGGATAGATAGATCCATTTAATTAAACCTCCCTTCACCAACAAACGTCCCAAAAATGCCACTACATTTACTCGATATGAGTTAAAGTGAGCCTTCCACTGTGTGAGCCTAATCATCAACAATCTATTGACCTTTTTTGAATACAATTTGTATTGATACAAATTTGTATTGATACAAATATATATATAAACAAAATATATGATACAAATTTGTATTAATACACAAATTTAGAAAAAATTTCTGCGGTTCGAACTAATAGTGTGAAAAGAAAAATGTTCTTTTTTCTTCTTTTTTTTTATTTTTTGGAATATCTGTTTATGTTATGCCACACTTCGACTTAGACAAAATTAATCTAAAAAAGCGATAAAAAACCGCCGTCATTTGAAAGCTTATATCGAGAGTATCTTAAAGCAAGCAACATGTCCGTTCTAGAATCACCTAAATGATTTTTTTTTATAATATTGATATCTTATGCTTGATTTTTATAAATGATATATTGTTGTACAGGTCCCAACGGTGGCTACATTTTTTTCTCAGTTGTTACTAGTCATATTATACCAGTGAAATTATTTTAGTTTTATTTTTCATTAAATGATTGTCATTTATTTGCTAATAAATATACAATTTATAACGGTATTTTAGTAATTAGTGTTTATTATAAGCTTTTAAAACTTAATAGGGGGCTGCGCCCCCCGCTCTCTTCGCTCGACACCATCGCTGATTTTTCAAGGAATTTCTATTATAAAAAATAAAACTGCAATTAGAGGGTTCGAATCCTAATTATAAGAAGAGAAAAATATGTACCACTATTGAGGTTCTTAGAGTGGACTTAAAAAAGTGTTGCTTGCTTTGAGATACTCTCGACGTAAGCTTTCAAATCAGTTTTTGTTTGTATGGGGACCGGAACACCCTAATGTTCTTGTATGTATACGCAAACCGTAAAACAATTAAAATTGTATAAACGACAAGCAATGATTAACCTTACTTGATAACAAGTTAATGTGGTGTGGCTCGGTCTGTAGCCGATCGATCTACTGATTGGTCGATAGGTGAATTGCAAGCTCTCTTCGCATGTTCTGACCGAGTCGTAATCAGTGTAAATTGTTAACAAATTTGCCAAGATGAGTGGATCGGTGTATGCAAGTGCTACAACAACGTCGACAAGTACGACAAGCAAAAGCACACATAGGAATATTAATATTTATAAAAGTTTATATGGTTATAGCTGTAGTGCTCGGCCAACGGTGCTGCCGTGACGCGGGAGCTGACGATGTCTATAACGAGGAACGACGATCAGCGACGAGGTTCAGACGTCGGCGTCTTCTGTGTCGCTGTCGACTTCTATATCTACAACAAATATTATTAAGACAGTTAGTACGTGTTGAGAACATTATTTGAGGTTTAGTCAGTGTTTTGCACTGGCCGGTTATAATACACACAGATACACCGGGACCCCCATAATAAAAGTGCCGGTTCCTATAATAGATACATAGAAAATTTGCATACGTGCCAAAGTATACGATTTGAGAAATCTTTAAAGGAGTGTTTTAACTGATTTTTAAATGACACCATATTTTCAAATTTTAAATGTACAAAATCAACAACCGTGATGTATAATTGTTAAAACTTTGCCTTTTGCCGCTATTTTTTACTAATGCCGATATTACAAGTGTAAATATATAACTTGACTTAAGTGTTTGTGTGCGATCGAAGCTTCCATTTTTGGTTAATTTACCTTAAAATGTGCGCCGTAATAATAAAAGCAGATTATTAGGCACAAAGTTTACAAGTCTGAAAGGAATTCAAATATTTATTCCTAGGAATATTATTATAAATACATATTTTATTCAATATTTTTGATAAGAAGTGTGAGAAAGCTGTTCAAATGTATGCCTCTATGTTACCAAGTTTATTGGCTATGAAAACTGAAAGTCTAACAAATTCAAGTTATGACGATGCATTTACCTTGGAGGAGAATCTTTTACATATTATGGGTGAGTTTTCAAGTAAAAAGGAGACTCAAGAGCTCAAGAATTTTCAAATTTTTGCTGCAACAAAATGTTAAACTGCAATCAAATAACAGTTTTTTAAATAACTAGTTTAGAAGATTGCTTGCTCGGTTTTGCATTAAGTCATCGTGAAAATGAGCTTTTGAAAAGATAACAATAGAAATACAAAATATTTTATATAGCATGTATTGTCTTATTATTTCATTTTGTGTATTTGACCGCTTTGCTAATTTCCGATAAGACATTTACGGCTCGTGTTTGAATCATGAAAAAGTTACTTATAAAAAAATCAAAATCAGGCGATATATTCCTAATGCACACAAATAGGTCTATTGGTGATAAGCGTTCAAATTTATGCTGCACTACGACAATCTCAAGGCCACTTTCACTTTAAGCCAAATACCCATTCAATCAGTACTTTGTTTATTTAGTTTTAAACTGATTAAGGCAAAACAAACATTTGCATGTGAAAAAATTGCACATACACATGTAGTAAATTTACGTGTACTTCTCCTAAAGCCTGGAGGTTTGTCTTCTATAAAAAGTATACGTACTATGAGCTTTTAGCATGCGGCTAAAGTTAACTTTATCGCAGTGCTTATCAAAGGCTTTTTTTTATGAATATATGTACATTGTTTTGCCTTAAAGATTATATTTGGTCTAAATAAATATAAAAAAGAAAGTGCTAGCCTGTTGTATTTGCGTTGTGAATTTGGCAAAAGCATTCATACGACTTTAGTTAACCGATGTGTAAATTAGCGATGGGCGCAGGGCGGACAGTAGGGTTGTTGATATTTTAAAATATATCGTATTTCGATACATCGAAATTGTTCTATTTACAATATCGCCGTATCGATAATATCAATTTTAAAATATCGATATATCGATTTGTCGGCAAAAATGTACAAAATATTACTTAAGTCCAGTAGATGCCACCCTTTCTGACGATGCAGACTGGTGGTGTCAAAAATTTGAAGCATGTTTTGAAATATGATTTTCATTCCTCTCAGACATCCAATTAACTATTGGATCTGCCCCTTTTCTCTAAGCAGTTGCACTTTACCTAAGTTCTCATCTCTTTCTGTACGCCGCTTTGCTCCAGCATATTTCTGTTTTGGATCATGTGATTACGAACATGCCACACAATCTTCCGCTTGACGAATTTACACTGGTTTTCATAATTTATTTTTAATTGGTCCATGTTTCATGTATCCAAATAAAGTACACCTTTCAACTTTTACGGCACGCTTTTGCTATTTATTGAAAAAAATACATAGTAGCCGATATTTGATATGTGGCACAAAAAATATCGAATAGTATCGTCCACGAAAAAATTGCTCCGATATTATCGGATTATTATTATTATTTATATTATCGTATAAAAAATTAAAAATATCGAGCATATCGATATTATATCAACAATCCTAGCGGACAGTTTAAGCTATTTCCAAAGTTGTCTCTAGAAAAAACTTTATTTATATATATATATGCAGTTGTTATTACGATCATATATTAACTGTTGGTCAAAACAAATATTTGCTAAGTCTATACGTCGCTTAACCTATTCCATGATTGTGTTTTCATACTGCAAAAAGCGTAAGACTTGTTTTTACTTTTTGCGGATTGTCACAGTTTACGTCCAATAGGATTTAATAACCATTTCATGTCTCAACATATGTTAACGCCTGATCAAAACTGTAACAAATAAATTGAATGTACTAAGTGTATACTATAGTCGGGCTGTCTCGACTGTAGCCGACCCACTTGTAAATAATAGACTATGCATGTCGAGCTTTTATTTTCTGACAAGAATCTACTACCTCATTCAAGTTCGTCTCTTAGACAGTTTTACTTTTTATGACATGTACAAATATTATACACGAGGGTATAATAGTTTTGGGAAACGTATGTATATGAACATATTGAACATTGAAACCCTATAGGTTGATGGCACCGAAAAAAGCGGGGTGCAGAACCCTTTCCCCATGAAAGAACTTCGCAGTTTGGTGTAAAAATCATCAAAATCTGACTTAAAGTCAAAAGTATATGTTTTATATAAAGGGAAAGATTCACATTTTATCCGTTCGTTTGCATGAGTCTCTAAATCTGGGAGGCCATAAGAGCTATCTGATATCTGACTCCGTCAGGGTATCCCGCTGTCGCGCACCGTGCCGACTAACTGTATAAAATCTATTATATCAATAGGCTAAGAAAAAGATCTTCGAAAATTACTTAATTCTAGTATTTTCAAAAAAAAATTTGACTCAAAAGTGCTTGTTCGCATGTTGAGTACACGGCAACTCATTTTGAGGATGTCGTTTTTCTCTTTGTGTGTATACAATTATTGGCTTATCTAGTGACTTCAATATTGTATTTATTTTTACAAGGTGATATGCTTAAAATAAAAAATAAACAACTATAGAATCAATCTTATCAAACTCGACATCACCTGTTATTTGTACTTAATGTCTTGCAATTATTTTACTGATACCTTATAATATAATCGCTGGTTTTAGTATAAGTGATTTAACCGGAAATACTAGCTATTAATAGAAAATATGGTATATATGTATGCATGTCTAGGAGACGATAGAGCCCCAACCAAGTATCAGAGTTCTGGCCATTTTAAAAGACGACACTTCAATTTTGAAAAGTGAAACTTTTTAGGTAAAAACACTCGTCAAAAGGTAAAAATGAATGAATTCTAAGTACAAGACACTTAGAATTCCCTTAGTTGGACTTCGTTAAAAATTTGCCTAGTTATCGATAAGATACATATGCATTCATATTAGCTAACGCCAGTAGTTAGTAGTCTTAAATCATACGATGCTTGATTGGGGTAGGTCTAAAAATAGAATTTGCAAAGTCACAGTGACTGTTAAAATAATTTGTCCAATCATGATGAGTGCATAAAATAAACTAGACTAATCATGCTGAATGGTCGGATTAAGATTAATATTGATTAGTTTAGGCATATCGATTTAACTGTACTTTCGTTCTTAGTATTTAAGTGTTTTTAAGCTATATATCAGCCAAAAGTCGGTACGTTGCAAATGCCATAACAAAATGAATGTACTCTCTGCATAAACACAATGAACAATTCAAGCTGGGAAGATCACAACCGGAGTCAGAGTATGTCAAGCCATTTATCTGGCGAGATTTACTAGTTAGCTTATTATATCAAAGCTTATACAAGTCAAGTTCTAAATGTCGTTTGCATCATAATTTTCTGTCTTTTGTTTGTTTATTACGACTCAGTTCAAGGCAAAACTGCTTAATTGCAATGTCGGCCATTTAGAGATACAAATGTATCTAAAACACGTTAGCGCCCAATTAAAAGTCAAGACTTGGATTTGCAACAACAACAAATTGCTCTTAACTTAATGAAAATTGCACTTGACTTGATGTTTTTTTAAGGCGCCATTATATTATTTATATCAGTGAGATATAATAGCCTAGCCATAAGCTATTACAGAGCGGGACTGTAACTTTTGTTGTAATGCAAGCTTCTATGTAATTTAATAAACATATTGGTAGTACGTATAACTAGGTAAAGTGAGTGTGTATGATTGCTCTACGGCTGCGTAAACAACCATTTAATTGAGACATTTTTAGAATTTTAATTATAGACAATATGCGAGTAATTATTGGTCGTAAAACTAATGAAGACTAATTAAAAGCACACACGAATGCTAACTTCGGATCTACGAGTTTTAAGTACTCAATCGCATCCCTGTTTATACCAAAACTTTTAACGTCTTCATATCATTGTTACCCACAAAAAATGCAGAGTCGATATTTAAATATTTGTAAAACTGTGTCAAACAAAACCTGAATTGGGATTTGGTTCCAAATAATAATCATATGCTTTTTGAAAGAAAGCTGCTAACTTGAATTAAGCGTTATATAAAGTACTAAGGAAACACTATCGCTCAATACTCATCTAGCTTATATATTACACATATCTGCAAAGAGACGAATCTTGTTGCAGTTTGTAGAAGCAAGCGTTCTAAATTTACAAATGAAGCTACTGACTATTTCATATGTAATTTTCATCTGACCGTGTTGATTATCCCAACAGTAATGAACAGTAGTTGCACATTCTGATTCAACTATTAATTCAGATGATGTTTGTACACTTACATAAGTTAAAAACAAACGCCCCTCATTTGAAAGTGTATGTCGGCAGTATCTCAAAACAAGCAAAATTAGTATTTTCTTTAATGAAATACCTTTAAAGATTATTGAATTCAAACAAAAGAAGTGTATTTTAACAACAAAGCAGTAACGGCCATTTGAAATTTTAGTATAGTCAAGTGTAAAGGGTATCTTTACACTTGTTTGGTTTTTATCCGCTATTTGCAATTACAAATTAAAATAAATCAAAATTCGCAGTACCGTATGCTGTCACATTATTGCAATAGGCAAGTGAAAAGCGTTAAACGCTGTTAAAAACCACGAAATATAATATCTAAGACGCCCTATAGTTTGGTAAATTACACTGTGCGACAAAAATAAATAAAAATAAAAAAAACCAAATACACACGACAAATAACAAAGTGCATGTGGTACATCTGGACAACAAGACCTCAAAACAATTTTTTTCTAAATGAATACAGATGAATGACGTATTTTTTAGCTTTACACATGAATTTAGTAATTACTCTGCAATTTTTCTACCGATTTTCGTACTTAAAACTTGAAGTAAATTTAAATCTGAGTCGAATGAAAAACGAGTTAAAATAAAAAATAAAAACTACATATAGTCAGAAAAGTTACAGGTCCGACATATAACAGGTGTCACAAACTCAAAACCCATGTGATTTTTAGATATTACCGTCGCGTTCCGATCTTTCCGATCCGACAGTCGCTTTAGTTTTAGCTACTTTTGCTTGCTTTAAAACATTAATTTTCCATTGTTATTTTATATTTTTTGCATTTAACAAGCGGTCGAATCATGACCGGTTTTCATAAGTAAACTTTAGTTTGACTCGGAGTTGAATTTATTTTTGAAATATAAAAGTACAACAAGTATTTATATGAAAATCTGCTGCAAATGGCTACCAAAGTTAGAAAATGTGTGTTTTTGGAAGAATTCCAGATACATTTGAAAAAGTCTAATTCTCTACATAGATTTGGAAAAGACCTTTAGAAAAATAGCTATTGTGAGTAACAAAAACAAAAATTGTTTTGCGTTCTACTCGAGCAGATGTACATATATTGTATATACATATGTATGTTATTTGTCGGGTGTGTTTTCCCTGTCGCACAGTGTTATCAACGTGGGTGCATGCAGCTGCGTACGTAGAATACTTTAGCAGAATAATACACATCGATTTTATAAGACAATAGTTTCCACTTTAATGACAGGTGTACACTCTAGGGCAGACCCCGTTGGGGGTTACCTTGCAATTAAAAATGCTTTGCCTCCAGTTGTTCTTACGCATTTTTGTTCTGTATTTGTTATTGTTTTTTTCCTGTTCAATTTGATCTTTGACACGCAATTTAAAATTAAATGGCAAATCGACAAAATGAATAACAACAATAATACTAGAAACAACAGCTACAGCAACAATCACAAGCTATTTGATACCGCTCGTCGTTGTCGTTGACTCACGTTTTGTTGTCAGATATTTCATTTTTCATTTCATTTCGATTTTAAATTGAGCGTTTTGTAGCGCACTTGAAGCTAAAGCTCTTGCTATCAGCAGTATTGAAATGTTCCCGGTCTGGCGATAAGAGCCCATAAAAGCTGTTCATACGAAGGGGCAATAAGCGGGGGAAGGAGGGTCATATTAGCCAATGTTAGTCAACGTATGTTTAGCCTCTTTTGCAATTATTTGCAACAAAATTGGAAATTATGTACAACATCAATATAATTGACGTCTAGTCTTTAGTTGCAGTTGAATGATGTTTTGTAATTGGAATCGTGGTTTAATCTTAAGTGTATACTATACTAGTTACTTGTCTATCTAAAATTTAATGAAGTTTGAAAGTCAGAAATTAACATTTTCAGTGGTGTGCCAGACATCTTTTAAGCCAAGAGCAATAGTTCGATAAGCTTGAAATCTCTTTTAATACAAATCTAACCCAAATATTTTAAGTAGCATTTTAAATCTTTGATTAAAACTTTTGATAGACTGAAAACAGTAAAACGAAAAAAAAAAACGATTCGTACACCAAAAAAAAGTTTTTTGTATCTGATAGGAGGAGGATATAACCTCGTTGGTTTGCCCTATAGTTATAGAATAAATGTCTTGTAATACTGTTTAAACGTATAAACCAATTGTAAATTGTAGATGTACTTACAATATTAAAAAACAAAACTTATTAAATGATTTCTGTTTTTTTTATTTTTTTTTTAAATTCTATATCAATATTGTAAATACTATGTAAATATTATGCTCACCTATTTTAAACTTTTTATAAACCTGCCCAACATATTGCTATATCTGCGTATTTCCTTCTATATTGAAAATTATATGTATCGCAAAAAAAAATACAATTTAGCTAAAAATAAAATCATATTTGCGTGGGACGGAGAAAGTGGCCGGGATGTATTTCTTTCACATGGGATAAAAACAAATCTATTTATGTACAAACATAGACATATGTACTTCGTACCTATTTTTACCATTTTATTCTAGCCATTTTCTGACCAAAATTAGCGCCCCCCACATGCAATTTAATATAAAAAAATGTTAACAAACCTAAAATCAAGCTTTGCTCTTTGAGAAGAATGTTTGGCATACAATTTTGAGTCGATATCTAATCGTATACTTTAAGACCGATTTCATTCGTAATTCTGTGCTTTTTGCCTTCGTTGCCAGGAAACTTTAACGGAACTTTTTAAATGGCCGGATCTGCCATTTTTTTTTTTACATGCGCATGACTTGGTGTGACTTGGTTCGCATACATTGTCTATAAAAAGAATATTTTGCTTGTACCTTGTAGGAGGAGCGGTCTAACATTGGAACTTTATTACCCAAATCTTTTAAAGTTTCTATACGAAATTTTACACCACACATGTGCATAGCTGTGCCAAGTGTCAATCGGGTAGCTTTTCTGGTGTGGATGTAACCCGCGTAATTCTGTCACGATATGACTCGAGCAGCCCCTGGAAAATGCGCAAATTTTGGTAAAAATTTGTTTGCCCTTACTCTTACAGTCATTGAGAAACAGATAACAAGACGGGCAGACGGACATGGCTATTGGACTCGACTATTGCTCCTGATCATTTTTGCCATGGATATACATATATACCTTCACTATATATCACGTATTGCATCAATCCAAAAGCAATTACTTCTTTTTGCGCTTCGTGGACTCAACTGGAATACTAGTATTCCCTACTACCTCGCAGGAGACCCCTTGAGGGTGAGGTTGACTTACCGAACTTAGTCAGCCAGCTTAGGTTCGTTGTTCCACGCCGTACTACTCCAAATTTTATCTATATCATCTTAAGTAGATACAGTAGTAACTTTGCCCTTCACGACCCTTTTCAAATTCTTATATAATGTATAATCACCTTTACCACCTCATCTCTTATAAACTTTCTCTTTCTATATTAAAGCTTGCTATCCTAGAAGTTCTTAGAAATAATGAGGCCCTCTGACCAAGTTCGCCAGTGGGCCGGTGCACAGCTTGACATCCGACAAATAAAAATTCCCCCAAGTCAGGGGCTAAGGATCTTTTAGTACAGCATGTCTGTTACTAAACAGTCTCCTATAAAATGTTTTTCAGCAGGGGCATAGCCTTATGAATCCTTATCCTTGAACTTCCTACTTATACTATTTTCAACTTAACCTTGATTTCTTTAGTCGTCACATTTTAAGTTAACTCTTAAGATTTTTGTGACAGCATTGTCTTTGTAGCTGGTTTAATAAAATAAAATGACTACATGGTCTTCTTTTGCTACCGAAATGTTCCGCGCTGGGGTAACCAATTGCTGTGGTTATACCAGGTATAACGATAGTATTTACACTCATTCATACATATGTACATAAATATGTATGATTTAAGGAGCATTTCATGACAACAGTTGCTAAAGCATGCACTCACAACCCCACCAATGTACCCTGGTTTTCACCAATTATCAGGCGATTCACATCTTTTATACATGCCAATAATCTAGTTTGGTGAACTTGTGCAAAATAAATTCCATGTGCTTTGACTAGCTTTTTAATCTAAGATTACGACCCAATAGCGAGTATTAAATAAAAACAAAACAACATATACTATATAACATAATACTAGCTTTAGCAATATGCATATTTTTTCAAACTAACGGTGACACAGCAGAATAAAAAAATGAAGTCTAACGATGACGGAGCACAAATCGCCCTCTGTGCTCTTTTGCCAACAATAAAAATGGTAAAACGCCAACAATTAAGGAACAGTAACTTTAGAAAGAAATTCATAAACTGTTATACATAACCAAATAGAAGTATGTACTTTTATAAGCTTTGGTAATATAGCCAAATAAGATTGTTATTTAGTTAATAATTGGCAAGAATATGGGAAGGTGAGAAGTTAAAAGTTGTAAAAGGGTAAAGTTGACTAAATAAACCGATCCGAAAAAACATAGCTTTGATGAACCAAATCAATGGCTTGTTGACTATACTTCATGAATTGAATCCCTTATCTACTTTTTATATTATTAGGGTTTTTGATTTTTTGTACACTTTGTAATTTACCTTTATCGGTTGGCCATTATTCAGTTAATAGTATAATGAGGCACATACGAGCACATAAATGTGCTAATATTAACATGGTTTACTGTCAAAGCCTTAAAGCTAAGAACCCAACCGCACATGTTTAAATTCATTAAATCACTTCATATACTTAAATATATACATAGATATGAGAATACTTTTTCAGTTTTCGCGATATAGACAGAATTTGTATAACTATCTCCAAGTTGTAAGACCCCTCATTTCTTTATTCTCGCTCAGATAGAGCGCGAGGTCAAATAAAAGCCGGCTTTTTCTACACTTGCATACATTAATGTACGCTCTTACGAATGTATCTACATACCACTATGTACGAAAATATGTACTATATATGCATTGGTTGTGTGTGTTTGATTCTACTGTTGTCTCCAAACTAAATTTTTATCTTTACCTGGTTTGTGTATATGTGTTGCATATGATCTGAGTTGAGTTTGTGCCTCACGCGATCAACATGCGCCGTTCTCACTCTCTCGGAGCGCCAGAGACAACATGCGATATGCCAATGTTGGCGTTGGAGACATATAGAGAGGAAAAGACTTGGCGTGTGCGCACACCGCTCAGGGTACAATTTTTGACGCCACCACTGTGTCGTTTTGTGTTTTCAATATTTAGTTGCACTAAAATGGTGCGCAAGTCCGGTAGAGTTGAAAATCTTAGTCGCGGTGACGCCCTTTTGTTACATGGCATGAAGATCAAATTGATGGTGACTAATGCCAGAAATGCAACTGGCAGAAGGGTGGCCAAGCGGCGTCAGGGTAGCAAGACTAGCAATGTGAATACGAGCACTGCTTCAAGCGATGGTGTGTTTATTGTCATTTAGAAATTGTAGTTAACAGAAACCGCCCCTAGGCTGTGCTCTAGCCGTGTTTAAGCTTCATTTGCAACTTTTCAACCTCTCTATTTCTATACATTTCTCCTTACTCTTACTTATAGACTCGACCGAGAGCCATAGCATGCACGCTGACGCTCTGCCCGTGGGACATCCCGCCTCCTCCCACAGCCCCATCGGACATGCGCTAAGCCCCAATGGCGTCGGTCTGGGCATGAGCAATAGCAGCAATCAGAGTAGTGAGAACTTTGGCTTATGCAATGGCAATAGCAATAACAGCAACAACAACAATATGTACTCGCCCAACAATAACAACAATAGCAGCAGCGCCAGTGTAACCACTGCACAACAGCAACAACCACATCAATCGCCAACGGTTTGCGCAATTTGCGGGGATAGGGCGACAGGCAAGCACTACGGAGCCTCCAGTTGCGATGGCTGCAAGGGATTTTTTCGACGCAGCGTGCGCAAAAATCACCAATATACCTGCAGGTAAATTGACAGAATTGTAACTAATTGTTGCAAAAATGACTTGAACGGCTTATTTTCTCAGATTCTCCCGCAACTGTGTCGTAGACAAGGATAAGCGCAATCAGTGCCGGTATTGCCGTCTGCGAAAGTGCTTCAAAGCTGGCATGAAAAAGGAGGCGGTGCAAAATGAGCGCGATCGGATTAGCTGCCGACGCACTTCTAACGATGATCCTGATCCAGGCAATGGTCTGTCTGTCATTTCGCTGGTGAAGGCGGAGAACGAGTCAAGGCAATCAAAGGCTGGCGCCGCTATGGAGCCGAACATAAACGAGGATCTCTCCACAAAGCAGTTTGCCAGCATTAACGACGTATGTGAGTCAATGAAACAGCAATTACTCACATTGGTCGAGTGGGCCAAGCAAATACCAGCCTTTAACGAGCTGCAGCTGGACGATCAGGTAGCTCTTCTGCGGGCTCACGCCGGTGAGCATCTGCTGCTGGGACTATCGAGGCGCTCAATGCATTTGAAGGATGTTCTGTTGCTGAGCAACAACTGTGTGATCACAAGGCATTGTCCTGGTGGGTATTAGACACTCAACATAATTGTAAGTATACTGATAGGAGCGTCATTCTTAATACTTTTCGTAGATCCCCATGTGTCGCCTAATTTGGACATATCACGAATTGGTGCGCGCATTATTGATGAGCTCGTTGTAGTCATGAAGGACGTCGGAATAGACGACACGGAATTTGCTTGCATTAAGGCCTTGGTGTTCTTTGATCCCAGTAAGTCATAAAAATGTTAAAGTGTAAAAAAGCCGTACTTATGGAAACATTTTACTGCAGATGCCAAAGGACTGAACGAACCACATCGCATAAAATCCTTGAGACATCAGATACTCAATAATCTTGAGGACTATATATCGGATCGTCAATATGAGTCACGTGGTCGCTTTGGCGAAATATTGCTTATATTGCCTGTGCTACAGTCCATTACATGGCAAATGATCGAGCAGATACAGTTTGCCAAGATCTTTGGCGTTGCACACATTGACTCGCTTCTGCAGGAGATGCTGCTAGGTGGTAAGTCGAATCAATATCGAATCGAATAGCCAGGTCAATTAATATTTCGTTTTCCTTATAGGGGAGCTGGCTGACAATTCTCTGCCTCTATCACCACCCAATCACCCCAACGATTATCACAGTCCCACGCACGGTAATTTAGACAACAACCATGTCAGCTCCACCTTGGAGACACTGGCCACAGTCAACGGCTCAGCACATAGCTTGGATATGCAGGTGCAGCACATCCAAGCGCTCATCGATGCCAATGAGGAGACTTTCCGCCCATATGCTTCCGGTGCAGCTGAGTCTACGGCTGCTCCTTCGCCGACAGTTGCTGCGCTCGCTCCCTCCGGAACACCGCCACTAAATAGTGCGGCGGGTAGTCCCAAAGCTGAGCAAAATACAAGCGGGAACCAGCACGCGACGCTGCTGCATGACGCAGCCTTTATTGAGGCTACTGCCCGGCATTACAATGGGCGCGGTCCACTGCAGCAGCACAGTCCTCAGAGAGTACATCCCTACCAAAGAGTGCCACCGTCGCCGGTCGATGCTGCGCTCAGCATGCGCAATCCTGCAGATATAACGCTCAACGAATATAATCGCAGCGAGGGCAGCAGTGCTGATGAACTGCTGCGTCGAACTCCGCTAAAGATACGAGCATCAGAGCTCTTGACGGCGGGAGGTATAGCTGCGAATGTGAATGGTGCAAGTGGTGCGCCCGTAGGTTACATGATGGGTAAGTCGAAGTGTAATACATCTGGGGAAAATAAATAATTAATAAAAAATCATTTTTTGTTTTAGAGCCATGTCGTATGACGCTGAAACAAGAGCCCGAAACTGGCTACTAATCAACAGCGCCAACACAAGGTCCCGGATATCCCTTCCTCTTACATTCAAATACAGGCCTTTTTTGTTAGCAATTAAGTGAAAACCAAAAGCACTTACTTAAATTGCGAGTATAAATTGCTCGCGTTTCTATTTGTTATGCCTTAGGCAAATGGTTAGATTGCCAAAACATTTTTGATACCTTTTATTAGCTGTTAAGTAGGTATTTTGGAAATTGTTGCTTAATTTTTAGAGACAATTTATTTTTATATATTTTTTATTTTGCAAATGGAGTCAATATTTTGCTCAAAACTTCATACAGTTAGCGCGTACTGCGAGTTTGTTGGTTATCTTTATGTACACATGTACATACCTATAAATATACTATGCAATATTTGTTTTAGGTTAGGGTGATTAATTGAAATTGTAAAATATATTATGCTGAATGAGCTTATATACATAACTTAAAACGGCTGAGATTAGTGAATAAAAAATAAATATCTTGACTGTTCGCGCGTTTTATTGGAATTCAGTGTAAGGGCGCGCGGTAAGCTATTCCAACTAGTTGTTGGTGCTGTAAAACACACATACAACTACAAGACAAAAGCTGCCTGTTTTGAAAACAATAGTTTCAAATATCGCACATCGATAACAGTAGCTAATGTTAGCACACCACTAATTCAAACAAAATCTCATCACTAGTTCAGACCGCGTCACTTTTTCTAATTTAAAATATATGTGACTTAAAACGAAAATTTTTATAAAAGTACAAGCGAAAAATAAATTCCAATGTTATTTTATTCAAAATAAACTCAATAACGAACGTTTTAAACAGCTCGTGTGATTTATGATTAAATAAAATAAGTTAAATCGGCGCGCAAATTAGACGCGCACAAAAGGACGCCAAGGTCAGCTGCGGAACGAGCTAAGCTGCAAGACACGATCCCATACACGTTTTATAAGGCAGCAGCATCAGTGGTGATACATAGATAAATAGCAGGCTTTCTACAAATTTTGTCACAATGAGCAAGGATATTTATTATTCAGAAAAATACTACGATGAGAAGTTCGAGTACAGGTAAGAACCGCAATATGAAAATGGAATTAAGCGCATGTTTGTGTGTATGCAAGTGTATGTGCATGTATGCATACATATACATATGTATTAATTGCAAATGCATCGCCTTTACAGACATGTGGTCTTGCCAAAGGAACTCGTCAAATTAGTGCCCAAAACTCATCTGATGAGCGAGTCGGAGTGGCGAGCAATTGGAGTGCAGCAATCGCGTGGTTGGATCCACTACATGATACATAAGCCGGAGCCTCACATTCTGCTATTTCGACGTCCAAAAACTGCTGAATAAATTGGTATCAGCAGTGCCAAAGGGGTCGATCGCACACACAAACATACACTTAAACATTCACGTCCGGCAGCTGCTTCTGCTACTGCGCTAAAAGTGGTTGGAAGCAGCGACTGCCAAAAAGGAGGCAGGGAAACAGTGCCTACAAATAAGAACAATCAACTGTTGCCGCAGTGCAAATATTAAAGCGATCGACCTTTGTCCAAAACAACTACGTTCTGCGTATTTCTATGGAAGATAGTTTTGTTTTCACATAAGTTGCTACTATTTTCCAATGGCAAAAGGTAGCTAAGTGTTTTTGCCATCTCAATGTTTATTATCAACGCTATATAACATAACTTAAGTTGCCATTTTTTATAGGTTGCCATGTGGCATGCATGTTGCCTTCACTTTTGAAATAAGATATATATGAAAAAAATTCAATTTTAAATAATCGTTTTAAATCTAATCTCAACGTATTTCTTAAAAGCGGATGTAATTTAGTTGTAGCTTAAACAGAAAAAGAGCAGAGAATGTAAAAAGATAAAAATATAAAAGAAGCAGAAAAAAATCTGCGCATATAGTTCTGGATTTTATTGCTGTTAATGTTAAATGAAATATAATTTGTGATCTTGAAATTTTTTTATCAATACATAATGCATACGTTTACACATAATATAAAATATTAATAAACTTATATATAAATATAAATGTATATGCGAAACTTTTGGCGTTGATTGCTTAAAGTTTTTTAAACCTTAAAAATCTCAGTGTTGTGACTTGAACGGGTTTAAAGATTTGATGCTTACTAGATTCAAATAGGCGAGTTCACAATTGCTCAACATAATTGAATTGAGTCAAACAATTCTCATAAGAAGGTGCTTTGTAAAGTGACTTCAGTTTAGCAAAGATTTTCCGCATTGCCACAAATAGCAAGTGAAAAATGTTAACTCAGAGCCCGTAATATTGCAATTGAACATAAATATTTTTGTAAATTTCCATACAAGCACTCTTGCATAGTTATATTTATAGATTTTGAAGTTGTTTTTCGTTCACTATCTTAAGACAAGGCGGTTGAATTTAGAACACGACATGCGAGCCTAAGCAGCATTTCATACCCCAACTGCTCATCCTCATTATCATGACAAGTAAGTAAATGATTAAATATTATTATACGCAGGGGTTCCTATACTAAGTACTAGCAATTTTTAATACGTACCATCTGTGCTAGTTAGTATATTTCAAATTTCCAGTGTCAAAAATGAAGATCGACAGTTCCGGTCCAAATATTTATGGACATTAACATATAATATGTACCTATATATATATATACTACGACAAAGTGCTGTCAACTAAATGACTACTCTGCGCTTAGTTAGGCTTATGCCTAGACCACTTAGTCACTAACTAACGAACTGACACCCAGCTATGTTTCCCACCAGCGTGCGCCGATGTGCTATTGTCGGTGTTGGAAAAACTAACCCCCAAGGCAAATAAAAATCGCTTTTTTGATATTCAGATGAAAAGCAAAAGCAGCTGCTGCATTGCAGGCAGCCATGCGGATTTTTATTATTTTTGATTTTTTTATTGTATATGAGAAACAAGCCAGCAAACCGGAAATAGTCTACTAAAAGCTGAGTGAGGCGTTTGTGATTGGTTTGGTTAGATCGAGAGTATTCCTGCTGTAGGCTCGTGAGATTATTTTATTCGGTATTGAGGTAGTTAATTGAGTTTGTGTAGATATTGCTATTAATTTTGAAATAAAATATAACATGACCCAATTCTACTTTTAATGATCAAATTTGAAGATTTCTAAGATATTTGGGTTATCATGATGCAAGTAACTATTTAACCGACTATCTTTTATGTTTTATGTAAAAAATGAATTTATATGTATTGACATTTTTGTATGTATGTAGGCTCTATGTGGATGAAAAGACGAAGAGCTTCAGTATTATAAGTATGTAATGCAATAGCTAGATTTTCCACTTTGTCCTTGGCTCGTCTTTATTTGCAGTACAAAAAGCTTCCTGTGCTAATTGTGAAAGAGCAAAGACAGTTGCATATAGTACAATTGCACGGTGATCAGGACACACAATATGCATCTAATGAGGAAATGGGTTAAATATACCAACACGACACTGAACTACTTTGAGAAGTGTGGCGAGTAAAAGAAATGACTTGATAATGAATTCGTTTCAATTTCATAGCGCTAAAGAAAGCGAAACTATATAAACGGAACGAATGACTAGAGAACAAGAGGGCAAATTACGCGTTACGTTAGCAGCAGCCGTTACAAAAGCCAACGCCGTCGATAGCAACGGGTCGTATACGCTACATATCATATGCTACATCGAGACGAAGCTGCCCGGAGCCGAAAAGAGCACGTTATGCATTTGATAAGTGTCATTGCGGTCGCAGCCGAAGTCGCGTCAATGTGAGCGTTTAATGAATGAAAGCAGCGCCACCCCCATATAAACATGCATAGACACACCCACACAAACACATATGAATCGCGGATTTGAACGCTGCCAGCATCACACCGCTGTCACTTTTGCCTACGCACAGTGGGTCGTTGACAACGTTAGGACCAATAAAGTTTTTGCATGAAATCACTTCCTAATTTACTACACATAGCCCATTTTAAATATTCAAAGTCTGTTTGTGGAGCACAGATGTGCTATGCCAGCTCTTCAAAAGTTAAGATTTATTATAAAAAACAAAAAAATATTTTTACATCGCATCTTGAATTGAAAACATTTTTAGAGACATTTTTATAAACCCACTTCTGAATGTCGATGTAAGCAACATTCAGGGGTGTGCCAGAAATCTCTAAACGGGTTTGACTAAATTTTCATTTAAATTCCATTTGCAAGTCCGTCGGCCAGATGTATTCCTGTTGCAATGTTTCCGCCCTGCAAGCCATTTCAAGCACAATGACGAATAGCTTTTTGGCTGAAGATCGTTTTAAATTGAAATCTTGCACAATGACAAATTGCAATCGGGCTGAAAGAAATTCCGTGCACACCCCTGATTATGTCGCAATTGTCAACTTTTAACGAAAATACATTTTAACTATGAAAAAAAGAAAACTTTTTCTAATTAAGAATTCTGGGGATTACGGAAACCGAAGCAGGGGGGAAGAACATTTCAACATTACAATTTTGTCAACAGATTACAGAGAAAGAACCACTGTGCGTCGCTGCTCTCAGCTGCTGCCGCAGCAACCTTTTACACGGTAGTCGGCTATATTTTTCGAATTTCATTTCGATTTAGTTTTTAGTTCTATTCTGACGAGTCAAGTTCTGCTTTGCTGTGAATTCCGTTCTCTACGCCGTGCCAAGCGTCTCCGTCATCCGACATTTAAGTCAGTCCGGCAGGCAAATTGCTGACGCCTGACCACCTGCCTGTTACTAAGTCGGTGGTGGAAATCTGTCTGTCGCCCAGTCAATCCAATCGCTGCGATCGCGTCGATCGTCAGAGACTCGTGCTAGGTGCGCTTCTTGTGGGTTTTGTAATAAACTAAATATTTAACAATTGAAAAGTGTATAAATACTTAAACACAAAACTGCTGACGCAGCAGCTAATCGCATTGAATAGTAAGTGCACAAAATTAAAATCACGAAAACATCCGCCACAATATGAAATTTACAAAAATTTTACGATATACTATGAGAAAGCTGCCAAGACAAAAAGGCGCTAAATATTATATATAAATGACAAAATGCCAAACAAAGAATAAAACAATCTAAATTAACAATACAATAAACGAAAAGTCTTCTACATATATACTATCATAATGGATCTGTGCTAAAACAGGATCAAAACAGTTGTAATATGTATATAAAAATAATGTATAAACTCGTTAGTTAAATTAACCAATTTGTTACTTCTTACATGTACATATTTTGTTTTCTTTCTTAAACAATTTCACACATCGGGTAAGTTTTACTTGGATCTTAAGGCTCAATGTCACTTTTGATTTTGTGTTTATCGATTTCCACTCACTGCCACGGAAAGAGAGACACACATAGGCAGGGAAGAGAGAACGTGCGAAAAGTTCGATTAGCGGCGCTGATAAGCGCAAAGCGCAGCAGTCACCACTTATAACTTGCCCAAGTGCATAACAATACTTGAATAGACGCCTTTGAAAACTATTGGGGGCGTGTTACATTTGGGTAGACACCCTAAACAGGCTCTTAAGCTTTTGTATTTTTAGCACCTCATTTTATTTTATACAAAATTTAATATTTTGCGTAAAAATAGTTTTAATACTATGATAAAATGCGAGACATCTATTATATATGTAAATAGGCTAATGATAAATTTGTGGAACCTTTTTTCACCACCTATATAGAAACAAATATGGATGAAACTTATATCATTGTGTAGGGAATTTTCATAAGAAGTGCAAAATATAAGAATTATTCATAATTTTTGCCAAATCATAGGTAAAATTAATAAAAAAAAACATTTATGTTGACATGTCTTTACATGTTTTGGTTCACAAACGTTTTTTCTGTTAGATATTAGCATCTGCAATAGCTTTTTTGTGTTGACAGAGAATAGTTGTCAATGTGTAGACACATTCATGTGTTCAAGAACATTTTCTCAGTTGCTATTGGCATTACTGTCGCAGAAGCAGTGGCCTGAAATCGGCTGTGTCTGTGTAAATAGTTATGTTCATACATAATTTAAAGTTTAAATTCATAGTTGTAAAGCAGTCAAGTTTGTTTCAAGAGTACTGTACATTCTTTTAAATCCAAAATTGCACTTAAATTCTAATGTAACTTAAAAGAATCTTTTAAATTTGCTTATTTATAAGTTTTTGACTTTCTTTCTTTTGATTTTCAACAAATGCATTGTTCCATCTGGAATTATTTCATTCAAAATTCTATAAAGAACGAGTTTACTGCAATCAATTTCGTTCAGTTGTAAATTTTGCCAATGATTTGGATTATTTTAATTATTTTAATTACTATGCCTTCGTATTTTCATACATAACATTGCTGTGGTTTTAAGGTGTCTGATCGTCTGATCGCGGAGAATGAAAGTGCTAGGTTGCTAAGGAACTTAACCGGAAGAAGCGTCTAGTCCATGTAGTTGATTGTATTGTGCCAAAATCTGGCATATATGTATGAGGTATAGGTATATATGTTTCGTTCTTTTTTTTTAATTTTAGGTGATAATTATAAATGGGTGTGCATTTTGGCAAGTTCTACCAACTTTTCCCAACAAATGATAAAAATCGGATGGGAACTTCAAAAGTCATAAAAAATGCATATGTCTTACTAAGACAATTCACTGGCTGTCCCCCAACGACTCGGGAAGAGTTCAGTCATTAACTTATCTTACCTTTAGTACCTTAGGGATTCCTACTTGTGTAATTTATTTATTTCTTTTATGTCACTTTACCATTTACGGCCAAAATACGGAAGCAGATAGAAATATTCGGATACGGCTGTGTATATGCAAGACTTAAATTAAGACATATAATTGCGAATAAGGTCAACTTATAAATTATCGTTTCGATCATAAACCCTACAAACACAACACAATCCAAACCAAGTTTAATAAAATTTCTATATTCAAAAGAATTTCATTTCAAAGTTTGTACTTCTAAAGTTATACTACATATGTATAAAAATAAAAAAGTAAATCGCTTCCTTGAAGTTAAAATCCATCGAAATGGCTTTGCTGGAAAATTATTTTGAGTGGTTTTAACATGTTTTGAAAATTAATTAATTAATCAAAGAAGTTTTGGCTAAGAGAAACATCAGGCTTATAAATTTGAACGTTCAAAAAAATTTTACTTTTTAACTACAAGATACATAGCCTATATTTTATGACAAGAATGTGAACTTTCAATTAGCACTGTTACGATATGGGTGTAAACCGCGAAATTCTGTCACGGGGAAACGGAATGAGATATCGACATGATTCGACAAACTTGATCTTCTCTCGGAAAATGCACATCATTTGATAATATTTCAATCGAGTTGGCTGTGCTTACAAAATTGCTAACAGCTCGTTAATTCAAGACCAAGATCAAGTATAGATAAAATCAGTTGCACATAAGTTCGATGTTCTCGTTTTGGTAAGTAAAATCACCGATTTACTATTGCAACAATAGTTGAGATTATCCTGGGAAGCTATATTTCTGCCAGCTACTTAATAAAATATTTGCATGCTTTCAAAATAATATTAATTGTTATCCAAATACAAAACAACTAACATAAGTAATCATAAAAAATAAGTAATATATACGTAAGTAGATCCATAATCTGAAGGTGGGAAAGCATTAGGCATCGTTCTTGTCACTTTTTAAAAAATTTAGTAAATTTCAATATTCCATTTTCAAACAACATGGCCGACCTATAATCAGGTACCATTTGTACGTGCTTCTTGCATTTTTTACTATAGCGAAACATTTTTTATGGAAAATCCAAAAGCAAAATGGCACATAAAATATTCAAGATTATTTAAAAATCGTAAAAGAAAAGCTATCTTTAACTAGTTACACAGTTATTTATAGCTTTATAGTATATTGGTTTAAATTTGACTTTATTGGGCGAATTGCTAAGCTGGTGTTTATTGTACAAAAAATTTGTAAGTGAATGGTAAATTCCTATACCTCTATTATAAAGATAAGGTTTTACTAAGTCGATTCAACAAATTATGCTTACTTGGCCGACGCGTCGGATTCATACATTTTGAGCGCGTCACGCGAAAGCAACTCTGCCCCGTAGCTATAGAAAAAACAGCAGTGTCGCCAACTTTTCGCCAGCAAAAAAGCTGGATTGGTAAAATAATTTCAAAAACAGCTAAAAATTTGATGAAAAGGCCAAGAAAAAATGCTAACCATTTCAGACTCTTTCAAACCCTAACAGGGTTTATTATTTTTGATATGATTTTCTTACGTATGTAAGAAGTGTTGGAGATACGTTCCTTTTACAAAAATGGTCAAGTTCATCTGATTAAACTATGTTTTGAGTTAACTCCCTATAATCATAATAACTCTGTGAATAATACAGGTAATCGGTTATTATTACTTATGGGTTATTTATAAGCAAACCATATCAAAGTATACATAAAATATAAAAGGCAAATTTTTAAAGTTAAAAAAAACTTAGCTTTTGTGTCCTCCGCAAAGATTTATTGGATCTTATTTTTTTTCTCAAAATTAGATCCATTTTTAGCCAATATGCCGTATAGCTAGAAATGAGTCCTTTTCATTCGATCTTTTCATTTCATCTACCACAAATATAATCTTATTTAATTAGCTATTGAAGGTGACAATATTTCGTACAAAGTTGTCAGAATGCGGGTTTTACTCTAATCTCTTGCTAACATTTAGTTTTTTCACACAAAATTTGGAGCTTTTGCTCACAGTTTCAATCAATCTTTAAGCCGTTTCACTTAAAGGTTTTACCGTTATGTAAAGTATTTTTTGCTTTAAAGCCAAATCGAAAGACTTACACGAAGCGAGATTTTCAAGCGAGACCGTGAGATTTGCATCTCGCACCATTTGTAGGCACGGTAATATCGCCCGAAAGTTGTGTTGCCTGCAGCCCTTTGCGACTTGCTTCATATTCGAATGTATTCTAATTTTGAGTGAGATTTTGCAATAGATTCTTACACTTTCTCACTTGAAAATATCGCTTCGTGTAAAAAGCGCCTTAGACCCTTTTAGCTGGTGTTGTTGATGTCGGCAACCTCGTCACCAGTTTTCTGCGGCATTGAAGTCACTATAATCTTACCCATGGATGCCATTTTTTTTTTTGATTTCACGATTTTACACTTAATTCATTGTTATGTGCTTACATAAATTAAAGCTGAAAAAAGCTACACATACTAAAAAAAAAAGCTAGAATTTCCGCTGCCCGCTGTTTACAATTTTTTTTCCGTAACCAGGATTAAAAAAGCCAAATCTGATGTGTATTTATTGAGCGCACTATCACAATATACACACTTACATTCATGATGGAGTAAAATCAAGGGGTGCTCACTCACAGCCTCTAAAAATAGTTACCAATTTAGTATACGTCTGACAGTGATTTTTTTCATACATATGTAGTGTTGTTTACCCTGAGCTGAGCTTTCGCTTACACTAATTTTCATAACTGAAAAAAAGAAGAGTGATCACACCTTGGTTTTATTGCATCATGTGTACATTTCCTACAATTGTATCTATTTATAGGAGCAAAAATATCTCTTATGCGGGGCACAGGCTTCGTCCTCGGCGCTCGCACTTAATTGAAAAATATGGACTCTGCTAATTTCAGCAGCAGAGTAGGCGTACCTCTTTTAATTTACCATGATATATTCTAGGTAAAATAACTGAGTAGCTTGAATACTTAATCTCTTTGGCATAAATAGATGCAAAGCTGTATCTACTCCGTGTTACATACATGTATAATTATTGAGTAATTCATAGTTTATTTTATAATTATAGTGTAGATTAAATGTTTTGATACAACAGTTTAAACAATATAACAGCAACTGGTTTTATGCGTATCAACAGCATGACAATCTCACAGTTTCTACGTTCATTTCTACGTTGCACCACAACATTAGTCTCAACTTTACAACTTTAGTATATAATCTTAACTTTGCTGCTTATAAATAATTTTCTCCCTCGTCTGCTTCTTTTTTAATTTTACCCTCTGTTTTCACTCCGAGCTTCTCCTTATCTTCAGCTGCTCCAGGCTTTTCATCTTCTGCCTTTTCGATGTCTTTTGACTTACTACAAGTTTGTCTTCCTGCTGTGCGACTTTTAAATTACTTTGCGCTACTTTACGTGAATGATCTTTCTTCTTGACTGTTTGAGCAAACGTTGCGCAATCTGTTACCAACTTAAACTGAACACCAAGAAGGTATTGACGAAACTTTTCCAACGACTTTGGGTTTTTCTTATCCACGACAACTAGCCTAGCTGTCGACTCGCGCACAATCACACTGCTGCCACCATCGCCATCATTTTTACGATCCTCGTCTTCGGGAATGCCACCCATATTAGCTGACTTGGCACATATAAGCTGCATTTCGAGTTTTTTAAATGTCTCTTGTAAGTCTTTAAATTTTGTCTGTTGCTCGCTTAACTCCTTCTCAAGTTTGAAATGCTCAGCTCTCTCCGCTTCAAGACGCTCTGCTACGATGTGCATCATAGAACGCCCTTCAGATAGATCGGCAGTCAGCTGGGATAGAATACCACTGGCCAACCATTCGTCAGCCTGCTTCCTCACTGCTTTACTTATAGCTGGCGGATGACAGCTTGGCTGATGACGAAACGGCGTGATCTGCACGTCGGGCATTATTTTCAGCTGCTCCGGGCACTCAGTAGTTGCATCAACTGTTGAGGAGTATTTAAATCAGCCTCAGCATTTTCTTCGTAGGATATACTTATCTGATTTATCTCAGCGCTACTTGGCTGCGCCGACTTCGGCGAAAATTGGAATGCGTTGTCATCCAACGTAACCCAGAACTTGGCTGTAAAGTCGAGCCCAAGCAAAACATCATAGTCAACTTTATCATCAGGCACCACTACAAACTGCTGCTGAGTTTCGATGTCATCAACTTGAACAGTACCCATAAAGGAACCTATCGGCATGGCTTTAGATTTGCCGAGGCCACGCAACACTGTGTGACACTTTTGCAGATCAACGTTGTTTAGTTTTTTGTACAATGAGTCTTTTATTATATCCGAGCCCATGTCTACTAAGCATTCGATTTCAGCATTATTCAACATAATCAAATTCAATGGCTTAGAATTTCGTATAGCTTGCACAATTGCTGAGGACTGGGGACTGTTTTTCGCAATATGGCCATGTCCATTACACTTAAAACATTTTGTTTCAGCTTTACAATCTTTACGCATATGGTCAGCAGACCCACAATTATAGCAACGTATTAATTTTGCAACCGACACATTTTTAAACCCGCCACTGTAACTTGGTTTTTTTGCTTATCATTTTCGTTTATACGTTCAAACACAACATACTTTTCATACAACTCATTATACGACTTGCAATTGTACATACTATATTTATATTCGCTTTTTATATTCAACCCGTCAACTATATACTGAAATTATAGAATCAACTTCAACGTTACCTAGTGCTCCGAACTTTTTCATGTTTAAAACATACTCGTGGAAACTCTCGTTTTTGTTCTTCTTTCCTTCTACCAACTTCTTATGCACTTTGGCACTACCCACTGTACGTTTAAATTCGGCTAAAAGTGCGGCTTTTAACTCAGAATATGTATTGACACAAACCGACTCAAAAAACAATTGTGCTGTTTTTATCATTTTTCCACGCGCTTGTACATACTTCTGTTCTTCACTTAGCGTATGAAGCGTCGGCATTATGCTCGAAATTAGAAAACCACTGCTCGACCGGCACACTTTCGCCACCAAAGTCTCACACAATTTTTGCAAAACTTTCTGCTGCAATTTTCGGTTCAGTCTGCTTTATTTCATCGGCGTGGATTTTCAAACTTAACATTTGAATTAGTAGTTGCAAATTTTTAGTATTCTCGTGCACTTTTGCTTCCATTTTTGCTGATTTAACTTTAACTACTGCTCTTTTTTCTTGCTTCTTGTATTTGCTGTCTATCGTTCTTCTTGCTTGCAACGATCGTAAACTGTACGGCTGTCTCTTTTCAATTATTGATTTTTCCACGGAGACTTTTGGCATAATTCAGTGTGTACACATATAAATTGTTTTTACTTTTTCCTTTTTTCACTTTGTAGATCTGCATGCTACTGAATTTCAACGACGCAATTTCACAACAGTTACATATATACACCCGCACTTATGTATGTACATAGGTACAGCTTCAACTTTTCTATATACTTTTATGCACATTTAAATCTTAAGTTCAGCAAGGTTGAGCCACGAAATGTAGAATTATTGAATAATTCATAGTTTATTTTATAATTATAGTGTAGATTAAATGTTTTGACACAATAGTTTAAAGAATATAACAGCAACTGGTTTTATGCGTATCAACGGCATGACAATCTCACAATTTCTACGTTCATTTCGACGTTACACTACAACTTTAGTCTCGACTTTACAACTTTAGAATCGACTTTACAACTTTAGTATAGAATCTTAACTTTGCTGCTTATAAACGACTAACTACTTAAACTTGTGCAACTCGACTGCAAAGAACGATGTCTCCGCTGCAACTACGCGCGGGACGAACTCTCCACTGCTGCTGTTGTCTCCTTTCTTACTGCCGATAATAACCAACTTTACATACATTGCACAAATCTAGAACCCTATGGGTGCAACTTATAAAGAAAGCAAAGAAGTCTAGTTAGTACATCATGCTACTGTGGGCAAAAAATAACAGGGAATTAGTTTATAAATAAAAAAAATCTTTATTTAATCTACAAAATTTATTTCAGCCGACGTTTTTTCCAATTGCGAAACATGCTGCAAAGTTTTCGAGCAGCAATTCTTTGATTTTGTTAACGTGTACCTCATCAGTTGATGTTGATGGTCGTCCTGGCCGTGCCTCGTCTCTAACGCTTTCTTGACCCTCTTTGAAAATTTTGTGCCACTCATAAACTCTTGTTTTCGATAGAATTTGCTCACCAAATGCCCTTTGCAACATTTTCAACGTTTTGGCAGTTGAAATTTCATTTCGCACACAAAATTTAATGGAACTGCTTTGTTGAATAATTTCAGACATTGTAAAAGACGAAAAATTTACTTTTAGCTGTTTACAAAGGTCGCGTATCTCGAACACTAATGAATATTTTGACGTGTAATTTGGCACAGATGCAAGTGACAGTATCGCCAACTTAAAAACAAAAACATTTGTCCCTATCGAAATCTCAGAAAAATTAAAATTCAAATATCCCGGTATTTTTTTCACAATATCCACACTATTATAACTTTTAAGTGTCTTTCATTTATAAAATTCGTGAATGCATTTACTAAACTAGTGTTTACGCTTAACTAATGTTTGCTTTTAGAAATTCGTAATTATTTTATTATCTATCCGTCCCTATGCATTGATCAACTTTTACATATTATCATTTCTGCTGCGATCAGGGTTAGCTCAGTTCAAACAGGTTTCTAAAATAAGACAGCATCTTAATTTATTCCTTCTCTCAAGGCAAGGAAAATAGGTTGATATACACCAGGCGAATACATTTTCAATGTAGGTGTGCATATGACATTGTCAGTTAAATATTTACCTATAATCGTGTTGGACGTGTTCTACAGACTAGTTTTGCATTGAGCAAATTGTGCTTAGTTCTCAATTAACTCAGTTATATAAATTTCTAAGCATGTTTCCCATTGTATTATTATTATATATACATATGTAATTTCAGCACGCCCACATAAAATGCTGACTGGAATATTTGTCTGATCCCTGAGTTGCGGATATCTTAATTTTCAACCAATCGTCACTATGGCAGGCAACTATATTATATCCAAAGTGTGAAAGGGTATTATAGATTTGTGTAATGTATGTAACAGGCAGAAGGAGGCGTGGCAGACTATATGATCCACGGACAAAAATGATCAAGAGCAATAGTCGACACGATATAGCCATGTCCGTCTGTCTCTCCGTGTTGGTCTCTGTTTTCCAGAGACTATAAGAGTTAGAGCCAAAAATTTTTTCCCGGAAAAGAGTAAGTTTATCGATCCATGCCGATTCCGTGACAGACTTTCGCACAATAAAAACTATCTTGGCAGAGTTATCCATACTGCCACTGTGCATGTATGGTGTAAAAACTATCGAGTTGGGATAGAAACTTTAAAAGATTTAGGTAATATTATGCCAATTTTAAACGCTCCCCTATAAACTGCAACAGAATTTTATTTTTATAAAAGTAATAATAACATTTATGTTATAATGTTGACATTTATGTTAGAGCCACCTTTTTCCGAATCATTCCCCCTACCCCCGTAGTACAGTACAGTTTCGTTTACCACTCAACGCCTCAATACAAAAATTGTACACAGAAATTTTATTTTCATGGGAAAAATGGGCACAGTGTTTGCCACTGTCGGGCACCGTCCCGCATCAAATTTTTATACCCTGTACGCAAAGTGTAAAAGGGTATTAAAGATTTGTGCAATGTATGTAACAGGCAGAAGGAGGCGTTGGTTCAGCTTTCTCCGAGACTATAAGAGTTGGAGCAAAAAATGTAACCAAAAGAACCGTTAAATCTATCAACTCAAAACTCAACGGATGTTTGCGTCGTGTTTATGTGGATATGTTTGAAAAATTATTCAAGTAGGATAAATAAATCAAAAGTTATAGTCAATAATATGCTGATTTCACCCCCTTCGTCTTTAAACTGCTCCAAAGTTCCACTACATGTAGATATTTATACATTTGAGCTGGAATTACAAAATGTGGTGTGGATACTCGTATGACCCAAATCATTAAAACTGTATTCACCTTTTTTTCAGTAGAAGCCCTCCTGCCCCCACAATCGATTTACGTTAATTACTACCGCACCCTGCAAAATATTGATTTGAAAATTGCTACATATATTAATAAAAGTGTTTTTGATCTATGTTTTAATAAACAGTTGGTAACCAGGCTTTTCCGCACTTTTATCAAAACAACCGAAATTAGCTAGGAGAAATTTAAACAACAAAATGAAAAAAAAAAAACAGTTGGTAACCAACTCAGCCTTTTCCGCACGTTTATCCGAAATTAGCTAGGAGAAAATTTAAACAAGAAAAACATGGAAAAAAAAATTTTGAAAATTATTTACAATTATCATTCCTCTGGCGAGCCAACTATAGTGACTAGAGTGCTCAAATTCAATAGGAAACCCTTTGAAGACATGCCCAACACAAAAACATCGGTAAATCGCCGGAAAAGTTATCAGAGTGCTTAAATCGTCGAAAAACATAAAATTTGTGATTTTAGTTTTTTGGCCAATCGCAATACTTTTTTGCGGAAAAGAAACAGTTGGTAACCAACTCAGGCATTTCTGCACGTTTATCAAAACAAACAACACTATTTAGGAGAAATTTAAACCAAAAAAAAAAAAATAATTGACTTCAACTATATAGGCCATTTTTAGAACCCTTCTATAAGCTGCAAAAAATCGACCACCTTGATTACGATCATACCCTTCAACGTATCGACACAAAACTTGGCACAGATGTTTACTGGGTGCACTTAATTCTACTGTCGGATTATGAATACAAGAATAAGAAGAATTTGGTCAAAGATGTTCCTAATTTGTAAAATTAAAAAAACTGAACGATCAAATTTGCACATTTACGATGATGATTGATGAATGGCAGTTAAATAATAAACTGGTATAGCCGTTTATGCGAGATATGTTGAAACACAATTTGAAAATCGTTAAAAATTTATTAGGGTCTATGGTATCTTTGTCCCGGAAATATTTTAAATTAGTGTAACATGAACTTTTATATACGATTACAAAGATATAGCCAGTAATTTCCGTTCATCTATTATTATTAAATATCATCATATAGAAAGGAACTTCAATTCAATGTCATGGTCAAACATACTATCATATTACTTTATACTGCAAGCATTTTAATTGAACAAATTCCATTATTATCGCAATCAAGTTTACCAAATAAGCTATCAATTTTATGAGGACCATTCGCAAGGAGATTAATTACAAGCTAATATTCTATTCTAATGACTTCCGCTTCGCCGTGATGAAAGATTGCATTCAACTCAAAGTCATACTTCAATAATGTTTTCGGAATACTATACAACTAGGACTGACAATTACATATTGCAGCAACATTTTTCATATATGACATTCAATAAGCATTTTTAATTGATTGTTAATTAATTTTTAGTTTTTGCAGTGTATACTATATAGTTATAAACAAATTTAGTTTACAATCAGTTGTTCAAGTATTTACATTTGTTTGTGAATGTGCTTTGAACAGTCATAAAGACATTGAATTTTCCACTAATCAAAAGCTACACTAACTATTATTAAGAAAGGCTTTTGCAATATGTGACCTAATTTTGTGGCTATCAAAAAACATTTGAAATTTGAAAGAATCGAAAGTCTCTAACTCTAGCCCCTGTGTATATGACAAAAGGTAATTTGCTATATTGCCAAGATATATACATACATACTTATGTAGTCAACGGATCGAAGGAAAAAGTTGCAGTAAGAAAACGAGTGTACAATAATCCTAAAACAATCGCTGCAGATGATCTCTCAAATCTAGCGCCCGCGCGTGATCCAATCATGTTATCGAGCGAAGCAGCTTGAGGGCGAACCTCCTTACCAATATTTTACGGTATTTCATACCTTACAAGTTTATTACTACTACTTTAGTTGTCTTCTGAGTAATATTTCGCTGGAGATTGTGAAAGTGTTTGAATTACCCCTCAATCTTGATTATTTCCTATCTTAAGTACGCACTTAGGTGCATTTCACAAATTATATATAAACATTTCAAAGATTTTGCCTTGTAAAAATTTTTGTTCGGTAACAACTCAGCCAAGTTCAGCACATAAATCAGTTGTTTAAACTGTACATTGAGTTAAACCGCAAATTTGTGTAATCTACACTAAGTATGTGAGATCTGTATATTAATGCGATTATATAGCTTTTGTAGCGTAAACCCTTAGTAGTTTAAGGCAGATTAGGGCATTTTGTTAAATTTAATGCGTCATCATATCCTCAATTATTACGACATCCAGTTTTTTAAGTTTCTGTTATTACTTTTATTAAACATGATTACGATGTTGACGTAGAACTTTATGTCGACTTTTACCCATAAATGTGATGGCTGCTAGTAGCTTAGAACAGATCTCGCACGAGACTAGTATTATCGTTTCAATCTATGCATTTAGTATGATATTTCAGCTCTATTCTAAGTAACAGCGAGGAGTCGTGGTGTACAGCAAATTCAAAAGCTATGCAAAAATATTCACTCTTTGTGCCTTACAATACGATGCACAACAAGGCAGAGTGTGAAATTTCTTTATTAATCCATTAAAATATGAAATTGCTATTATGTTCTTAGAACGATAGTTTTATAGATAATTGCAATTGGGATTAATTGAACGACAACTTCAACGAGATCATCGGAGTTTTGGCCCAATTTAGGCACTTGCATATGATCACTGCGTATTGATCACATTGCCCTTGCGCACATTATTTTTTATTAGTTTTGGCATTCATGCAAATTTATTTGTGAAGTCAATTTTACAGAATGCCTTAACTTGATGAACTTGCTCTTCAATTACAATTGGCTTTATGACAAACAGTTTTCAGCTCTCTTAATTAAGCTACATTTTACATGCAATATAGATCGAAATGGTTTTTAGCACACTTTATGTGAAACTATATTCTGTAAATAAAAAAGTCGCACAAGTCATCTTCTCTATGCGTAGCTCTAGCTGAAACTGAGCTTGTACTTTTAAAGAATCGCGCCCTTTAGTATATTTTAAAAAATTTTAAACGAAAACTCTTGTTTTCTGCAACTTCCTTCCTGCCAAAACCAACGAAGGCAGCAAAACAAATGGAACCAACACAACTACCTTTATTATAAGCAGTTGAAGCGTCAAAAGTAATACACTATAGTATAATCAATGTGTACTTAAGAAGGTAACGTCGTCGTTGAGCCTTAAAACTTTGTGAGAGGCTGAAATAGCGAAAAAAAAGTGGAGCAATTTACTCTCGTTGCTGTAAAATTTACATATACACATGCGCGACACACAACCTCTCTCATTGCAATTCGCAAGAGAATGAAAAACTAAGAAACTGCGCTGCTGACGTCGCAACGACGACGTTACCTTGTTAAGCATACATTGAGTATAATCATTTGGAAAACGAAACCAGTCGCAGCCGGTATACTACATAAAGCAGCACACACACAAGCCCACACATAAAAATGGCACGTATCGAGTGAATGCAGCGGGAGAGGGACAGCGCATGCCATAGATGCTGCACTGATACATATACTGATCACGACTTCGTACCTTTCATGGGGGTTGTAATTCGCATATGCGAGCAGTGCAAAAGCTCGGAAAGTACGTGCTTAGTCGTTTGCGGCATGTTGTCAAGTGAGGACTTAAGAAAGGCACGCAAAGCCAATTAAATAAAGTCTATAACTTAGTAAGTGGTCGCAGCTGCACATGCGCATCATTCTATTTCGAAAGGATATATACTTATGCAGCTGTAAAATATGTAAAATGGTTTTGAAATGTTAGATCGAAATGGCGCACTGTGTAAAATTGTTTTATTTCGCTTTTCTTTTTTCAATAATATAGGCTTCGATTCACCGATATTTGTTTCGGTTTACCGGTTACACAAGTGGAGTCGTCGACCGTACAAATTTTTTTTATGAAAAGCCATCATTTCCAAGGCAGTGTACGTGTCTATATTGGTATGAATTTGGTTGTTTCGGATAATTATAAGGTTTTTAAAAAAATTTATTTCGGTTACGGCACGGTTTCAGTTTTAATATTCAGTGGGTTGTTTTGGTTACCGGTTACGTTTACGGTTTGAAACCTTGATTTAAAGCTTACCAACTATTTTGAATACATACTACGTACATATTTGTTTATCTTTTATAACGCACACAATATACACAAACGTTCAAAACTGTTGATTTCTTTTTATACCCTGTACACAAAGTGTAAGAGGGTATTATATATTTGTGCAATGAATGTAACAGGCAGGAGTTGTTTATCGATTCATGTCGATACCTCACCCACTTCTCCCGTGACAGACTTTCGCCATAACAGCTATCCGATTGAAATTTGGCACAGTCATGCACACTGTCACTGCGTATGTTGTATAAAAATTATAAAGATCGGATAGAAAATTTAAAAGATATAAGTAATAATGTGCCAATTTTAGGCCCCTCCAATAAAATGCAACAAAATTCCACTCTTATAGCAATGTTAAGGTTAACATTTATGTTAGAGCCACCAAATTTGGTACAAAGACTCATCTTGAGCTTATAAACGAAACAATGTTGATATTTTGCCGAATCAACCCCCCACCCCCCCGTAGTACAGTTGCCGTTATTAATATACAAAAATTAGTTCGAAAGGGTCATAAATGGTGACGGAACTTGGATATATGGCTATAACGTTGAAACTAAAACCCAATCATCAATTGTGAAACTTTTGCACACTGTTTTCCTCGATTACACTGGCGTGGTGAATCTTGAGTTCTTGAGTACCATCAATACCGAACATTAGACTGAAGTTATGTGCCGTTCGCGTGAAGCACTACTAAAAAATCGCCCGAATTTGAGAAAAACCATATCATTGCTTTATCATCACGATAATTTTTTGGTCAACAACAAAACCTTAATCATTGCTCAGCCAGCGTATTCACCGAACTTGGTCCCCTGAAACTTTTTCCTGTTCTTAGACGAGTATCATGAAAGTACGGTTTTATGCCATGATTGAAGATATAAAGATCGCCATACCAAAAAATGTATGGAATTTCAGAAGTGCTTGCAGAATTACAAAAACCGTTGGCACAAGTGTATTATATACTGAGCAGGATTACTTTGAAGGGGACAATAGATAATGATGAATCAATAAATACTTATCGAGAATAATAAAAGGCCACCTTATTTTTATACCCTGTACACAAAGTGTAAAAGGGTATTATAGATTTGTGCAATGTATGTAACAGGCAAAAGGAGGTGTGGCAGACCATATGTTCCATGGGAAAAAATGATCAGGAATAATAGTCGAGTCGATATAGACATGTCCGTCTGTCCGTGTTGTAATGTGTTTTTCAAAAACTATAAGAGTTAGAGCAATAAAATTTAACCATAATATGCGGCTTTTCCCGAAAAGAGCTTGTTTATGAATTTATGTCGATATCTCACCCCTTCCCCCGGGATAGACATTCGCGTTTTACAACCGTTCCTTCGAAACTTCTCAGAGGTTCGCGTCGTGTTTATGTGCATCTATGTTATAAAAATGATCGAAATACATCACAAGTTATAGTCAAAAATAGGCTGATTTCACCCTCCTTCGCCTATAAACTGCTCCAAAGTGCCACTACCTGTAGATATGGATACATGTGAGCTAGAGTTACAAAATTTTGTGTCGAGACTCGTGTGAGCCAAATCATTAAAACTGTATTCACTTTTTTTTTTTTCCAATAGAAGCATCCCTTCGCCCGCAATCGATTTACCTAAATTACTGCCGCATCCCGCAACATATTGATTTGAAAATTGCCACATATATTTTTAAACGTGTTTTGATACATGTTTAAAAATTTAACAACATTGGCCCAAAAATACTGGAGTTATGAGCATAAAAGTAATTTTTGCCCCATAATAACCAACTTTCCAATAGGAAAATATGTCAATTGGAACTTCCTAATTGGAAAATGTTTACAGGCATATCGATCTTATGAAAAGAGACATAAAACAGGATACTTCCGTTTCCATTTTACTTTCTTTAGAGTTTATAAAGAAAAAGGGTACAGGGTATTCCACTGTCGGGCACTGACCCGACCATCTGCATCAAATTTTTTTAAAAATCGGATGTGTATGTAGTGTAAAACTCTTTATATATTTCTCTTGTTTTCTTTCGAACAAATGCAGTAAGGTTTTTTCAATAATTTTTTCCCCCCAAATAGGATAATTTGCTCCTTAACCAAACGAAAATCTATTTCACCAACGCACGTGCAAGTGCGTTTGGCTCCTGACCGCGCATAAATTCAATCCTCTAATCCAAAATGACGCGACCGAAGCAAGATGAAAACAAATTCAAGACCTTCATGCAGGAGAACGTTCTTACAATGGCCACCGTTATTGGTGTCTTTGTGGGCGGTCTTGTGGGTTTTATAATCAAGAACAGCACCGGTGAGTGGACGAAACGTGAAATTATGTATATCTCGTTTCCCGGTGAAATCTTTTTACGGTAAGTTCGAACCAAAAGAATGTTATTCAGATACTCCTAACCAATACTCTTTTTAAAGCATGCTGAAATGCCTCATCGTGCCGCTGTTGGTCTCATCAATAACCAGCGCTATTGGTGGCCTTGATTTGAGCATGTCCAGTAAAATTGCTACAAGGTAAACTATGTTACTGGTGCGTCTTTTTCAATGATTATAATCGAATTTTATACGATAGAGCGATAACGTACTACTTTGTCACGACAATATCTGCTGTTATATTGGGAATTTGTCTAGTTACAACGATTAGACCTGGGCAGGGTGCTAAAATTGTGGAAACGCGCACGGAGACAATAGACAAGGCGTCGAAAGTGCTGACTCCCGATACCTTAATGGATTTAGTACGGTAGTTATTATATTAAACGTTTCAAGAGAGTCAAAATTTTGACTATCTTTTTATTCTTTCAAATGCAGAAATATGTTCACGGATAATATTATACAATCTACAATGTTCCAGGTATGTAAATGTTAAAGCAATTGCTCAATTGCGTTTTTATCTCTCTTTTGGGTATTACGCATACGCCATGTATGTTGATTCATTGCAACTGCGTAATTGCTCTTCGTATTGAGTCCGGGCAGAGAGTCAATTATTCAATTGTGACTTTTAGTGAAGTTCTGTGCAAAGGGCAAAATTTGCTACCCGACTTTGATTATAGCGAAACGCGTCGCAAAATTTAATACGACATGAGACGTTGAGCTTAGGGACACCAGCATCAAAACAATGGGGGAATCGCAGATTCACAGACGAAATTAACATTTGCGTTTCAATTTAAATTATCCAAACAAAGCTGTTTGTTGTGTGTGTCTATGTGTGTATCCATTATCAGCTCAGTAACAAATTGAATCAAAGCACGGGTCTGAATGTAGTTGATACGTTGTTGTAGTTGTAGATGGGAATCAAAATGAATATTCATATGCACAATTAGATTAGTGTCGCTTTGCATTGTGTCGTTTGATGGAAAGTTTTTTGTAATGTGGCAAGTATCTGTATCTGACACATGGATCTTGGCTAAAATTCTTTATAACTAACACTTTGCAGCATCGCACAGAGATCTTTGAAAACACCAGCATTACACCAGCCGGTGAGTGTTATTAGGTGATTGTTACTTATGTAATTTAATGATACGTGTGGCTTCTTAATTGTATAGTGCCAATGGAGGAATGGGACTTCAAATCCGCACAACGTGAGGGATCCAATGTACTGGGTCTAGTCATGTTCAGTGTCATTCTCGGCACAACCATTGGACGCATGCGTGAAAAGGGTCAGCTACTACAAGACTTTTTCACAACTCTGAGTGAGGCTATGATGACAATAACTTCTTGGGTTATTTGGTAAGTAGACATTTTTTATATATGTACTTTATAATACTCAATATTATCTTTTCGCGCATATTTCTGTAGGATATCTCCTCTTGGCGTTGCTTTTCTAATAGCAGCCAAGATAATTGAGATGGAGTCTATTGCTGCGACTATACAATCTCTAGGCTGGTATTTCATAACCGTAATGATTGGTCTTTTTCTGCACGGCTTTGGTAAGCTCTTGAATCCTTTAACAAGACGATCTCTTTATACCTTCATTGCATCACAGGCACCATTGCTGTCATATTCTTTTTGGGAACACGTCGTCTGCCTTATCGTTACATAGCCAAGCTCAGTCAAGTACTAGCCACTGCCTTTGGCACAGGTTCCAGCTCAGCCACCATGCCGTTAACGATCAAATGCCTGGACAACATGGGCATTGACCCACGTGTTACACGATTCGTCATACCCGTTGGCGCTACCATTAACATGGACGGCACAGCTTTATACGAGGCTGTTGCAGCACTCTTCATTGCCCAGTACCGTGAGATGAGCTATTCGTTTGGCACCATTGTGGCAGTGAGCATAACTGCTACAGCTGCTTCGATTGGTGCCGCTGGTATACCGCAGGCAGGCTTAGTTACCATGGTAATGGTGTTAGACACTGTAGGTCTCGAGCCAAAGGATGTGTCCTTGATCATTGCTGTCGATTGGTTGCTGTAAGTAATGATATTTAGCTAGAAAGACACCCAACTCTTATGAGTTCTCTCTTAGGGACCGCTTCCGTACTACCATCAATGTAATGTGCGATGCCTTGGGTACCATTCTGGTGAATCACTTGTCGAAGAACGATCTGGCGAGTGTTGATCGGGTATGTTTCTAATTATATTGAATTTTATAAGATTTCCTATACAACGTGTGTAAATAATTTTATTCAGCTAAATGCCGAACCTCATGAGCTCCTCGAGCTGGGTCCGAATGGCCATGAGATGAAAGAATGAAGGCAGTCTTCCCTTGGCGCCTATAACCGCAAGCGATGAGTGGACATGTCCAAGTTATGGACCTGGTTCCATATACTGCCACGCGACGACACCGATAGCGATGCTGATGACGACGATGACTATCATTTCAACATTGCCTATCGATATCGTTAGCTGGCCTCACCTAGTTTGCGGCATAAGCAGCCAAGATCCACAAAATACAATTTAAATCAAATGAAATGTCAACATTTACAGCAGTTTATATAAGTACAGCCAGAGTACAATTATTAAACAGCAACGAATTTATTTGAATTTCTGGAATTGGGCATAAAAACAACCAGAACCACAGCAACAGCAATTATAATAATATACTTTTAATATAGAAGAGGAAACCTGAAGGAACTCGCAAAAGCAGATTCTTCCATGTACCGTCTAAATTAGATTTTTATTCATTATGTAAATAATTTATAAGACAATTATTTAAAACAACATTCAGATGAGTTCAAATTTATATAAAACTTTTCATACGAAATTAGTGATTAAAAAAGTATTGTTGAAATTTATTAAATTATTACATATAAATGATGAAAAGCATTGTTAATGAAATTATATATCAAACTAGGGTTTGTTACCACAGAACTCAGTAAATAAGCAATGTTCAAGAATCAATTAACTACATATTTTCGCAACTGTTACAAAGAGAAAGCGATTAGAGACAAATTAGATTTGTGTACAAAATTTAAAATAACAAATTTTTACAAGTTTTTTTTGTATTTAAAATGGCAACTTTGCTGCTGAAACAAAAGAATTGGCTAATTCCAATAAAATATATTTAAAAAAAGGTTATAGTTAATTACGATGCAGTTCAAGTTCGTGTTCATAGTTGAGCTTTGTAAATACTTAATAGTATAAGTATATATATATATATATAAATATATTGATATAGAAAGGGCATGAACAAAAAAGCAAATTTATCAAAAGACAATAAAATCGATTTATAGTGCAGGCTACAGAAACGTTAACCATTTGAATTAAATTAAACATAAAGTAGTATTAATTTAATAACTAATATTAAATACAGTTATGACAAGCCTGTGACATCACTGAGAAAACCAAGTTTTGTTGAGCAATAATACAAGCCTATCGACAACAGCAAATGCAAAGCTAAAATTTAAAACATAACGATAAGTATACAAGTTTGTAGATGAACAGTTTAAATTATGTGTTTACTAATAAAAATTACTAATTAATTAATAAAAATTTACGAATTTAAAACTAAATATATATATCCGAAGTCGAAAATTAACTATATATATATATATATATATATAAATACATAAAAAAAATTATTTTTACTTTACACTCAATCAATACCAATATATCTGGATCATAGCGCAATCGTGGGCCCAAGAAGCGTAGCTGATGTTTGGAGTTGTTGCTATATATAGGAAATAAAAAATTTTACCATATGTGCTATATATATATATTTGTATGTTGAGTCAAACCTGGTTACTTGTCTCTTATTTCTTTTCTTTTGTGCAAAGTTATTTTAGATGATTAATTACAAAAAAGAAACTTATATAGACCAACTAACAACTAAAGTACATAGGCATGTTGAACAATATTAACCGGGAATATGTATCTTTTGATTAAACTTTAGTGGTTGCATACAAAAGAAAAGAAAGCGAGAAAAGATATTTAGTCGCTATAATGGTAACGCCTCCGTTTTTATTTTATTTTGTAGAGATTAGGCAGGCAGGGTATTCAGTAGTTAGGCAGAGTATTTGGACGTCGCCTCTGCTTCCCTCGGTCTATAAATATATCCCTCTCTGCCTTGGTTACATTGAAAAAAAAGTATAGACGCCTCGCACATGATCGTGCGCGCAGAGAATAGACATTAGGCCACAATCTAATGTACGGGAAGGTACAAGTCGGATCCAGTTTAATCCGGCTGATACACCACTGACTTTGGTAGCTGGAATTCACTTTATATAAAAGGGGATGTTTTCACACTAATTTAACTCGTACCTTTTTTTTTCGTCAATATAATTTTCTTCCTAATTTCCCCACACAGAACACTTGTGGTTAATACTCGCATACAATTTAAACGTGGCTATAAGCCCAAGCCTGGCTTTGATTAGCACGTGTCTTAATTGAACTTGTACACTTATATTTTGTTGCTGTCTTTATTAGACGATTCCGAAAATAATGACTTCTTTACTTAAGCTATCTCCGAGCAATGATCGCACTTAACATCAAACAAACAAAGCGTAGTCATAGGCCGAGCTTTTATCTAGAACGTAGCGGCACTATCGTATGATCTTTCATTGCTTATCTATGGATCGTATGGCATAATCGTACGATCGCTCTGCACTGACGAATGAGATGCTGATAACAGAAAACATAACTGCGTGGGTGGTGCTAAAAGTTTGTAAAAACATGGCCACTATAATCTTTGATCTTAAATACCGTGAGACGCGATCGTGGGATTCATTTTGGCTTTCGAAAAATCTCACAAAAGACCAAAGCAAACTTGGAAAGTTTCATCAGATTATATTCCATTACCAAGTTAAAAGCTCATTCTGCTCCATTACTTGCTTATAATGCTTTTGAGGCGATACCAAACATACACATGCCCAAATATTCACAGCGTCACACTTTGCTGTCACACGGGCTCAGCTCTGTGTAAACAGCCAACTTATTGACACAGTCACTATGTGTCACACGAACGAATGCATTTTCAGTGTGAACACATGTAATCGTTTAGTGTCACACGCTGACAGTAGTTGGCGCATTTTGGAGAACAGGAAACCGAACATGCTGGTTCTTTTTTGCACTGTGAAAATAAAAATGTTTATTTGTGTTAAAAAAAAAAATACAGGTAAAAATGTTAAAAAGATGCTGTTGATGTGCCAGTTGTAACTTTTTTTACATATTCTTGGCAACGACAATAATAATAATGACATGTACATTAAATGTTCGCTCACGTATGACTCTTTCCTAACTTCTTGTTTACGAGCTTCTTCATTGTATACTTTTTGTGAACTTCCACCAGCGTCACACAGTAGTACTGTCATAAAGTGACAAGGAGTGCAGCAAGCCATATTCATTTGCTCTGTCACCTCCGTGTGACTCATAATTTGTGTGTCGCCAATGTAAACACTTTCCACGTGTGACAGCCATTGGCAAGCACAGGCACACGTCACAGTATCGTAGTGTCATATAGTGTAAACCCAGCATAACTAACATAATAACATGAAACATTCTATTTTTAATTTCTCACGCGATCAAAATGTTTCTTTTTCACGCATTTTGTTTTACTAGCTTTACTTGTATGGATGTTAGTTTGTTTGGACCTAACATTTAACAAAGAACAGAAACAGAATGTAGTTTTGACATACAAACTTGCATTATCATTGTAATAGCTGAGTGTTTCGATACATTTATGTTGAAATTCAAAAGTACTTGTTTCTGTTGCAAATGTAATCAATTCTCTTTTTGCTGCTAATGACAAATATTTAGTTTCTGTTTGTGCTTCTGTCTCTGTCGCAAATGTACTCAATTCTGTTTGTGTTTATATTGCTGTTCTATGTCACAACCAACCGTAAGTTGCGAAATCGCGGGCTATTGAAGTCAACATAAAAGCTCAATGGTTGTTGTATGTGATAAATAAAGCTTAAAATGAATTATAAATGGCAAAACATATTTTTGCGTACCAATGAGCTTTTGAATATGTGACAAATTTTGTGCGTACCCATCGGACCAAACGCTGGCATATGATATAGCATACGAGTGAAAAGCGAGACTTAACCCGACAAAACGCCCGTATTCAGATGCGGAAAAGATATGAATATGATTCATATGTCGTTCAGTTTTTAGCAGCAAAAGCTATTGTTTACGTGTGTCCCAAGAAATATCGTTAGCGAGTCTTTGGCGACATATAAATATTATTTTATTATATTCGGATGGATCTGAAAGGAGGGATATTGGGTTTATGTTTTCAAATATATTGGTTCTATAAGTTGTGAAGGACGGGCATTTAATGAAAATGTGTTTAAGGATTAAGAGTGTGTTGGTTTGGCAGAAGGAACATATGTTAGATTTATTTTTGTCTAGGTAGAGTTGGTGTATTACATTTGTAAGTCCAAAACGTAGTCAGATAATTATCCCCTGTACACAAAGCGTAAAAGGGTATTATAGATTTGTGCAATGTATGTAACAGGCAGAAGAAATCGTGGCAGACCATATGTTCCATGGGCAAAAATGATCAGGAGCAATAGTCGAGTCGATATAGCCATGTCCGTCTGTCCGTGTTGTAACGTGTTTCTCAGAGACTATAAGAGTTAGAGCAAAAAAATTTAACCAAAAGATGCGCAGTTTCCAGGAAAAGGCAAGTTCATCGATTCATGTCGATATCTCACCCCCTTCCCCTGTGGCAGACTTTCGCGGTTTACAGCCGCTCTGTTCAATCTATCAACTCGAAACTTCGTAGTGATGTGCGTCGTGTTTATGTGCATCTATGTTTCAAAAATTATAGAAATCGGATAAATACATCAAAAGTTATTTTTGGGGCAAAAATTACTGCCCCTAACTCCAGTATTCTTGGGCCAATGACGATGAATTTTGAAATTAAAAATACTTTTATAAATATATATGGCAATTTCCAGATCAATATGTTGCGGGGTGCGGCAGTAATTATGGTAAATCTATTGCAGGGAAGGGGATTTTATTGAAAAAAGGTTAATACAGTTTTAATGATTTGGCCCATAGGAGTCTTCACAGCAAATTTTGTAACTTTAGCTCATATATATTCCTATCTACGTGTAGTGGAATTTTGCCGCAGTTTGTAGGTGGTTTGTAGGGGGGTAAAATCAGCATATTTTTGACTATAACTTTTTATGTATTTATCAGATTTCAGTCATTTTTATAAAGTAGATGCACATAAACACTCTGTCGAGTGTCAAGTGTCACGGGAGAAGGGGCAAGATATACACATGATTCGACAAACTTCAACTTTTCGGTTTAAATGTGCATCTTTTGTTAAATTTTTGTGCCGCTACCTTTTATAGTGATATCTCGACGTTCATACGGAAGGAGACACACGGACATGTCTATATCGACTCGACTATTGCTTCTGACTATTTTAGCCCATGGAACATGTGGTCTGCCCCATCCTTGTGCCTTTTACATATTGTGTACAAGGTATAAAATAAAAAAAAACAATACAAAAAAATGTTGTATAAAAGTATTAGTCGGGATCATAGAACTGAACGTGCAGATCTACAGTTACCTTGATTTCGTTCACATCTATTTTAAATGCGAGTATTAGAGGGGATCATAGACATGATCGCAGTGCATTACTTCCCCCTCATATCATTATTATTATACTATAAATACACATAAGAGGTAAACACACATACATATATATATGAATACCTATACTGTTTCACATAGACCTAAGTTTTATTCTCTTTTGGAAAGTTCAATTGAGAAAAAGCAGTAGGTATTCAACATATAAAATATATTATTTTCCTATTTTTATAAATATCCCAGGAAAGTATATTTTTTTTTTTGGTCGCTTGTGCTTTAATTCATATAAAGTTTGTGCTAAACAAGGTTCAAATTAATATTTGTACAATCTTTTTGAATTTGGCAGGAGCAGGAGGCGTTCAAGTAAACAAGAGAATTGTTTTGTTTTACAAACTAAATGAATTTTGACATTTGTAACACAAATTTCGGCAAAATAAACATTTCAGTTATATGACACGAACAAAAAAAAAATTATTGGAATATTGAAAAAAAAGCCCCGTGATGTCTATTATACAAAAATTAAAGGCCTTGAACGATGTGGAGCTTGGCCTAATGTGTTATAATTTTAATATCACTCCGGGCCATATTACTCCTGAAAATAGAACAGTGCTTGAACATAAGCTGCAGATGGCCATCATTACAGAGATCGCTAAGAAAAAAGCTCTAGCTCAGTACGAATGGAAAACCAGCAACAGAAGTAGCATTGAAAATACCACATCAACTATGATCTCTGAGGATGATAAGAGAGCGAATACTCGTTGGCCTGCACCTACGTCGCAATGTCGGGCCGGTAATGCACGAAGCTCCGCTGGTGCAGCTTCCCAGCGTTTGTCGGTGCGGGATGTCCGTGCTAGTGTGTCCCCATTTATAATGGTTCCTAAAATGCATGGGCAACACATAATAAACCATTTCGTTCGACGCCACCCACGAGCATCGCTTCTGCCAGATGAAGAAACTCGGTGTTTTTGTAGTAGAACAACACTGCCGAAACACTTTGAACAATTAAATAGCTGTAGTAGCAGCTATAGTGATTGTCACGATATTGATGCTGGAGTAGAACAAAACTCGATGACAGAATATAACCTGGCATCTAGTTGTGAAGAAAGTGCTATGAACTTTGGGATAGAAGAGTGCGATGAGTTCTACGGTAGTAGACCTTTGGGTTTGAACTGGCAGCAATATAACAGTCATTATGCCGATGTCCATGGCTTAGAGTCTGAACATGAGCCGCACACTTACGATATGCAACTCGATGAAACTCTACTACAAAGCGACAGAAAAATGAATGATAAATACAGTTACGAAGATGATGATAGTGTAATAGAGCTGATGGCCAAAACAGATTTGAGAGAGGATAGCGAGGATGCTGTTATCGATAGAGCCACATCAGAGCGCCCTCAGCGCAGCATATGGCGTTCTCTCTATGAACTGCTTTGGTGCAACAGTAGTGGTTATTTGGATATATATAAAGTGCAGTACACGATCTTTTACTGCAGCATAGCCGGTTGCCTTTTCTTAGCACACAAAACCATGGTATAAGCCAAACTCTGAAAACGGGCAAATACAATAGTTTTGTTTCTATTAGTAATTTTTAACTTTATTTGTTGTTGGCCTGCGATGCACGGTCAAGACATTTCGCATATGCTCCAAAAGTGCGTGCCAAACGAAATTGCCTTCTAAATTTAGATTTAATTGCCGTCGACAAACCCTGAGACGATGAGGCTCTTCCGACGACTTGCAGTGGGAGCAGCTGAAAAGGTTAAATCTGTTTACTGTTCTCCTTTATTGCCATCCTGCATTGCACTGTTCATGGCCAACTCACAAGCTGACAAACTTCCGGCACTTGGCGCACTTGGTGCACGTTTGCAGTCAAGGTATATCAATAAGTCTTCTTAAATGGTGTAAAATCAACACAGCCGTCATATGATTGCACAGTGGACAGATATACGGCATTTATTATCGATCAGCGTTACTTATCGTTGATATTCGTTTAGTAAAGTATAATGCTAATGAAGCAACGGTTTTGATTATGAATGGAAATCAAAATTAAAGGCAAAATAAACTTGAATCATGACCAATATCGAAGTGTAGAAACAGCTATCTCTTAATAGCAAATCGGATAATAAAAAGAACAATCCGCTAGCCACGTAAACTAATTAAGCTACCTCATATTTAATCTTATCCAGATCAAGTTCAGCTTGTCAATGGTTGCCATTGACTGACTAGTAAAACTCTTAAGACTGCTGCTGCTGCCATTAAAATAAAATAGCATTTTTAAGTTAAGAGCAAAAACAATAATAACAATATCTCACATAAAATATAAAGTTAAACTTGATGCCACAGAACAAAACGTTCCTGCTGACGTCACCGATCCCCTGCTTTAAGGCAACAAACTGCAGATGCTTTCATTTGGTGAAAAAACAGTAAATACAAGTAACGAGTCTTTTGAATTTCTGTATCTTTATTTCGGCCTTCTTATAGCATTTTAACATTTGTTTAGATCGTTACAGAACGATAATTGGAGCAGAGTGCTGTCCATTTAAATCCAAATCAAACCAAAACGATAAATTTATATGTATTTTCATTTCACAAATTTCACATTTTTTATTAAAAACTTTGAGTACTGCTTTCGGAAGAGCTGTGTGGGTACTTAATTCAATTACCAGCACATAAAATGGCGTCCAATGTAGGCCTATTTAAATTAGTCAAACGGCAAAAGAGAAGTTGGGCGTGGCAGCTGCTTCTGTTTTCCTTATCATATATTCTAGATGTTGCGTTAAATATTCTACACTACAGCACTGCTACATATATTTGAATTCAGATTAAATTACCGTTACAAATTTATGCCACTTTGATGCTCCGCCTTAGCGTCCAACATCGCACCAAATTTATTCGCTTTACGTGACTTTGGCTCAAATCTTTGGGCTCATTCCTTGGCTAGTTGGTCAGTTGGCCAGTTGGCTTTTAGTTGCTTCTGAATGTCTTGCTGTGTTTCCTACTATTGCTGAGGCATCTAAAGCTAATGGTTTTCCTTGTTTTGGGCTAGCTTCACGGCTCTTTGTTTTGGTCTATATAGTAAGTATACGACTGAAGCATAGGCATTCTAATGAAATGCTATAGTTTATTGGACTTCTTTAAGGTAAAGCTGCCCAAAAGTGAACACTCTTGTGCAATCCAATGTACACATCAAACTATTTGTGTTATAACGTTTGCAATTTTAATGACGACGTTATATGCGATGTTAATTTTTCTAGTGCTTAACTAAGTTTATTTTTTTTTTATCCGACAGAATGCAATTTTGTAATTGACTTACAAGCAGTAAAGCGGAAGATGTTTAGCTATGCAATATGGTTGCCAAAAGCGACAAACGGATGCAATTTGAAAAATATTTGCCATATGCAAAATAAAATGAACTTTGCACGAGGCTTGTAATCCAAGAATGCTGTAGTATTAGAGCGAGCGCCCTTAGTATATGATGCGAGATTGAAATGTTAACCTATTTTGCCTGTCTAGTAGTCTTTCCCTAACAGTATCTGTGTGTGCTCCATGTTGCAAGCTAGTTTTGCCGCTTTTTGCCAATTCCAGCCAAGGGACAACTAGAGAACTAGACAACTACATGACGCAGACAAAGTTGAGCGCATGTTGCCAAAATGTCGCGCGGCTGACGCCCGCATATCGGTCTGTGCTTGAATGTCGCTGACAGATGCTCCATGCTTCACATTTTGCGTATATCTTGTATGTAAGTGCGGTCTCGGGTATGCAATGCCTTTCCGTGGTCTCTCAGGCTGTCAGCCAGCAAGCTAGGTTTTCAGGTTGCCAGTAAGATGCTTGTGTAGCAGAGGACCAAGTTCAAACCCTGGTACCATTTGCAACCCTTACAATTTGTATGTATGTGAGGTTTATGCTATGATTATTCTTATAAACGGTTTTAATAGCATTTGTGGAATACATTTTGTATAGAAGTGCGCCTATAACCAGTCAGTAACCAATCTGTAAACCAGCGAAACTAGGGCGACGGACAGCTAGACGACGGGTGTGCAGCCTGAAAAGGCACAGGAAGTCAGTCTTATGCATAGTATCTTTAAGTTTCTCCTTCGTCTTTCATATTGGAAATATTATTTTTTTAGATATCCAAATCTATATAAGTTTGGTAACAATTCGATTTTCACTTACGAGAGGAGCAAGTAAAAGTGAAGTAAAGAAATTTTATTTTAATAGCCTTTACAGTGTATACAAAAGGGTGTTAAAGGGTATTATAGATTTGTGCAAAGTATATAACAGGCATAAGGCATAAGGCGTGTCACATCATATATTCCATGGGCAAATATAATCGGAAGCAATAGTCGAGTCGATATAACCATGTCCGTCTGTCCGTGTCAGTCTCTGTTTCTTAGAGACTATAAGAGTTAGAGCAAAAAAAATTTAACAAAAGGGAATTTTTTCGGAAAAGAGCAAGTTTTTAAAAATGATCAAGATCGGAAAGTTTTAATTTTAGACCCCTCCTACTACAAACTACAACAAAATTTCACTTTTTATAAAAATTCAAATTTTTATGCTAGAGCCATTTTTGTATGTAGACTCATGTTAGGCTTATAAAGCAAAGAAAGTTGACCTAAATACGAATCATCTCGCCTACTCCCGTAGAACAGTTAATTTTATTACGCCCATAGAAAATTGATTCTTATGGGAGAATTCCACTGCAAATTTGGGTGCGGATTTGTCAGGCAAAAGACAAAATCCTTTAACTACAGCCTAACTTGCTCTCAGTTAAGAATGCTGCCTATAGAGGATACCTGCAGACGGCTGCTATGAGATCTGTGATCACTATCGGGAGATGAGGAAAGATGCATAAAAGCACTTTGAAGTTTGAAAAGTTAAATAAATAAATTTTTTTCTTTTTAAACATGGGTTTTTAATAGAAAAGCTTCACATATATACACAATTAAAATTTTTAGTTGACCCAATCGCTTTGTGACTCACAGCTCAGTGGCTTATATAAAGCATATAGAGAGAGAAAAATCAGAAATGCAAAATTTATGGATTTTAATTAGAAGTGTAAATATGTTGAAGTATTTTTCGTTATCGCAAAAATAAAGTTATGTTGCAAATGCATGTGGGGTTGGGGTTCGCAATATGCTAATAAGACGCTTATTTTTCCCGTTTGGCTTTATGCCCTTGGAGTATTTGGACGAAATACATACTGTATGTGTCTACGGCTACTTTGACATAGTGAAGTGAATTAAGATCCAACAGTTTTGCTGGCTTTGTCATGCTGTTCGTGAGAATGAAGAAGTTCTTGGGAGAAAGGTCTTTAGTGCGACTGTTGCAGAATCTCGTTTCGTAATGCTAAAAAGACTTCGCTCCAGCTCGGGCCAATACTGTTGGATAACCATCCTTCAATACAATCGCGATCAACTAAGCATAAAAAAAAAATTGACAAACTGCCATGCCGTATCGCCTATTGCCCTTTTTTAGATGCTTCTTTATCTAATAAGAATTTTCTTTTCTTTAATATAATGCAGGTATTAATTTATAATTTTATTTAAAAGTACAAGAAATGTCCACCTTAAGGAGTTTTTCCCCAAAACTCTACGGTAAGTAGTTATAGAAGATGGTTTTTGCTTTTCTTTATACTAAATACTGTTAGTATTTATTATATTTATATATATATAATATTTATATTTATATATATATTTATATATATATATTTTTTTTAAATATACTTACATATATTTGTACTCTTCTGTTTCGGCATACCAAGTTTTATTTTAGGCTAAGGTTAAATCGACCTATTGATTGCCACCCAGACTTCAAAGTAAACTAAAACTATGATTTTTTATCGAAATGGTTTTATTTATTATTAACTGATAAGTAGATAACACAGAGAAAACGACATCCAGACATCTACTTCAACACACACGAAATACCCAAATTGCTCATAAGTTGAAGATTAACTTTTCTTGGTTGGAAGCTGCAAATTTTGCAAATCTATCATAAAACAGAAAAATGTTTGTCAAAAGTTTTTGCTGCTTCCCGACGCGCAAAAACAAATGCAAAGTGAATTAAAATGTTGTTTTAAGGCTGCTTGAACTCATGACCATATTATTTTGCCTTAAATTATCAAAAAGTATATGGAACTTCATAAATTATAGAGCAGTAAATAAAGTAGCATTTATGTTTGCTAGAGGCCGGTAGTCCCCCCATATTGGGACTGGCCCGTCCATTTTCACATCCGGTTTAGACGCGCGCAAAATGGCGCCCATGATTGCCATTTATTGCCTCATGGAGCAGAAAGAAAATAAACAAATGCTGAATTTGTGTAATACTTCTAAGAGTGTGTGTATATTGTGTTTAGCTTTTGAAAAGTTGTCGAATTCTTCATTCATAGTTCATGCGTGTGCGAATGTGGTTACTATTTTGTCATTATTGAACACACATATGAATACATATAGATAACATACAGTTGTATTAAATGTTTCTGCCAACAAGTTTTGGTTGCGTTTAGTTGTACATTTATGCTCAACCGCCTTCAAATTCGATCAATGCCATTTCGCATACGCCCTGTTGTTTGTTGCTATTCCGATTCAATACAGGGTACATACGTTCAATGTCTGTATAAGTGTAAAGGCGTTGTATAAGTATGCATAAGAGAAAACGACAGCTGTGCAAGTTGATTACAAATTTAACAGGTTGCCTGGTAAGCCAATTTCATATTCACGCTAAGGAAACAAGTCAAACAGACGAGGCCAACGTAATAATCTCGTTAATTTGAGAGTATACTTTAAAATTTGCAAAAACACAAACATAAACAACAAGGAAAACACTACCGAAAGAGTATTTTCAATAGACTTTCGTAGCAATGTCCTTATAACCATACTCACAATGATCATTGTCGCCATCGTTGTTATCATCATCATGAATCCTCGTTGCCATTCTAAGTTTTGTTGTTTACGAAGGCGACGTCAGGCATGGCCCCAGTAACTGCCGCTCACACAAAATCGGGCGTCAAAGTTGAGTAACGATTCCACATTTCAGGCACTTGTTCATGCATTCGGACCAACCGGCATATTTCTAATATCTGTCCTTTACAACTTTAATTAGCAGGTACTTTGCAACCTACATATTACTATAATATATAATGACATATCTGATGCTTATAGCTTTTTATCCCATCCTTGTAATTACAATTTTGAGGGGTTTTTTTTTTAATGCCTGGCCTGGTCGCTTTTATGTGGCTCCATAAAAAAAACTTGAAACGTAATTTCTTCTGATAATACTTTCTTGGCCTTCTATCTAAGCTATGCAATTGTTTATATCGAATCAGCTTGATTCATTTAATCGATAATTTTCAGATGGCTGATTCGATTGGCTTCTTGGTGTTTTTGTTCAGATTCATCTATTAATTTTCCTTCTAGTCTGCATGAAATATATTGATACACACGCATATAAAACCGTCAATGCGACACACGATCAGCCAAAAAAAAAATTTGCCTCCAACATGCCGTGCCCACGATCCCATTCACAAGCACACCAATGCATCTACACACAAGTACTTTTACCTGCTTCCAAACCCAATCCTTTGACCGATCAATACACTTTTAGCAAGCCGATACAGGACGATCTATGCATTTGATTGCTCTCAAAATCAAGACAGCTACCTCGCGTTAGAGGTTTTTGTCCACTTTTGCGGTGTACTAAATGGACAGTCCATATGTTCTATGATATTATAAAACACAGCAAATATTTTCATTTATAACATAATTTTTAATAATTTTTTATATATATTTGGTTATTTTATTATTAATGGTTAATTATTATTTCAGACCAAGGAAAAAGAGACGATCTACGCCATATTATTTCTAACATTTTATACGCTTATTATTTGCATATCAAAGCACTTCATTGTAGTTTATATTTATTTGTATTTTATAACCCTTTTTTTTAAGCCAGTTTTTTAAATGCGAATTAGAAGTATTGTAAAACACGTTTGTCTTACTCGCTTGGTTTGAAGGCATTATAAGATGATTTGTAATATTTTGACAGTCGAACTTGAAAATCTCCGTGTAACAAGCGCCTAAAATGTTTGTAAATATGATTTTAAAATAGTTACAGGCACAAATATGTGCCAAATAATTAATAATATTTGCAATAATTAGGCAACATATGATTCAAAGCACGTTTTAAGGCATAATTTCTGCAAAAGGAACCCCTTCTTCCTTTGTTACATCCATTACACAAATCTATCCTTTAACACTATTTGTACAGGATATATATAATTACCAAAACCGTATAAAAATATCAAAAGTTATTACCAAAATTGTGTCTATTCCTATTTCACCGGCTGATCCAAAATGTACATGTGTGATGTTATTATCAAGATCGCATATAAACTTGAAAAGATATTGGTAATAAAATGTCAATTTTAGACACCGCATTCTACAAAGTGCAAAAAAAAATTTCACCTAAACATATTAATATTTACATAAGCTATAGCTACCAAATTTGGTGTGTAGACTCATGTTTGGCTTATAAACTAAACAATGTTCACCTTTTGCCAAATCAACCCCCAACTAGTGATGTAAATTCAAATCAAAGCATCGATGTTTACCATCGCAGAGTCCATCGACAATGGACATCGGTGTAGGTCGATGCATCGGACTAAAAACATCGATGCATCGATGGTGTTTGGTTATGCGGCCCAGCAGCCAAATGTTAACTAACATAGCTCCCACTCACCACCCTACAGTAGTTTATGTTAGCCGCCAGCTAAGCGGGATTGTCGCCTAGCTGCGCTGTTAATTGAATGTACTCGCCTTTTATATTACCTAGCCGTTGGACGCAACTACCTAATCACGCATAATACAACACAAACAACCATACAAAACTTAACACAACTACAACACAAATACAACCTAAACTAATATAAATAAATAACATTACTCTATTACTCTATACAATTATCGAGTTTTAATTAACAACAATGAAAAACATAAAATATAGTTGCTGAAAAAGCTCAGTAACTCAACAGATGGTTTTTCGATGTTTTATATTTACAAATTTTGCTTTATATTATAGAAGAAACTTCGTTCATAACTTCGAACATAAGAAGATTTCTAGACACTATATGTTTATGGGGGGCTTCCTCCTACTTCCGTTTTTCCTGATTTGGGTGGTGGCTGGTCCGTGTGACCGTTTCAATAAATTGTGTTCGTTGTTATTGGGTATTTGTAACCGTTTATTGTGATTGTATATGTATGTACAATGTTAAGTGTAAAAAGATCAAAAGCACGCGTGTGCTTACGTTAACATGAGAACTTTAACTAATTAAGCGCAAGCGCAGCTTGGCATTGACAACGATAGAAAGCTCCGTCGCTGCACTTTTCACCACCCTGAGTGCAGCTGTGAGCTTTTGGCAAAGCTTAGCACGGAGCGCAGCTAAGCCCACACATGCCGTTTGGCATGAACATACCGCGCCCATTGCAACGCTTAGTTGGAAAAGAAGCTGTAGTTGGAAAGGAGCGTGGGCTTAGCCGAGTGCTAGCTGCGGCCAGTTAATGGCCGCAAGATCCAGAAAGGATCCAGCCAAAGATTGTGCACTGTGTTACAGGGAGGCCGGGCTGGCTGGCCAGGAAGCCCGCTTGGATGATTGTCGGGTAAACATCTGCGCCCAACACAATGGAGACTTGTGACGGGCGATGAAAGTTTGCGTCCGCGAGCACCAAGCTGGAAAACTTGGCCCTGGCGGCCTCTCCGATCGCTCGTGCAGGAGTCCTCAAAGTCAGGTGTGGATCGATTTGAACAACACCTCCAGCCCCGCTGACGTGTACAGCTTGGACCCAACAACGGCTGTGCATGCATTTTCGTCGCCAATGCGCGTCGTAGGCAACTTCAAGGCGGCCGCAAGCGAGGCATTGATACGGCTCACCGGTGCGCATGAGTCAATCAGTGCCCTCGTATCATATCGCTGTGGGGAGAACTTGCGTACCCTGGTGCGTCAGGAGAGATGCAAGCGATGGCAACGATAGGCTTTCACCGGAATTGGCAGGTGTGACCACTGTGGTGGTGTGGCTTCTGAGCGCGGGCGCACGTAACGAGTACTGCCCGTAAACGCTTCTCAGCGTTAAGCCGCAAGAATGTGCGGCACTTCCGCAGGGCATGTATCCCCCGGCACACTCGACACCGGAAGGAGTTCGTCCCGTTAGCAACGGTTGCGGTGTTGTGCTGTGTTGGAGCCATCTAGACAAAGATATATGAAGCTGTGTATAAATAAAAAAAATAGTTAGCAATGCCTTCAGACTAGATGGATTTGGAAAGTAGGACAATCTTCGCTACTGGCCGTTTTATGACACCTCGCGACGTCATCAGGTCAACTACGCAGACCTGGCCATCGGTTCCCGGATAAACCTTATGGACTCGACCTAAACGCTACTCACACGCAGGCATATTGTCCTCCTTGATGACGACCATGTCACCGCACTGAAGGGTATTTTTTGCTACCTGCCATTTGGTCCTCTTGTGTAACTCCGTCAGATATTCGATTTTCCAACGGGCACAGAACTGCTGGTTGAGAGCCTTTAAACGCTTCCAGCGGTTTAGGATTGACATAGCGTTTTCGCTGATCTCAGGTTCAGCGGTGGATAGGAGTGGTCCGCCAATTAGAAAGTGGCCACGAGTGAGTGCTAGGAGGTCTGTTGGATCTTCCGACATGGGGGAAATCGGCCTGGAGTTTAAGCAGGCTTCGATTTTGCTTAGGAGTGTGGACAGTTCCTCGAATGTGTATTTTATGGAAGCGGTGCACTTGCAGAAAAGCGTTTTGAAGCATTTGACTCCTGCTTTCCATAGACCACCCATGTGTGGTGCGCTAGGAGGTATGAAGCGCCAGGACAGGTTCTGATGGCTATATGTGGGGGTGATTGAAGACTTGGTGGCTTCTAGGAATTCACGTGACAGGATCGTAGAGGCACCAACGAAAGTCTTCCCGTTATCAGACTGAATCTGGATTGGGCATCCTCGTCGTGATACGAAGCGTGTGAAAACTGAAGTGATATACGATGGGTAAAGTTGACTAGAAGGCGCGAGAGTGGACAGGCGTACGGCAATAGGATCGGATGTCGCTCGTCGTAGCGTAGCAATTTCGAACTACTGAGACGGCCACATGCCCTTATAATACCCTTTGCGTCAATGAATGGATTCAGACTAATAATCGGACTGCTAGCGGAGATTGACTGTTTAGTCTTCAAGCACTTGCTCTCCTCGGGAAAGTGTGTACGTTGTGTTAGGATAACAAGTGCTCTTGGGCGTGCTCAATTTCAACCGTTTCCAGTTTTAGTGTAGGTGGTACTGGGTTTCGCTGGCATCGTGCGACGAATCGAAGGGCGTATGCCGTCATACGAAGTGCCTTACTGAGGTCGGAATAAGAGAGGAGGAAATCAGCATCTCGCGATATTGTCGCTGCATGGCTCTTGAGTGTCCGCTGCTCCAGCTCTGTGTCCATGGGCGGATTCTCCGGAGTAGGCCATTGTTCCTGAGGGAGCATATAGATATGCGTTATCGTTATCGATCAAATCATGGGAAGAGATGCCTCTGCTAGCCAAATCAGCTGGATTGTGTTCCGACCGCACATGGAACCATCTGTCGGGGTTAGTGGCTTCAGTGACCTTAGTCACCCTGTTGGCCACGAATGTAGTCCATTTGCACGGTGGCTTCCCGAGCCAGGCCAGGACAATGGTCGAATCCGTCCAGTAAAAGGATTCGTAGACACCTAGTGGAAGATGGGGAAGGATTGCAGTGCACATGTTTGCCAATCGCCGCGCCATAAGCATGATGAGATGCATCACAGAAAGCATGGATTTGCAGCTCGGCCTGTGGAGTGTATTGCACCCATCTGGGGAACTGGATTTGGTTCAGTGCTGAATAGGCATGTAGGAAAACGTGCCATTTGTGTAGGAGATCAGCGGGCAATGAATCGTCCCACCCGATCTCTCGTAGCCAGATTCCTTTCATAAAAACCTTTGCACGGACAATAAATGGAGCTAGCCAACCTGCAGGATCGAAGAGCTTCGCAATCTGCGACAGGACTTCCCGTTTGGTGTAGGAGGATTTTTTCGATACATTGGACGAGACGAAATAGAAGGTGTCATGCGTCGCTTGCCAACGGATTCCCAGAGTTTTCGCCACGCTAGCATCCTCGATTTCCAGAAAGTCGGCGTTTAGCAAGTGATCTGTAGGAATACCCGTCAAGACATCCTTCTGATTGGAGGTCCACTTCCTCAGCGGAAAGCCAGCTGAGCTGAGAGCCTCGCGGAGTTGCAAGATGGCTGTCAATGCATCCTGCTTGGAATGAGCACCGGCCAGGACGTCATCGACATACATATATTCTTTGATAATCTCTCTGGCTATGGGAAGGCGAGATCGTACATCCTCTGCGAGTTGCTGCAGCACTCGTAATGCCAAGAATGACGCACAGTTGACTCCAAAGGTGACTGTCGTAAGCTCGTAGTCACACAGTTCACCTCAGTCATTGCGGAATAAAATCCTCTGGAATGGAGTGTGGGTAGGGTCCACACGGATTTGCCGATACATCTTCGTGATGTCAGCGTTAAACACGAATTGGAAAAGTCGCCACTTTAGGATCTGTAGATCGGGGCCTGCGTGCAGCGTGTTGTTTAAGCTCATACCATTTAGTGATTTGCTAGAAGCGTTGAACACCACGCGCACTTTCGTGGTAGTGCTCTCTGGCTTAACTACTGCGTGATGTGAAATAAAATTGATTTGCTTCATTTTTCGGAAGGATCCTTTTCATGTGACCCATGTCAAAGTATTCTTGGATAACAGAGTCGTAGTCTGCTTTTAATTGAGGATCCTTCTTCAGCCGATTTTCGTTCTTTAGGAACGCTATTGGACGCGACAAACCTAAATCGATGTGCTCAGGAGTTTTGAAGGGCAGGGAAACCACGTAACGTCCGTCTTGCTCCCTCCTGGTGATCTGAACAAAAGTTTGTTCAGGCGACATCATCGATTCTTGAAAACTTTTGTGGAGCATTTGGTCGAGCTTCGGTTCTTTACTCAGGTTTTGTCGAAAATGACGAGATAGCCGACGTTGACTTACTCGGCACTGGACCTGTTAGAATCCACCCAAATATGGTCTCTTGTCCCAACAATGAGCCACATATGTTGTGCTGTGTGCCTTGGAGTAGGATGGAGGGAAGGATATCTGCGCCGATGAGGATGTCTGACTCATGGACGACTGAGTTTAGGCTGAGCAGTATCTTAAGTTGACTGTTGACCAGTAATCTTTTATTCTCGATCCGATCCTTGAGATTATCCCAAGCCGCTTGAAACCCATCGTTGGTAAGCGGGGATTTTGCCACAATAGCGTTTGCTTCACCTTTTATTTTAGAGATCAAATGGAATCACTTTTCGACTGGAGTTAGTCGTGCATTATTAATGTATACCGCTGTGAACAAGTCACGGAATGTTGGCCATCGCAGATAATCTCCGGAAAAAACTTCTGTGTGGCAAGGAGGGAGGGAGATACCGTGACTCATTGGAGGCGCTTGTGGCTGTTGCTGAGCGGACTGGGTGCTTCTAGCGGACAAAATTTCAATGCGCTGGGTCAGGATAGCTATGCACCGTTCGTACACCGAGTACGATTGGTCATATTTGACCCGAACGACTTGAAAGTCGTTTGTGGCCTCTTCACTGTCCAGCGCAATTAAAGCTCGGGAACAGGTCTTATATTCCTGCGCTACTTGTTCCCAAAGTGTTTTTGTGGTATCGCGCCGAACTTGTAGTGGGTAGGGCGACTCGTCTACAGCAAACGCTGAATTTATCCGATCTTCAAAATGGATCAGGTCATCCGTGGAAGCAATGAAGTTTGCGAGGGCCATGTTGCTCGTAGCTCTTTTAGTTTGCGACTGACTCCTTGTAGCAACCTTGCTCGTAGTGGCTACTTGCTTAGGAGTTAAAGTTTTGGAAGCTAACTTTGCTTTGGATGGAACTATTAGCCGATAAGCTGAAGCAGGTGTTTTCTGCTCACGACGTGCTACTGGCGTTGGAGTTGCGCTTTGTGCACCTGCTCTTGGAGGAGCGGAGGAGGTGCGGCGCAGAGATGAGTGTGCTGGTGGAGCTAGCTTTTTCACGCTACCGGGACAGGGTGGGTTTTCTTCCCTGTCACTGCCAGTGGGCATAGTATGCCTTGCGACTGATTAATAAATCCGAGAAAAAACGATGGGATAACGGGTGTAGCGGAATATGATTTGATTGTAGCAGCAACGTGCACGAGCAATTTTTAATGAAGTAGTAGTAGTAGATTTGATATATATGTTGTGTGTATAAATATATACGTGTGTGTGTAAATATATACGAGTGCGTGGAAATATATATATATGTGTGTGTAATTATATACGTTGTGTGTGAATATATACGTTGTGTTTAAATAATTTTATTTATTAATTAATAATTTTTTTTAAACTTAATTTGGATGTTTTGTGTTCAAGCCAGTCGATGTACCGACTTAAATAATGAAACACAGTTGGAAGTTTTCTTTATTTTTTGGAATAAATGTTGTAAATGTGTAATTTTATGTATGTGTGCAAGAGTGTAGGATTATGTGACAATAATTGTGGATTGTGTGCATGTGTGTGTATGAGGAGTTTTGGTGCAAGCAAAATAAGTGGAAAATGTGCGCTGTTTCGTGTGTTCGCGTCGGAAAGAGATGAAAAGATGCTCGCCCGAAAAATGGAGATCTTTTTCACTGGAAACCAATATGGCGCAGTATTTAATTTTCTTGCTTGGAATGTGCTTATTCTTCGAACTTATATATATTTTTTTTTAAATTATTTTTTTTGTATGTAACTTGCAGTATTGGGATATAGATATACATATATATTTCTCCCTTTTTTTTGTTTTCTTTTTGTCTCGGATGGAATTTTCTTTGAAACTTGCCAAAAAATGTCGGAATTTATATTATTGGCGCTAAAAAATAATAGCACAAGGAATAAAAATATGTGCACATAAAGGTTAACGAGCTTTCCAGCCAAAGCTCGTTAGTGTTCTTATCACTTTCACACACTCACTTTCAGCTATGCACTTGAATATTTTGCTGCTTGCACTTAGGTTTGGAGTATTAATATTCTTTTTTTATATTGATGCACAACTAATTTATATTTTGTGCGATTTCTATTAGGTTTTTTTGGTAGCTTTTGGCAAAGCTTAGCATGGAGCGCAGCTAAGCCCACACATGCCGTTTGGCATGAACTCTATATAATACAGATCAATAGATCTACGATTAAATTATGTCAACATAAAAGCCCATACACGATCGAAAATTGACACAGAAATTTGAATTTCATTAGAAAAGGAGTACAGGGTATCCCGATGTAGAGCACCGTGCCGACAGTCTGCATCACATTTTTTTTATGGTTTTATGTAATAAGGGCGTGGCACTGATTTGCTAAACCAACCAACTGGCCACTTTATTACATTAATTTCTGCCATACAAGCCAAGTAAACAACAAGCTGAGAAGTATTAACCATTTATTCTCAAACACGGACTTTGGCATAATCAATCAGTGTTTAGTTTTTCCTTTTGTCTTCATAGGCTACTAAAACAAAAGCTCTTGCGGGTCAAAACGAGCGGGTACAGCGCTAATGTTGCCACCCTCTTTCAATTAGCCAACCCACATTTCAAGCCATGATATAGATGACCCTGCCTTTTCTTGTTTTGTGTATTGATTGCCCAAGGCCACTAAACGCCAGGGCGACAGCAGTTGTCATAAAAGGGACACATACAAACACATATATACATATATGCATATCCATGAAAAGCGAAAACATTAATTTATATTTATTTTGTACAAGGAAAATCAAATTATAAGGTTCATAGGGCAAGAACAACGTTCCATACTACAAGTCGAAGGGAAAAATGTACAGGGTATAATCATTCAGTTGATTACGCATATTAAAAAAGCAATAAGAAAAGTCGCTTCAAAATATCGGCAGAAATAGGAAATAATAAAGATAAAGCAAGTTAAGTAATATTGGTGCATTTTACGCAGTCTAATCAATCATTTAGGCAAAATCTTGATCTTTAAGTGCCACTTGTAATAAAACTGGTAGGTTTCGAATGATTGCTGGAATGAAACTCTATCGGATCTGGACACATGTTCATTGACCCTTTAATTTTATTTTCGGTTTTTCTACTCTACGGTATATAGAGACCGAATGGTGTCTAAGAAACTTACTTACTTACGTAAAAAACTGTCTACATTGGATTATATTTAGTATATACATTTCTAATGTTATATGTGTACATTGTCTTGCAGTTTCATTCTGAAGTCATCAGTCACTTTGTAATCGGTACTGGCTCTTTCAATCCAAAAAATCTATGACGCTTAAGAAATGACTCCAGTCTTTACTTGTTGAAAATTTTGTCACTTTCTTTTGCAAAAACATCCTTTTAATTAGGGAATAGACTAAAAAAAAACCAGAAGAAAAGTGTTCAACTTATAAGTTAGACAGGGACAAATTTACCCAAATATGCAATAGTGTATGAGATTTATTTGGTTTCTTGTAAAATGTCGAATTCGGAAAAGTTTTCCAATATAGACAAAGCCCCGACTAAATAGTTTTCACTGTATATTATTTAACAGCGAGAACCATGACAGACTGTTTGTTATGAAACATTGATCTGCAAATTGATCGAATCGTATTTACATGTTGCACCTTTCCCCCGTATGAAAATTTCGTAGCTGACACAGATACTATTACATAGAAACTTGTTGCATCCTGTTGGTGTAAAAATAATAGGCGAACTTAAAAATGAATGGAGAATAATGTATAATTTTTAGACCTTTGCTCCTATAAGCTTTTCCCCGTTTTTGTAAACAGGTTAATTCTGGCGGAACCACCAAATTATTTTGATCTTTTTTTTGTTCAATACGCTCACTTAACACCCCCAATCCATATGCCTTGATTTCGCCCTTAGTATGTAGAAGTCGAGAGACACAAAATTTTAGCAGAAGATGAGTGTAATCCAGGGTAAGATGAAGTTTATTAAATTGGGTTGATACCTCCCGATTCCCCCCAGCATAATAACATGAATATAATGCTGCTTATGGGCGTCTATGTTAAAAAAATCCTTTTTTCATTTATGTTAACCAATTGTGTTACGTTAGACTTGTAAACCAAACAATGTTGACCTTTTTCCGCGCCATCCCCCCTACCCCCATCGATTCAAAAATTTGCATGAAATTTGATTTTCATGGAAAAAATGAGTACAGGGTATCCCACTGTAAATAAATTTTTTGATTATACCCTGTACAGGGATCTTAATCTAAGATTAAGAGGGTATTATGGATTTGGAAAATGAATGTAATGGTCAGAAGGAGGCGTGGCAGACAATGGGTTCAATGGGCAAAAATGATCAGTAGACCAAAAGAATTAGATAAATTTTACTATATGATGAGCTTTTTTCTGAAAATTATAAAATTTGTCGCATCATGTCCATAACTCAGCCTGTTCCCCCGTGACCGACTTTCATGGCTTACACGCACCCCTCTTCCCCCAGACCATAAAGATATCTAGTTGAAACTTGGCACAGTTATGCACGCTCTTACTGTGCATGTGTGGTGTGAAAAGATATCGACAAACTCGTATTTTTCCGAGCATATGCGCATATTTTGGCAATACAAGTTTTGCTCTAGCTCGTATAGTCTCCGAGAACGGTGCGATAACACGGACAGACGGACATGTCTATATCGACTCCACCATTGCTTCTACATATAGTGTGCCACGATTCCTTCTGCCTGTTACTTACATTGCACGAATCTATAATACCCTTTTACACTTTGTGCACGGGGTATAAAAACGGCGCTTGCTGCGCACTGTGCTGATAGCAACCACTCTCCGGATTTTGACGCAACAAGCATTCTCCAAAGAGAGCAGCACTATGAAAAACGATTTGCTCTGGAAATTTTGCACATAATAAACATGCCAACAAACATAACACTAGAATATAAAACAGACACTGTGAACTGTGGGACAAACGAATCTTTTGGTCAAATTTGTGTGGCTCTAACTTGCAGTCTCCGAGATCTGTGCACCTGATCAATTTTTCCATGAAACAAATGGTCTGCCACGCCTCCTTCTGTCTTTTCCACAATGTAAATACATGAAGAACGTACAAATAAATAAGTGTGTATGCTTTGTCGTAACACAAGCACAATAAGCAATGTTGACAATGATGCATACTTTTTTTGATCTTCAAGTGTGCTAGAACCACGCAGCAAGTAAACTTATTAAAGGGAATGTCTCAAGTAGTATTCTGCTGAACCCAACCTATATATATTTTTATTTTAGAAGGTACTCTTTTGTATGGATGTCTTTAAATTTAGTAATAACATACACTTGTATCTATTTGTTAATGTGAGAAAGCTGGTTAAAGCCCATAGCGGACCGACTAGGCAGAAGCGAATGCAAAGTCAAAATGAGATTTAGTTAGCTGCATCATATCGAATGATTCCTTAACTTTCAATTGTCATTTCGACCAATCAATAACATAAAGGAGCATGTATCTGACTGGTGGTGATAGCCCAGAGATTTTGCTAGTTAAAGCGACAACAGAAATCCACAGGCATTTAACCGCAAACACTCGACTCAAGCAGTCTCGACCACACTTATAAACACACAAACAAAGTGGACAAGCAGAAAACGGCCCATCTTGCCACATGCTACAAATTTCCCATACTAGCACATTTCCCCACGCTTACTGACGAAGGGACTTGTACATGAGTATGTATGAGCATGAGCTTTTCATCGATTGGGCTTAATGTGCTGGCTTTGTTGGCATCAAAAACTGATTTTTAATACCCGAAAACCGTTTTCATCTAAAACGACCAGCAGCTGGCCTGACTGTGCGTATACGCAATTTTTATACAATGTTCATTAAACGCCAGTCCGCACAACTGGTAAGTTAATATAGTCGCATTATGTGTATACTTCGCATGTTTGAGTCTGCCCGTCACGGCATGCCTTGCAATTCTTTGTACAATTTTGCAGAACTATACAAATTAGTGTAGCGAAGTGCATTAACCAAATTGAAAAATTGTACAATTTATGTATTACAAAATTCAAAAATGTGCTCTGAAAAATGGCATATAGCTTCATAACTGGGATTTAGCGCCACTGCAATTATTGCTCAACATTTTTGCAGAGTCGAATTTGTGTCTCACAGTTTCGCTCAAACTGGCTCTAATGCGAAGACTTAAGGTTTTTTTCATTGGGGTATCATGGTTAAGCTGCAAAAGGCACATGTGTATTTATTTTCAATTTCACATGTCCGTGCAAAGTTTACGGGCGTACCCCGGTGAGTGCCAGTGGGTTATTTATCCTATGTCTCTTTGTCGCGCACTCTGCGTAAGCCATTGATACAACAAAGTACATTTGTGTGAGCCTGCATATGTATGTGGGTGTGTGAAGTCATGTTTGTTTGGGCTTTAGCAGGGTTTTTCAAGGATTTGTACTTGTGCGATTCTGCAATGCAAGTACGGCAAATACATCACGTATACGCACGGTTAGCTGTCATATAAAAGCGTGTACGAGTACATTTTGCGTGTATGAGTACATAATATGTATTTATTATTTACATGCAGTGGTGAGAATTTTGTATTTTATTAATTCATTATTTATTTGCTTTCCATTAGCCATCATTAGTCCAAATTCACAGCACACATGGATTGCTGCTGTGGGAACACCTTGGAATTTAAAAGGATGTACTGGAATTACTTAAATAAAAGCTATCCATTTTTTGTCAACATTTTGAATATGAGTATAGCATTTTCATTTGTAAACTTGATTTTACTTTTCCGCAAAAAAGTATTGCGATTGCCCAAAAAGCCCAAAAAGATTTAAGCACTCTGACAACTTTTCCGGCGGTTTAGCGATGTTTTTGTGTTGGGCATGTCTTCAAAGGGTTTCCTATTGAATTTGAGCATTCTAGTCGCTATAGTTGGGTCGGCAGAGGAATAATAAGAGTAAATAATTTTTTGTTTTGTTAAACGTGCAGAAAAGCCTGAGTTGGTGGTTACTTTTCCGCAAAAAAGTATTGCGATTGGCCAAAAAACTAAAATCTCTAATTTTATGTTTTTCGGCGATTTAAGCACTCTGACAACTTTTCCGGCGATTTAGCGATGTTTTTGTGTTGGGCATGTTTCCTATTGAATTTGAGCACTCTAGTATAGCTATAGTTGGGTCGCCAGAAAAAAAATAAGGGCAAAATAATTATCAAAAAATTGTTTAAATTTCTCCAAGCTAATTTCGGTTGTTTTGATAAAAGCCTGAGTTTGTTACCTACTGTTAATTATTGCGACTAAACTACTAAATATTTTTGAACCAAAATCTCCACGATAATACTTATTAATAAGGGCAATGAAAAGAATTTTTTTATTTTTTTTTAAGTCATTACTTTTTCTTAAAATATATAATTAAATAAATATTAAAATTTATAATTTTAAATTTAAAAGAAAAAAACACAATCACGATTTTTTTCCACAAAAACCCTTTAATACTCTTCTATATACAGTAAAAATTTGAACTAAATCGGTTTGGTAGAACAATGTTAAAAAAAAATTAAAAAAATAGATAAAAAAATATATTTTTTTTCCCAAAAGATTAAAATTATTAGAACTTCGTATTTAATGTTGATATAACGAAAAAAAGGTTCATCTTCATTAGCTTCATTCGATTATTAACATGGCCAAAAACAAATAAAAATTATGAATTTTGAATAAACAATGATATATTGTCGATTAAAATATAGCGATTGTACTAAACATAAGTTGCGAATCGAAATTAACCTTTTTTGACATAAAAAAAATCGTTGTTTTTGAGTTAGTATCAATACCTGCTACATAATTAAGAAAATCATAGACTGTAACCTTAAGCAAGTTATTTAAGAAGTTTTATCGGTTTTACAACTTCTACTATAACAACAACTGTGCTGTGAAATATTAAAATGCGATGATATTGTCAAAAAGTGATTTTTTGCAAACCATTCACTATATGCACTGCAAATGGTTTTGTTATAGATAGCCACTCACTGCTAATCAAAATGTTTCTACTATCATAAGTAACTATGGTTAATTGGGTAGTTGAAGAGGTACACGGTGATATTAAATAAAAATAGGCTTTAAAATCATAAACTAGACATCATATTCCTTTCCTGAAATCGTTGTTTTTGTAGTATTTTTTGTTTTTTACTTAACGAATTTGGTGTTCATTATGTGAACTTTTTTGATGGTAGAAATGGTTAATTTCGATTAGCAACTTATGTTCAAGCACAGTCGATATATTTTAATCGACAATATATAAATATATAATAAAAATTCATAATTTTTATTTTTTTTCCATTATTAAAACTCGAAAGAAGCTAGTGAAAATTAACATTTTTTTCGTTATATCAACATTAATTACGAAGTCCTAATAATTTTAGAAAATTATAACTTAATTATTGAAGCCTTTGGGAAAAAAAAATATTTATTTAATATATAAAAGAGTATTAAAGGATTTTTGTGAAAAAAAAATCGTGAAAGTTTTTTTTTTTTTCTTAAAAAAAAAATAATACAATTTTTAATTTTTTTTAAAGAAAAAGTAATGTCTAAAAAAAAATTAAAAAATTCTTTTCATTGCCCTTATTAATAAGTATTATCGTGGAAATTTTGGTTCAAAAATATTTAGTAGTTTAGTCGCAATAATTAAAAAAGTGAAAAACACGTTTTTTTAAATTAAGCGGTAAACGCATTCATTTTTCGATCTGAAATTTTTTGTAGAATTTTTTACGCATACGGTTAAATAAATATATAATAACATTCAGTAGGTAAGTGTGGTTGTGTGTTAAATGAAAACAAATCAGTATATGTACGTTAATGTGTCCGTATACTTATGTGGTAATGTATGGAACAGCAAGTGCAATTCACCGAGGTCTCCGTTGTTTATTGGCACATGAACAAATATTTGAATTTGACATTGTATAGGAGTCGGCTAGTGACGCAGCTCACATTTACATATAAATGTGTATGAGAGCCTGGAAAGGCGCATCTGCAGGAGCCGCTTATGCTGGTTGGCCATGGGCGCGCCCTGTTGGGATTCAACAATTGTCAAATTTTTAGGTAACACCTATCAATGGCTAATGCCAATGCATGATCGTTGGTTATATGGAAGTAAATATGATATAAAATAATATGGAACCCATAAATATTGCATGACAATAAATGAAAAGTTTGCCGAGCAAACATGTGCATACATGATGCATGTGATTCAAACCTAAAAAGTACGCTATCATGAATAGCTGCTTATGTGTAGAGCCAAAAAATTCACAAAAACATTTTACAAAAAGAAAAAACAAGTTTAAAGTTTTTGAATTGTGCTGGTAAATTTTATTTGGAGCGAAACTTTGATATAGCAACAAAAACAACAACTGCAATCGACGCGTATAAAGTTCAAAAGTTATGTTGTTATTTTATACTGATATCGGCTGAGGCGGTCTGGGCCGAGCTCATTACGTGCTTGCCTCCCATAGAGAATTCCAGGTACCCCTCGGTCCTCACAAAGTTTCAAGTTTTGTTTGAAAATTGATGTTGAGCGTCGACTGCGGTTTTTAAAGTTTCGCCGACTGACATAGAAAACGCTGCACTACGTTAGAAGCCACAATCACAACTCGCTGTATTTTTTCAAGATAACTGATAATAGTTACTTATTTGATTGCGAGTTGGCACTGAAATGCGATAGATGAGGGCGTTTGTAGTGGGTGGGCCGTCAAGAAAAGACATTGGCACGGGAAACTTAAGGTTAGAAAGTAAGCCAGTTGAGGTGCCTTTACTTTATTGAAATCTAATATAACTTAATTTTTTTGTGCTCAGATCGCAATGATCTTAAAGCCTTCCCAGCCACCTACGTCAATTGCGTCATATCGCCCTATTAGCCTGCTGCCGGTATTCGGCAAAATATTCGAAAGAATATTTTTGTGCAGAGTATTGGCAGCAGCTAATGAAGCGACTCTAGTTCCGAAACACCAGTTCGGTTTCCGTCCAGGGCACGGCACGCCCGAGCAGGTGCACAGAGTGGTTCAGCATATACTCGATTCCTTCGAGCAAAAACGGTACTGCATTGGAGCGTTTTTGGATGTTAAGCAGGCGTTTGACCGAGTCTGGCACGACGGACTACTGCAAAAACTTAAAAGTTCACTTCCTGCTCTTCAATACGGAGTACTCAAATCATTCCTGGAAGATCGCTGCTTCATAGTTTCAGTAAAGGGTGAGTTGTCCGACAGGCGGTTAGTCAGGGCTGGGGTCCCACAAGGAAGTGTTCTCTCACCTTTCCTATATACACTATACACCATGGACATGCCGATCAATGCGGGCCTTCTCACGGCTACTTATGCCGATGACACCGCTCTTTTGTCCTCAGCAAACAACGTCCGAGAAGCTGCTCTGGCCCTGCAGCTGGCATTGGGCAATATAGATAAGTGGGCAAAGCGCTGGAACATTCGGCTCAATGGAGAAAAGTCTGCCACATATAAATAATCACCGCGAGATGTAGAGCGAAGATTGCCAAAATGGAGTGGCTGCTGGGCAGAAGTAGCAGGCTCTCTCTAGAAAATAAGACCATACTCTACAAAAGTGTGGTAATACCGACTTGGTATTATGGCGTCCAGGTCTGGGGAACCGGAGCAAAAACGAACTTAAAAAAAATCCAGACCATGCAAGACAGGGCAATCTGCACAAGGGCCTCGGCGTTCCTTTCGTGGGTGACTTAATAAATAGATTGAGCAGCCAGTATGAGGATCGATTAAGAGTTCACCCAAATTCCCTTGCCTGCGCCCTGGCCGGTCATAGACCAAGGAGACGATTGAAACGCCTCCATCCATGTGATCTCAGAAGTCGACAACGGATATAATAGCATCAGTTTTGTAAAGTTTGGGCACTCTGCAGTCACGTTTTGGCTGCGGTTCATCAAGCTTGAACGTCATACTTTCGGATTGGTACAGCTATTCCATTTTTGAAAGAGCGCCTCTTTGAGGGAGTCCAGCTTTGATTGAGAGCTTTTTTGAGGGCCGTGTTTTTTGCGGAATCCGAATTGGTGACTCAGGAGGATTGTCGGCACATTTTAATTTCCTAACTCTCTTCCGTTTTTATTGACAATTTTCCTTAATATTAAATATTGTAATGTAAATAATATTGTATCCTATTAGAGTTATAATATTAATTAAGTAATAGAATTTAAATTTAACAATCTGCCATAGATCACACTATTAAACACTTAGTGTGTAGCGATTAAGAATTATGTTCATACATATTGGATTATAGCCTTAGCTTTAGCAGGCTGATTGCCATTAATAATAAATATAAAAAAAAAAACAAAAAAAAAATTTCTTGCACTATATAAATTAGGTAAATTCAAAATTTTCAACTTAAAAAAGTAGTGAGCCGCTAGAAAAACTTCTTTATATATACACCCCATTCTGACTAGTGCTTAAAGACAACAAAAGATATCAAGTTTTTTATAAGTTGCTACTATGTATATATACATATATATATATTATCATTTTACCAAATATCCCAAATTTTAGGAAAGTCAGATTCCAGATATGTTTTTTGAGCTTCGAAAAGTAAGTAAATTAAAATTCATACGGAACGATGGACAAACGGTCGGACGGTCTGTCACGCCTCCTTCCGCCTGTCACATACATTGCACATCTCTATAATGTTCTTTTGCACTTTGTGTACAGGATATAAAAATATAAAACAGCAAAATATTGTCCTAGCCAAAATCTATTAAAAGATAAGGAAACAAGCAATACAGCTATAGTCGTTAACAAAGTGAAAACAACTAACGTATATAGTATATTAGGCGGCTCCGACTCCTGCTCGCTTCGCTCGCCAACCCCCGCGCTCCTCTCGAGCAATTCGAAGGAATGAACATTTTTCTCCTTTTTTTTTCAATATAGGAATATACATTCCATAGTTACTAAGCATTGACACAAATTAAATAAAAGTGCAAAAAAAAAACAAGTGCTTAGACCAGACAGCGTAGGTGTTGGCATTGTTGCTGCCCAGATCGATGGTTTAAGTAAATGAAAGCCAGATCGCTAATTTCATTTGTGTATATTTTTACATGGCATTTTCTGCCGTTGTTTTGTAAAGTACCGAAGTTGAAAGAAGCCCACAAAGTGTTAAAATGCATCCAAGAAAAGTTTTGACTGCCTAAGCAGGCGTAGTATGTTTCGAGTCTCGAGCGGACAGCTCCAGGAAGAAAAAGTGAGAAGCAAAGGATTACGTTTCTTACGTCTGCTTGTGATTGGAAAAGCGAAAAACCCAAGGACTTTTGCAAATTTCAAATGTCGAATTATAAAAACTCAAAGTAGGCGTTCATGACAGACAATATTTTCAAGGAATGGTTCCATAATTCGTTTGTTAAGCAGGTTAGCTGAAAATTTTTCTCTTGATTAATGCAAATTTATCGTAGCTATTGTTGCCTTGCTGCAGGTCAAGGATTTTCTAAGGAATAAAGGGCTTCCAGTAAAAGCTCTGTTGCTGCTCGATAATGCGCCGTGGCACCCAAATGCGGATGAATTGATTGCAAAAAATGGTGCAATTTCCGTTATGTTTATGCCACCGATAGATCAAAATCCTATTTGGATAAACAAATTGAATTGCAGATAAAGTTTACTGCTTTCTATAGCGCAAACTAAAACAGAAATACACGAAGCCTAGCGTAGTTTCACAATTTCACAAAAAAAAAATGGATTTGGCTTGGTTTAATGTACATCAGGATACAGTGAAAACACCTGGAAAAATTTTTTAACCATCCCAACAGTTGAAATTATGAGTATGAGTCTGAGTTGCGAAGAAATATTGAGCTGATACAGCTGTTAGACCCATTTGTAAAAAGTCAAAACGAATTCGTAAACAATACATTTACATTTGGTTAATCTTTGTTTTAGATAACATACATGACTTCAAATATCAGCGAATGGAACAAAGATGCGGAAGATCAAAACAATGATGATGATTTAATAAAAATGTCGGAGGACGAGGAGTCGCATAAAGATGAAACAGAAAAAGATTCAAGTAACGATAAGATATCAGACTCTGCCGCTGTTGACATCTTCTCCAAAGCTATCACCTGGGCTCTAAGCCAAAACGCCAACCATGCAGAAATCAAAATCCTGGAGAATTTTAGGCAAACTGCTGTCAAAAACCTAGTTTTAACCAAAACCAGACCAAAACCTCAGCATTCTTTAAATAACTTTAAACGTAATGCATTATCTTTTTCATTAAATGAATTTTATGTTATGCTTCAATCAAAATTAATTTTATGTACTAAATTACTACTTATGCTGATATGAAACATGACCTATGAAGGCTGTTTTACGTTCAAATTATTAGAATTTATCTGTTTTTTTTGTTTTTTAAATAAATAAAAGGATATCCCGACTAGATTTGTGCATAATGGTTTTTAAAAACATCAGTGAACAAACTCGGTATTGTAAATACCCTTGGTTTTCATTAGTTCACTGTATCGCGACTGCTCTGTATATAGATTATAGCAAACCCTGCCCAAAATAGATCGAAGCATTCACGATATCACCCAAAATTTTTTTTTATCGTAAGTAGTGTGCACTGCCTTTTGCTTGCTCTGCTCTACAACCTCCATACCGCATTCGAGGTAGATGAAAGTTGTGAATGTTAAATCTTATCTACTATATACGTAGAAACACATTTAGTATGTTTTATATGGAAAATCAGTTTTGCAATATCTCCGGAACCCCTAAGTCGTTTTTGTTCAAACTTAGTTTAGCGAGCCAAAGAATTGGCAGTCATTTTTATATATATAGAAATACATTTTATTGACTTCCATAAAGAATCCCAGAGCTGACATATGTAAGTTGAACAATCAACCTACTCATACCCTTTTAAATTTAATTTATTAAAACAAATATTTTTCTACTGCTTTTCATACTTTTATTTATTGCATTTATACTCGTTTGTGTGAACTTATGTGTATGCCCAGCTCACGAGTGAAATTCATTTTTGAGGACTAGCTACGAGACCTATAAATTCCAAACGCCAGTGATGCCGACTACGGCCTTCCTGCTTGCCATTTTTGACTTCCGGGGAGTGGGCTAGCACTTGAGCGTCTCTCACTAAAACGGCCAAGTACGTTGACTGACTAAGCATTTGATAAGCCTTATTTTTTTCAGCGAACGTTTCTGCAATTGCTCACCATCAAATCGATTTTATTTAATTTATGGAATATGGAAACAGCGAGCAAAAGGACTTTATGACCAGAATCACCCAAAATCTATACCCTACCATATTAATTATATGAAAAAAATTTGATACAGACAGTCGGGACGGTATCCGACAGTGGAATACCCTGTACCCATTTCGCGCATGAAAATCGAGTTTCTGTACAAATTAGTATATCGAAGCGTTGAAGGTTATCGGCGTTATTAAGGTAACTAGACTGCGGGGGGTTGGGGGTTGATTTGGAAAAATGTCAACAATGTTTGGTTTATAAGCTTAATATGAGTCTTCGTACCAAATTTGGTCTTATATAAATGTTATCCTTAACATTGCGGTAAAAAGGAAAATGTTGTTGACGTTTATAGGAGGGCCCTAAAATTTCCACATTATTATTACCTATATCTTTTAAAGTTTCTATCTGATTTTAATAATTTTTACACAGCACTGTGCCAAGTTCCGATTTGAAAATCTTAATCTGAAGATATCGACATGATTCGATAAACTTTATTTGCTTTGATGAAATATGCATATTTTGGTAAAATTTTTGTGCCTCTATCTTTTATGGTGGCTGAGATATCGAAATTCATACGGAAGGAAAGATTGATGGACATTGCTATATCGACTCGACTATTGCACCTGATCACTATTGCCCATGGAACATATGGGCTGCCACGCCAATCAATCAGATTGAGCACGTTTTGATCGATGGGAGGCATGCATGTAGTGTGCTTGATGTTCGTACGTTCAGAAGGGTCAACGTCAATCCTGACCGTTACCTTGCTGCATTCAAGGTTAGCAAGTGGCTAAGCAAAGCGAAGAACGTGACTGCCGTTGCCTTCTCCGCTCAACTCTTTTAGCAGCTCACTCAAACTTCGTTTGACCCTGATAGCGCCGAGAGACTTTGGAAGCATAAGTATATCCCACTCTATGCCTTCTACCGCGGATAATATCCTTGGTTTCCAATGTCAACGGCCGAGGAACCAATGGAATGACAAGGAGTTTCGCGAAGCTACTGCAGTGAAGAACTCCGCCTATAGAAGAACCCGGCAGAAGATCTGTGCGTGGTCACTGTCGGCGATTGAGTAAGGGCGCTTTTCAGCGTCTCGCTCAAGGATTTATTTACCGAGTCGTTTTCCTGTAGAGATGCAGAGGAAAATCTGGGTATACTTAGGTTTTAAGCTCTGTAAATGGAATTAAGTTCCCGACATCCACAATCACCGATGATTGCGTGGATATACCGCCGGTTGCCACGACGAAGTTAGTTGCAATCAAGCGGCTTAAGCTGCTAGCGCTGACGGCCTGCCCGCAGAGTGGTCCAAGACTGGCGGCAATGAGATGATTGGGTGCATGCACCAGCTCCTTTGCAGAATATGGTTGTGGATGAGAGGGAGCATGCCCAACAATAGGAACCTTGGTACCCTCAACTCTGTCCTTAAGAAGGGTGGCCGAATGGTATGCGCCAACTACTGTGGTGTCAGTCTTCTTTCGATCGTATAAGGCGGTATTGATCATGTTGTGTGAGAGACTTATGTAAGTTATTCGCAAAAGCACTGAACTCTATAAGCTCTACGACGAAATTGATTAATATCCAGCGGCTCCACTGGCTTGTGCGTGTATATCAAGAAGCACCGGGGAAAAGCTCTCCAATGCGGCTATGCAAGAAAGCCGATGTAGGACCAGATATAGTATTTATTATCACCGATTGGAGAAGACGCGCACGTCTAAAGATTGCTTTAGATCATTACGAAAGTTAACTCGTCAGCAGAATAAATCATTTATAAAATTTATATTTGTATAAACTATTGAGAACACAAAGATTTGAAAATCAGATAAAGCAGATCAGCATCAAAATCTTCACAATTAGTATAGAGCCAACTAAGTTTAGATAAGAGACCAAGTGTTCATACGGATAGATGACTGATGCCTTTACACAATTTTTAAAGTGTATATGAATAATAATTTGTGGTATAACCAGACAAGCAGGGTCTGTTCCTTTATAAATAAAAATTCGTCTCCTAATTTCCAAAAACTAATACGACATATTTGATGATACTAGAACGATGATGCCTACAAGAACAACAAATCCAGATTTGCAGCTAACGATGAGAAATCCCTTAAAAAAATCAATAGTTCAAGGAAGAGTGGCTGCGAGCGGAAAGGTGGCAGCTTTCAGCTGTATTTTTTAAGCCATTTGGCCAAACGTTTTGTTTGTGCACTGAATTTAAAATTAGCTTCACTTAAGTGTAAGAAATCGTTATCGACAAAAATATTTTTTTCAGAAGCTGTGAGTAAATATAAAACCGCAAATTCATTGTCAATCAATTTGCTGACCAAGCAGCATTGAAATATATGTTAAAAAAAAAAAAATCTTTTAGACGCAGGCTGACCTCTATAAATATTCCATGCGGCTTTGATGTCGAGTATTTCCAAAAACATTTTTGTACTTATTGTATTACGTAGCCGAATCACGTGAACACGCTGCAGGCAAACCAAAGCAGAAAACATATATGTATATGTGTATTGAATGAAACTTGAGGCGTTTTTGAGTATCTTCATCTTTCATAAAACTCCTGGATTCAGCACTTTGTTTCTAATTAAATTTATTTTCTTGTTTCCTTTTATTTATTGTTTTTTTGGGTTACTTTTAAGCTTTTCCCGGTAGCTCTTTGCCACAGTTTCAGTCACTTTCGTTCTTACTTATGCTCGGTACTTGGCAATTGCTCTTTTGTTTATTTGTTACGCATAACTTTGGACTATTTTAATTTAATTGGCTGTCTAATTGGTATGGTCTTGGGTTTTCTCTGCAGTGTGCAAGTTTTTCATGGAAAGCCAATATTATTTTATTATCTGAACTTTGCTCACATATACTATCAAACAAAAAATAACACCGATAGGAGCTTTAATTTGTAAATTATTAAAATGAAAATTTATGTTTAAAGAAGGATATGTCGGGAACTAATTACCCAAATTGGTGAATACTTTCAAGCTATATAATAAAGTTGGTCAATAAAAAAATATGAAATTGTAATTCTATAATTATTTTTTGTGTTTCCATTGTTTTGCTCATAGCGTCCAAATGGGTGGAAAGGGAAGAAAACTCCAGAACAAATGTTGTTTTGGTTATAAATGTACTTTATGTATACCAAAATTCAGAACGCTGCGGGAAGAAAGGGAAGAAACAGACAAACAGAAAAACATTTTTTGGCATTTCAGATTTGTAAAAGGTTATAGCAATTGACGGGTACATTCGATTTACTTCATTTTAGTCTTGTTGGATATGTACAAATGACTAGATTAATTTCTGCTATTATCGGAGCTCTATGTCTGCCCGGCAACCCTCTAGAGCTAAGGAATATTTTCTTTAAACCACTATATCTTCCAAACGAATAGCAAAATCAAAAAACCGTCTATGAAAAGGTTAATCTACGCTTTAATTCCTAGGTAACGGTATATGGTTCGACCGGATCAGACGCTCCATGGAAAAGCTCAAAACTTTCTGTAACTTATAGCTAGTGAGCTACAGCACTTTGACATGGTCTCTTGCTTTTGTCACAGCACAAACGAATTCTTGTCTAAACTTAGAATGATGATGGGATATTGACTCGCCGTCTCTGTTGGAGCTGATCTACTTTAACATCCCGACTCGCCGCTTCCGATACTTCGATCCTCTTCGCATGTTGCGTAACCGGAACTACGAATCGTTTGAGCCATTCAGTGTTTTTTGCAATGACTTTAATGCTGCCTCACAGCTGTTAATATAATTTAAATAAATCAATAAATTAAAATTATTATTGCAGATAAAAAATGCGTACAATGTTCTTCCTTTATTATGATAAGTAAATAGGCCTCGTAACGTTTTAAATCGGACGAAGCTATGCATGGAAGTAACATCTCAATTGTAAACCATTAAAATTTCGAATTACGCATAACAGGAATGAACGGAGCCCAAATGTCTACATAAATTATAAAAAGCAAAGAACAACAGAACTGCCCTCCGTATTTACAAGAAATTAAAATGCGAAATTAAAAACGCCACCCCTTGCCACTCAAAGATTCGAATGACAAAGTGTTCAGTCATTCATTGAGATGAAACAAATCTCAATGGTTTAATTAGGTTATTTCTCAAAGTTCCAATGGCGACAACAAATAAATAAAGCTTGCTACATTTTATAGTAAGCCGCACTTCATCCGTGCTCTCGCTTCTTGGCGTGGTCAAAGTGCCGTTCTAATTGTTAGTCTCCTGTTGCTGACAATGATTAGTACTGGGGATTTCCGCTCTTAGCCAAAGTGCCGACATAGAAAGGCGAGCAGTTGGCGTTTACGAATTATTTAAAACGTGGCTGCTAAGCGTCTGTTATGCCCCTACGAAAAATGGCTGACAACTTTTGAGCGTGACAAGGTTTTTACTTTACTTCTACTCCTACACAACACTTCCGGATGGAGGGAATTGTTCTGGTCTTGGCCTTGTTTTCACCATATATTTATACCCTGTACACAAAGTGTAAAAGGGTATTATAGATATATACAATGTATGTAACAGGAAGAAGGAGGCGTGGCAGACTACATGTTTCATGGGCGAAAATGGTCAGGAGCAATAGTCGAATCGATATATACATGTCCGTCTGTCGTCTGTCCGTCTGCCCGTACGTCCGTGTTGTAGCGTGTTTCTCAGAGGAGAAACTTAAGCTTATCGAATGAAGTCGATATCTTACCCCCTTCCTCCGTGACACATTTTCGCGGCTTACAGCCGCTCCGTTGCATCTATAAACTGCCACACTCCCCCATATATTGATTGGCCCAAGAATACTGGAGTCACGAGTATAAAACTACCCAATGGGAAAACTTGGAACTTCCCAATAGGAAAATATTTACAGTCATATCGATCTTATAAAAAGAGATATCAAAGTGAAAACTTCCGTTCTCATTTTACCGTATTTAGTGTTTATAAAGAAAAAGTGTACAGGGTATTGCACTGTCGCGCACCGTCCCGACTGTCTGCATCAAATGGATTCTCATTGTCTCAATGCCTTTTGCATATGTTCAATAATGTACCCAGGTATAAATAAAAAAAAAAATGAACAAAAACATGTAAACTTTAGGTAAAAATAATCTTCGTACCAAACTGTAAAAAGTAAAATTTTGTTGAAGTTTATAGGAGGAGGGGCCTAAAATTGGCACATTATGACTTATATCTTTTAAATTTTCTATACGATTTTGATAAATTTTACACAACATATGCTCAATAACGGTGTGTCAAGTTTCAATCGGATATCTATTATGGTGTGGGTGTAAGCCGCGAAAATTTTTTCACGGGGGAGTGAGATATCGACATGAATCGATAAACTTGCTCTTTTCCGTGAAATGCGCCTGTTATGGTACATTTTAAATTGTTTTAACACTAATAGTCTCTGAGAAGCATGATACAACTCGGACGGATGGCCGGACAGACGGACATGGCTATATCGACTCGACTATTGCTCATGATCATTTTTGCCCATAGAATACATGGTCTGCCACGTTTCCTTCTGCCTGTTACATACATTGGACAAATCTATAATACCCTTTTAAACTTTCTGTACAGGGTATAAAAATGTTCATGAATGGTGTTTTGTGATGCAATGCGAATAGTATTTGTCTTTTTGATTCATCAAACGCAATTGAAGAAAAAATAGTCCACTTTTGAATGTTTGGTGTGCAGAAGGGTTTATCTTCGTTTGTGTCCGGTAGGTGGACAGGATCAGCATTATTTTTAAGTGACGTAATAATATATATAATATAGTAGGCTAGCACTTAAATGTGTTTACAATTCACAAATTTGATTAGGAGATGGTCCAGAATTTCATTGACAGAAATACTCGAGCCTCCCGACGAGACATTGGTCCAAGAAAATTTAACACCAGAACTACGTTCTCAAAGTATTTAAGATCTTGCAAGTCATGTAGCTGCAATACGTACAGCACAAACTTCTGCAAAACGAGCTCAAAACTTTCAGGAGTGATGAATAAATGATCGACAACGCATTACTGATGCGAATAGATTAGCCAACCGAGAGGAAGAATGCAAAGGACTCGCTCATTAGTATTGTCTTCATTGCAGCATATGGCTTTCACCTACGAGCACCCAACCAGTGCTCGCAGATCTTTCCTCTTCTGACGATGAAGATATCTGTGGATATAGGAGATATTATACGGCCTACAAATTATTCCCGTACTTTTTTTTTGCTATCTTGTGCAATCGTGCTTCTTTAAGTCATTATTTACCCGCACCGCACAATTATAGAAAAGATTTTGGTTTCGCAGTTTTGACGAGTAGGCGGCCCACATTTTAATTACCAAGAAAATGCAAATTAACCAACGACAAAAAACAAACCTCTCAAGATGGCGACAGCCACAACAAGACAAAAGCCATAAAAACTCATACATACATGTTTAATAGCATAATATAAGTTGTCTGTGTTTTTGTGATAACTTGACAACCCGGAAGAGCCAAGAGCTACATACAATACATAATGTACTGCGTTAATAAAAATTAAATTTAAAAGCATTTTAAACGATGATTGCGCTAAGCAGCTTTAAAACCCGCTACACATACTGAAGGAGCATATACTATGCATATGTACTATATGTATATAGTACTGGGTGAGTATACGTATCCGACTTTTTGCCTTTCAGCAGCTGTTGTAATTACACTTGATCTATGTGTGTGTGCATATGTGAGTGTTTATTAACGTATGAGTTAAACAGGTCACAGATGAAAGACAGACAGCAGCATTTAACGGGTCATTTGAAATTTGACTGCGTTAAGACACTTTATTTTGTGCCTAAGGGTGAATTTTATATTACTATGGAAATAGTGTTTGTTGACAGCTCATTTTCATATTTTACTAGCTGAACCCGCCCCTCCGCTGCGCATTGATAAAGCCGTCAATAAATTTATTATATAAATTAATTCTTCCCGTTCCAATTCCCCTTCCCGTTCCTTTTCCTTCTCTTTTTCTCTCTCTCTTCTTCATACTAAGTCAAGCTGCGGATATTGGGACCAATATCTTCATATCTACATCTACCTGAATTCAAAAGAATTCGTTACCTAGTCAAAGTTAATGCTTGCCTGCTATATAAGTAGAAACACATTAAGTATGTTTTAGATGGAAAATCGTTTTTGTCGATATCTTTGGTGTCATCAATTGGGATTCGTCCAAACTTCACAAAAACATTCTCTCTAATACTGTCAACAATGTGTTAAAATTTGGTTAAAATCGGTCCATGCGTTTTCGAGTTTAGCGAGCACATCACTTTTTGAGGCTTAATTTTTATATTTATAGATTATAACTCAAATCAGTGGTGACACTTCCATCCATTCTTTTTTCAATTTTTAGCTCTGACTAAAAAAACGTTTTGGAGTAGCTTAACCTTATTCACATAAAGTGTTTAGTCCTTAAAAGCTGAATGAAAGTGCTTTAAGCACTCTCAACATTGCTCTAGCTGCATTTCGAAAAAAGCCAACTAATGCCATTTCACTTCAATTACTAACACAGCACTTTGCATTTCACATTTTAGTAGAGCCAAAAACACACCAACATATGCATATTCAGGCATGAAGTTACCCCCAGAAAATAAAGGGAGGCCAGCATATCAGCAACCACTGAATAATTTAATTCAATTAAGAACCAGAAACAACAACAAAAGCAACTGCACCGCCATGTGGTCATTGCCTGCAATGTAGCAACAGCATTAATGTAATTAAATAATTTAAACTAAAAACGTTTAAGTCATTAAATCAATTCGTTGGAGCTACAGTAAAAAATGGAAACATTAAATTGCTGCTCAAAGTCCTAGCATAGAAAATAGTGGAAAAATGCAAAATAGTCAGGAGTTGAGAGCGCCAACAATCACAGGAAAAGTGCAGCATACTTTTGCGCGTTGCTTCAGTAGTTAGCAGGTTGTTGTTTAATACTTGGTTTCCGCTAAACTCTCCTCTTCTCTTGTAGAGTAACACTTTCCACCAATGACTGCAAAACATTTGGTATTTTTATGGGGCCACTGAAGCAAATAAACAGTTAATCAAAAGACAAACGGCAAGTGTTTACATAACCCAAAGAATAGCAAAGGGTAACTGAGTTCGAGTATAACTTCTGACACCTTAACACTTTGGTTTAATGTGGCACGACAACGACAACACAGCCAAAAGCCAAATGGACAGCAACTTAAAGGACATCCTGTGCGAAAGTCTAAACATCATAACAATAACAGTTTTTGCAAAACATAAGCAACATACTCTCTTACAGGAGCACAGCTTGTCCATTGCGTGTAATGTTGGCCATCCGCAACGCAGGACATAGATAATGTATGGGCAATGTTGACCGCTATTAGTTGCCCGCTCCTAGAGATGGCATGTCAATCAATAGGCAGCATTTGGCCAAAAGTTCCCTTTCCCAGTATGCTCCTGTTGTCGATTGTCTTTATGCTGCTGGTCTTCGTACATTGATAAAAATTGTGTCTGGAACGAAGATTCTGAGATAAATAAAAAAAAATTTTATGCAGACAGTCGGGACGGTGCCCAAAATTGGGATACCCTATACACATTTTTTCCATGCAAATACAATTTCTGTGCACATTTTTGTAACGATGCGTTCACTGGTATGGGCAGAATAACGGTAACTGTAGTACACTGGTCAGGGGAATGGTGCGGAAAAAGATCAACATGGTTTGGTTTATAAGCCTAACGTACCACATTGATTTTTACACTACACATGCACAGTAATAGTGTGCATAACTGTGCCAAGTTTCAATTAGATAGCTTTTATGGTGTGGGCTAAAACCGCAAAAATCTGTCACACGGGAAGGGTGTGAGATATCGACATAATTCAACAAACTTGATTTGCGTAGGGAAAATGTTTGTTAAACAATTTTTTATTGTAACTCTTAGAGTCTTCGTGAACGGTGCGACAACACCGACAGACAGGCGGACAGACAGACATGTCTTTATCGACTCAACTATTGGTCCTGACCATTTTTTCCCATGGAACATGTCTGCCTGTTACATACATTGCAAAAATCTATAATACCTTTTTACGCTTACAACAACAATTTAGTATCGAACAATTTCCACTTCAGTGTAAGCATGAGGCTGCTTTTGCCTCCGGCCCTTAACAAAAGTCAATTTGGAACAGGTGGCCCCAGAAGCTTGGTACAACAAAGTAGTAACAAAATAAAAGAACAATCCAATCGTTACAGCAATACGTATTTTAAATTTATGCATGTTTGGTTCTCAGTGTGGGTACATATATATGTGCGTGGCTTTATATTAAGCTAAAGGCTCCATTAGCTATAGAAATACTTAATATTGTAGTTCCCAGCAACACCAAAGTGGGTTGGCGAGATGCAAAACGTAAAAAAACGGAACCGCAGTAAAGACGTAAATTCATGAAAGACGATAAATAATTGTTTCAAAAGTTGTCATTGCCTTTCCAAAACTTTTGGCTTTGTAGGTGACCTAAATTTAAACTCTGCACATTACCGCCAGATAGAGAGTAGCCCTACAAATTAAATATTTCAAAAATAATTTTAAAAAAACTACATTTAAATATATGTACCTTGAGTACAGTTATTTATTTGTCTTCATCAAATTTGTTTAACACCGCTATTAATTTTGGTATTCATGAAGAAGATTGACAACTGATTAAAATTTGCTCTAGCGTTTTCCCCTCGGTATGACCCAAATAAAAAAAAATTAATATAATGATACTAGAGGGCTCCACCCCCTGCTCGGTCGATGCGCCAACCCCCCTGCCCCTCTCGTGGTTTTCTTTTTATTTATTTCCCCTCCTTTTCCTTATCATCGTACTAAGACCAGATGCAGATAATGGTTACGCCTGTTGAACAGGTTGTTCATTGGTTGCTACCATTCTCCTGTTTGCTTCATTAGTAATGCGTCCCGAACGGCATCCAAGATTCGATCGTCCTTGGGCCATTGGAAAAACAATAACCAAGCATCCTCATTCCAACTCTATAAAGTGCAGCAATCCGATTTATGTTTTACTAAACCTTATGTCGTAACATCGGCCACAGACACAATTTTGGAATCATTTCTAAATATATTGATTTTTTGCTCTACTAAAAATCGTTTTCAATTCATTCAACATAAAATTTAATTTCAGTATTGTATCGGTTTAACTGTGCGTAGGCCAGAAAACTGAGGTACATAGCTATAATTAGATTTTATGCACATATTACCAACTTTTTCATATTGCTTAAACATATAGACTATTCTAATCTTTATAAAATGGCATTTGAATGAGTCATGAGTTCATATAACGCTAACGTGACGTTAATTGATTGCAGAGATGTTTGACATTAAACTTAGAATTTCATACCAAAAGGAATATTTTATTTTTCTTTGCCTTTAGGATCGTCACATATGATCGTGGTTCACTTGAATACATGTATATAAGACTTCCGCTTAATGGGTCACATAATTTGAAACTTTTATTGTTGATCACTGGTTTTTGTATACCCTTTCGTTATCTACGGATACAAATGCCACATCATTAGGTTACGTAGCAGCTGCACAAGTAGCATAGGCAATTACTTAAGCGTCAAAATGGCTTGTCGGCATTGAAATCATCAACTCACAAGGAAAAATGCAGACATCATCACGATCCGCTTATTATTATGCTGTAGGGACCAACTGAATTTTCAACTTTCCATAAATGCATGGTTGAAATGGCATGAAACTAATTTGAATATTAAATACATTTATGCAAATGCTATGCGCAACGCGCTCTGAGAAAACACAAAATCGCTCAATTGCCTTCAATTGTGCACATTTAACGCCAACGAAGCCTACCACGCCCATCCCCCCTTCCGCCACTCTTCGTCGACGCACTTTCCCCAGCTTTAAAAAAAAAAAACCACCTAATGGCTTCCATTTGCCAACGAGTTTTTGCAGTTATGGCTGCGGTAACTTTGTTTTTAATTTAACTTTTCGCTCAAATTTAATTTTAAATAGTTTTAAAGCTCCATAATTTTGATTTCGATTTTTTCCAACAATGACATTTTTGCTGGAGGTTGCTTCAATAGTCAGTTCAGACTCCGCCAACTCTTACTGCCAAAATACTAAAAACTGAGCTTTCTGGTCACAGCTTCCATTAAGACACACAACATGTGGCACGCGGAAGTTGTTTTGACCAAAACGAAGAGTATTTGTGGTGAGTGTGCGCACTGAGATGAAAAGATAATTGTACTGAAAACCAGTGCACTGTGACAAAATTCGTAGATTAAAGACACAAAAATTACTTATCTGGATATAAAGAGTAACCGGTTTGCATTATATCGCCTCGTAATATGAGTTGCAGCTTAATTTTCAAATAAGATTGAAATGCATTATTATGTTAGTTTAAGCAACTTTTTTTTTATTATTGGCAATCAACCTGCTAAAACTAAGGCCATATTCCAATAGGTGTACATTTACACACTATATGTTTATTAGTGTGGTCTATGGCAAGTTTTTTTTCAGAGATAATTTAATTTATATCAGTTGTCGTCGTCTGAGATCAAATGGATGGAGGCGTTTTAAACGTCTTCTTGGTCTATGATCGGCCAGGGCGCTGGCAAGGGAATTGGGGTGAACTCGTAAACGATCCTCATAACGGCCGCTGAATTTATTTACTACATCACCCACGAACGGAATGCCGAGGTCCTTGTGCAGATTGCGGTTGCGGACATACCATTATTATGTTAGTAGATTTTATAGCTACACAAATAATGTTTATTTGTCCGTCAAGCTGGCAGAGCAGTCAGCAGAACAAAAATTAATTGTACGGCAGTAAATTAGCTTTTAATTAGCACTTAATTATTGCCATACAAAAGATTTGGATTAGCTGCCTTTTAGTAGTTTGTTCTGCTACCTTGAAGTCAAGCCAGCAGAACATGGGTTTTTTTTTTAAAAATAGAGCATTAAATTTTTAATTACGGCACTAAATTAGCTTGTAATTAGCACTTAATTATAGGCATAATCAATTTTTGTTCTGCTGACTTAAATAACTGACAGTCCTGAAGCGAATAGGTTCTTTCAAATTGATTCATATTTTTTTGGAGTGGGTGCCTTTTAGCACATGTAAATATACTTACAACATAGTTTCAATATTAAACGCGGTGTCACATTGTAAGCTGTATCTTGCATGTTAACTTTCTTAACTATATTTATATAATCAATTTATTTAGAAATAGGCAGCTCCACCCCTGCTCGCTTCGGTCGCCAACCGCCTTGCTCCTCTCTTGGTAGAGCATATTCTTTCTTCCGTTCCCGCTTGCCTTCCTCTTCCTCATCCCCATCCTCAACCCCAACCCCAACCCTCAACCTCGTCCTCATTCACATCCTCTTACTCTTCCCATTTTCTTCCACTTCCTCTTCTTCTTCCTTTTCTACTTTCTCTTCCTCTTCTTCTTCTTCTTCCTGCTCCTTTTCCACTTTCTCTTTCTTTTTGGCTTTTTCTTTATCTACATCATATTTCTCTCCCTCTTCCTATGCATCTACATCTTCATACTCTTCACAATCCCCTTCAGTTTACCCTTTCCGATCCTATTAATGGCGTTTCCCCACTCTGTGAACATTTTAAAAATATATATATACGCATTTTTGTCGATTAAAACGAAACTAAACAGTTTATCCAAACGTCGGCCACATACAGAATTTGGGTTTGATTTTTATATATAAAGATTATAGCCAACCCGGCAAACTTCGTTTTGCTCATTATAGATGGAAGCTTTCACGATTTCAACCAAAATTTTTTTTTATCGAATGTAGGGGCACTGCTTTTTACTCGCTCCGCTCGCCAGCCCCCGTGCCCCAAATTATTCTTTCCGTTCCCCTTTCCGTTTCTTTTCCTCTCTCTCTTAGTCCAGCTGTGGATATTTGTATCAATATCTTCCTATCCTCCTTCTCATATTCATCCTCTTTCTCTACCTATTTCTCTTGATCTTCCTCTTCCCGTTACTCCTCTCCTTCATATTAATATGTGTTACCAGACTATGTGCACAGTTTTTGGAAAAATAAAAGTAGGCTTTGAGAGATTTTCACACCACACATGCTCGGTAACAGTGTTCAAAGCTGTGCCAAGTTTCAATTCGATAGCTTTTATCGTGTGGTTGTAAACCGCGAAATTCTGTCACGGGGAAGGGCCCTATCTATCTCTACACCAAAATGCAAAACAATTGGTTTAATAGGCGTGAAAAGGGAACAAAAAGACAAACAGACACACAAAGTTACTTTCGAATTTATACTATTAGTATAGATTTACCATATAATTGACAAATCTGGAAAGTCATAAGCAATAAACAATTTACACGAATGCTTCTTAAAGGTCACAAAATTACACACTAATTGCTACTACTCCATATGAACTGAAGAGCATCGGCCAGTGCAGCACAGCAACTGCAACTTCCAACATAAGTAACATGACTAGAACATAATACGCCATGACAGAAGCTATATCCGTGTAACCAGAACCAAAGCAGAGGATGGGAAGATAGGAAGTGTGCTATGAAAGTCCAAACCAATCATTAAAAGGGCAAACAATCTTAATTCCTGGCTAATACCCAGCTAGCCAACTATTTGGACAGACGGTCAACCTGGTAGTGAGTTGTAGGTGTAATTAGGGCATGGGTAAATATTGCATATGTAGCTGTTAGAAATTACACGAATTGCAAGTTATGGTTATGGTGGAGCATGTGGCTTAAATAGACGTAGAAACTTTGTTGTTTCGGTATTCTTCTCTTCGACTTCTATGTCGTCTATGTATCTTTATGTGGATGCCTAAGGAAGAGGACAGATTTAAGGGCTTAGCTTGTAGGTAATGCTTAGTGTAAGCCTATATTTGATATGGATGTGGTTCTTTTGGTAGGTTAGTCAATGATTTTTACTATGTGAGTGATGCTTAAGTCCTCTTATTTAGAAAAATGGTCAATCAATTAAAGGTGTCACGGTTACAACCAGTAGCTTTTGGTCATTGGGGCGTATGAGTTACTTTTAAATTCCATATATTTATATTTCTATTAAAACTCTATTTTCCAACAAGCAAATATTGACAAAACTGTAAAATTTGTATATGCCATAAATCGTTTTAATGCAATCTTGTTTCACGAACCATAAGTTAAAAGTGTAGAAATAGACTGGTGAAATTTTTTTTTTTTTTGATTTGTTTATTTTATTGTTTAAATCTTAGGCTAATTTACAAAAAAATGAACAAAATGTTAGATAATATTGTAATTGGACAATATCTCTGATCGAGCACTCAAGGCCTTTAATTTATGGATACATTCTTTCTTTTTTAGAATTGTTTGTTTATGTTGACTACATATATTATTTAGTATTATGTAAACATAAGGTTGCAGAGAAAAATTAAGAAAAAAACAATGCATCAATAATTTCGAGAATAATATAAAACCTTATAGCTAGTCTTACAACTAGAGTATTCTGCAATCAACAATTGACTTTGTGTTTGCCCTCCTAACTGCATCGTTGTCCTGAATGAAACCATTTTTGTCTAAATAAACAAAGGTTTCAGGGGGTGTGAAACGATTAGCTAGGGTGTTTTCTAAATAGCCCGTACTACCAAAGAATGGAGCAAAAATTAGGTTGTTCCCTGTATGTGTATCAGTGCTGCGACTTGTATGTTTCCTAATTAAGTCAATTATGTGTATGTAGATTCTACAAATTTGAGCCTTTGTGTATAATTTTTGGTTTGAGAAGTATTTGGTGAAGTTACTTTCGCTCGTTATATACACGTTTCCAGTCTTCTACAGTCCAGTTTTTGTGTGCCCTTGCAAATTTCAACCGAGCCTTAACATTTTTCTCGGATAGAGCTGGTTTATGTTTTTTCACAGATGCGGCATATCCAATTCTACCCAGTGCTCGTCTAGCTGTCCATCGACTCACGTTTTTATTTATTTGAGTAGAAGCCTCTTTTGGTGTTAAAAGCTTATCTTTCCTCATTTTGGACATCATATGATCGCCTGTTAGGAGGCGACGACGACCATTCAACATGCTTTCGGAACATACATTTAGTCTTTTTGCACCTTTTGCACCATGGAATGGTTGGGGAACCAAAATTTTAAGTTGATGAAGTGGCCAGCTCAAAGTCCCGACCTCAATGCGATTTAGAACCTGCGGTCAATCGTGAAGCGACGGCTCGGACAGTACCAATCAGCCCCATCCAACCTAGTCGGTCTTTGGAGTCGTGTCGAGGTGAAGTGGAATAAAATTCCGAAAGGAATTATTGAGAAATTGGTTGAGAGTATGCCAAACTGAATAAAAAATGTTATAAACAATCTTAACCTTTGGACAAAATATAAATTCAGTATTATGTTTGATTTTTTCATAAAAGGTGCAAAACTGAACACATGCCTTTTGTTTTTGATTTTTAACTATTTCATTGCTTATTATATTATATTACTTTTTACCTTTTTTTGTTACAAATTAAATACATATTTCAGAAAAAAAGAGTTTTTTCCATTTACTTCATTCGTTTATGTTTTATGAGCGCTCGAACATGAAAATGTTGAATGTGGAATCACTTTGGCTCCCCACTGTACATAGCTGTACATGCTCTGAGTATCCTACGCTCCAGTTTTCTGAGGCGCTTCATGTAAGATGGTGAGATGAGGTATCATGAAGGACATGAATATGTTCGGATTGGATCACCTTATACATCACAACCTTGCTATCAAGGAACCTATTTGAGAAGATTCGTTTGTATACATGGAAGGCCCTGTTTTTTTTTTCTATTTGACAATTGACATACTCGTTAAAATAAAGAAATTTGTCAAGTATAACGCCTAGATATTTAACCGAATTGGAAAGTTTTAAAAGAACGCCTGATTCGTTGGTTGATAATCCAAAATGTTTCCAATTCTTCTTGACATTGTGGTTGAATTTTTTTATAGGGGTCGAAGCAGCATATTCGCGCATTTATTCCAGTTCATTTTTAGATGCCAGTTCTCGCCGAAGCTGATCAATATGTTTAACTTTTCTTGTAAATTGTCGTTTAAGTTCGCTATTTTATTGTCGGTAGACGACAATATCATCTACGAAGGCGATGATGCTGCCAATCTTGTTCATAAGGTCAAGGATATAGATGTTAAAGAGAGTCGGTGCATAAGCCGTCCCTTGCTGCAGTTTGGAAGTAAACTAATTGGCCTTAGATTTGTGAGACAATTTCTGTTTTTGTTCTTTTTGGGGATCACAATTAATTTTGCCATTTTCCAGTGTTTCGGAAAATGTGAGTTATTTAGCATGTTGTTAAATATCGTGCAGTATTCTAACATAAGTTCTACCGACAAATTTTTCAGTACTATATTTGGAATATTATCTAAGCCAGTAGATAATTTGCTTTTAAGATTAAGAAAGATCTTTATTAACTCTTCAATTTGTATAAAATAATTGTCTGTTTGAGTGTTATGCAAGTTGTTGGCCTTTTTAAGATCATTAAAGGATGTTATTGTTAATTGCGAGGCTTCATAACCATTTTTTATTAGTGAAAATTGGTTGAAGGCTTCAACTACAAAAGTGTGCACTACATTGTATATATTGTTCTGCTTTGCAGAGTGTATAGATTGAAAGTGCAGACCGACCGTATTTTGGATATCTATCTCATTGCTTATTATGAAGTTATCATTCGGACCTAGATACGAAGTTAGGGTCAATACCTGCGTAAGACGTATGTGAAGTCAGTTGGTATCGTTATGTGACTAATTGTGCTATTGATGCGTTTCAAAAAGGTTCTTTTAGCTAAGGAGAATTTTGCGGGGTTGTTGGGTTTTATGTGAGAAATTTTTTGTTCTATGATGCTATTGAAATGTGTTTTGATAAAGTCGTTTAACAATTTTTTGTATTAGCATGGTTAAGGATTCTATATGAGAGGTGGATTTCTAGTCTATTGTGTTTTTTGATAAGAGTCAAGATTTTGCTTTTTTCGCTGAGTAGTTTTTTTTTGCTATTAAGTAAGAGTTTTAAAGGGGCTTATATAAGTTGATCGGGGAACATTTTGATCTATTGCAGAGTTAATTATTACATTTAATTTAGATAAATGATGGTCTATTTCAGGGTTGTTTAGGTGTCTGTTATTGGGAGTGAGTGTGTTTTGTCGTAGTAAGATGTTTAAAGTTCTTTTAAATTTTTTCCAGTTCGTCTTTTTATAGTCTAGAGATGGTAAAGGATGGACACTTTCTAGGATATCAAACACACTTGATCCGTCGTTCTGGTGTTTCGAAAATGGTGTTGAGCTCATTACTGTTTCCCGCTGAGTAGTAACCGGCTACAACAAACATGAATTTGTTTGCAGACATGTTTATTTTAATGATGCAAGTCTCTAAGAAAGAAAGGGTATCCAGTCTTCTACATATGTGATTGCTAAACTTTATGTGATTTTTAATAAGGATAGCAGTTCCGCCTCCTCTACATGCTCTTATCCTATATTTTCGAATTATTGTATATCCGTCAAAATTTACGTATGCCTAGGGTTTTGTTTGGTTGTCGGATAGAAATTTACTTAATTCTAATGTCCTACTTATATTTATCAGAGAGTTTACATTAACCGATATTATGTTTAATGTTTGGGGGGAGATTTGTTTCGAACTATTGTTATACATTATTCTGATTCAAAAATGACGTAGACTGTGTCTAGTCTTTCACGTTGCTCTTTAAGGCCATTTTGAAGGATGGAAATTTTTCTACTTAGTGCTAGAATTGATTGGTTTAGCTGGTTCAGAGTTACATTGGAGTTTTCGACATTGGCTGTTAATATATTGCGATCTGGGTACGATATTTCTTTAATTTTTTCAGCATAGCTTATATTTGGGTTAACAAGTTGGGTGGAATATGTTTTCTTCTCGGCTAGGTTTGGTTTTCTTGCCCTTATTTTACGCTGGAGCTCTTGATATCGCTCTCAGCCTTTATAAGACGCAGGGTGACCAGTCTTTTTGCATAAGATACAAACTAGCTTATCTTTATTCATTGGTGTCTTAGATGAAAGGGGGCATTCACTACTTTTGTGAGGCTTGCTGCACTTTACACATCGTGACGGTAGATGACAGTTGGAGGCACTGTGAAAGAAACTCTGGCAGTTTCTGCATTAGGGAATTTCAGGTCTACGTAGCGCTTCCCATTTGATGTGGTGATAGAGTATACAGTTTATTGCTTTTAGATCGATTGTTGATTTTGCTATCGGCGCTTATTTGCACCATGAAAATAGGTGGTTGGATGTTTAGCTACGTTGATTTTTTGGTTTTAAAGGGTCACTTTAAGGATAAGCAATTGTGTTTCGAAAATTTTTATAACTTATTTGTTGCACTGTTCGTCTTCTGTGTCTAAAAGAGCGTAATAGTTGTTTTTATGATTTTTTGCCATTGTGTGGGCTTTCACGTTGCCGTTTTTTCTTTTTCTATTTAAGTCTTCATTTGTGTTTTTACCATTATTATTATATTTTTGAGCATTTAGCTCATCCATTTTATAAACGAACACTCTATGCTGAGTCTGATTTAGTTAATAGTTTGTTATAAAAAAATCGAATAGTTTGTTTGCGAAAATTTACAAAACAAGACGAAGGTTTCTAGTAATCCGCTTAAACATCGTGATACGTGTTGTTTCACCCGCATCAGAAAAAGAACTCAATAGACTGGTTACCGTCACACGATGGAAACATTTTAAACTCTTTTTTGTATTTAACTGTCTATATGCTGCATAATAAGATAAAATAAATAAAATCTTAATATTACATAAAGATTTATAAACTTAAAACCAGCCAACGGAGCAAAACTTTTCATAATTTTTGTTTGTTTTATACTTCAGGAATTTCATTGGACAAATTCCATTTGTACACGCTGTACACAAAGTGTATTGGGATTATATAGATTAGTGCAATGTATGTAACAAGCAGAAGGAGACGTGGCAGACCATAATATCTATGATCAATGATCAGGGGTTAAAACCGCGAAAGTCTCTCGCGGGGGGAGGGGGTAAGATATAGAAATATTTCGATAAACTCGTATTTTTCCGGGCATATGTGTATCTTGAACGGTGCATGATTTGTCAAAATATACGAATAAAACATATATTCTTCTTATAAAAATTTCCTAAACAATGATAGAAGTGTCACTCATATTTGTTTCCATATAATTGGTGAAAAAGGGGTCCATAAATTTTTCCGTAGCCTATTCATATAACAGAAGATGCCTAAGGTGATTTTTTTTGATTAATTATTCACATAGCATGTATTGATACTAAATCGAAAATGGCGATTGGCTAATCGTCCATCCCTTAATATAATTAACGTTTTTCTATTGTTTGCAATTGTATAGTTAGTCGTTTATAAATAGGTTAACCAAAACACATATATATATGCTCCTGGGTGTTTGTATATTTCCAGGTTTCTTGTCTGAAAAATTGCCCATATACATTTTTTGTATACCCAGTAAGATTACCAGCAACTCTACACTGGCCAATGAGGGGACCTCGAATTTTACCCAGCGATTTCATGACAAGCAGGCGTCGTCAGTTTGCAGTCTGCTTGCTGGCGCACAAAGACTTGGCTGATGTTTTTATCGACAAAACCAAAAATTCGATTTAACTTAATCGAATCGGCGTTTCAACTTGGCAGCCAGCAGGGGGCATGCGGCAGGATAAGCTCGGCAATCATTGGCAGGACACAGGCTGTGATTCAATTTTAGTTGCTAGACATGCTTGTCAATATGTTGCACCATTCTCCTGCACATAATACATAACATATATAGCACACAAGACAAACAATCACAAACATTAGGGATGACATAAAATAAAAAATTCAAAAGTAAATGTGAAAATCGTGTTTTAAATGTTCAGTCGGGTTGTTCCGATTTACATTGCAGTCGTACTTGGTATTCTGGCATTTCTCAAGTAAATGGAGTTGACAAAAACAATTGCAATTTAGTAGTTTAGTTTTGCAAAATCACAACAAGTGGTTGCTCATTTACCTTCTTTCAATGGTATTGCAAATCCCACTAGAATGAGTATATTTTCGAGTTTACCTAGCTCTTTTCCCCCACATTACTTATTACGTAATATATGGACGTTTCGATAAGCGTACCTTTGATTAGGTAAATTGTATCCAAATAAGTATGCCAATTGGATACTACTCTAAAAATTAAATTATAATTAACATAAATGACATTTTACTTTTTCTCTTAAACGACATTTAACGAAGGTTTGTTTTGGTTAATTTTTTTCAAGCTCAGTAATTGCATATCAGAAGCTATATTGACATATTGTGCTATATGCATGTAACCGAACTCAGTGCGTCAACTGGGCCTTGGTGTGTTACTGACATGTTTTTTCCCTCAATATAATCAAGTTTTTATATGAGATGTTTACTTTAGTGAGACCAAGTCTGCCTTGATTAATTCAATTGTGCACACAAACTCAGAACAAACCGCCATTTTGAAACAAATTTGGATAGCGCCGCTAATATATACGTAGAGTCAATGACAACTTTATATGACTCTGGCCGGTCAGACACTAGCTTGAATTTGATACAGCAGCTGTACCCAAACCACGGCCAGTAGCGTGAATAATTGGTTCATTTATGCGCCATTATTAAAACGAGGGCTGAGAAGCACCAATATCGAAACCAAGCTAACACTGTTGGAAATGCCTGCTCTAGCGATTCCGGCCACTTGTCCGTAACCGCAGCTTGTCCTATACTTAAAATAACTGCTCGCAGACGCCGGCAGCGGGTCATTGTCCAGCTGTTACTTATTTACCAAAGGCTCGTTTGGCTCTCATTCTCATGTGTTAAAGTGTGCTCAAATGCAAATGTCGTCAGTCAAATAGGACAAGTGGATCTACATTTAACCACTAAACCAGCCGCTGCACTGCTCACGCTTGTAAATTATGCATGGTGGCCGAGGATAGAAAATGGATGGCAGTAGTTCGTGGATGGGAGATTGCTTTGGGCCCATAGCATCAAAGTTATTACAGTTAGCTTCATTTGTTCAGATTGGGGAGTTGCGTTCTTCTTCAGTTTTGCATTAATTATACCCTGTCCACAAAGTGTAAGAGGGTATTATAGATTTGTGCAATGTATGTAACAGGCAGAAGAAGGCGTGGCAGACCCTATGTTCCATGGGCAAAAATAGTCAGGAGCATAAGCCGAGTCGATATAGCCATGTCCGTCTGTCCGTGTTGTCACACCGTTCTGGGCGACTATGAGAGTTAGAGCAACAAATTTTTTACCAAACTATGCATATTTTCCCCACGCAGTGCAACTTTGTCGAATTATATCGATATCTCACCCCCTTCCCTCGTGACAGATTTTCGCAGTTTTAAACCATACCATAAAAGCTATCCAATTGAAATTTGGCACAGTTATTAACTTGAGAAGATAATGTGAACTGCAACAGAATTTCACTTTTTACAGAAATGTTAAAGTTAATTTTTATGTTAACCAAAAGTGGTAAGTAGATTCATGTTAGGCTTATAAACCAAACAATGATGATCTTTTTCCGCACCATCCCCCCTACCCCTGTAGTACTGTATCCCACTGTCACGCACCGTCCCGACTGTCTTTATCAAATACGCTCTACTCAAGGGGATAGTGTATCGAGAATCATCATCATGGAATAAATTGAAACAACCTGATCTAAACTTTCTGTACGGTAGGGTTTAGTCGGCTAAACGTCCAAATCAAAAAGTTATTATTATCAGTTATCAGTTTCATTCAATTGTAATTCATTTAGGTTATAAAGGTTTGCATTGCTTTATTATTATGGTGGATTGGTGCGATGCGACCCTTTCGATCCAACTAAGCTTATACCTTATCCTACCAGTCCTATCTCGGTAATGAACCTTGTTATATAGAATGGTTGTAATAGGTTGAAATAATCAATTCCAAGCGGTGTCAAAAGCAATCCAAGTAAAAGTTTTCTTAAATCAAGTACAAATGGATTGATGAAATTATTCAAAATTTTAATCCCTGAATTCTTGATTTGAATTTAAACGTCGGAAATTTTGCTTATTTGTTAAACTCCAGGTTTGAGTTGTGCTGTATTTATACCCAAATGTTTGGGTATAATAAAAACGACCCCAACTTGAAAGCTTAAGTCGAAATTATCTTAAAACAAGCAAACATTTTTCGGTCCATTCTTATTAATATCTTTGTTCTTTCATGAGCGATTTTATAATCGTAATATGCTGCTTTTGGCTCTATTTTCTTCCCAGATACTATTCGCATCCAGAGTACTATTTTACCGCTCTTACACTTAGAATTCTACCATCTGGATTGCAGTTTCTTACATAAAATGAAATCTCTTAAGAAATCATTGAATACCATGTGAATACCCAAGATATCGACTTCATTCGACAAATTCCCTCAGCCTTGAGAAAATGCTCATCTTTTGGTAACATTTTTTTGCTCTAATTCTAATAGTCTCGGAGAAAGCTGGCCCAACTTGGACAGACGGACATGTCTATATCGACTCGACTATTGCTCCTGATAACTTTTGTTACACACATTGCACAAATCTATAATACCCTTTTACACTTTGTGTACAAGGTATAAAAATATACAATTCAAACTGCATGGTGCACAAAAATGATCCACGACGTAGTAAATCTCTCCCTCTATTTTTTTTTCTTTCATTTATCCTGCTATTTATTGTTTTTTAGAAAAATCTACATTGTCCAGTAAGCGAAAAAGTCGAATCATATAAATGAAGTTTGTATCGTTTAAGAGTTAGCGTAAATTAGGATAAGAGAATGAAATAGTGCCGAAAGCTCGCCTAAGTAGGGATTCGCCGCTACCGCCAATTAAGGCTGAGTGAAAGCTGTGCTGCGAGCCGAAGTTAGTTGTCATTAGAAATCATACTCTATCGCACACGCTTTTCTTTCCGTTTTCGCTGGCAAATATTTTACATATAACACACCCGAAATATACTACAATACGTTCTATAACATCACATTCAATACACTCTAATACATTTATACATTAAAAAATTTTGATGCAGACAGTGAAATACATATCTTTTGATTAAATTTTTGTGCCCCTACCTTTTATGGTGGCTGACATCTCGACTTTCATACGGAAGGACGGACAGACGGACATTGCTATATCGACTCAACTATTGGTCCTGATCATTATTGCCCATATGGTCTGCCACGCCTCCTTCTGCCTGTTACATACATTCTACATTTTGTGTACAGGGTATAATCTAGGCGTTCGGTCGAATGCGCTTGTCGGGTCGTCTCCCCAAACGCTTCGCCTAAGGCTTATTTACTAGTCGCATCTCACGCCGATAGAGCTCTGTGTAAATGTGTGCTGTCAGTGTGCCTAGCATTTGTAGGTGTGTGCTATCGGTGGGCCTACTTTGTGTATATGTGTGCTATCGGTGTGCCCAGTTGTTTCGTTGTGTGCGTGTTTGCTTTTCATAATTTTATAATTTCCAGTCTCAGATTTTAAAATTTTCGATAATTAATAAAATAGTAGGCTAGTATTTGACATTTTACAAATTTTGTTTACAACTTACAAATGTTTAGGTAAACATTTTTTTCTTATATTCAATTTGGAGATGTTCAAAAAAAAAAACCGTAACATTTCCGGGTTTGCTGGACGATGGGCATAAACCTCAAAAATTAGAAGATGCTACATGTAGTCAGTGCATGAGCAAAAATTCCATTTACCAAACGTACGATATTATCGCGGGAAAAATTTTAATTGTCCGCTTGCTTGTAGCGAAGTATAATACTAATGCCAAGTTGGTAGAGAAAATTAAAAAATACGCTATTAAAAATGTTCAATCTGAAGTTCATCAAATAAGCGCAGCAGCGTACAGAATGACAAGTGCAATTTTCCATCATGGACAAGCATTAAATTACAGTCACTATACGGCTATTTTAAAAAAGAATATCAAAAATAAGAACGTTTGGTATAAAATGGATGATGCCATTCTCGAGAAGGTACCATGGCCGAGAGCTGCCTATGGCTCTTACATTGTTTTTTGAAAAGCAATGAATATGATGCCATATAAAACCATGCCCTGCACTAGTCCATTGTAACTAGCACGGAATTCACGTACAGGGTTACAACGGGATGTTATAATTACAATTCGAACAGGAACCGCAACATTCAATTACCGACCCCTACCAGATAAAGTAATGAAAAATTCACTAATGGGACAAAAAGACATGGCTCCAATCCAGTTACTTAGTCATTTTGTTATTTAGTATGCAGTACGACATAGTAGGGTACGTACATATATGTATACATGACCATTTTTAATTCTGTAGTCAACTCAATAAAAATTACCATTGAAACTACCATAGAATCCATGTAAAGTACCGAATCTTATCAGATCAATTATTGCGAATGGAACTGAAAGACGTGGCTCTAATCCATTGTAACTAGCACAGAATCCATGTACAGGGTGTGTATAGAACCCATGTACAGGGTGTCAACATTCAAGTACCGACCCTTACCTGATAAAGTAATGAAAAAAAAAACGAATTGAACATGAAGACATGGTTTTAATGATCGTCGTTGAAGTATCCATGATATCAAATGTTTATCTTATATTCATTTAATTACGTATTTCTGAAATTTGAAACACAAGTTATACGGAAGATGGTTGGCTTGGATAGAAACCAGGAATGTCCGAAGATGAAATCATTAAACATTTAGGACCTATCTGCTTATGATGAATTACTAATAATGATGAGACAAAAAGGAGGTACATCTTATCGCGACATGTTGGGCAGAATTCGTAAGGGTATTATTACCAATGGCTCTTACATTATGTTGTTTGAAAAGAAGTGAGTATGATGCTCTTCAAAACCATGTCATTTGGGACAACTATTTTTACAAAAAATGTCAAACAATATGACACAAAAAACACGTTAAAAACGTAAGAAACGTTGTCGGATCCCAACTTTTGCTACAACTGAAAGAAATGATACAAAGCGAGTCGTTTAAATACACTTTAAATATATGTTTCGTGAAACGCTATAGGACTCTTATTTAAAATTTCCCAAAAACCCGACAACCCACCACAAACATTTTGTATAAAAGTATTAGTCGGGATCATAGAACTGAACGTGTCGATATAGCCATGTCTGTATGTTCGTGTTGTCGCATAGCAATCCCAACACCCGCAGTACAGTTACCTTGATTTTGTTCACATCCATTTTGAATACAAGTTTTAGAGGGCATCATAGAACTGAACGTGTATGTGGTGGGTTGTCGGGTCTTTGGGAAATTGGAAATAGAAGTCCTATAGCGCATCAGGTTTTGCTTTCGTTTCACGAAACATACATTTAAAGTGTATTTAAACGACTCGTTTTGTATCATTTTATATTACGTTACACGCTAACATATACCACATTATATAACTTGTAACAAATCCACCTTTAAATTTAAATCTGAACCGCAAAAGCTATTACGATATTTCAATGCTCTTTTGGCACATGTTTTTGAACATACTTAAGATATAGGAGTTACTTGGCTCCATTAGGTGGTTAGCAACACCGTTGCTTACTTGGACCAAGGATCTAAGATTTCAGAAGTCTATCACAAATATCAGAAAATTTATTTACAAATTTTTTGCGTAATGATAATATCGCACATTCTTGCATACATGCAAGTACATCTACTAGTTAACAACTTTTTTTAGAATCTCTGCTTAGTACTTTAAGTGTATCGCAGCCCGCCTCTGTGCTCTTGACTTCAACTTATTCAAATTAATGTTAATGCAATCGATGTTATCAGCAGATGCAAATGTAGGAACCGCAATGTACTGCGCTTAAGAACATGCAACGCAGCACTTTGCTAAAATTAGCGTGATTTTCCTTTGGACGACGCTATGCGGCCGCTGCATCCGTAAAGGGTGCATAATTGAAACAAGGCGGCATCTCATATTTATGTATGCAGCCCCAAAAATGCGCGATTGCAATTCAACTGAATGCTGTAAACGGTACTCTTCTCTATCCGCCTTTCTTTCTATGTGAATTGGAATCGACCCGATAGACCCATTGCACATAGGCAAACCAGGTAAGAAGCAGAACAGTTGTCGCAACATGACGCAACCGAAGTGGATGCAACTTGCAGGGCACCACATCTGAAGCATGCATCTGTTGTTGTTTTTATTTCAGTTGGCTGTCAGTGTACATTACGACCACGACGGTAGGTAGAAAGCTAAACTTTTCATGGCTAAAGTTTTATGCGCACGATTTGACAAGTCAAGAATGAGGTTGCAATTCCCTGCGCATCCTCCTCCTGAAGCACAGGGTTACGTTTAAACCCATGATGCGTGGTTTTGTGTCTGCGGAAGTTGCATGTGGTTACAAAATCGCGCCAAAACAGGAGTTAGGAGCGCATATGGCTCTGTGTACGCTACATACGTGCTTGACTCTACAACGTTATACGTAATGAGTGTGAAAAGTTCATTAAAGTTGCACGTGTGAAATTTTATGAATCTTTAAGTGCATGCTTTCCGTCTCCTAGACCTCTAGCGACTGCTTCAACTGAGTTGCTGGAATGAAAGCATGAGCGACCCGGAAAAGAAATTATTTTTCCATGTCATTTTACGTTGTTTATGCCTAATTGCCATCAGCGCTGCAGGCATTACTTCCTCGTTTTGGCCGATTCAATATTTAATTGCAATAACGTGGCAATCTTCAATTTTTTGTGGTGTTGCAAGTTTTTAAATTACTCGGAGTGGGTGGTAAGTAATGCTCATTGGCTTGCCCTCGGTGCGTCATAGAGTTTTGGAGGCGTTCATGTTATAGTATAACATTAAAAATTTAAATACTACCAATATGAATTTTAATTTGCGACCTAATTTTCTTCTTTAAATAGTTAAATATTACCTAAAAAACGCCTCTACCTGGAAACAAACTATAAAACTTACTATATTTCCTAGTCTACATATCATTGAGCTGGTAAAAAATCGGTGAAACGTTTCTTACGCGAAGAGAGATTTTGAAGTGAGTTTGTGTAGTTGCCCGTAAGTTGTGTCACCTGCTTACCTATGCGACCTCTGATATCGAGCGAGATTCCTGTGTACAGTGTAAAGTGCGATACAGTGTAGTGTTTTTTTGAGCCAGTGTTTTAAAAAGGGAAATTTTATTATTAGTATTGTTAAACGCAATTATTAACTAGCTATCAAAGGTCTTACTCGCATCGTTTATTAACCATTATAAGATTACCTATTTCACTTTATCGCTTGGAAGCCTCGCAGTAGCGATGCGTAGTCATGCGCTTATTAGAGCGCCCACCTTGAGTGGTATGTAGCCCACCTTGAGTGGTATGTAGCTTAATTTGTTAATTCTTCAACAGTTAAAACATTTCAAAAGGGATATGATATTATTATCATTATTATCATTATTATCCAAATGGCAAAAAAAAAATTGTTTGCAGACAGTTGGGACGGTGCCTGACAATGGGATACCCTGTAACATATTTTCCCATAAAAATCTCATTTCTGTGCACATTTGTGTAAAGTAACTGTACTACGGGAATACGGGATGATTCACAAAAAGGTCAACATTGTTTGGATTATAAGCCTAACATGAGTCTACGTACCAATTTTGGCTCTAGCTAAAATATTAAAGTAAAAAGTGAAAATTTTTTGCAGTTTGTAGGAGAAAAACTGTCACATTATTACCTATATCTTCTAAAGTTCCTATCCGATCTTGATCATTTTTATACAACACATGAACAATAAAAATGTGCATAACTGTGCCAAGTTTCAATTGGATAGCTTTTATGGTGAAAATCTGTTACGGGTGATCTACCTAGAAAAAATGAGTACCTTTTGGTAAAAAAATTTGTGCTCTAACTCTTATACTTACTTACTTACTTAACTGGCCATAACAACCCGATACCGGGATACGGCCTGATGTAAAGCTCTCCTCCAGGCGTCTCTGCTTTGCGCTAGACTTTTCCAATTGGTAATACCAAAGGTAGCTAGCGTACTCTCTACCTGGTCCTTCCAACGGAGGCATGGTCTGCCCTTTCGCCGCTTCCCTTCGACAACCGTATTGAAGACTCTTCTCGCAGGAGCTTCTTCATGCATACGCTCAACATGACCTAGCCAGCGGACCCGCTGGATCTTAAAATTCTTGACTATGTCAATATCGTCGTAGAGCTCATAGAGTTCGTCATTCCATCGTATGCGGTAGTCGTTCCCAACGCGTAGAGGGCCAAAGATCTAACGGAGTACTTTCCGCTCAAACACTCCTAGGGCGGTTTCATCAGACTGCGACATCACCCATGCTTCAGCGCCATAAAGCAAAACGGGAAGGATGAGCGTCTTATAGAGTGTCAGTTTCGTCTGGCGGGAGTGGTCTCTACTACTCATTTGCCTCCTGAGACCAAAGTAACACCTATTGACAAGGGTGATCCTCCGCTTAATTTCCATGCTGACATCGTTCTTCATTGTGACGGTGGTGCCAAGGTAGACGAAATCCTTGACATCATCAAAAGTATAGTTCTCAACATCAATATGAGAGTCCAACCGCTGTGTATCTCTACTCGAAGAAAGCATATACTTCGTCTTGCTCTCATTTACCACCAGACCCACCCTGGCAGATTCTCTTTCAATAGCCGCAAAGGCTCCGGTAACCGCTCGCTTTGTACGCCCGACGATATCGATATCATCTGCGTATGCAAGCAACTGGACACCCTTATAGAATACAGTCCCGTTCCGATTCACTTCGGCCTTTCGCAACACATTCTCCATCAAAAAGTTGAAAAGGTCGCAAGAGAGGGCATCGCCTTGTCTGAAACCTCGCTTGGTATCAAATGGCTCGGAGAAGCTCTTTTCTACCTTGACGGAGCTGCGCTTGTTGCTCAACGTCATTCTGTTTGTTCGTGGGTCTTTTCCAGGATTTGGCGTAGTGTGAATATCTGGTCTATGGTGGACTTGCCAGGTCTAAAACCACACTGAAAAAAATGTTATAGACTGAATTAAATAAAACTCCGGATCTTCACATCTGTATGCTGCGTGTATGATTTTATTACTAAAATACCTTATGTCTAACAGTTTGTGTAATGTATGGATCTAATGTTAAATGTATGTTAATGCCATGTTAAGTGTTTTGATTGTAAGCGTTAATGAACCAGTTCGTTGGAACTGGTAAAAAATACAATTAAGTTTTTACAGGTAATTTGTAGTACTGCGCCAAATATTATTAAGCCTTTACACCTCATTTTCTTTTAAGACATTTATTTGCATGGCAAATGAAGAACTCACACGCACAAAATCTCAAAATCTGATTGATTTTTCTGCACGACTAACTTCAATTACAGCCGAATATGAACTCTGTTACTCTTGCACACTTCTCCTATAGTTATTCAAGAGAAATAAACATGTTAACGTGTACATGCTCTTCGATGATGTCCAAGCAACAAATAGGCTCTAGTGGTGCTAAAAAGTGCGAATCCTAATCAAAAGTTCAACTTGTTGCATGTAAAATCAACTGTGATTTTCGGTTCAGTGAATCAGCGACAATAAAAATGGGAAAAGTGTCACTGCCAAAACTGCTACTGACATTTACAAATTAGATATCAACAGGGGCAGCAGCAAAAACGTCGACCCAATTATATCATGGCAAACCATAAAGCCTTAAAAACGGTTTTAGATAAGTAATGTTGCATGTAAATAACAACAAATCAAATTTTAAATAGACAGCCTAACAGACAATCCACTGAGATAGGTCGAGACCACATGCAGATCCAGCAAAAAAAATAAAAATTTATGCAGACAGTCGGAACAGTGCCCGAATATGGAATACTCTGTACCCTTTAAATAAAAGTAAAGTAAATAAAAATATCCACTTTTATGTCACTTTTCATAAGATCGCTATGTTTGTAAACATTTTTCTATTGGGAAGATCCAATTGACAAGTTTTCCTATTGGTTGTTATGGTGCAAAAAATACTTTAATGCTCATAACTTCAGTTTTCTTGGGCCAATGTCGTTGAATTTTTAAACTTTTATACTTATACACTTTTATAAATATATGTGGCAATTTTCAAATCAATATGTTGCGAGGTGTGGCAGAAATTAAGGTAAATCGATTGCATGGCAAGGGAGGCATCTATTGCAAAAAGGTGAACACAGTTTTAATGATTTGGCTCAAACGAGTCTCCATACCAAGTTTTGTAACTCTAGCTCACATGTATCCATATCTACATGTTGTGGAATTTTGGAGCATTTTATATGCGAATGGAGGTGAATCAGCATATTTTTCACAATAACTTTTGATGTATTTATCCTATTTCGATAATTTTTAAAACAAAGGTACACATAAAACCGCAAACCGACGCAAACCTCGGTCGAGTTGATAGATTCAACGGAGCGGCCGCAAATCGTTTAATTATGCTGGTGGAAACGGGGGCACATTTCAACCCAATGCGACTATCTTCATCATCCGGAGATTACGCACATGTTTCGGTAACATTTGGTGTCGCTAGATCTTATTGTTTAGCGGACGGACATGGTCCAATCGCTACCCGATTCAATGCTAAGACTTTTTGCCCATGGAAATTATGGTCTGCCACGCCTCTTTCTGCCTAACTATCGGATTGCTTTTATGGTGTGGGTGTAAACCGTGAATCGGTAAACTTGCTCTGTTCCGGAAAAATGCGCCTGTGGTTAAAAATATTTTTCTCTAACTCTTATAGTCTCTGAGAAACAGAGACCAACACGAACAGACAGACGGACAGACGAAATCGGCTATATCGACTCGACTATTGCTCCTGATAATTTTTGCCCATAGATCATATGTTCTGCCAGACCTCCTTCTGACTGCTACATACATTGCACAAATCTATAATACTCTCTCACACTTTTTGTACAGGGTATAAAAAGAAAAGCCCAAGGATGAACACAAACATGAACCCTCTTCAACTTCGTCTATGCGTGAGGTTGCGCTTGTGTTTGTTAACCGTTCCAATAAGCCAATTACCACCCAGTTGATGACTTTGATAGGTTCAAGTTCACAGTTTGCTACAGGTAACTCGAAAACACGAACAAAATCAATAGCAGTTTGCTGGCTGGGTAAGTCTATTTTAGCGTCTTCTATTGAATTAGTTGCCATGTTGAGCATATTCCATGCCACATTTTGTTGTTCCTAATGCTGTTGCTGCTGATTAATAGCGGAAAATAGCTAATTTGTCTGAATTTTTTTTTTAAGTTGTGGATTTTGGATAACGTAGAAGACGCTTTGGGATTATCATTAGTTAATTTATTACTCTGAATATATTATGAGCATATCAAAGTTTGTCTTGTTTTCGTTTTTTGTGTGTTTGTGTGTGCGTACGGGTAACACTTTATATGCAGTAGCTATACCATACTTACTACAGGAGGCCAAGCCTCAACAAACAATAACACGAACTTAAATTTAAAGTTAACCTGTTTTTTTTTTTGTTAATAATTAAAAATTGTTAACACTATAATGGTAGTCTAAGCTGGAAATGCTGATTATGAATAATGCTAACTTGCTGTTAAGTTAGCTCCTCAGCATTGCTCTGCTATGAGCTAGTGTTAAAGTGCAGCAGCAAATGTGTTTCCAAACTGTTGGCAAGGAATTGATGCACTTTTACCAGCTGAAGAAGTCCAGGTACACTTACCTTATCCTTCTTCTTAACTGGCCAAACCAACCCGTTACCGGGTTACGGCCCGATTTAGAGCTCTCCTCAAAACGCATCTGCTTCGCGCACGCGTTTTCCAATCGGTGATACCAAAGGTAGTTAGTTTGGTTTCTAACTGGTCCTTACAACGGAGACATGGCTTGCCCCTTCGTTACCTTTCTCGCAGTAGCTTCTTCATCCATACGGACAACATGGCCTAGCCAGCGGATATTAATTTGCTCAAAAAGTTCGTCGTATAGTCGAATGCGGAAGTCTCTGCCGATCGGTAAATGCCCAAAGATCTTATCATGCTTCAGTGCCATAAAGCATATTCGCGTGTGAGTGATACTCCGGGCTTAGGCAATATTTGTCCTAAAAATTATTTAAATGATTACTAAATATTTATAACTTGCTTCATAGCTGGATAGCATTTATCCAAGTGATATATCAGCAAACTCCTCGCGCAGTAGACCAGAGGTTAGGCAACTGGCACAAGCAACAGCTGGACCTTAGCTCAATAACCGGAATGTAGCAAAAAAAAAAAAATTGGTGCAGACAGTCGGAACGGTGCCCAATAGTGGGATATCCTGTACCCATTTTTCCCATGAAAATCAAATGTATGTAAAGATGCCTTGTACTACGGTGCATTTGCCATCCCTGGCACCGTATACAAAAGAGAGCGGAACTGTAGCGCGATTAATGCGGCGCTACAAAAAAGAGCACAGCTACAGCAGCAAAGGAAGACGACATAGCTAAAACGTAAGCTACAATACAGTCGGGAGTTGTCTACAGTCGTCGTCGGAAGTCGAGTTCAGTTTTCGTTTTAGTTACATACCACACTTATCACTAACTGTATAATATTAAATACTCTTATTATAATAAACTTTACATTTGGGGGCTCAACCGCTCAGTTAGTTTATGAAGTGTGTGTAATTAAGGAAGTCAATTGCAAAACACAGAGATTCGAAAAAAGTATTGAAGTTGTCATATACGGCCTTAAAGTTGTTAAGTTAAGGCGTATTTTTTTTAAAGTTGAACAGTCCGGATTCTGTAGCAATTAAAGTGAACACGAAGTTTGTTAAAAGAAGAAAAGTGCAACATTTGATTTAGTTGTGAAATTTCATTTGGTTGTGAAATTAGAAGTGAGCACGCGTCAGAAGGACGCCGTTGCAAAAGCAGTAGATCGATTTCCCCTGAAAAGCAAAAAGAGAGAAAAAAAAGCAATGAGCAAGCTAAAGCGTACGCCGTCTTAAAAAGCAAACGCAAAGGAGAGCGAAGAGAAGGAAAGTGTGCCTCAAGTAGAAACCGAAGTAGTGCCGTCAACTTCTCGCTCACGTGAAAACGAAATGTCAGTCGTAGAAGAGTGCAGTGATTATGCCAGTATTGAAAGAAAAGTTGAGCAAATGCTACAGTTGCTAGCTTTAAAATTGGAAGTAGATGAGAGAAAGGACTGCCAAGTAAAAATTGCGGCTGATAATTTTGAAAAAGTTGTGTGCGAGTGCGACGGCAAGTCGATGCCAATAGAGAAGTGGTTCGATATATTCGAGAACAACGCAGATGCATATGAGCTAACGGATAAACAAAAATACGTACAAGCAAGAGGCAAGATGAGTGGGGCTGCAAAACTATTTCTTGAAGCCGAAAGTGTATGTGAATACAGTGACCTGAAGCACGTGTTGATCGAAGAATTCGCATGCAGTTACAATAGTGCTGATATTCATCAAAAGCTACAAGAAAGAAAAAAGATGAGTCGTTCCATGAGTACATGCTGCACATGAAAAAAATAGCAGTAGCTGGTAGTGTGGAGGACGCGGCAGTGATAAGCCATATAGTTAATGGGCTTGACATAAAAAACGAGTACAAATACGCTATGTATCGTTGTAAGTCGTTTAGAGCCTTGAAAGAGGAGTTTGACATTTACGATCGGCTTAATATTAACGAAAAAAAGAGTGTACACCCAAAAATAAACGTGAGTGGAAAGTCTCAATTTGTACAAGGCGCCAAAAAAGAGTTCTGCCATAAATGTGGCTCACCTGAGCACAAGCGAAAGGATTGCGACGCAGAAATAAAATGCTTTAAATGTAATGAGAGCGGTCATATTGCACGTAACATGTTAGATGCCCAAAAAAAGAAGACAAAGTGTGCGTTATTGCTGATCGAAGTGCCATTAAATCAGTACAAATGAATGGATTTAAAATAGATTGTCTCGTGGACACAGGATCAGATGTGACTCTAATCAAAGAGCGTATTGCTAAAAACATTTTGAACGTGGAAGTATGCAAGAGTGGATCGGTTTTGCGCGGCCTGGGTAACGCAACAACGACGCCGATTGGAAGTTTTCGTGCTGAAGTTGTGGTCGATGGGTTGCAAACTGTTCAAAACTTTATTGCTGTCGCAAACAATAAAATGGATTACGACATTTCGATTGTACGCGATTTTATAAAGAAGTTCCGTGTGGTCTCTGATACGGATGGTTACACGTTTTTTCGTTTGGAAGCAAAATCTAAGCCGATGGATGAGTATGCCTTAGTGTATAATGCCTCCGAAGTTTCTTCATTGACAGCTCCGCCGCAATATATGTAGCGTGTGGAGAAAATGATAGAGATCAGCTATAATACGCAGTCGAAACCTGTCAAGAAGTGTCCCATAGAGCTCAAGATTGTGCCGGATGGTGTTATTAAACCATTTCGCCATACGCCTTCACGATTGGCGGCAGACGAAGCAGATGCGGTAAAGAAGCAGGTTGATGATTGGCTCGAGCAAGGCATAGTGCGCAAGTCGACATCCAATATAGCAAGCAAAGTGGTTCCCACTAAGAAGAAAGATGGCACACTACGCTCTTGTGTGGATTACAGAAAGCTGAACAGCATGGTTCTGATAGATTGTTTTCCTGTCCCGCTGATGGAGGAAGTCCTAGAAAAGCTGCAAGGCGCGAAGTGGTTCACCACAATGGACCTCGAAAATGGCTTCTTTCACGTGCCAGTTGAAGAGGAAAGTAAACCGTATACAGCCTTTGTTACAAGAGAGGGGCTGTTTGAGTTTAACAAAACGCCATTTGGATTCAAAAACTCACCAGCTGCTTTTATAAGGTTCGTTCATTACATATTTCAAGAGCTAATCAATTCTGATACGATGCAGCTATATTGGACGACAGTATTGTATATGCTACGACGCCCGAGTTGTGTATGCAGAAAACAAAGTTGGTTTTAGAGACAGCAGCGCAGTATGATCTCAAAATCAAGAAGAAGAAATGTAAATTCATGCAAACGCGCATACATTTTCTGGGCCATGTTATTGAGGATGGTCAGATTTGGCCAGGTGAAGAGAAAGTGGCAGCCGTTCGTCGTTTTTCGGAGCCGAAGAACATAAGAGCAGTGCAAGCGTTTCTGGGACTCACTGAATTCTTCAGAAAGTTCATTGGGTATGCGCAGGTGGCGCGCCCACTGACAAATCTCCTCAAGAAGGATGCCGTTTTCAACGTTGGTCCAGCAGAGCAGCGCTCGCTACAAAAGTTAAAGCAGATACTTACAAACGAACCCGTTATGCACATTTATGAAAGAGGGTCGCAAACGGAGTTGCACACAGATGCGTCGAAAGATGGATTTTGAGCTGTTTTGTTGCAGCTGTTCGATGGTAGATTTCATCCTGTCTACTATTGGAGCAGAAAGACGTCCGAAGCTGAATCCAAACGGCATAGTTACTACCTAGAAGTGAAGGCAGCTTATCTTGCGCTCAAAAAGTTTAGACACTACTTGTTGGGTGTGCATTTTAAGTTGGTCACAGACTGTGTCGCTTTTAAACAAACAACGACTAAGCAAGATATTCCGAGGGAGGTGGCGCCATGGATATTGTATATGCAGGATTTTACATTTCAGCCGAAGCACCGTGCCGGTGAGAGAATGCAGCACGTAGACTACCTAAGTCGATTTTCGCAGATGTGTATGATGGTGACAACAGAGCTATCAGCCCGTATAAAGAAAGCTCAGCATGACGATGATTATATAAAGGTCATAGTAGAGATACTAAAACAACGCCCATACCAGGACTACAAGCTGAAAGGTGGTCTTCTGTTTAAAGAGGTGGATGGCAATGAGTTGCTGGCCGTTCCGAAGCTAATGGAACGAGAGGTCATACAGATGTCGCATGATGTTGGTCATTTTTCGACAAGTAAAACGATGCACGCAGTGCAACAGCAGTTTTGGATTCCGCATCTCGAATGCAAGGTAACAAAGTTGATAGCTAACTGTGTAAAGTGTATTATTTGCAGTAAAAAATTGGGAAAGCAAGATGGCTTTTTGTCTGCTATTGAGAAGGGAGATACGCCGCTACACACGTTGCATATTGATCATTTGGGTCCAATGGATGCATCAGCCAAACAGTACAAGTACATCCTAGCAGCTGTTGACGCATTTTCCAAATTTGTGTGGTTGTTCCCAACCAAATCAGTGGGCCATGAAGAAGTTGTAAAGAGGTTGAGCGACTGGTCTAGTGTGTTTGGGTTCCCCAAGCGCATTGTAAGCGACAGAGGAGCAGCATTTACGTCAGATACGTTCAGCGCGTTTCTGGATGAGAATAAAGTTGAGCACATATGGACAACAACAGGAGTAGCCAGAGGCAATGGCCAAATAGAGCGTGAACCGTACCATATTGTCCATTATATCGAAGTTGTCATCCAGTGAACCTGCAAAGTGGTACAAGTATGTGCCAGAAGTCCAGAAGGCGATTTATTCGTAGGTGCATGCTACATTGAAGTCGTCTCCGTTCGAAGTTATGTTTGGCACAAAAATGCATAGCCAGTCTGAAAGTCGTTTATTGGAACTGCTTAACGAGGAACTAGTTACTCAGTTTAATGATGAACATCAAAAGTTGCGGCAGTTGGTAAAACAAAACATCGAGCAAGCACAGCAGGTCTACAAGCGTAACTATGACAAAAAGCGTCGAGCCGAACACGAATATAAAGAAGGTGATCTGGTGGCCATCAAGAGGACACAGTTTGTTGCTGGCCGTAAGCTCGCTAGTGGATATCTCGGCACATACGAGGTATCTAAAGCTAAAGGAAATGGGCGATATGACGTCAAGAAGGCAGCGAACGTAGAGGGGCCTAATATAACGTCAACCAGTTGTGACTACATGAAACTGTGGCGGTTCGTGGCCGAGAACGAGGACCTGTTGTCATCTGGGACAGATGACGATTGTCAGGAAGGCCGAATGTAAAGATGCCTTGTACTACGGTGCATTTGCCATCCCTGGCACCGTATACAAAAGAGAGCGGAACTGTAGCGCGATTAATGCGGCGCTACAAAAAAGAGCACAGCTACAGCAGCAAAGGAAGACGACATAGCTAAAACGTAAGCTACAATACAGTCGGGAGTTGTCTACAGACCACACTTATCACTAACTGTATAATATTAAATACTCTTATTATAATAAACTTTACATGTCTGTGCAAATTATTGTATAGAAGCGTTGAATGGTATGGGCGTTACTAAGGTAACTAGACTGCGGGGGGTTGGGGTTTGATTCGGGAAAATGTCCACAGCTTAACATGAGTCTTCGTGCCAAATTTGGTAGCTCTAACATAAATGTTAACCTTAACATCCGATTTTAATAATTTTAAAGAAGTAACACTTCGCATAACTGTGCCAAGCTTCAATTGTATAACTTTTATGGTGTGAAAGCAAACCGCGAAAATCTTTCACGGGGGAAGGGGCAAGATATCGACATTATCCGTGCATGTGCATCTTTTTGTACAGTTTTTGTGCCTTTACCTTTTATGATGGCTGAGATCTCGACGTTCATATGGAAGGACGGACAGACGGACATTGCTATATCGACTCGACTATTGCTCCTGATAATTTTTGCCCATGGAACGAACATATGGTTTGCCACGACTCCTTCTGCCTGGTACATACATTGCACAAACCTATAATACTCTTTTACACTCTGTGGGTATAAAAACTAAACGAAAAGGTATGTGCGCAAATATGTGTAAAAAAAAGTGCAAAAAAGTCAAATAAATAGTCAAAATTCAACTGTAAAAACGCAAATTTTAAAACTGTTAAGTTTATCAGTGCACAGTGCTTCTCAAACCGTATGATATAGCGAAAGGGAGGCTGTGATAATTTTTTTTGTTTATTTTTTTTTTGGAAATATTAACATATTTAAAAAATATATATATACGTATGTGCTAATTAATTCTCCTAAGGAGAAGAAAAACTGATAATTTACAATTTTTTTTTCATCATCTATTTCAGCAAAGGGTGAGTGATGGAGTACATAATTATAATTTACTTACTGGCTGCTATGCCAGACGTGTCTGGAGCGTTATCTATTACATATTTTGTTGTTTTTTTTGAGACTGCGCACCGTGTGGGTCTTTTAGATCTTAAATAGATCTATGGCATGTTATACGAAAAATGTGTTGTTGCTAGGTTTTACATCGGCCTTGAATAATTTTTGGTGTGTCTGCTAAGCGCTAACAGCTGATCGAAAGAATTCTTGCACAATTATATATCTTTGAACACCAACCTTTGCGACAATTGAATACTCTACGTACATATATTGATAAAAATGAATTTAAAAGAGCGTCACATTATATTAATTAATTATTAAACTTTTGCTTATACATTTTTTTAAGTAAATCTTTTTTTTTTATTATGTTATGTTTTTTGTTTATAAGAAAAGTTAGAAGAACTTAGGATAACGGAATATGATAAAGTCTAAAGGCAAACTATGGAATATTTTTTAATTTTTTTTGTTTTTTAGTTAAATAAATTGTTATTTATGATGGAGTAAATGTTTTGATTTTTGCTTTCTACACTAAGTGGGTAAGCTAGGTAAAGCTCCCGGCTCTTTTGGGATTTTACGTAAAATATGCGTATAGAAAAATCATTGGTTGGGTGGGTAGAGAGCGGTGCTGCCTGAACAGCATGTCCAGCTTTCAAGTAAATATCTGTTCGCTTCTTTTTCAATTCCTATTCTATTCTTCTTCTTTTTTTCTATGTGAATAGGGACTAAATTTTTATGTGTTATGGGTGTTGTAGGGTGGATTGGTCAAACGTCCCACCCAACCATTGGTTTTGCTAGCCGTCATGCAGCTCCCGATTATGACTGTTCATTGTCACAGAATTTGTTCATTACAAGTGGAATTACCAGTTCTAAAGCCACACTTATAAGGTGCAATCAGTTCTTTCACGAATGGCTTTAGTCTTTCATACAATGCAATATAAATAAGACTGATACCAAGGTAACTAGTGCACACCATAGGGTCACCCCACAGAGGACAACAAGGCCTCTACCATACCTACCTACGAGGCTTTAATATAGTTTTTTACCTCAAGAAGAAGGTATTTCACTGCAATAGTGAAGGCCGAACCTGAATAACGTATTTGATAAAATAAAACAAAAAATATAAAAAAGCCAAGTGTCATATGTTTTATACAAAAACAAAATTCAAGCATATAAATAGAAATATAAATTGATTTTGGGAAATACTTGAAGACAACCTTAAAAACCTATTAAAACAATGGTTAAATCAGTTGCGGTATGCATAGCGGCATTTTTTCAACTTCTTGGTGTCTCTTTTTTTTTTAACCAACCAAAGGATAAATGCTCGCCCATACCGACGCTTGCCAGTTGGATCTTTCTGTTGGCGGCTCTAACTTTCCTGTGGGATATATCCATCTATCCACCTCGCTTTTGCCACATGCCTTATGGTTGGCAGCTGCTCATTGAGTCCGTAGGTTCTATTTTTCTGACCGAAATAGGCAGTATTATTATTTGGTGTGGCATAGAGCACATTATATATGGAGTAATTCGGGAGCTTGTCAACGCGATGGGTCTTAGCGATTGTGAACCATGGAGATTTGAATATTGGGTGCTTGCTCTGATCAGCACCTCGGTAAGTGGGTCTTTCTTGTGGTATATACTAAAAGCTACCGATGGCATGTACTATGTGGAGAAGTTTATAAAAGAGTTAAAGAAGAACCTAAGCTTAAACTGGAAAATGTTTATGTGCTTTTATCGGATGAACGGCAAGGCTAAGCGACGAGCACTTAAAACATGCCAGATGACCAACAGACGTCCAACAAGACAGAGGCGTTGCTCCCAAAAAGCTCCAGACTACGACGACGACGATGACAGTGAGGATGACCAATGCGGTTAAACTCTATTTACAGCGCAATTGTGGGCGTTAAACAAATCATGTCATTCCATTTCCTCTCACGCTGTTACTCTTCTGTAGAGATTTATTTCGCTGTTGCCCGCGAACAGTATCTCAATTTTTTATAGGATATAAACGGAAATTTACTGTTCTTTGTTTTGTTTTCTTTTCGCCAATCGTTGACAATAAATTTCGTCTTAGCAAACGACAAAACGAAAAAGTTTTATGCAGACAGTCGGGACGATGCCCCACAGTGGAATACCCTGTACCCTTTTCTCCGCATAAACACTAAATCCAGCTTACGCATAAGTAAAATGGGAACGAAAGTATTTTCTTTTATGTCTCTTTTCACAAGTTCAATAGTACTGTAAGCATTTTTCTGTTGGGAAGTTCCAATTGACAAGTTTTCCTATTGGGAAATGCCCACAACTCCAGTATTCTTGGAACAATGACGTTGAACTTTGAAGCATAGATCATAAACACTTTTATACAATTTTCAAATCAAGGCAGTATTTAAGGTATTGCGGGGGAAGGGGGCTTTTTTATTAATAAAAAGGTTATAACAGTTTTAATGATTTGGCCCAAACGAGTCTCCACACCAAATTTTGTAACTCTAGCTTACATGTATCCATATCTACGTGTCGTGAAATTTTGGTGCAGTTAATTGGCGAGGGGGGGGGGGGGGTGAAATTAGCATATATTTGACTGTAACTTTTGATGTATTTATCCTAGTTTGATCATTTTTGGAACATAGATGCACATAAGCACGATGCACACCTCTGTCGAGTTTCGTTGGTAGATTGAGTGGGGGTTAAGGGTATAAAAATGGTGGCTGTGTTCTCTTTCTTTTTCTTAAAAAAAAATTTTAATTTTTATTTACAATTTTTAAATTCATTTTTAACAAGTAATCATTAAAAAAAATGTGTTTCATTGGTTTAAAAATATTCAGCAGTTTAGTTGCCATAATTTTTAAATTAAGCGGTAATGCGGTAATTTGTGGATTTGAAATTTCTTGTAAAATTTTTTTCCGCTATACCCTTTAATTGTTAGGAGGTGAGCCCAGCGCCCAGGGCAACGAAAGAAAAACAAAATAGCGGGAAGTCAGCTATAAGGAAGGAATTCGCTGACAAGCGAAAAAAAAGTCTAAAAAGTGAAAAAGTAGGCAGCCCAAAGCCCGGATACAGAAATACGAACGATGGAAATACGTCTAGGACCTTTTTTGAAAATCATGAGGTAGCAGCTCAAATCAATAGAGTTGATAATACAATTATCAAACAATTGGGTATTAGCCTTAATGTTATAAACTATAAAGAAAACATTTGTGGCTCTAAATTTGGTGAATATGTCAGTAACTGCCAATCTCCTGGCTCAGAGAAAAAGCTTACTGCGACGGTTCATAAAACTTTGGCGCATGGCTTATAGAATACCAGTGTTTCCCAATTAGAGAGTTGTCCGAAGCAAAAAACAAAGATTACAAGAAATTTCCATATAGGAACACGTGCAAAACATGAAAAATAAGACAGAGTGAGGATCTTTTTAATATGTTGGCGGCATCTTCTGATCATCTTCTTGCATTCTTAAGACACGCCAGAGTAAGAAACGAAATTGAATCAAATAATTATAGTTCAGAAATGTTAAGCCTTTTGGAAATACCTCCCAATTTTGATGACTATTTTGAAGAAAAAAAAATATTTTTTACATTATAACTTATGTTGGTTTTAATGGCTGCGATTTCGACGGAGCCCCAGTCTGCCCGGTAGTATGATGCGGCTGTCGGACTGCGTTTCCACCCGCAGCGGCTTTGAGGTGATCAACGAAGGCGCGTTGGTCCGAACAGGCCAAATCAGCTCGTTTTGAGCAATATAAAATGTTTTTTATGTTCTATGTGCTTTATTTTAAGTTACGTTTAAGTTAGGTTAGTTACAAAGGTTAAGTTAGAATTTAGATATGTGCGTGCACTTGCGCTGGCTGACGCTAATAGACTTCAAAAAAGGTGGCGTGATTAACTTCATTTATTACATATGCATAAGCATAAGCATAAGCAAGTAACTGATTAACATAACTGCGCTTAAAGCTCGCCCGCTAATGGAGTTGGCAAAGCGCATGCTAAGAATAGCGCTTGAGCGTTTTAAGCGCAGCTTCGCTTATCGTAGACTGCAGCTTTGCTTCTCTTAAAAGCTGCTCTCTTCGCTTCAATCGTAGCTTAAACAACTTATATTTTTAAAAAATAATATTAAGCTTTTAACCCAAATTAATATGCAATATTAAATGTATATTTATGATAGAAATAAAAATAAAATTATTTCCTTTCAATATGTTACTCGTGCATTGTTTATAAAATCGAACTTTGAAACCGTTTATTGAGGCACCCTGTATTGTCAGAACCTTGTTTGTGCATTCATTAAAGCTTAGGAAATTCTCTGTAACATGCATAAAGTTTATAATTTTACCTCGCCGATAACGAGGTCAGGTCGCCCCACTGTGCGGCGTTCGCTGTAGCAAGAAATCCGCGAAGATAGTCCAAAAGCGTACGTTATGCCGGAAAATATTGATAATGTCCGTGAATTGATTAAGCGAAATCGGCATATTCAAAATGACGCTAACATTTAAGCTTAAGGAAGAATAGTTGCTGTTGGAGCCAGTATAATTTGAACATTGCACAAAAAAGGAACATGTGGACTATGGCGTGAAATGTTGCACGAATAGAGGTGACCACGGTGACTCCTATAAAAGTTGTTCGCCCCAGCACTTCACAGCAAATGACCGCCTGTTTCTTTGGAAAAACTGGCCATGTGGCAACGGTTCCGCTTGAGCAATGTATTAGGGTGAATTCTGAATGGTTGAAGACGTATTATCCTTCATCACGACTCACGCACACACTCAATTAATGGGTCACCCGCCTTACATCCATAACTTGGCACCTAATCCCTTTTTTTTTGTTTTCAATAATAAAAAATGTAATTAAAGGTCAACATTTTTGACTCCAGGAGAGGATTTGAAAGCATTCAAATAGCTCACTTTAGATGTACCACCAAAAGTGCTTCAAAAATTGTGTTGAACACATGCAAACATGCGTCTTCAGATAATCGTTTTTTCGGTGCAACTATTATAACTGAGAATTCGAATCGAAATTCTGATATCGAAATGAGCCATGCTACAGTTATAAAATAAACGATTATAAGAATCAATTTCTAGTTGTGTCCCAACACTCCCATTCCATCTACAATGGGTTAAGGTTCTTCCAACACTATGTCTAAAGCATACTTTTTCCGGTAAATTTTGGGTCGCGTACTTCAAATCCAGAAAGTCAGAAAATCTCATATATATTGGGAACCTTACCACCGATCGAGATTAATTGTGAGTCGAATTGAAGAAAATTTAATATTAAATCAATGTCTTCCCGGCAGTTTTGGCCTAACTTGGTTCATTTGCAAGTTATAGAGCAACGAACTCAAAATTTTGTTTTCGAAAATTAAAAACACATGTTTATTTTACTCCAAATGAATTAAATCAAAAAATAAAAAAAAATTGAATAGGCTCTTTTTGAATTCGATAAATTGGTTCTTTGCGAACATTTCAACACAAATTTGATGGGGAACGACCTTTAACATTAGCGTCAGCTGCTAAAGCAACCGGCCGGCAGCCTCACTGCTCCAGCATCTCGTTGCGGGAGACATATGCAATGATTGAATGAGACTGGCATGTATCTCCTGAGATATTAATGTCATAAAATCAATGAAAGTGTCACTTAAGCTTTTATAGAAAGCTGGCCCCTCAACAAGGACCTCATGGAGAAGGACGGTCCATGGTGGAATTCCGGATTGGAAAAACTACGTACGGTGACGCGCTCCCTCTTTAACGATGCCAAACGGACGGGAGAATGTGAAATATTCCATAGGAACATCACACTCTATAACAAAAGTATTAGAGAAGCAATACGACGAAACAACAGGAACTTCTAGGATGCGATCGTTACCACTAATGCTGCTACCGGACTGCTGCTCAAGCAGAATCCACCGCACCTTACCCAGCACGCGTATAGATCAGGCACATCTACTGACACGGCACTGTACCTACTGAAGAATATTCTCAGGCCGTAGATTATAAGGAAGTTGCAGTTTGCGTCTTCCTGGACATTGAAGGTGCGTTCGACAACACATCGCATGATGCTGTTTATCGAGCACTTCCAAGACGAGGAGTGAACGGGTATTATCCAGATGGACTCACTCTCTGCTCAGAACTCTGTCACTGTCACAACAACCCGTGGTGACCTCAGACAAGAACGAACTTATGAAAATACAGAGGCTGGCATGTGTATGTATGACAGAGACAATGAGTGAACTTGCCCCACAGCGGCATTCGAATTTCTGGATTTAAAACCGCTCTATACAGTCATTGAACTCCAAATGAAAAGGGCCACCTAATCAGCACCCGTGACACCGACGAATACCTGAATACCATTTCAACCGAAATTTTAACATTTCTATAAGTAACAAACGGGAGTTGACAACCCTAGAGAGTTGCATCCTATGGAAAGGAACAACATAGTTTGGTACACGGACGGATCCTTGACACACGAAGGCTCAAAACTGAAGGTCGCGGGACCGCGTACTTGCTATACTAGCGTATTTCAGGCTGAGGTCTGCGCCATAGTCCGATGCGCAGATATTAACCTAAATAGAAACTATAGGAATAGGTCAATAGCGATACCATCGGACAGTCAGGCCGCCATATGGGTTGCAGGAATCAGAATAAACTTCAAGCTGGTCTGGGAAGCCCGATTGAAGCTAGACCTTCTGGGACGACGTATCTAACTCTCACTTAGATGGGTCCCTGAACAGACTAACATTCCCGGGTACGAACTCGCGGACAAGCTAGCGAGAAATGGTGCTGCGAACCCATTGATAGGACTAGACCCTTTTTGTGGCATCTATATATATAAAAATCAATCCAAAATTCTGTATGTTGACGATGTTTGGATAAACGGCTTAGAGTTTCGTTTTAATCGGCAAAAAAAGGGGGAGAGGAATAAAATGAAGGTAAAGATATAGACAAAGGGAGAGAGAGCAGGAAGAGGAAGAAGAAGAGGAAAAGGAAGAGAAAGAAGAAGAGGAAGGGAAAGAGGAAGAGGAAAAGAAGAAGAAACAGAAGAAGAAGAAAATGGGGAAGGGAAACGGGAAAAATAATATGCTTTACCTCGAGGGGAGCACGGGGGTTGTCGAGCGAAGAGAGCAGGGGGCGGTGCAAGCATAGCACATACCTAAATATGAGCGTATGCCCCTTTGCGTTGTAGAAGAAGTATAGAGTTGAGTAAGTAAAGAAATGCAGCTTATGTTAAGAGAAAGGTAAAAGAGTGAAAGATCACACAATACCCCTTAAACTTGTTGAAAAATAAAATAATATATTATGGTGTCAAATTAAGCAATCCATCTTATATCTAAATATTATCTATGACTATCGTACCTAAATCAAGGTGATGTACATCTCCACTCCTTAACGCCTCTGAGATAACCAACAAATCCAATACACCAAAAAGGCACTTGTGTAAGGCACTTGCCAACAATCGGAAAACACATTTACAGATTGCCATGCATTTTCCGGCAACTCAGTAGCCATATGCTAACTTTGATTACCTTTCTGAGCTTTTATCACTCCCACATTCACGTACAAGCACATACACATGCCGTTTGTCCAAACTGAGGGAAAATTTTATTTCATTGCCTGATTTCGAGCACGTAGACACAACAATACAAAAAAGAAAAAAACGGTATATGCGATATTTTATCAACTCAAGCATAAATCAGCAGATTTTGTTTTTTTTGTAGGTGTATCTGAGTTTGTTAGGTAAAGCAGCCTTCCTTTACGTCTATGGTAGGATTGGGCATTTTTAGGAATTTGGGAGTGTACTACATTGGCAAAGGTGGGCAAAAATGTATCTTGCACTCATTTGCATGCCTCCATGTCAACCTTACCTAAAACGTAAGCTAAATATATGCGGGTTGGCAGCATGGCCTGACGACAAGGCGAGAACGCTCTCGCATTGAATTATGCCACGTAATTTAGACAAGCAGGTGTTGCTCATTAATCTTACGGTCGATCCCTGCTTCCCTACTCTTCTATACATCTAGCAATTTGACTTGAGCACACTCCAGCCGGCGTCCACAACTCCCCAAGCTTTTATACTTACGTATAAGACAGACATGTATCTACGATATACATATACCTTTTCGGCTTTTCTTCTGTTGCAATGTCGGTTTATTTTTCACACACACATTTATGTGTCTATATTAGCCAACATTACCTACAATGTGTTTTCGTGTATGAATCGGTCTCCTTCTATATCATGTTTCTGATCCTCGTTTTATGGCAGCGCGTGCTCAGTCTTTTGGTATTGATTTTTATACCATGTACACAAAGTGTAAAAGGGTATTATAGATTGGTGCAATGTATGTAACAGGCAGAAGGAGGCGTGGCACATCATAAGTTCCAAGGGCAAAAAGTCTTATCATTGACTCGGGAAGCGATTGGACCATGTCCGTGTGTCCGTATGAGGGGATAGATCTCCGAGACCATAAGAGCTAGAGACACAAAATTTTACCAAAAGATGCGCGTAATCTAAGGAAAGATGAAGTTTGTCGAATCAAGTCGATATCTTACCCCCTTCCCCCGTGACAGATTTGCGCGGGTTAAAAACGGTTCATTGTGTCTATCAACTCGAAACTCCTCAGAGATGTGCGTCGTATTAATCTGCATCTATGTTCCAAAAATGATCGAGATCGGATAAATACATCATAAGGTTTATTAAAAAATATGCTAATTTGGCCCCCCCCCCCACGCCAATAAACTGTTCCAAAATTCCACTACGTGTAGATATGGATACATGTTAGTTACAGTTACAAAATTTGGTATGGAGACTCGTGTGACCCTAATTGTTAAAACTGCATCCCCCTTTTTTCAATGAAACCCCTGTGGCGATCTGGCCATGCACTAACTGGACCGATCTGGCCACGCACGGTCAAAAGTCCGGTCACACCAAAACCAAAAAATTACTCTGGTCACTCTAGAGGAGGACTTCCTTCTTCTTCTTACTGGCCTGCGATCGACAAAACGTCGTAAAATTAATGCACTAATTCTTTTATATATTATTAACTTATTGTGATTAAAAACACTTAAATTAAAAGTGGAGTTTGGATGTATAAATATTTTGTGGGTATACATACAAAACGACCATAATTGGTGACCCTCGACTTGCAACACATATATACGCAACTAGCGCTCCTGTGGACGCACGTTAGCTGGAGCACCCACGCTACACCTTTACATACATACGCATTTTCGGCGGCAAAACGAGTGTAAAACAAAATGGTTGACGAAGTAGAAAACGCCGCCGCACAAGAAAACATGCAAATTGCCAACAACAAAAACAAAAACGACGTTAGCGTAAATTCGTGTTTTGGCAAAATGCCGTTTCCACAACTCAACACAGTCACAAACATAGAAATGTTTTTTACCAAATTAGAAAGTTGGTTTATTCTGCAAGGCATTGGAACAAGAAAGGAGCAAGAGAAATACGCAGCAGTTATTGCTTATGCTGATCCCAAATATTTAGCCCAAGTGCATGATCTCGTTCACAACCAACCACAATCAAATCCGTACACCACACTTAAGCAGGCTATTTTGGCAAAATTCGCAGAATCAGAAATGGCACGCCTCGATAAATTGGCAACTGGCATTCAACTTGGTGACGGACGCCCTAGTCACCTACTTAACCAGTTACAACAAACAAATGCCACCAATGACGAATCAGTCGTACGTCGTTACTGAATTAAGCGTCTACTAGCAACTGTGGCGGACGCTGTAATCGATTCGCTCAGTTATACATCAAGTGATGATATAGCATCATTATCACTCTACAACACTGGCACTGTGTCACAGGATGAACGCACTGCTCAAATAGAGAAACGTCTGGATGGAACAAGATGTTTCGGCAAATCAACAGCAAACTTGGTCAGCTGGTGACTAATAAAAGTAATCGCAGCGCACGCAGCCGCGATCGCTCACATACAAACATCAATCGCAGCTCTTCACCACATTTAAGTAACACAAATCAATACTGCTGGTATCACAACAAGTATGGAAGTGACGCAACTCACTGCACAGCACCGTGTTCTTTCAATAAAACAAACAACGTTAATACAAAAAACTAAATACATCCGTCGATTGCCAGCAAAGCAACATCGGCGGCACAAATATAAATGCTTTACAAAATCAACCTAAAATCAAAATATACGTACGCAGTATATTAACTCCAAGCCGCCTTTTCATCCCAGATTCCAAATCTGGTAAAAAATTTCTAGTCGACACCGGCGCAGACGTCTCTGTTATTCCACCTTCTTTAATTACGTAAACCTTCTTTAATCGACGTAACACAGCATCATCAAATCATTTGCTATACGCAGCCAATGGAACAACAATTAAAACATTTGACATAATTCGACTAACACTTGACCTCGGCTTACGTCGTCCATACAGTTGGAATTTCGTCATAGCCGATACCAAGAGCCCTATCATTGGATTCGATTTTTTGTGTCACTACGACCTGCTTCCCGATGTTAGACGCGGTAGATTAATCGACGCCAAAACACTTCTTTTCTGCCAAGGTGTCCGCAGTTTCCAAACAACAGCCGAAATCAAAACATTCGATGTATCATGTGAATTCGCCCTACTATTGGAAGAGTTCAAGGAAATCACACGTCTTGGCGCTTCGGCACCTAAACCCACAACAGCTGAAGGCACTCACTGCATTGATACCAAAGGCGCACCACCATTTGCAAGACCAAGACGACTCACTCCGGACAAACTAAAAGCGGCTAAGAAAGAATTTGAATTTTTGACCAGTATTGGTATATGCCGTCCATCAAAAAGCTCATACGCATCACCTTTGCACATGGCGCCCAAAGATAGGGGTGATTGGCGACCATGTGGTGACTACCGTGCCCTCAATGCACAAACTGTTCCAGATCGATATCCGTTACCTCACATTCAGGATTTCAACCATATTTTCCATAACAAGAAAATATTTTCCAAAATAGATCTCAACCGAGCATATCACCAGATCCCTATCGAACCACGTGATACACCCAAAACTGCCATAACCACGCCATTTGGTCTATTTCAGTTCACGCACATGACTTTTGGTTTGCGCAACGCAGCACAAACATTTCAGCGGTACATGCATGCCGCGCTCAGCGACCTGGAATTTGTTTTCGTTTATGTGGATGATATTGCCATCGCTTCTGACAACATGGTACAGCACAAAACTCATCTACGATGATTTGAACGTCTTCGCCAATATCACCTCTCCATAAACCCAAGCAAATGTTGTTTCGGTCAATCATCAACCGAATTTCTTGGTCATCTAATCGATTGTAATGGCATCAAGCCTCTGCCAAATAAAGTAAAAACAATTACGGATTTTCCGCTGCCCAAAGTTGCAAAGAAACTTCGGCGTTTCTTGGCAATGATCAACTTTTACAGAAGATTTTTGCCAAAAGCAATCCAACATCAAGCATTACTATTACAGCTGCTCCCAGGGAACAAGAAGAATGACTCATCACCAATCAGCTGGACTGAAAGCACCATCACTCACTTTGAGGCATGTAAACGGTCACTAGCAGAAGCTACACTCCTAGTTCATCCAGCCCCAGCGCGCAGCTGTCGCTCAGCACAGATGCAAGTGACATAGCTGTTGGCGCAGTTCTCCATCAAGTCATTAACAATGTGTTCCAGCCATTGGGATTTTTCAGCGTCAAACTCACTGACGCACAACGTAAGTATAGCACTTATGATCGAGAACTTTTAGCTATATTCCTCAGCATCAAACATTTTCGCCACATGCTGGAAGGAATTTTTTGATATTCGTACCGGCCATAAGCCAAAAGGGTACAGGGTATTCCACTGTCGGGCACCGTCCCGACTGTCTGCATCAAATTTTTTATACTTTATTTCTGAGCATATTTGCTATTCGTGATATGCTAACAAAATTGAATTTTTCAGCTCATCACAAAAAATATCATAAAGGTACGTGTGTTGATTTTTTAAGATATAACAGCTTTTCCTTTTCCTCTTTTTTTTTGTCTGTTCAATAGTGCATAAAAAAGATGGTTTAAATGTTTTTCAAAGAGTTTGTATTTGTTTTAAAATTGAAAATTTCCTTACACACCAAAATTTTTTTGAAATAATCATTTATATTAAATGTTAAACATTTAAAAATGTATTATTTTTGTTTACTACTTCTTAGGGCAAACACTTATAACCTTTACGTACAATTCAAAATATGTCATTGGTATATTAAAAGTTTGTATTCGATTAATTTTTGTGAGTTCCCTCTCTGAATATACACATCTAATATTGACATACTGTCTTTTCTTTGCATTTTATTCACCAGTTTTTATTTATTCAGTTGCCTTTTGCCTATTGGGTGGGTGATTTTTTTATTTTCCCGTATTTGTCGGTTTTGCAAGGTTCTTTCAAACAGCTTTATTAGTTACCAAGTTATTATCAAAGTAATTGAAAATTAACAACAGCTAAACTTTAACTTTATTCTGCAAAAACTTCACAATTTCAAAGAATTTTATAATAATCATTTAATCTCTACGAATTGCAGCTTAAGTCATTTCTTAAATTAAAGAATTTAAGATTCTGCTTATTCTTCATATTAAAAAAACTAAATACTTTTTGTTTGTAATAAATTTAATGTTTAAATGTTCTTACCATATTTCAATGTTGTTTTCTTCAATTTTATTTATTTAAATAAATATGTTGTTACATTTTTACAAATTAAGTTGAGTTAGTTGTACCTAAAATTACAGTTCAACAATTATTTTTAGGCTTAGTACGACTGGAAAATTTGATAGTTATTAATACAGGTTTTCTGATTTTATTAAGAAATAATTTTCATATTTACTAATCCGCTAAGTTGTGTATATTTTTATACCCTGTAAACAAAGTGTAAAAGGGTATTATAGATTTGTGCATTGTATGTAATAGGCAGAAGGAAGCGTGCAAGACCATAAGTTCCTTGGGCAAAAATAATCAGAAGCAATAGTCTGTCCGTCTGTCCATGTTGTCGCACCGTTCTCGGAGACTATAATTATTAGAGCGACCAAATTTTTACCAGAAGCTGCCCATTTTCCCGGAAAAGAGAACTTTAGAAGATATAGCTAATAATATGCCAATTTTAGGCGCCTTCTCCTTTGAACTGCAAAACAATTTTACTTTTTACAGAAATGTTAAAGTTAACATTTATGTTAACCAAATGTGGTACGTTAGGCTGATAAACCAAACAATGATACTTTTTTTCCGCACCATTCCCCCTACCACCGTAGTACAGTTACCATTATAAAGCCCATACCACGATATAAAAACTTGCATGAAATTAGATTTTCATGGCAAAAATGGGTACAGGGTATCCCACTGTCGGGCACCTTCCCGACTGTCTGCATCAAACTTTTTATTACTTTCTTTTGTTTCTTATTAGTTTGTTGTATTCATAATTACAATAAAAACCTTATGAACTATTGAACTTTTAATGTAGTTTTTTTTTCATCATATTTCTGTATGTATTACAAACAATTTCGATCGAACTTTCAAACTATATTTATTGGACCAAAAATTACCATTGAACCTTACTTACATAAATATAAATCTTTTTTAAGTTTTGTTTGCTTTGGTAAATTTCGATAAATATGTACACTACGCCCAGATCTAGCTGCATTATAAAACCAAAATCAAGAAAACTGACACCTATTTAAAAGGAACACATAGTCGCAACAGAATGTACAAAACTACATACATACGCCGCATAGTGGATTCAACAGACTTCTTTTTTGGCAAAAATCATAACATTTGCGGAAGCAAAGATATTTTCAAAATTTAAAATGCATGTAACAGAGAATTGCTTAAGCTTCTGCGATACACTGCGATAAATATGCTGTGAAGAGAGGGAGCTTCAAGAAACGACGGCTGAATATATACAAGGTCATATTGATTTGGTATCATTGTTGCTCTGACGCCATTTTGTGTCTCTGTTCTGGCTAGCTGTTGTCGCTTTTGTCGAGTACGGGGTTTTTACTTGTAGTTCATGAAAATGATGGCAGCCAATGTGTAGAAAAACATTTAGAATGACACTTTTCCTATTCTCTCTACGATTGTGGCCAACTATTTCGTAGCTTCTGCTTTTCCATCTGAGTGTGTCACTGTTGCTCTTTTTGTGTGTGTATGGAAGTGTGAGTGAGAGCACAATGGCGCATGAAAGTCATGTTTTGAGATCTACTGTAGTTCCATGCAAGCTAACTCAAGATTTACACAACAAAACACCTTGCCATATCAAGTGAAGGCAGTGGCAGCGCCCAAACTATGGACCACATTTATCTGAACGATGAGTTGGCTTTGTGTTTGCATTGCCGGACATATGCTATTACATAACTCTGTCAATAACACTGTCAACATGACAGTTATAGGGACACAATATAAATGTGAGATACTCTACAAGCCAGAAAATACTTATCATTGGCCGTTTCTTAATTCTTAGTGCGTTTTCCAAATTCTTAGTGCTTTTTCCACATGCACAGAAAGGTTTTGGAAAATTCGGTAACTTACGTAACTTAAAAACTTAATAGAACTGTAAATGCACTAAAATTTCATTTTATATTTTTTTCGCATTATGAGACTATTTTTAATGTATTAAAAACAGAATTATGTCAGCCTATTTCTTGATCTTGCAAAGAGTCTTTAACTTTGCCGATGCCATCGGCTAAAGTTTAACCAGCATTGATTGGACATATTTTAGATGAAATGATTCAGCATTTGACTTAAACATATCTTAGTTAGATCCTAAAATGGAAAGTCCCATCTAATGGCCGTCAATCAATGGCTTGGACCAATATAAATGCCACGTATGGTATCCCCACTATGCCTAGCAACGCCGTTTTCCTCATCATCTTCAGCACATAGATCATGCCCATTAGTACCCGGCGGCTGGGTCTCATACGTATCGCAGTCATCGACCAGACAACACTCGCCGCAATCATCTGTCGACGAGTTAACGTCATCACTTAAATCATCAACCAGTTTTACCTTGGGTGCCTTCAAATCGTCTACACAACCTGCACTTGCCAAGTTTATCTTGATATTGCAGTTCGTTGCATGTGTTACCATGATCGCCTCCTGAGTTCCTATCACCGACTGCTGCGGCTGGGGTATGGGCTGTTGTATTGGCGCATGCGATACCCGGTAACTGAGATTCGGCGTACGTTGCCCCATGCTGGCCATGCCGGGCGGCATTTGGGTATGCGTTATGCTTAGCGTGGGTGGCACGCTGAGCACAGCCGTGCCCGCTTTCTGCGCTGTGTGACCATATAGATGATGCGTATCCGAAGCCAAGTTGTGCGCGGTCAATTGCAACGGATGCTGTTCCTTGCGTTCTGCAAAATAAATCTCGTAAAATTCACTTATTGTATCTTGTCACTTGCTCTAGTGCGCCAAAAACAGACAATAAGTGCTTCAATTGGGTGTGCAGTCAAGCGTGCAGAAGCGGAAGTGCATACCAATGTAAGTAGCCTGACGTATCCATATCGGCCATACAATGTGCAGGCATCTATGAATGGGCAGCTATCAAGCGCCATGAAACTTGACTGGCACCCAAAGCACACAACATACAACACCACTGCACCACACTGGATGTATAACAGGTTCAACAGCATATTTATCTATGGTAAAGCATCGGGTGCAAAGTTTGCCCACAGCTATCTAACTTTCCCTGGTGGATACAATGCATCCTTTGTGTGTCGTTTCAGAATGCATTTTTACAATGCTCTTCAAACTATTTGCTGTGAACCGAACTCCGGCTCAGAGGATTGTGTGCAATTGTATAAAAATGCAGTATGTGTACGCAGTACAACAATGTTGCCAATGTGAGGTCAGGTTGGCCAAAATTCTAGTGTCAGGCACTTGTCGATTTATTCCTGACCAATATTATTATTGCAAGCGGCCTTACCTTGGTTCTTAATTCAATTATGTACAAGAATTATGTTTCTAAACTACTGCACCGCATACAATTATAAGCACTTACCCAAGGGCGCCAAAAGTTTTGGCTGCAACGGCAGCATAAAATCATGTCCGGTTGTGGCCGCACGGGGCTGCAAACTCTGCACAGCCGGCACACTCAAATAGTCCGCTACGGAAAAAAAAAAAAACCAACGAAACAACAAAAATTGAAAAATGTACGAGAAATTGTTTTAGTTGTTGTGCACAAATCAAGTAAACAACGTAGCTCAAAAAGTTAAAGCAGAAGTTACAAAACGGCAACGAGAATTGAGAAAAGTCAACCAGGATCCGAAGGTGGGTGCTGAGGAACTTTAAAAAATGGTACGCAGCGGGATTTCGCATCAAACTTCAGCCCAAGTGCAATAAAGCTTTGAAATCAGTTGTTTATACATTTGTTTCAGATTTTCTTTTCTCAAAAGCACTTTAAAAACAGCCATTAAAGTTTACAACAAATTCTGTGATTGTGTGCAAAAAATACTATAAATCAAAATGCACATATTTACATTACTTTTATGCATATATTCTTTACAAAGCATGCATGAAACAATGCCAAAAAATAATTACATTTTAACATAAATTTAATAAAACGTCATATTTCGGATCTGTATAACCTTAATATACTATATATAATATACTTTGTCCTGCCTTTTTGGTATCTTCCTCTTCTTAACTGGACATAACAACCCGTTACCGGGTTACGGCCTGAAGTAAATACATTCTTTCATTGGTATTGTGGATTTACGTGGTGGGTCCCAAGCCCTACGCACAACCCTTTTAAGGCCTGGGTGGCTATACTGGTCTCCAAAGAACCCAGTGAAATTGTTAGTCGCCTCATACGACAAGCTTTGACGTGCTGAGGTGGTATTCTCTAACGCGCTCACCACACGGGGGGCCTTTTTGATATACATTTTAGTATTAATATTAAAACCATACAGTGTTTTCGGCGTGTCAGCTATTGGAATTTTTTGGTAAAAAGTGTCATTTGGTACTCCTTCTATGCGTAACAAATATCACAGACAAATTAATGTACTCAATAGCTGTTTTTTACCATATTTTATGAAATTTTTTTTTAAATGGCTTAAATTATACGAATGAGCTTAAAAAGTGACGTATTCCAGATTAGTAAACATATCATTTATATCTTTCTCACACCTCCAGAACTTCATATGTGTCTTTCCAAATATGTACACAATTATGTTGACCTTACTAAAATGAAAAATATATACCCTGTTCCTCATAGTGAAAAAGCACATTGCAGTTGTATTCAATATATGTAACATGCAGAAAGTGGCGTGGCAAACCACTTCCATGATCGGAAGCAATAATCGAGTCGATATACACTGCCCTACAAATACAAAATGCGTGTAAGCCTAATTATCAAAAATGTACTGACCTTTTATTAATAGTAGATAACTTTCGTCGCAATATGCTTAATTTAGTGGCAGTTATTCCACACACCGCAACATATTGAATTAACATTTTCTTCTTTCATATTTTATTTTTATTTCGACCAGTGTTTAAATGTGTTTATCAATGTTTATCCCTATAATATTCGATGCTGGTTACGCACCACCTCCACGTGGTGTCCCCCTGGTTGGCTGCTCTAATCACCAGCCGGTGATAATCCAGTGAACTAAAGTGCAAAACGTAAATGGAGCTAGTAAAACTAGTAGTAGGAATAATTTAAAATAGTTTTCGTATATCGAACTTTTCATACATTCATACATTACCAACACCTGATTTACGAACCCAACTTATTAACACCCAAAGACAATGATATAACACATAAGCCATTGTTAAAATTTAGTATAACCCACGCTGCATAGGTTGCCCCATCTAACTGTATGTATGGTTTTCGTTAACAAATCTTAAAATTGATATTGATGAATTTCCTTATGTATGTAATAACTGCTAAACAAACAGGTTTAACCCTAGATGGTTCTTCTTATTTTACATGCTCTAAGATTCTTTTTCGTCGAACCGACTTCTGCAAATTTTAAATAGTTCATACTTACTTATTTCATAAAAAAATGTATACTTTTGTGTTCAATTGTATTAGTTGTTCTATTTTTTATCAACTTGAGCAATGATTTCAACCTTTTGCTTTCAAAATTAACTAAAAATATCAAATGTAAGAAATTCACCTTTTTGAACTACTTTTCAAAATAGTACTTTTCGAAATCACTTAAATAGATAAGTTAGGTGAAACTATAGGTAACCTTTATGATTTAATCTTAATTATAATACTCAAATCTAATAAAAGAACTCAGTTTCATTAAAATTATTTATTAATTTATAACACCCGAGTGGTGAGCGCGGTAGAGAATACCACCTCCGCAGGTCAAAGCTTGTCGTATGAAGCGACTTATAATGGCACTGGATTCTTTCGAGACCAGTAGAGCGACCCCAGGCCTTAAAAGCGTTGTGCGTAGGGTGTGGGACCCACCATGTAAAACCCAAATCACAATAAAATAAATACATCAGGCCGTAACCCTGCAACGGGTTTTTATGGCCAGTTAAGAAGAAGAATTTATACAAGAGGAACAAAGGTCAACTTAGTGCTCTTCACCAGTGATTTTTTGCATACAAGGCAAGATAATTTTGTCATTATACGCTTTAAAGATGATTAGAATGCACAAACTCGTTGTTTATAGTTCTTTTAGAAGTGACGGCTAATTAAATCGATGTAAACCCACTATCCATGATGCAATTTTTGTTCGTATCATGTACTATTTTGGTTCCAAAAAGTTACACAAGTCTTCTTCGTCGTACCGAATTTTTAAAAACTAATACGGATTTTTTTGTATAAATGATAAAAATATCTTGTTCATGATGCAAAATAGTTTTAAAGTTTTCATCCTAACTTTCGCCTCTTATGGTGTGCATCTTTTGGTAATATTTTTATTTCTCTCCAAAATCTAGGTGCTCAAATAGATAAACGGACATCGGTACATCGACTCGACTACTAGAAGAGGCCAAACCCGCGATTATTAAATATTAAAATTAACTTGTGCTGCGTGTGATGCAAAGCAACAACCGTTCCCGTTCACAAGATGATATACGTAATGTAAATAGAAACGGAGCGTTCGCTCAAATACGGCTTAAAACCCATGAAAATGGAAGCAGAAATTCCTTCAGGTGTGTAACATAGTGTGAGCGGTGGGTTAACGTTTGTGTTGCTTTTTGCAGACAGTTTTTAATTGAAATTCTTGCCTGTCGTGATGGACCCTGTGCCAACCTTTTTTCCTACAATTTGTTTCCACGTGCAGGCACCGTTTCTCTGGCTGCCAACTTTTAACTTAAACGCGTCCATAAAATGTTCACGCTTTTGTTGCCAACGGGCGCACCAACTCTCCGCTTACTTGGCTCGTGCTTTTTTCAGCCTTCAGTTTTTCCTCTTTTTTCATGACCACCAGCAAATGTGAGTGCTAATTTTCCTTAGGCGTTGGGCTCTTGAAAGTGCTGGGAAATTGTGCAACTTACTACGTACAATAAGAGTAAGCGCCTGTGCGAAATGTCTGCTAATGATTTAGGTGCTATTTTTACGCTCAATAACGTGGCTGCCTGCAATTGTACTTGTAAACGTAACTGTGATTTCGGATGCGAAATGCAGTTTAAAGTTTTATTTCAGTCAACATAAAATTACGCCATAAAAACAGTGAAAGATAAAAGCTAAATGAAAGGAGCACGTTGCTCGTACTTTTCGGTCAACATCCAAGTATAATAGTATCGTTGCAAATAGTTCTAAGCGTTCGGTCAAATGCGCTTGTCGGGTCATCTCCCCAAGCGCTTCGCCTTATTTACTGGACGCATCTCACGCCGATAGAGCTCTGTGTAAATGTGTGCTGTCAGTGTGCCTAGCATTTGTAGGTGTGTGCTATCGGTGGGCCTACTTTGGGTGTATGTGTGCTATCGGTGTGCCCTGTTGTTTCGTTGTGTGCGTGTTTGCTTTTCATAATTTTATAATTTCCAGTCTCAGATTTACAAATTTTCGATAATTAATAAAATAGTAGGCTAGTATTTGACATTTTACAATTTTTGTTTACAACTTACAAATGTTTAGGTCAACATTTTAGTGTTCAAAAAAAAAAACCGTAACATTTCCGGATTTGCTGGACGATGGGCATAAACCTCAAAAATTAGAAGATGCTACATGTAGTCAGTGCATGAGCAAGAATTCCATTTATCAAACGTACGATATTGTCGCGGGAAAAAATTTTAATTATCCGCTTGCTTGTAGCGAATTATAATGCTAATGCCAAGTTGGTAGAGAAAAAAATACGCTATTAAAAATGTTCAATCTGAAGTTCATCAAATAAGCGCAGCAGCGTACAGAATGACAAGTGCAATTTTCCATCATGGACAAGCATTAAATTACAGTCACTATACGGCTATTTTAAAAAAGAATATCAAAAATAAGAACGATTGGTATAAAATGGATGATGCCATTCTCGAGAAGGTACCATGGCCGAGAGCTGCCTATACAGGGTTACAACGGTATGTTATAATTACCTTTCGAACAGGAACCGCAACATTCAATTACCGACCCCTACCAGATGAAAGTAATGAAAAATTCACTAATGGGACAAAAAGACATGGCTCCAATCCAGTTACTTAGTCATTTTGTTATTTAGAATGCAGTACGACATAGTAGGGTACGTACATATATGTATACATGACCATTTTTAATTCTGTAGTCAACTCAATAAAAATTACCATTGAAACTACCACAGAATCCATGTACAGGGTGTGTATAGAACCCATGTACAGGGTGTCAACATTCAAGTACCGACCCTTACCTGATAAAGTAATGAAAAAAAAAACGAATTGAACATGAAGACATGGTTTTAATGATCGTCGTTGAAGTATCCATGATATCAAATGTTTATCTTATATTCAATTAATTACGTATTTCTGAAATTTGAAACACAAGTTATACGGAAGATGGTTGGCTTGGATAGAAACCAGGAATGTCCGAAGATGAAATCATTAAACATTTAGGACCTATTTGCTTATGATGAGTTAATAATAATGATGAGACAAAAAGGAGGTACATCTTATCGCGACATGTTGGGCAGAATTCGTAAGGGTGTTATTACCAATGGCTCTTACATTATATTTTTTGAAAAGAAGTGAGTATGATGCTCTACAAAACCATGTTATTTGAGATAACTATTTTTACAAAAAATGTCAAACAAAAACAAGTGCTTGACATAAAAAACACGTTAAAAACGTAAGAAACGTTGTCGGATCCCAACTTTTGCTACAACAGAAAGAAATGATACAAAACGAGTCGTTTAAATACACTTTAAATATATGTTTCGTGAAACGCTATAGGACTCTTATTTCAAATTTCCCAAGAACCCGACAACCCACCACAAACATTTTGTATAAAAGTATTAGTTGGGATCATAGAACTGAACGTGTCGATATAGCCATGTCTGTATGTTCGTGTTGTCGCATATCAACCCCACCACCCGCAGTACAGTTACCTTGATTTTGTTCACATCCATTTTGAATACAAGTTTTAGGGGGGATCATAGAATTGAACGTGTATGTGGTGGGTTGTCGGGTCTTTGGGAAATTGGAAATAAGAGTCTTATAGCGTATCAGGTTTTGATTTCGTTTCACGAAACATACATTTAAAATGTATTTAAACGACTCGTTTTGTATCATTTCGTTGTAGCAAAAGTGGACCCGACAACGTTTTTTACGTTTTTAAATTTATTTTATGTCATTTTAATTGTGCTTGCTCTCTTTATTGCCTGAATTGAAGCGACTGCTGTGAGATAGACATGTATGATCATTTTTATCTCAGATATCATTTGAGCTAGTAAGCTGTATTAAGTTAATTAAATTGTGTTGGTATATGCCCTCTTCCTACCACTCAGAATTTCGCGCTTTATACAAATGATCAATATCAGACAATTAAAGCAAAGGCAAAGTAAACTGATCCAAATTACACTATGCATACTTAATTACTTAATTAACTAGCCATAACAACCCGTAATCTCCTCCTAGCGTCTCAGCTTTGCGCGAGCTTCGTCCAATTGGTGATACCAATGGTAGCTAGTGTACTCTCTACCTGTTCCTTCCAACGGAGACTTGGTCTGCCCTTTCGTCGTGTTTAAAGGGTATGCACCTGGAATGACCGGACCCTTAAATGGGATGGTGCCTCTACCCAACTGGCGGATGCTCTCAGGATGTTCAGAGCAGATATTATCGCCATCAAGGAGATGCGATGGAAAGGACAGTGCTGCTGCGAGGAAGTAGACTGTGCCATCTACTATAGGTGCCATGCGAAGCGGCACGAATTTGGGTGCGGATTTGTTGTTGGCCGGAGATTACGCAACCGTGTCTCCCGGTTCACACCAGTGAACGAAAGGCTAGAAACAATCCACATCAAGGCAAAATTCTTCAACATTAGCCTGATTTGTGCACACGCCCCCCACGGAGGACAAGGACGATGCGCCCAAAGATGCGTTCTATGATAGATTGTTCTTCCAAAAAGTCAAGTTCTGGCTGAAGGATTTAGTACCGGAGCGTCTTCCTGTAGAGATGCAGAGGGAAATCTGGTAGTGGATGCACAGGGTGCACTGAGGTTATGGAGGGAACACTTCTCTGGCTTGCTATCTGGCGACGATGAAGATAGTACACAGCGGTGGCAGACCATATGTTACATGGGCAAAAATGGTCAGGAGCAAGAGTCGAGTCGATATAGCCATGTCCGTCTGTCCGTCCGTCCGTCTGTCTGTCTGTTCATGTTGTAACGTGTTTCTCAGAGACTTTAAGAGCTAGAGCAAACAAATTTTACCAAACGATGCTCATTTTCCCGGAAAAGTACAAGCTTATCGATTCATGTCGAAATTACAGCCAATTACAGTTGAATCTATCAACTCGAAACTCGACAGAGGTTTGCGTCGTGTTTATGTGCATCTATGTTATACAAATTTTTGAAATCGGATAAATACCTCAAAAGTTATAGGCAAAAATAGGTTGATTTCGCCTATAAACCGTTCCAAAATTCCAATACCTGTATATATGGATACATGTGAGCTAGAGTTACAAAATTTGGTGTGGAGATTTTGATCTAAAATTTTTTGTAGAATTTTTTATCCCACGTGCAAATTGATCTGCATCATTAGTTTTTAAAAATCGATGGGGGCACTTTTGGGTACCTTAACCGGCTAGACCCTTTACAATTTAATGTTTGTTAGTCCTACAAGCTAATCAATATTTTGGTTTACTGAGATTACTCATAAAGATTCTTATACAATTTCTCTCTTTAATTAAAATGCATATTCAAAGAAAAATTCAATTTTGTTGCCTCAAATTTTTTGACAGGTTTCCGTTACTTGCCCCTTTCAGACGCATAATGCCTTTTGATTTCGTTTTGTCCCATTTTCTACAGCTTTACTCGACGTGCAAATGGAAAAAGTTTTTCAATTTGTTTGACGATAAATGAAGTATATACGATGTATGAAAAAGTATAGTGTTTTGTACATTAGCCGACGGGTCGGTGATGTCCAATTTAAATAAGCCTATGTTTTTATGACGCAAAGGCATTTCGGCCGACATAATAAAATGTTAATTAAGTTAAAACAAAAAAGCAGTGTGGTTTGCGGGTTAAAGAATACCGCCTGAGCAGGTCAAAGCTTGTGGTATGAGGCGCGTTTATTTTTATTTTTATTTATAAAAAAGGTACAACAACAAAAGCCCTGTTGTATTAAAATGAGAAAAGAAAAAGTAGATAGATATATCTAATCACGAGTCTCCAATCCGTTGGGTGAACTTTTTAAAGATGTGCACCAACTCACATCAGAAAGTGATCAGAGACTCAAAATTTACAATATAAAAGAAAAAGAAATTTAAAAAAAATAAAAACAAAAAAAACCAAATCAGCATCAAACGCAAGTGGGGTGAATTTTTTAACGATGTGCACCGACTCACATCAAGGATGGAGCCAAAGATGCACGACTGGGAGAGTCAAGGAAAGACAAGATAGAAAAAGACATAGAATAGAGCGAATTACTAAAAGAAAGAAGATGATATAATTCATTAAAGTTAGTACAAAGAACACGGAAAGGATCATGCAAGGCAAAATTATACCTACAAACTTGTAGGTGTAAAAGACTTATAATGACACTGGATTCTGTCGAGACCAATAGAGCCACCCCATGCCTTAAAATGGTTGTGTGTAGGGACCCGCCATGTAAAACCCCAACTCCAATGAAAGAAATACATCACCCGGCAACGGGTTGTTATGGCCAGTTAAGAAGAGAAAAGCAGTAAACAAAGGGCACCGATCAAGCAAAGTGCTTTTAAATGAAAATCCATAACATTTAAATGGTATATTAATATGGACTGACGATTTTATAGCATGCAATTAATTTAACAAGTAGCAGATGATAATTTTAATGTCATAAAAACTGCTAATCTATGTTTATGAAATTATGATTACATGCGAGCGTTACAAGCAAAACAACAATTACGAACTACAAATTCAAGCACATCATCACTTACAACTGATAAATGTCGGAGCGTCAGCAACGCCGCTGCTCAGCAGCATCAGCGGCGGCGTCGTCGCTGTCGTCGCCGCGGCAGAGGCGGCCGTAGCTGGTAGCGTGCCGTGCATCGCCTGTGGACCGCAGGACGTAGCCGGCCTGTGCAGATGCAGGCCAATCACATTGACGCCATTTACATTGCCTGACACACATACACACACGTGCATAGACACACACACACACACACACAGACGAGCACACACACACATAGCCATAGACGGAGAGAAAGAGCAAGAGCGTTCAAGTTACTGTGGGAACAAGTTACCAAACGAACAATACAAAAAAGTATACAACACAACAACAACAGCAACAATAACAACATCAATTGTATTTTCACAATTTTAAGTTAATGAAAATTAAGGAAAACACACAATAATTAGGCCAATATACATTCACGCACACACAAAACAGATTGTATCTGGATGTGTGTGTGAGTGCGCGCTTTAAATTAGAAAATCTAAACTAAAAACAACTAACCGCCAATATAATATTCATATTGTGTCTTTTATCATGGTATTCGAAAAAGTAATAAGTAGTGAAATTAAAATACACAAGTAATTTACTTGAAAATAACGTTGCATTAAGTCAACTTATAATATACATAGTACACGTTACAAAATGTTACATAAAAGATTACATTTCGTTTGAGCTCAACAGTTGTACAAGTGTATATTATGTATTGCTTAACCAGGTTTCGTTCTATCATCACACAATTAGGCTGAAATTTTTGTAATTGACTAAAACACATTCGTTTAATGTGTTGCTATGGATCCTAAGTTTGCTGATAATTTTCATATATGTAGTACATATTATATGTTAAGGTGTTGATGGCAGTTGTAAATTTTCATAGTCCATACTCAAGAAAGACTCCCGGCGATCTAATTTTGGAAAAGGGTGCATAAATAATAACAAAACGATTAGCCAGGAAATTAAATGAAATTAGTTTTTCATCGGAGGAGCCAAAAAATCTGCATCTCAGTACGCGGTCCCTTGGTAAATGTTTGTATATACATATGTACACATGTATGTGTACATGTGTGAATGTGTGTCATGTGTACGATAAATTTGTTTGCATGCGCAAGCATATGTGAGCCACTGTGCCTGCATGGCGTTGTCTGTAGCTGCTTATAAATCTGCACAAAAAAAAACGCGGCAAAAAACCAAACAAAACAAAAAAAATAATATGCTTTTAGTTGGCTGCCTACAAAAAACACAAGAAATAACAACAACTGCGCCAAGAACAACAACAACACAAGAGTTCGCAATCAATTACGAGAAAGAGCAAGGGCGCTCTGCTCACCAATTTTCGCACTGCCAAATGCATCCTTGAACATGGGCGTCTGTGCCGCATTGGTGGTGGCCACGGGCGGCATGGTAGGAGTTTGCTTAATAGCATTGGTGCGTCCCCGATGCGGGGGAGGTGGTTCGCGTTTACGACGTGGCTGCTCCACGGGCAACACACGGCGACGTTTCTTGGGCAGTTTAGAGCGCGCCTGAAGGTAGGCAACATAATTGTTAAAAAAGACATTTAAGAAAATAAGCAAAAGTTTTAGCTCACCTGCGTATGAGAGTAAAACATGGAGAAATTGCTAACAATAACAGGTACGGGTAGTGCTATAGTCAAGACACCGGCCAGAGCACATAGGGCGCCCACAAACATACCAGGGTAAGTCTTTGGAGCTACATCTCCGTAGCCTACAGTAGTCATGGTGACAATGGCCCACCAAAGACCGAGTGGTATGCTCTTGAATTGGTTGTCAGGGTTGTCCTACGTAAATGGTGAAATAGAATGACAAAGCGAAACAGCATAAAAAGAAGTACATATGTACATTTTCCTTGAAGTCTTTAATTCTCAATGGTTTTATATATGTATCTTCACCTGTAACTTTTCTGCGTAGTAAGCCAAACTGGCAAAGAACACAATGCCCAGAACCAGAAAAAAAACGAGAAGCGTCAATTCCTTGGCCGAAGCTTTAAAAGTGTGAATGAGAATACGAAGGCCAGGTGAATGTCTCGTTAGCTTAAATAAACGCATAATGCGCACTATGGAAAAGGCTTCCAGTAGGCCTGTGTACTCGCCCATTCGTTGCATCACGTCCGTATAAAAACTAAGAGTGGCTGTAAAGTCAATTATGTTGACCGGTGACTTGATAAACTGCCACAGATTGGGCGACACCTAAAAAAATATCAATAATTAAAAATAGGCTAATTGAGGGTAAATTAAAGAAGTATACTTACAATAAACCTGATGATCACCTCAATGAAAAACCAAACGTTGCACACCAGCTCCACATAGAAGAATGCCTCGTGCGGTTGCCCATATGTTGCAATCCATGTTCCATGTTCAATCCGTTCATTAAGATTGCTTGTATTTTGGTTCATCAGATCTCGTTTCAGTCGCTGACGCTGATTACTTTTCATTGTGGCAATGGGCGTGGCCTGGGCCGCACTGAAGTTGCCCCTGCTGTAACTTGTGTAGTTTGTGACCCGAAATGTAGGACCTATGCTGCCACTAGGTGGCGTTATGCTGTACGGATGATATTGGTGCTGCTGTTGGTGATGTGGCGCTTGTTGAGGTACAGTCGAACCCAATGAACCATGAACGTGTGCGGTTTGGCCACTGATGTCGTGGCTGGTGGGCAGGTCCACACGAAAGCCCGGATGGGTTTTCAGGCAGAATGATATCACAGAAACAAATATAAAGAATACTGACATCCCAGCAACAATCTGTAAAATATTTATATACAAGTATATGTGTATAGTTTGCTCTTTTGTTGAAGGACTGCTTACCTTGGCCCCCGTGGAGCTAGATGGCTCATCGAACATTGCCCAAATTTTTGGTTTTATACGTTGCCAACAATTAAGCTCGCCATTGGTCAAAGCCTCCTCGAAACCAAATAGACGCGCAATTTGCTCCTCTGTGGGTTTCTCATTTTCAATATCTAGTTTATCTAATATTGCTAAGGTGTTCTGTGGGCGGGTACCAGTTTTTGTTTGGTATGGGCATCAATTGTATTCAATGTTAACATCAGTTGTAAATATTACTTACTTGCGTATCGCGATGTATGCTATAAGTGGACCAACAGCATGGTTCAACTTGATTCGAATCGAGCCCCCAAAATTCCAATTCTTCTTCAAATAAAGGTCCGCAAACATCAGTTGGATAATGTAGTTTACCAGTTCTAAAAAATATTATATATGAACATATGGTAGCAGATATCTTTCTCTGGCTTAATCAGAGACTCATCAAATATTTTTATTAGTTTCGATCCTTGTAGACCGAGTAAAAACTTTGTTGTCACTCTTTCACAAAATTATTTAAATCAGCTCAGATTTGCAAGGCAAACATAACAGCCAATCAGGATGTGCGATGCGCAAGGCTGCTTCGAGGCAACAGACTGTGACCTTTACTACAGGTGCCATGCGGAGCCGCACGAATTTGGGTGCTGATTTGGTGTTGGCCGGAGACTACGCAACTATGATAGATTGGAGTCTGTCTATGACCGCTGCCCAGCCATTGATATAAAAATCGTGTGAGGTGATTTTAATGGAAATGTTGGAAGAGAACGCATCTTTGGTCCTACTGTCGGATAATTCAGCCTTCACGAGACCACCTCGAACAACGGTCTCAGTCTAATTGACTAAGCCGCGGCGCGAAACATGGTAATATGTAGTACTAGATTTCAGCATCCCGATATCAAAAAGGCTACATGGCTGTCCCCTGATCAAACTGCATGCAATGAGATTGATCATGTTGAGATTGATGGAAGGCATGCATCCAGTGTTCGTACGTTCAGAGGGGTCAACGTCAACTCTGACCATTACCTTGTTGCAGCCAAGGTTCGCATGCGGCTAAGCATAGCGAAGAACGTGCGATCTAGCGCGCAGCGAAAGTTGGACATTACAAAGCTACAAGCCTTTCCAACGCCCACAGCCGAGGAACCAATGGTACGATCAGGAGTGTCGCGAAGCCACTGCAGTGAAGAACGCCGCGATCTGTGCGAGATTACTTTTGGGATGTTCTTCCAAAAAGTCAAGCGTCTGGATTTTATTTTATTGTGGAGGGAACACTTCTCTGACTTGCTATCGGGCGATGATGAGGATAATGCCGCCCACGTAGTTAGCTTCCCGACGTTCCCAATTATAGACGACGGCGTGGATTTACCGCCGCCTAGCTATGATGAAGTCAGGGTCGCCACCAAGCGGCTGAAGGACAACAAAGCAAGACTAGTGGCAATAATTTGGTAAGGTGCATGCACCAGCTCTTTTGCAGAATATGGCTAGATGATAGTATGCCCGATGATTGGGACCTTGGTGTCCTCTGCCCTATTCTCAAGTAGGGTGATCCCATGGTGTGCGCTAACTACCATAGTATCAGTCTTCTTTCTATTGCATATAAGGCCCTATCGAGCGTACGGTGAGTACGGATCATCTCTTTGTCGACAATAAAGCAGCCCGTTGAAGGATCGCGTATATGCCGCTCTGTCTGAATTTGGAATACCTGCAAAGTTGGTGCGACTGTGCAGAATGACATTAAGCAACACGCGCAGCTCCGTCAAGGTAGGGAAGAGCTTCTCCGAACAAGGCTGCAGACAAGGCGATGCCCTCTCCTGCACCCTCTTCAATTTTGTGATGGCGAGTGTGTTGCGAAAGACAGAAGTAAATAGGAACGGGACTATGTTCTATAAGAGTATCCAGTTGCTTGCATATGCAGATGATAACGATATCATTGGTTGTACAAAGCGAAAGGTACAAGAGCCTTTGCGGCTATTGAAAGAGAATCTGCCAGGGTGGGTTTGGCTGTTAATGAGAGCAAGACAAAGTATATGTTTTCTTCGAGTATAGAGGCACAGCGGTTGGATTCTCAGACTGATGTTGAAAACTATACTTTTGATGTTGTCAAGGACTTCGTATACCTTGGCACCACCGTCACGATGAAAAACGATGTCAGCATGGAGATCAAGCGGACAATGACTCTTGCCAATAGATGTTACTTTGATCTCAGTAAGCAAAGACCACTCCCGCCAGACGAAACTAACACTCTACAAGAAGCCTGATTTGCATCAGGCCGTAACCTTGTTATGGCAAGTTAAGAAGAAGATTTAACTCAGCTCCTAAATCAAATTAAAGAACATACAGTACACCAATACAACCAACAGTAGGCAAAAAAGTAATTTAGTGATTATAAAAAGTGTTGGTTGCTTTATTACTCAACATTTTTTAGTTCCTGGATGCACGCAAATCCAATCAGAGGTTTACGTGCAACTTACGATTTATTTAAATACAAAAAATACTTTACATAAATTAAAATTTGAATCCATAATGAAAACCGCAATTCACAGGTTCACTATCATTCATAACGCTGAAAGCTGGTTGGTCATAGCGATTATTTTTCTGCGCTCCGTTCAGGACACGAAATGATTTTTAACAAAAAAAAAAAGATCAACCGAAATCAACAAAAGCCCCAAGCAAAAGTTGCATAAAATGGGAAAACAAAAACGTGGCAGACAAAAGGACTGTTGAACATTCATATATGTACATGTATTGCATACGTGACGGAGTCGCATACATCTGCACATGAATTTTTGCATATACTAGGAAGGCATCGCTGCTTTCACAGACGCAACGAAGGCATCGCTGCTTTCACAGACGTAACGAATGCCGGACAAGCGGCAAGCTGTGTTCAGGGCTATCAGCCAAAAATAAAGCAAGTTGAAAGTATAATACATGTATTTTCAGCACTGGACAGCAGCTGATATGGCATTGCACGCTGGACCCAACAACTGTAGACAAGGTCGTCTTGGTACGCCAGCCACCTACAATATGCACGCGCCCACAACAAAAACGAGTGAAATGCATGGGCTGTGGGTTAAAATAGGCGTGTCTTAAGCCACTGCCATACGAATAAGAGTGATATTGCATTTTGTTTGTAGTCATAAAGAAGGTAGGCGCCCCTCCAATAGTCGTCCGTTGGCTCTTTTTTAAGCGATACGAAGATACACCAATACAATACATTTTAATTGAAATTAATTCGATTAATATTGTATGCCATATTTTTATCAGATGAGATTGAGTTATAAATAAACTTCTACTGAAATACCGCTTTATCCCTGATCCAAAAGTTGAAAACAATTCAAAGCACATGGTTTATCTGCCTGTTTAACAGGGTTGTAGGCCCTTTATTGGTTGGTAACGACGCATTCTGTGGAATGGTGAATATTGGTATAGTCGAGTGAACTATTTACGATAAATGGGTAGGCCGTTCCTCCGTTGGAAGGATCAGATAGAGTACACTATAGTATAAGGGCATTATAGATTCTTATATACACGATACAATCTTATAAAACGCAGAAACAAGCTTGGCAGACTATAAGTTCAATGGGCAAAAATGCTTAGCATTCGTCAGCAGCGCAATTTCTTAGTTTTTCATTCTCTTACGATTTCAATGAGAGAGGTTGTGTGTCACGCATGATATTTCAGTTTATGTTATATTTATATGTGTATGCATATATGTAAATTTTTCAGCAACGAGAGTAAATTGCGCCTCTCTTTTTGCTATTTGAGCCTCTCACAAAATTTTAGAATATTCGCTCAACGACGAGGTTAACTTGTTAAGTATACATTGGATTCAACCATGTTTTCGGAGACTATAAAAAATTGAGAAAAAAGATAAAAAATATTGTAATCTCACACTCTTTTCCCCTTAAGGGAAATTTTTGTTGCACTTTATAGATGGAGGGCTCTAACAGTGGTACATTATTGCATATATCTTTTCAAGTTTTCCCTATCTTCTATAGTCATCGACATTTAGGTGTTCCCACGTCTCTCTCTTCCTGTTGCATACGTTGCACATATCTTAAAAAACTCTTTTACATTATGTGTACAGAGTATAAGCTTTTGGAGCAAACATAATTCGATTATGCGATACAGTGTAGTATTTTTGCATCTACCAGTCCGATGCACATTAAGACCTTATTCACTCTCCGGGACTCCAAAACTGTGTAATTTTTGCAACAGTCTGAAGTGTATTGCTTTTTTGTGCTTTGTTGCCTCTGCGAGTTAATTGAGTCGGAAATTGTTGGTGCTTTTATCAAAGCCAACAGCTATATGGGTCGCTGGTGTAATCAATATTCGATGTGGTCTAAAAACTCTTTTAGGTCAGATACAGCAGCAATTAAAATATTAATGACAGCATTATACTGGCATTAGGTAAACAACAGGATAAAGACACAACAAAAATTCAACTTTCATTAATTCCCTCATCTTTAAGTGCGCTAATTGTGCCAGCTTAAAGGTAAAATTAATGACTGTCAAGGTGTTTTTATTTCAAGATGCACACAAGCTAACTTACATAAATGAACAAACAAAGTAAGGCGAGACTTATCTGAAGCTGCTTATACTTAATGACCATGCTAATTAATACCTTAAGTCGTCGAAATTTAAATGCTTTCTATGTCTAAGTTTTTCTGGCCAACGACGCATTGCCTTGGAGCAGGATCGCGTAGTTCTTACGTATAAACTTGTGATTTTTAATCATGGCTAACAAACTGTAAACTCATGAGTTACACAACTTACCTGTAATAATTAAGTATCTGCGTAAAGACTCCCGGATGCCGATCAAAGAAATACTCATTGAGCACAGGATCATAATTGGCCAATGCCTCAGTCAGCCGAGATAAACGTGTTGCGGGAATTTTTTTGAGCGTAGCCTTGTAGGTTTCATATCTGCAATGGTTTACAAAAGTGCAAAAAATGTATCCAAATTTGCACATGAATTAGTCATCATATGTTGGACCAAGCTGTCCTCCTTTCTAAGCCATAATAAATTGACTCCTTTACGGACGCCATTAAATCGAGCATCAAAGAATATATGAAATATTAGTCAGTGCTTGGGAAATGTGACTGATAAAAAAGATAGAAAAAAGAGTTGGACAGCAAGTGTAAGCAAAGCCCAACCATAAACCATTTGCATATATTTGCTTTTTTATACCCTGTACACAATGTTTAAAAGGGTACTACAGATTTTTGAACTGTATGTGACAGGCAGAAGGGTGCGTGGCAGACCATGGGCAAAAATGATCAGGAGCAATAGTCGTGTTTCTCAGAGACTATAAGAGCTAGAGCAAAAAAATGTTACCATAAGATGCCCATTTTCACGGAAAAGAGCAAGTTTATCGATTCATGTCGATATCTCATCTGCTTCCCCCGTGACAGACTTTCGCGGTTTGGACCTACATCAAAAAAAACTATACGATTGAAACATACTGTTAATGTGCATCTACATATGTTTAAAAATGATTGAAATCGGATAAATACATAAAAAGTTATAGTCAAAAATATGCTGATTTCGATCCCCTTCGCCAATACACCGCTCCAAAATTCCACTACTTGTAGATATGGATACATATGACTCGTGTGAGCCTAATCATTAAAATTGTATACACCATTTTTCATTAGAAGCCCCCCTTACCACGCAATCGATTTACCTTAATTACTGCCGCACCCCGTAACATATAGATATGAAAATTGACACACATATTTATAAAAGTGTTCTATGTTCTAAAATTAAACGATACTGGCCCAAGAATACTGGTGCTATGAGCATAAAAGTAGTTTTTGCCGCATAATAACCAACTTCCCAATAGGAAAACTTGTCAATTGGAACTGCCCAATAGGAAAATGATGACACATATCGATCTTATGAAAGAGACATAAAAGTGGATACTTCCGATCCCATTTCACCGTATTTAGTGTTTATAAAAAAAAAGGTACAGGGTATTCCACTGTCGGGCACCGTCCCGACTGTCTGCATCAAATTTTTTCCCTTAGTTTTCTGCTGACCTTTATGCCGCAGTGCCTTTTTCTGTGTATAAAAATTTTTGCCAGAGCATAAACTGCGAACGGGCCCGCTAACCAAATGACCGCAATTGGAAGGGCCAGGTTGTATGGCGTTATCTGCCACTTAAATGCGTACTCACAAGCTATGCTGTTCAATTATCCAAGTTCGTAATATCAGTGCGTTAAGTTTTATACATACATCCTTTGAAATTTAAGTGCGTTCAGCGCCTAACTTATGCAATTTATTTTATTTTGTCGCTTTTTTGGCTTTTGAAGTTAATACATATATATATTAAATCCCCGTGGTGAGCGGGTTAGAGAATACCACCTCAGCAGGTCAAAGCTTGTCGTATAAGGCGACTTATAATGACACTGGTGAGCCACCCCAGGCCTTAAAAGGGTTGTGCTTAGGGTTTGGGACCCACCATGTAAAACCCCAATTCCAGGGTTATTATGGCCAGTTAAGAAGAAGATATTAAATAATGCATGCAGTGGTTAAAGACAGCATCCACAGCAAAAACAAGAACAATTGCCATTAAGGTTTATTGAGGTTGTTTGCCACTGGTAATTGACCATGGATAGAATGAGCGTTTGTCAATGTTAACAATTCGACAAACGGCCGAGTGAAATGTTTGCAATGCATATCAGTGAAATTGAATTGAATGCATTTGCATTGCATTGAATTAGGTTGGTGTATGGGTTTGAATATGGCTGTGGGCATTTGTGTTGTTGGGATGTCCAACACTATGCACGGGTGTTGATTTGGCAACGTCATTGGTGATAATCTTTCAATTTATCGTGTGACAGGCGAGATAAATTAAAAGCTAAACACTTTTTAAACATTTCATGGAATATTTTTAAAGGTTGTGCGCGCATCTGACTGCTTTTATGAAATACAATGTATCGATCCCGATTTCCAGGCATAATTACATAATTTTCATTTAACACTAGCAGCCATCGCTGGACTCGCAACGACGATTCTTCTTCTATCGACATATAGCACATATTTAACTAAACGCACAATTCCAAGTTTTTCAACGCAAAAGCCAGCACTGGCATACACTAGTTTCTATGGCAAGGAGAAGAAAAACATAACTGTTTGGGAGCAAAATACATCAAAAAACAAACTTAACTTTTCTGTGCTGACCGATATATGTATATATAACTAGGGAGCTACGCCCCCTGCTCTCTCCACTCAAGAGGTAGATCATATTACACTTTCTTTATACCCTGTACACAAAGTGTAAAAGGGTATTATAGATTTGTGCAATGTATGTAACAGGCAGAAGGAGGCGTGGCAGACTATATGTTCCATGGGCAAAAATGGTCAGGAGCAATAGTCGAGTCGATATAGCCATGTCCGTCTGTCCGTGTTATCACACCGTTCTCGGAGAGTATAAGAGCTAGAGCAAAAATTTAATTACCAAAAGATGCGCATTTTACCTATTCAGTGCAAGTTTTTTGAATTATATCGACATCTCATCCCTTTTTCGCGGTTTTAACCCACACCATAAAAGCTATCTAATTGAATCTTGGCACAGCTATGCACACTATGATTCATATCGAATAAGAACTTTAGAAGATATAGAAATTTGATTTTCATGGAAAAAATGGATACAGGGTATTCCACTGTCGGGCACCGTCCCGACTGTCTGAATTAAATTTTTGACTATAATTTTTGATGTATTTATCTGATTTCAAATCAATATCGACTTGACTTGAAAATGCGCATCTTTTGGTACATTTTTTTGCTGTAACTCTCATAGTCCGTGTGAAACACATCACATTGACAGACGGACATGGCTATATCGACGCGAAATGCAGGGCGTTGCCAGACTTATTCAAACAACTCTAACAATGTCCACAAAAAATTTTTCCGCCAAATATTTTTTTTCTTTTATTTTTTGGAAAAACCATCCTATCCCAAGAGGTACAAAGTGGTGCAACCCGATTTACGGTTGATATACACAATATTTGTTTAATTTGTCTTAATACAAATAAACAGCTTTAACAAATAAACAAGAAAATTAAAAATTTTGAGATGTATGGCAGATGCCACCTTTCCTTTTCCGACACATTTAACTTTTTTGCATATACACGGCGTTGCTATTCTAGTATATTCATAGCGGTTTCAGTAATAAATAGTACGAAGAGTTTAGTTTTCCTATAGTTTCCAACGAAACCTCAAAATTCTTGTGATTAAAGAACTGTATACAAAATGTTGTTTGTATAGGAGGTGCTATACAAACTTTTCCAGACCCTCCAATTAGATTACGTCTGCATCCGACAAACAAACAAAGGTAGATTTATTTTTATTCCCACTGCCCATATGATGAGGGGAATACTAAACATTGTGTGTAACAACTACAAAGATACGAATTGAACCCCACAAAAAAATACATACAAAATGATAAAAAAAAACTTTCCTCCAAAACGACTGATTTTTTTAAAAACAAAAGAGCTAGAACCATGACATTTTGTGATAATATGCGAAACGAGATTTTCAAGTGATAAAATAAATAAATAAATAAAAAATCTCTCCCAAAATCTCGTTCGATATTATAATTTTATATTTTACTTTTTGTTTTTCACCGTTTACACCAAAACATCAGGCCGAACGCGACCAGGGCTTCAAAGTTACGTTCCACCAAAGATTAATGTGAAGATCATACAAGCCACTTTCAAATCCTTTAACTGTATATGTCCGTAATTAATTAAATAAACAATAATTTTTGGGATGTTGACAATGTTTTTCTTGCAACGCTGAAAGTAATTAACAACCAGCGCAATGAGGCATTATAAAAATTTACTTACTTGATATAACTGGATATTTCAACCGCTGTGCACTGTCTGAATTGTAGCCGGATATCTAGTTATAGTATATATAGATAGATACTAGTATAAATTGCAAGTTTGTTCGGGAAACCCGAGTCAAATTGGAGCTTCTAGGAAGACGAAATAAACTTTGTCTTAGATGGGTACCGGGTTCCCGAAAACGATCTCGCGGATGGACTGGCAAGAAATGGCGCTGCGAACATCATGATAGGACCAGAGCCTTTTTGTGGCGTTGGAAAATATACCATCAAGCAGCTGCTAAGAGAAGAGGAAAGAGCAAACCCAAACTACTCCTCGGCTCCTAAGTATAACTTGCATAGGTTCAAGAATATCACAACTAGGGAAGAATTCTGTTAGGATTCTGACAGGTCTGCTTATTGGGCACTGTAGGATGAAGGGACATTTGAACAGGCTGGGTATCATCAACTTCAGTGCCTGCAGGTCCTGTGAACTCGAGGAGGAGTCATCGTCGCACATACTGGCTGCGTGTGATGCCCTAGGTAGGAGAAGAATTCTCCTCCTTGGGGGATACAGAATCTCGATGACCGAAGTAGCCCGACTGGAACCATCCCAGATTATTCAATTTATTGCAGACTGGCAGGGGAGCTTTAAGCTCAGTAGGGGGCACAACAGATCTTTTAGGTCGCGGTGCACTACTCCCAATAACATTATTATTATATCTAGATAGATGTGCTTTAGGTTGATTTGCAACTGCATACTTTATAATATTAAATAATCATTTGAAAGTTAAGCGCATGAAATACTTTATGTGCGGCGTTGACCGATACATAACAACCCGTGTTTTCGGGTTACGGCCTGATGTAAATACATTCTTTTATTGGAATTATGGTTTTAAGTGGTGGGTCCCAGACCCTACGCACAACCCCTTTAAGGCCTGGGGTGCCTCTAATGGTCTCGAAAGAATCCAGTGTTATTGTTAGTCGCCTCTTACGACAAGCTTTGACCTGCTGAGGTGGTATTCTCTAACCCGCTCACCACACGGGGGAGCGTTACTGTAAAACTATAATAGCACTAGCATCCAAAGTCAACATTATTATTTTTGCTTTAAATCCATATCGAATTAGTCTATACTATGACGAATTCATATATACCTCTAATTGCTTAAGCGTACTTGTATAACTCGAACAGATTCATTTCAGTTTAGTCAAGTTATTCGATACAATAACATGTCTTCTAAATCACGGTAGGTTGAATGAGACGCATATACTTTTGAGATATATATGTACATAAGTTTTAATCTTGGAATTGGGCAGGTTGTTTATGTGGTCAAGTGTCCTTTTGGCAATGCAATGTTGTTTTGAATGCACTAAAGTACAAAGAGGGTTATGTCCAAAACCCAACTACATCGTGTCGTCGGTATGTTATGTGCATTTTCAGTCAACAACCCAATTTAATTATTAAATAACTATCTCAGACTACTCTAGCAGGCACGTTTTACAGCTTGTATCAATGGGAAGCGAACATACCTGGAGGACCTACTGAGTGTATAGAATATAACTATCCGCCACCGTCTAGCCCATACATACAAATCTATATATTGGAAACTGATCATCTAAGCTACATTTTCATGGCTGAGTGTATGCAGACGACACCAAATCTATATATTTGTATGTTTATGATATTTTTCTAAAAAGGTAGAAATTTTAAGTTTGTTTAACCAATATATTACAGTTGTGGCACGTCTCCTATCCACTGGCACTCAGGTGAAGCCATTCATTCTAGATAAAATTCGAGTAGCGCTTGAAAGTAATGGTTTAAATCGAAAATTCTTAATGCGTTGTGATTATTTTGCAAGTGCAAATTTCCAGTCATCAGACAACGATAATGTGGAATATGAGCCAGTCAAAAAAGACCTTCTTAGCAATGAACTCCAAAATATTGAAGATGATTCATAAATAATCTTTTTTTATAGGAATTTTTGGTTATGTATGTTTTTTTTTTATATTTGTATTAAAGCCTTAGTTTATCTTTGTATGAACTAAAAAATTATTTTTTCTAATTTTAGAAACACATAAATGCAGTTTTTTAAGTTATGCTTAAATTATTATTTTAACTTATGTAGTTTGCATACGCTTTGAAATTCTTAAAATGTTTTCTGGCTTTGTAGTTTTTCTACATGAATCAATAATTCAATCTTCTATCTAGCTATGGCGATTGTCAGATATTCTTCTCTCTTACCTACTATAGATGAAACTTTGAAACCTTCATGTTGTAAACAGCAACAAAATTATATTTTTTGTCGGTATGATAATATGCAAGCTAAAACCACCAACAAAAAATGAAATCGGAACTTAATTATAGTTCGCTTATTTTACAAATCCTACATGACTTTTCGAATTGGGAATTTTACTATTATTGGGTGAAAAAACTACTTCTATACATTCTTAATATTAATATGGCGATTTCCATCGGCACCCGAGTCAATGATGTTGGTACAAGCAACTTATATCTTCTTTCTCTTCCTATTATATACATTGCACAAATCTGTAATACCTTTTAACATAGGATATAAAGAGGGATCGTCGAAAGCACACCGTACCTTTCAAAGTACATGAGTTTGGAATCCCTGTAAAGTTGATACGATTGTGCAGAATGACGTTGAGCAACACACGCAGCTCCATCAAGGTTGGAAAGAGCTTCTCCGACCCCTTCGATACCAAGCGAGCCTTCAGACCAGGCGATGCCCTCTCCTGCGACCTCTTAAGCCTTTTAATGGAGAATGTGTTCCGATAGGCCAAAGAACATCGGAACGGGACTGTATTCTCTAAGGGTGTGCAGTTGCTTGCATACGCAGATGATATCGATATAGTCGGGCGTACTAAGCGAGACGTTACCGGAGCCTTTGCGTCTATTGAAAGAGAAACTGTCAGGGTGGGTCTGGTGATAAATGAGAGCAAGACGAAGTATATGCTTTCTTCGAGTAGAGATACACGGCGGTTGGACTCCCAGATTGATGTTGAGAACTACTCTTGCCAATAGGTGTTACTTTGGTCTCAGTAGGCAAATGAGTAGTAGAGACCACACCCGCCAGACGAAACTAACACTCTATGAGACGCTCATCCTACCAATTATTTTAACATCAAATATTATTGTTTTTTGCTCCATTTAACAAATTATTTTACAACTATTATTTATTATTTACTGGGCGGGGGTGCGGGAGTACAAGCTTATATTTTCAAATTTAATTTTTGTTTTTGTTTGCTTGTTGGGTTTTCTTTTTATGTTTGGAGACCGGTTGTCCGTTGGGTGGATGACTTTCAGGTGGTTTTTGGCACTGGGGAAAATATATGGCCACCTAAAGGCCTGAGGTTGCTTAGATTTTCCCTCCATGGCCCACTGCTGTGTGAACTTTATTTTCGCCTTTTTTTTTTTTTTTTTTTTCTACACATTTGAATACCGTTTTTTTTACCGCTCAGAGTATGCCGGTCATCAAACTCATCTGTCTGAAGGTCAAGCCCAAGCCTGAATCTATGCCTCTGCCAGTTGTTTCCACCCAGGAGTATGGCAGCCTCGCTGTACCACCTGGCGAACCTGCAAAATGATCTTAACTTTCGCTACACATCGCATCATGCCGTTAACACATTAATTGCTCGGTTAATTGTCGATAATCCTATCAGAAAATCTAAGCCGCACGCAAAGAGCATGAATTTGAATTATTAAATTAAATTCCATGCACTTTGGCCGCACGTAACAAAACCAAAGAGCTTAATAGGCTATCAGTAATGCTATTTTACAAAACAAATAGTTATTATATTATCTTCTTCTTCCTCTAAAACATCAATCACAAAGAGTATCGAAATTAAGAGAGTGGAATCCTTGGCCGTTACGTTTGAACGCAGCAAAATATCGATGCGGCCATAATAAGCATCTTGCTTTGGGTGCCCTTCGGCTTTTGCGGTCAGTACTGTGTCGCTCATTTGGTCGATTTGCAGTGAGAGCATCAGTTTTTGTTTCGTGTTGTTATTGTTTCTGTCTTGCTTTGACTTGTGCACTGGATCGGATCGTTTGGTATGAATTTGAAAGAGGGTGGTTTTGAGTAGCAAGCCTGCTCCTGCTCCTGCCTGGCAAACCTATATACATATGTGTGTGCATGTGTGTTTGTGTATATGATATTTGGCATTTTTGGAAGAAGCAAATTTTTGCTATGACAAAAAATAACTTATTATGGAAAAATATATATGTAATTAAAAAAAAATTTATTAAATTGATGGAATTATTTCGATATTCTTTGCATCAATCAATTGAAACTTATTGTTATCGATTTTGCATTTGTAATTTTTGGTTGGCAGCACTGATCGGAAAAGCTTTTATTTGTGCCTCGCAAAGCTTAAAGCTTTCGCGTACGCTCGCTGTTGTGGCGTCTTCTCAGTTTCTAGCCAACTGCTGCGTAATTATCACACGTTTGGGTTATCGCTCGTGTTCCATGGTTTAAGTAAGAGCACAAATTAATTCAAAGAAATTATATTGAAAATTTTGTGGTCGAAAGTATATTTAAATTGAAAATGCTGCGTCTATTGAAAAACTGCACAGCGCTTCGCGCTCAAACTAAAAACATTGCGGCCGCTGTGGCAAACTATTCCGCCTTGCCGCAGCCACAAACCACACCCGATATACTCTATACCGGCGTAAGTACAAATACATTTTATGTTTATATAATTAATGTCTTATCATAATAAAAAGATCATATTTGTTTCCCTATCAACAAAATACAAATTTTGCTTTCTTGTTTATTGTGTGTAGTTCCCTTGGAGAGTTTTTGACTGGCACAGCTGTTGCTTATCACAGTTGTGCTGTTTAAGCAAGGTAGATTAAAAAAGGTAAGCCTACTTGACCGCTAAAAGGTGTCACTATTTATACCCTGTACACAAAGTGTAAAAGGGTATTATAGATTTGAGCAATGTATGTAACAGGCAGAAGGAGGCGCAGAAGACCATATGTTCCATGGGCAACAAAGGCCCCATCTCCCGTGACAGATTTTCATGGAAAAAAAATAAAAAGCCATTTTTATTAACCACTCTAACAGCCGCCCTGTGTTGAGCGGGTTAGAGAATACCACCTCAGTAGGTCAACGCTTGTCGTATGAAGTGATTATAATGACAGTGGTTTCTTTCGAGACCACTAGAGCCACCCCAGGCCTTAAAAGGTTTGTACGTAGGGTTTGGGACCCACCATGTAAGACCCTAATTCCAGTGGAAGAAATACATCAGGCCGTAACCCGGTAACGGGTTGTTATGGCCAGTTAAGAAGAAAAAGACTAACAGCTCTAAAGAACTAAACAGCATTAACGATTTGCCAAGTGTAGCTCATTAAATACGTCACAGGTAGTCAGAAAAACTAGAGGCAAAACAGCTAGAATGAACACGCGACCAGTGAATGTGCGCCGGTTGTTGTTTTTGTTACGGTGTTTGTTTTTGTTGTTGTCTCGAATTGAACCAGTCATGCAGACTGCGCGTTTCACTGTCTCGCCTAGTTTTAATCAATTAAGCCAAAAACAAACATTTTATTTGTATTATAAGTGTGCCTCAATTAATTGGCATTTCAAATTTTAAGCATAAATCAAGTTATTCGCAACATATTTGGTATGAAATAATTGCCCAACACAAATGTATCTAATATCAATACCATTAGTTATCACATTTTGAAATAGTAGACTTGTCCCAGATAGTCACCTACAACGACTAGTTTATCACATTGTTTCAAACAAAACAAATGATGTATGTATTTATGTGTGCACCTACATAATCATGTACATATGGCTGTACTTAAACGCAAAACGCTTAATCTTTGTACTAATAAAAACCTTAATCACACAAATGTTTATGTTCTACTTTAGATACGTAAGTTTGCATTTTATCGTATGCAGGATTTCCCTATGGGCACCGCATTGATTGTAAATACAGATTTGCGTACGAGTTTATTTTTCTTATTTAACTATTTATTAGTTGAGACTTATCGGAGCTTTTAAACTTTGAAAATCCATTACAGTTGTTTATCAACAATGAGTGGCACAAGAGTAAATCTGGAAAAACTTTCGGTACTATAAATCCAACAACAGAGCAGACCATAGCTGAGATACAAGCAGCTGGCAAGGAGGACATTGATCTTGCAGTAAAGGCAGCACGACAAGCATTCAAGTGAGTGAAAAATTGAATTAACTGAACGTTTTTACTTTAGCTCTTTATATTTTTTGCTCGATTCATTTTTATACCCAGTGTGACAGGGTTTTATAGATTTGTGCAATGCATTTAACAAGCAAAAGGAGGCGTGGCAAACCATATGTTCCTTGGGCAAAAATGAGTCGATTGAGCCATGTCCGTCTGTCCGTCCGTCCGTGTTGTAACGTGTTTTTTAGAGACTATGAGACTTAACTATATTAAGATGCGCATTTTCCAGGAAAAGAGAAAGTTGAGTTGATATCTCACCCCCTTCCCCCGTGAAGTTTTTATTCGCGGTTTACACCCACACTATAAAAGCTGATCAAAATAAGATAAAAACTTTAGAAGATATAAGTAATAATGGGGCAATTTTAGGCCCCTGTTTGCATCAAATTTTTTTTATGTTTTTAACCGATTTTTACTAATTTTCGATTTTTTAAAAATTAAAACAGAAAAAAAAACCAATCCTTACGATTACATTTTCTTGCAATTTAGTCTCCGACATTAACTTTAAATTTTGGTATTCGTAAAATAATTAACCTATCGCACATGTGTCGATGCGATTACAATAAGTTGTGATATAATATATTTTGGCGATTTCTTAAATTTTCCCCCTCTTTTACAGATTTGGCTCGCCCTGGCGTCGAATGGATGCTTCTGACCGCGGTCGTCTAATCTATCGACTAGCAGATCTACTAGAACGCGATCAAGTATACTTGGCTGTAAGTTGAGTTTTGCTAAAATATAATCATATCGTGATTATTTGCTTTTTCTGATTATAGAGCTTAGAAACTCTAGACAATGGCAAGCCTTACAGTATGGCGTACAATGTGGACCTGCCCTTCGCTATAAAAAATTTGCGCTATTTTGCTGGCTGGGCCGACAAAAATCACGGTAAGACCATACCCATGGATGGTGAATTCTTCACCCACACACGCCATGAGCCTGTGGGTGTCTGCGGTCAAATCATACCCTGGAACTTTCCCATTCTAATGATGGCCTGGAAATTAGGCCCTGCACTTGCAACGGGCAACACTATTGTGCTTAAACCAGCCGAGCAGACAAGCTTGACCGCATTGTACATGGCCCAGCTAGTAAAGGAGGCGGGCTTTCCAGAGGGAGTGGTAAATGTAGTTCCCGGGTTTGGGGATGCGGGTGCAGCCTTATCCAATCACGCTGATGTTGACAAAGTGGCATTTACTGGTTCCACAGAGGTCGGCAAGCTTATTCAGTTGGCTTCTGGCAATACCAATCTCAAGCGGGTGACTCTTGAGCTAGGTGGCAAGTCTCCCAATATTATCTTGGCCGATTCGGACTTGGACTATGCTGTCGAGACTGCGCACTTTGGCCTATTCTTTAACATGGGTCAATGCTGCTGCGCTGGCTCGCGTACTTTTGTAGAGGACAAGATATACGATGAGTTTGTGGAGCGCAGCGCTGAGCGTGCCAAAAAACGCACTGTAGGTAATCCCTTCGATCTGAACACTGAGCAAGGCCCCCAAGTTGACAAAGATCAAATGGAAAAAATTTTGGGTCTCATACAAACTGGCAAAAAGCAGGGCGCCAAGCTAGTTGCCGGTGGCAGTCGTCCTCAAGGTCTTAACGGCTACTTTGTGCAACCTACCGTGTTTGCTGATGTCAACGATGACATGACAATTGCCCGTGAAGAAATCTTTGGTCCAGTGCAGCAATTGATTCGCTTCAAGAAACTAGATGAGGTCATCGAACGAGCCAATAACTCGGACTATGGACTGGCTGCTGCTGTATTCACCAAGGACATAGATAAAGCCAATTACATTGTAAATGGATTGCGTGCCGGCACAGTGTGGGTGAACACTTATAATGCACTGGCTGCCCAGGCGCCATTCGGTGGCTACAAGATGTCCGGCCATGGACGAGAGAATGGAGAATATGCATTGTCAAACTACACAGAGGTTAAAAGTGTCATAACCAAAGTAGTTCAAAAGAACTCTTAAGATAGAAGCGGCTGAAAAGTTTTTTCGATTTACATACTTTCTCAAAGTAAAAATAATCTTGGCTACCGTGTCCGTTAAAGATACTCACTGTTTTTATATAGTACTATAACTGCATGTCTGTGTCTTTCCATTATACTTTTCAACATTTTAAAATAAATGTCAATAAGTTTGTAAAGAAGTATATTCAACAATCTTTCCTCAAATGGCTGCCAACTTAAGCACTTCAAGAACAAAGAAAGAGACAACTACGTTAATTTCTTGTCGTTGCAAACATCAAACCTCGATTTTATTACGCCTACACTCTCTCCGAAATGATTTCATACGTTTCAACAAAATCTGCTGTATATTCCGGAAAATATGGATATAATTGCTATGATATGAGTCTACATATAAATTTTAACATATCTATGTATAAAAACTTAAAAATGCGAATGATTTGGTTCGCCATGCTTCCTTCTGCCCCTTCCACAAATCTATAATACCCTATTACGCTTTGTATACAGGTTATAAATTTACCAAGATTAAATTTATTTGGTTTTATTGGCGTTTTCCTTTGCAATCAATTTTTTTAGACGTTATCCCTTTAGTGGCAATGCAAAAACCTGCATTGCTGGAGGACTTAGCCACTTACAGCCATTCTCCACTCACACAACTGATTTCTGCACTAGTGTACGTGTCTCACACACATCCTTGTCCTCTTCCGTCCGCTCAAAGTCCATTATTGGAGCTGAGCGTGTCAAGTGCTTTGCGGTTGCTGTAAATTTATTTATCTTTATGCTCTTGCTAAGGGTATGGTAATGTTTGTGTAATACTCAAAAATTTGATGCAGACAGTCGGGATGGTGCCCGACAGTGGAATACCCTGTACCCTTTTTCTTTATAAACACGGAAGGAACGGGAGTATCCACTTTTATTTCTCCTTTCATAATATAGATATGCCTGTAAACATTTTTCTATTGGGAAGTTCCAATTCGGAAGTTGGCTATTATGAGTGCAAAAATTACTTTTATACCCAAAACTCCAGTATTCTTGAAATCCCCCCCATCGAAAGTCTGCTGGGGGGAAAACGGGGGCATATATCACCTCAATTCGATCATCTTCATCTTACATGGGATTAAGCGCATCTTTTGGTCAAATTATGTATCTCTAGCTATTATGGTCTTGGAGATCTATCTCCTCATACGGACAGACGGACATGGTCCAATCGCTATCCGAGTCAATGATAACACTTTTTGCACGTGGAACTTATGGTGTGCCACGTCTCCTCTGCCTGTTACATACATTGCACAAATCTATAATACCCTTTTATACTATGTGTACAGGGTATGAAAACGTTTAAAAACGAGTTTTATATTGTTAAAATCCTTTCCTATGAACGCTCCATCTCTTGTTTAGCACCGCAATCTAAATTGGCATACAGTTTACTGATTATTTAATTTTTTGGAGATTGAAACTAAACATCGTTTCATTATTGCTACGAAAGATCGGTAAACTCTACTCGCCTCTGCTTACCCTACTTCTCTTATGTTTCAGTAAGTGCGCGTAGTATCTTAACTAATAAAGATAACTGAAATAAATATTTGCAATTTTTCTCAACTTAAAATAACAATTATTCTAATAGCAAAAAGTTTGTTTATTTCTAGACTAAAACTTTTATATTTTTAAGAGTATAGAAAAAAAAAGAGAATAAGCATCAGTAAAAGTGGCTGAAAATATCGGCTTTGGCGAATTAAAATTGCAGACTTACTTTATGTGATACTATATAGTCAAGGACCTGGTTGCACGAAGCGAGACTACCAAGCAAGTACGTGAAAAAAATCGCTTACTAAACTCACGCGATAATAGAAGGTTTAGCTATTGAGCTTTTTTATTTATTGTTGTTATGCTGCGGGGGCCGATGTACAGTAGTTTAGTTCTTATTGTTATATGTTTAAGAATATGCCAGCGGACCCGATGTAGCCCGTGCTATTGACGCTTATGTACTAACTAAGTAAGATAATATGAAAGTTATAAGCAGGCGATCCGATTGACCGTGCCGAAGTGCAGCGAAATGACAAGAGAAGCAAAGTGGATGGTATTCATGTTTTAGTTATGCTAGCTGCCTTAATTATCTAAGCATGTTGGATGGTGTGCGGGCTCTGCTGGCTGCATAATCAAACTTAGAACGTGCTCTATTATGAAATAAATCACACACTGTTTCAGGTGAGACAACTTGGTTTTTTAGCTTATACTTAAATAAACAGTTGGTAACCAACTCAGACTTTTTTGCATGTTTATCAAAACAAACGAAATTAGCTAGGAGAAATTTAAAAAAAAAAAAAATTAAAACAAAAAATTTTGAAAATTATTTACTCTTATTATTCCTCTGGTGACCCGACCATAGCGACTAGACTGCTCAAATTCAACAGGAAACCCTTAAAATTATTTGAATAACACACTGCATCGACAACGACTATGACAACGCATGCACAAAAAGACATCGCCAAATCGCCGGAAAACTTGTCAGAGTGCCTAAATTGTCGAAAAATATAAAATTAGAGATTTTAGTTTTTTGGCCAAACGCAATACACAGATGCGGCCGCAATATCTGTGGAGTTCAGGCTCACAATAACATTACTATATACATATTTATTTTATCCTTTGACTTAACATCGGTGGTAGACCGCGGAATGTTGCCAAGAACTCGAGCAAAATCTCGCTCTCAGCAACAGACCTTTACATTTCAATTTTTATGTGCAACTGAACACTGGAATTCCAAACAATCACATAGATTAATTGCTGTTAAAATAACAAACATACACATATGTACACCCTCGCATACACAAGTTAGATACAAGTCTGAACATCAATTGTAACATCCTAATTACAAATATCAAAACACACGCAAATCGGTGTCGGTGTAAACACCCTTAAGTTCGCAATGTACCAATTGTAATTTAATAAGTAGTGCAATACTGGTCGTTTTGCGAACATTGGAATGACAGTTGGTATGACAGTTGGTGATGATGAGAGAAGAGCGAAGGCGAGTGCCACGGACCCACGCACATAACTACATGGTTCGCATTTAATTATCGAATCCAATCATTTTCCAAACGGAACACGCTACCATATTCACCATATCTTCCAAACCAATAGCCAAATCAAAAAAACCGCTTATGAAAAGGTTAATCTACCCTATAATACCTTTACAACGACATACGGCTCGATAAAGATAAGAAACAGATAAGTATTTTTTGGCATTTCAGATTTCGACAAAATTTTTAAAAGGTCGACGGGTGCCTTCGATTTACTTCATTGTAAATGTCTGCCCGGCACCCAGCTAGAACTGAGGAACATTTTCTTTAAACCACTATATCTTCTAAACCAATAGCTAAATCAAAAAACCGTCTATGAAAAGGTTAATCTACGCTTTAATACGTCGACAACCGTATGTAGCTCGACCGGATTAGACGCTATAAGCAAAAGCTCAAAACTTCCTGTAATTTATAGCTAGTGAGCTACAGCACTTCGACAGTCTCTTGCATTCGTCACAGCACGAACTACCGTTCGTCGTGATAATCAAAATCATTTGTTGTGTATTTATTTTTGCTGCTTCACGCAAACAGCTGTTTCCCTTTCAGCGGTTTCAGAGCGTAGGCATCTTTCCCCTTCCTACCTCTCTCCAGCACACGTCCCATTGCCATCAACAATGGACTACCTAGTAGCTTGAACGTACTCGCACGTAGGTAATCGCATTACAGTTCTGTTACAAATGTAGGTAGCCGTGCACCAGTTGGCGGATAGTTCACTGAACTGAAGGGAAAACACAAAATTATGCTCACTAATACGCACAAAAAAGGCGTACTTCATGATCACAGTGGATAGGCCGCTTTACATGCATGGACGGTTATTAAGGAACACCGAAGGCATATCGACTGTTTGACGCTGAGAAGTGCGTGATCGAACGTAAAGACATAATATTCGATGAGCACGAGCATATTGTCAAAGTAACCAAAAAGTGGCTGATAATAACGATCAAGTTCAAGATTTCTGATGGTTGAAGATTTCGCCAGTGCAGACAGTGGCGATGAAAATTTATCCGGCAGTGACGTGGATGAATTTGTGAGCGCAGGGGAGGATGCCTTACCTGGCGTATCACCGGTACATGTGGGCACAAATGTAATCTACCAAGTGTGCAGGAACAAATGCTATGATCGCTGATATTTTACAAAGAATTTGCCAAAGAGCATTTGTAAAGATGTTAAATTAATCTGAATATAAAGTACAAATGTAAACGTGCATGCATTGAGGAAGGGTGTTTGAAAACACTCACTTAGAAATATGTAAAATTTATGGACAGAAAGCCGCAAATAAACTGTTTTCGTGTACGGACGTGTTTTTACGTTTATTCACTCACAAGATTCGATAACTGTACAGATTTCGGATCTCAATAGTTTGAGTGTACAATGCATTTTGTTTTTGTTTTTTGTCTAAGTATACAGTACATTTCATATTTCAAAACAACGTATACAACTTATATTCTGCAATTCGCCAACTGTTATCTCTCGAATGATATATGTAGGTTTATAAAAACGTTGCGTTATCGCGAAGTAATCGGTACATACACTATACACTTTTGTTTAGCGTATTTATATATATTTAAATTGTAAATATTTTCTCACATTTCTCCCACTGTGCCTAACAGCCATATCGATTTCCTTGCCAACAGCGAAAAAATGCTGGCCGTCGCTCTTGTCATCTGTAGTGTCGGCGCACAGGTCCATTTCGTACTTGCTGTCGCAGTCAATAAATACCGGGAGCTTCCGCAATGATGATGAGGACCATTTTTTGACGCCCCTTCAAATTGAAACGTAACGACGCATAATATTGCGCACGCTTTTACCTTTCTTGTTGTACTGAAAGTTTTTGCTGATCTAACGGCACTGCTTTCTTGTTTACACATGTTGTAAATGCACGCGCCATTTTGTAAATGTACGCGACGAAGTGCACGAAAGTGGAAATGCATTGTATGCATACATACATACATTGCATACAAGTGTGTGTGTGTGTGTGTGTGTGTGTGTGTGTGTGTGTGTGTGTGTGTGTGTGTGTGTGTGTGTGCACATGAACAGAACCTTTAAAACCAGCAACAGTAAACGGAAAAGCCTTTTCAAGAGCTTTTCACTCGCCTTGTGCCACAAAGGAGACGCAGTTGCTGATGATGAGAAACGCGCTAGGCTTTTGCTTTCAATGCTTCTGGCTATTAACTTGTGCAAATATTTGCACAAGCTGCCATTGCAGCAGACGCTTTAAATGTCTAAACAACAACACGTCAAAAAACGAACAAAACTGTTTGAAAGTCTGCCCACAAAAGTGTACTACGCACACGCATTCGGATATTGGATACTCTCATGAAACTAGGTAAAGATGACATTGTGCTCTGCATGTGGACCAAAAGTCACACAAATTTTAAGCGCAAAATATTAGAAAGCATTTTCGTATATAACACACAAATAGAGAAGAAATTATATATTTACTTCATACAGTTAACTTATAAGACCAAAGTCAGCAGATACAATCTCATGTCGCATTAATCATATTTCACGCGACATTGAATCAATAAGACTTAGTGGAGTCTACGAGTTTAAATTAAAAAACAAGTAGTAAAATATGTTGAGAAAAATGATAGCATTGAAAATAAAATCGCCAATAGAGGCCAATACAATACGGTCATAACAGCTCGTGACAAAAGAGCCTGGCCAAATTATGAAGAATGATCACCATCAATGTTTAAGATGTATGGCAAATCTGAGTGGTAATTACTGGAAAATTGGAAAAAGTGTTAAGCGTGAATGTACGCGCTTACAAATGATAGATATGGGATATCGGTTCTATAAAGTATTTATTATGATTAGCTTTTTTACGTATAGCTTAACTTACTCTTTAGCGAAATAAAAAATTAGTCCTGTTCTAGTTTCCGAATCGGAAAATTCTGAACGCTCGAAGCCAGGCATTAGTGTTCTAGTTTCCGTGTCACTTCGTTTATGTTTGCCCGCGTAGTTGTTAATCGAATTTGTTTGTGGAATTTCAAATTGAAATTGCTATCAAAGCCATAGCCAATGTTTTTTGGTTGTGCCTAGGCAAGAAGAAGATGCGTTATTGAATGTTTTCTTCTTTCCAGTGTAATCCTTGCAAAGAGAACCAAAAACAAAAAGCAAATCTGTGCGCGCTATCATTTTGCTTCGACCGGCAGCCTGGCACTTTTGCAAGCCGCATTGACATGAATTTAGGTGCAATTTAAATTACAAACAAACAGCTGTTGACATTGAATCAGCTGGCAGCAGATATGTTATCGCTGCAACAGGCTATGTTTATCGATATTTGTGCTGCCACTTTACCCACATTAAATATGAAAATAATTGTTTTTCACTATTTTGAAACATTCGTAGGACTCAAAATTACTTATTTAATAGCAGTAATATATTTTTATGATTTGTTTTACTAATATAAATGGCTTTTAAAAACAAAACATTCGCAATTGCAATTTCACACTCCGGCAACATCTAACCTTTCGAAAATAACTTTTGTATAAGTTATAATTCTATAAATCGCTATAATTTCATCACAGATCAACACTACCCTTAGAACAAACATGTTCGATCGAGTTGCACACACGAAATGAGTTCAATCAGTTTGCATGATTGCTTTGTTGACGAATTCATGATGATTTTTAGCTTCAGGTATCATGATGTACGAATGATTGTCCCGAAAGAGACAATCGACTCGAACGGAGCAGGAATATTCATATTTCGAGTATTGTGCGAATAAACAGAGTATGAGTGAGCAAATCAGATTGAATATGTATGTATACATGTGTGCAATACACAGTGTGCACGCACATACATATGTATATGTACAGTTTAAAAGGAATAGAAATAACAAAAACATAATATTTAATTTAGTTCTTATTTCAAAAATTAACAAAAAAAATATTTAATTTATTTCTTAACCTAAAGCAAAAGGAACATAAGTATCAATTTAATTCTATACATAGTTTCGGCCTTTGTGTTGGTCAGAGAAAGTGTAGTTGCCATTTCGCAGATTAGGTCGAAACAATTATGTGCAAGTGCACGATCGTGTAGCTCGGTTGATTCGAGACGTTTGTATACGACAAGAAAAGGGACAACATAAAAAATGTGCTGTTTAATTGTTATTATAAAAAAAAATTAATTAAAATTATTAGAAACAACAAACGTTCGTCGCTCACGTTGCCTTAATTACCTTAATAGGGCTGCTAAATTTATTAGTTTTTTAGTCAAAACTGCCAACTTAACTTTTGTGTTAGGTATCAGTGCGTTCACTAATCGCATGATGGGTGATGCGCGATTATCATCTGTCCGTCCGTACGTCTATCTGTCTGTATGAGTTGACAGATCTGCGAGACCACAAACAATTTTACCAAAAAATGCGCGCAAATCGAAGAAAAATTACGTTTATCAAATTGGGTTGATATCTTCCCCCGTTTCCCCCCGGCTTATAGCCGCACCATTGAATACATTAAATGATGCAGAGTTTTGAATCGTGGTCTTATACATCTATGTTATTAAAAAAAAGTTATGGGATAAAGGTAATTTTTACCATCATAATAACCAAATGCTTACAGGCATATCGATCTTATGAAAAGGGGCATAAAAGTGGATACTTTCGATCCATTATCCCGTATTTTGTGTTTATAAAGAAAAATATTACAGGGTATTCCACAGTTGGTAACCGTCCCGTGTGCATCAAATATTTTGTACTTGTTTTAAGTGCATTATGTTCTTGGTTTTTATTTGAGTACGAAATGTACTCAATTCAAGTATTTGCAAAAAATGTTTACTCAAAAATGCTTGTTCGCTTGTTGAGTACGCTGCAACCCATTATACCCTGTATACAAAGTGTAAAAGGGTATTATAGATTTGTGCAATGTATGTAACAGGCAGAAGGAGGCGTGGCAGACCATAGGCAACAGTCCAGTCGATATAGCCATGTCTGTCTGTCCGTGTTGGTCTCTGTTTCTCAGAAACTATAAGAGTTAGAGCAAAACAATTTTACCAAAAGATGCACATTTTCCTGGAGAAGTCCAAATTTATCGATTCATGTCGATACGTTACCCCGTTACCGCGCGACAGATTTTCGCGGTTTACACCCACACCAAAAAAGCTATCCAATGAAATTTGGCACAATTATGCAAACTGATATTGTGCATATCAAGATCGGAGAGAAACTTTAAGACTTTTACAAACTACTACAAAATGTCACTTTTTATATAAATGTTAATATTAAAGCTAGTTACAAAATTTGGTATGTAGACTCATGTTAGACTTATAATTCTAACAATGTTGACCTTTTTCCGAATTATCCTCCCTACCCCCGTAGCACAGTTACCGTTATTACGCCCATATCCCTCAAAGCATCGATACAAAAGTTTGCACAGAAATTTTATTTTCATGGGAGAAATGGGTTCTCCACAGTCGGGCAACGTCCCGACTGTCTGCATAAAATTGTTTTGAAAATGTCGTTTTTCACTCTATGTAGGTATATTTAGGTATACCACATACATAAAATAAGAGTGTACAAGTCTAAACATCTTGTAATATTAAAGCAGTGCTGTTCAGAAAGAGAGACAAAAAATGTGTGATTGTATTGGTGAGATATGCACTGCGCAAAACCAGCATTGCGAAAGCCAAAGCAAAGCAATACAAAATAATGCGTAGAACAAATAAAGCTAGCTTCGGCCGTATCTGTGTGAATAAACAACAAAAGTTTCCACGTAGGTGGAATTCTTACAAAAAAAAATTGTTTGTATCAACTAAATGTTGTTTTGACCCCGTGTGGTGGGCGAGTTAGAGAATACCACCTCAGCAGGTCAAAGCTTGTCGTATGAGGCGACTAACAATGACAATGCGTTCTTTCGAGACCAGTAGAGGCACCTCAGGCCTTAAAAGGGTTGTGCGTAGGGTTTGGGACCCACCACGTAAAACCACAATTCTAATGAAAGAATATATTTACATTAGGCCGTAAACCGATAACACGGGTTGCTATGGCCATTTAAGAAAAAGAAATGTTGTTTTGAATTAATGAAACTACCGGTTGGATATTCTAGTGTTAAGCATTTATTTTACCTACTTTGCTCATTACATTTTGTTTATAGAGGCACGAAGAGAATTCTAATGTCTAAACACTTCTTACATTGATTCTAATTGTAGAAGCCCTCTAAAATGGAATATTACGCAACAAAATACTCATTAGGGGCTGCCACATTCGAAGGAAAAAAACCCTTTTAATTAACTTGTACAAATGTAGGAAGAAAAAAAGTGTAAAATACGACAAGTAAAATGCGTTTGTACGCCTTTTTATTTGCCTTTCAAGCAAAGGGTGTTGACTGCTTCACATTTCAACACCGTTTTCCATTTTTTCCTTTTTTTTTGCGGCCGCAGCTGAGTTTTGCTTTTCCTTACAAATTGTGTTTCAACGTTTTCGCGCTTCATTAAAATTGCTGTTAAAATAACAAACATACACATATGTACACACTCGCATACACAAGTTAGATATTTCGCTAGAGATGGTACTATGGTACTGACAAAGCTTACAACATGATTTTGTGGCAAGTGTGTGTGAGTGTGCGTTTTTTATGTACATAGGCGAGTGGAAATGTGTTTTTAACAAACAGGAACCGAGCAGGACTGCGCCTATAAGCATGTAGCAAAAAATATAGGCCCCAAATTTTCCGTTTTCGGAAACAGCCACAAGTTTCATTTCATCCCGGCCGTTTTGTTTTCTGTTATTTATTTTATAGCCTTTTGTTCGCGCGCAGCGCATTCGAAAAATGTTTTCCAATTTTGGCAACATTCAGTCAACAAACCTTACTTCCGTTCCCCCGTTTAACCACTTTTTCCGCTGGTTACTCCGTAAAAAGTGTCGCGCTGCAGTTTCTGCTCTGCCGAGCTCAACGCCTGACTTGGCCTAACTAAGTGACAACAAAGTTGCTATGTGCTGCTAGTATATTAAACGCTAAAAAGTTAATGAAGCGTTAGCAACAAAAAACAATAAAAAAAAAACAAAAGAAAAAGCAAAACAAGGACAACAGCAGACAGAGCAGACATAAAAACCAGAAGAGAAGCAAGAGACTACAATAAAGCAGATGAAAGCAAACATGAAACAGCAAAAGAGCAGGAAATTTACTTATTACTTTGCTATTTCCGCCTACGGCTTGAAGCTCAATCAAAATGCGTAGCTGATTTCTCAACAATATCAGCAACACAAATAACAACAATGGTCAAAAATAGCAACAACAGAAACAAATTTAAGTTCCACTTAAACATTTTGTATTTTTATACCCTGTACACAAAGTGTAAAAGGGTATTATAGATTTGTGCAATGTATGTAACAGGCAGAAGTTTATGTTTCAAAAATGATCGAAATCGGATAAATACATCTAAAGTTATAGACAAAAATATGATAATTTCACCCCCTCTCGCCAATAAACTGCTTCAAAATTCCACTACATGTAGATATGGATACATATGAGCTAGAGTTACAAAAATCGTTAAAACTGCATCCACATTTTGTCAGTGAAACCACCCTTCCCCCGCAATCGATTTACCTTAATTACTGCCACACCACCCAATATATTGATTTCAAAATTGTCACACACATTAATATATGTATCAGTGGTACAAAATGCAACGACATTGGTCCAAGAATACTGGAGTTATGGGTATAAAAGTAATTTTTGCCACCATAATAGCCCACTTCCCAATAGGAAAACTTGTCAATTGGATTTTCCCAAAAGGAAAAAAATTTCTCTTCTTAAATTAAAATTTGTTTTTGTTTTTTATTATTACAAGGCCAAACGCAGCTGTTGATTTAAAATTGCTCCGTGGCTTTGCCACATCAAGTCCATTGTGGAACTTCTTCTTGATACTGCTGTTCTTGATAGAGTTGTAGGCCCCTTTGTGTATAAGTAGTCCTGCGCATTAGCCATGCTTGCGTTTTGTCTTTTTTTTAAAAGTTTTTTTTATCCTTTTGTGTATTGTCGGTGTACTTGCTTGCAAGTGTTTCTGCTACTTGACTATAAGCGAGTGCTTTAGGCCTGCGTCAATAAAACCAACCGCAAACCTCGCAGAATGCTTGTCAGCACTTTCTTTTTTAACCGCTTATTTCTTTGCCTTTTTGGGGAATGCTTGCTCTTATAAAGTATCAAATATTGTAGGAGGAGAGCAGATATAGGGAGAACAATGGCGTTGGTTCAATGTTAGTGAACAAATTTAAAGTAAAGTACGGAAACAGACAATTGTAGCAATAGAAACCCAAAGTTTAATAATTTTGATCATGCACTAAACATGCGTCTAACTGTATTAGCCGTATTTCTAATCAACTTAAGGAGCCTCTTACATGAAGCGAGATTTTCAAGCGAGGCCGTGTGATTTGCATCTCGCAACGTTTCTAGATACGGTAATTAGAATTAGAATGCATTCTAATATCGAGCGAGATTTTGTGTTAGATTTTTAACCTAAACGTGGCGCGACATTCAAATACAAACTAGTATTTAGCTTCTCATTTCAGTTGCAATACTTTTTTACTCATAAACTGAAACCCACACAAGCACAAATTCAAATGCTCGACGTCCGAAGGCTGCTGCTGCTACTCTCGCTGTCGCTGCCTGTTTTATTTATTGACTGTTAAACTTTTCATTAGCCATTTCGTTTAATTCGCACACAATAGGAAAAGATTGAAAGGCAAAAGTGAAAGCAGAGCCAGATGTGCTACTGAAGCCACAGCAGGAAATGGAAAAGGCTAACTAACAACAGGCAAAAAGAACAAAATGGCGGCGACGACGGAAACCCAAAACTACACTAAGTATAATGTATTTCTGTTGAGAGCAAACACACAAGAAGAATGTGCGTGTGTGTGTGTGTCCTGTTGTATGTCGCAGATACAATCAGTGCGCAATTGTCTGCGATGATGAGCTCTGCGTTATGGGTATGCTTTGGGCTGATTCACTCCATTCGCCTCCATTTCCTCTAACCTCGCTAGCTCACGCATGTGTGGTATTTGTTTGCCTCGTCCTCAGATCCCCCTTGCCACTCTATCTTCGAGTCTGTTTTTTATGACAAAATGCGTCTTGTAATAACAATGATAAGCATCAGGCAACAGTAAAGAAAACACACACAGTCACATACCGAAAAAATGAAAATTGTGTTATGTATGAATGGTGAGTAAGTGAAAGTTTGTAAATGAAAGGCTCAAATCCGTCTGACATGTCGACAAATTTCATAAATTTATGTTCGCCAATTTGCAGCTAGTATTCCTCTATTTAGTATGTCTTTAGGCACATTAGAATATAGAATATCTACTAAATGGTTACACGAATATGAAAAGATTAAATTGCCTTGCAAGTCTTTCTCTACAATGTCTAGAGCAAAATCAATAGCTCTACATATTCCATTCCAGCACAAAATATAATTACATATTATAACACTTTGTTAAGGAGAACGAATTTAGCGTGAAAGAGAGAATACTTAAGATTTTTGTAATATTACAATCAACAATTTAGCCAATGTAGCTTTAAATAATAATGGGGAACAGAATAATGTATTAAAAACTGCATATGTCTGTTAGGAGATATTAGTTGCAAGTTCCCAGTCATCGGTAGACAAATCATTGCATGATATCACAGGCTTATCGATATATTTTTCTAGCAAAACAAGAGAGAGTTTCGTAGTTTACACCCACACCCAATGTATACTTAACAAGGTAACGTCGTTGTTAAGCGAACAATCTTAAAATTTAATTAGAGGCTGAAATAGCGAAAAAGAGAGGCGCATCATAAAACAATGCATACACATAACATAAACTGAAATAAAATGAAGAGAATGAAAAACTAAGAAACTGCTCTGCTGACGTCGCAACGACGACTTTTCCTTGTTAAGAATACATGGCCACACCATTAAAGCTATCCAGTTAAAACTTGGCGCAGTTATGCACACTGTTATTGTGCATTCGTTGTGTAAAAATCAATCAAATCAATGTAGGATAGGAACTTTATAAGATATAGGTAGTACTGTGTTATTTTTAGGTCCCTCCTCCTATAAACATCAACAGAATTTCACTTTTTATAAAGTTAACATTTATGTTAAGCAAATGTGGTACGTTAGGCTTATAAAAAAAACAATATTGACCTTTCATCCCCCCTACCCTCCTAGTACATTTACCGTTATTACGTCCATACCCCCCAAAGCATCGATACAAAAAGTTGCGCAGAAATTTTATTTTCATGGAGAAAATGGGTACAGGGTGTTCCACTGTCGGACACCGTCCCCACTGTCTGCATACAAAGGGTCTAGCCGGTTAAGGTACCCAAAAGTGCCCCCAACGATTTTAAAAAACTAATGATACAGATCGATTTGCACGTGGGAAAAAATATTATGCAAAAAATTTCAGATTTTTAGTACTATGTTAGCTGCGCCATGTAATTTGTATACTTCTTATGTTCCATTGCTAGTATTTCGACGAATATATGTACATATATATAACCATTATTTGTGCTAAAAATGTCAGCGGACTGACAGCATGATGCCAAGCAAGCAGCCGGGCAGTCAGACAGTCATCCTGTCGGCCCTTCTAACAGCGAGCAGCTCTGGCCCCCAGAGGTATGCTACAGAATCATATCGCTTACTTGGTTGCTTACTTGTCGACGAGCTCCACCCACGTACTCATTTCGTTTACTCTGACAACATACGCACACACACACACACACGCACAGCTATTCTCCTAGACTAGCGCATTCTCCTAGACTAACGCATTGCAATTGTACTATGGTGAGTGTGTCGTATTTGTACGTGTGGAGTAATGTGGGCTTGGACAAACATTCGAGTGGTGACACATTACAACACTTAGCACAACCTCCGACTGCCAAGGCAAACTAAACGTTGCAAGTCGGCGGTGGGCATTCTTGTTGTTGTGCAATTTGAAAGAAATTTCTTACGTATTTACAGCAAAGCAAAATCTCCACCAAAATCTCCATGTAGTACATACATATGGCATATTTTACTTCCCGTTTATTTATAACAGTTATTTACTGGTACACAAAGTATAAAAGGGTATTGTAGATCTGTGCAATGTATGTAACAGGCAGAAGGAGGCGTGGCAGACCATATGTTCCATGGGCAAAAATGGCCAGAAGCAACTGTCGAGTCGGCATAGCCATGTCCGTCTGTCCGTGTTGTAACGTGTTTCTCAGAGACTATAAGAGTTAGAGCAAACAAATTTTACTAAGAGATGCGCATTTTCCGAGAAAAGTGCAATTTTATCAATTCATGTCGATATCTAACCCCCTTCCCCCGTGACAGACTTTCGCGGTTTACAGCCGCTCTGTTAAATTTATCAACTCGACAGAAGTTTGCATCGTGTTTATGCGCATCTATATTAAAAAAATTATTGAAATCGGATAAATACATCAAAAGTTATATTCAAAAATAGGTTGACTTTGACCCCCTTCGCCTATAAACTACTCCAAAATTCCAATACCTATAAAAATGGATACATGTGAGCTAGAATTACAAAATATGGTGTGGAGACCCGTGTGGGTCAAACCAATAGAAGCCCCCCATCCACCGCAATCGATTTACCTTCATTACTACCGCACCCCGCAACATATTGACTTGACAACATATTGAATGTTTCAAAATTCAATGTTATTGGATCAAGAATACTGGAGTTATGAGCATAAAAGTAGTTTTTGCCCCATAGTAACCAACTTGCCAATAGGAAAACATGTCAATTGGAACTTTCCAATAGGAAAGTGTTTACAGTCATATCGATCTTATGAAAAGAGACATAAAAGTTGATACTTCCGTTCCCATTTTACCGTATTTAGTGTTTCTAAAGAAAAAGCGTACAGTGTATCACCCTGTCGGGCACCGTCCCGACGGTCTGTATTAAAATTTTTTATTTTATAGACTCATTTAGAAAGCAAATAACTAGTTCACTAGAAATGCATTGTTGAGGTCAGTCAGAGATAACAGGGATTTTGCAGTCCATATTTAGTCATCTGATTCAATAATTTTTTCTGTCTCTAAAACTCATATGACATTTACAACAAAAAAGTACTTACACAACACAACGCGTTTTAGTTTTTGAATGTGGTTTACCAAATCCAAAATCAATTGGTAGCAATAAAATTAAGTCCGTTTATTTGCTGAATTAACAATGAGGCAATTACATTGATAATTGATGAATAGAATCGATTAAATTTAAATTTTGAAATAAATGACATCGGCATTTACAAAGTTAATACAAACCTATTTAAATAATTGAAAAATCACAACAAAATAATTCGGATTTACTGTACCGTAGCATCTAATCCATTCCCGTTCCCAAATAGATACAAGATCAGAGGGAGACCATCCAGATGCAGTGATAAAATCTGCAATCCGTTATTGTATTGTATTATAGGTTATTTATTTTGAACAGATTTGCGCTGTTATTCAGAAAGTAACTGCATAGATACTTGAGCCTACGTTTGCAGGAGCTTTACATAAGCATGGGTAAGACATCTCTTGTAGAGATCTGGTGCAGTTTGTTAAATTCAATAAACGATATTGAACTCATCGATTTGATAGCTGCTTGGCAGTCATTATAAATATCTAAGCGTTCGGTCGAATGCGCTTGTCGGGTCGTCTCCCCAAGCGCTTCGCCTAAGGCTTATTTACTGGACGCATCTCACGCCGATAGAGCTCTGTGTAAATGTGTGCTGTCAGTGTGCCTAGCATTTGTAGGTGTGTGCTATCGGTGGGCCTACTTTGTGTATATGTGTGCTATCGGTGTGCCCAGTTGTTTCGTTGTGTGCGTGTTTGCTTTTCATAATTTTATAATTTCCAGTCTCAGATTTACAAATTTTCGATAATTAATAAATTAGTAGGCTAGTATTTGACATTTTACAAATTTTGTTTACAACTTACAAATGTTTAGGTCAACATTTTAGTCTTAAATTCAATTTGGAGGTGTTCAACAAAAAAAAAACCGTAACATTTCAGGATTTGCTGGAAAATGGGCATAAACCTCAAAAATTAAAAGATGCTACATGTAGTCAGTGCATGTGCAAAAATTTCATTTACCAAACGTACGATATTATCGCGGGAAAAATTTTAATTGTCCGCTTGCTTGTAGCGAAGTATAGAGCTGCCTATGGCTCTGAAATTATGTTTTTTGAAAAGCAATGAATATGATGCCATATAAAACCATGCCCTGCACTAGTCCATTGTAACTAGCACGGAATCCATGTACAGGGTTACTACGGGATGTTATAATTACCTTGCGAACAGGAACCGCAACATTCAATTACCGACCCCTACCAGATGAAAGTAATGAAAAAATCACTAATGGGACAAAAAGACATGGCTCCAATCCAGTTACTTAGTCATTTTGTTATTTAGTATACAGTACCACAGAGTAGGGTACGTACATATATGTATACATGACCATTTTTAATTCTGCAGTCAACTCAATAAAAATTACCATTGAAACTACAACAGAATCCATGTAACGTATCGAATCTTATCAGTTCAATTATTGCGAATGGAACTGAAAGACGTGGCTCTAATCCATTGTAACTAGCACAGAAACCATGTACAGGGTGTGTATAGAACCCATGTACAGGGTGTCAACATTCAAGTAACAACCCTTGCCAGATAAAGTAATGAAAAAAATAGCGAATTGAACATGAAGACATGGTTTTAATGATCGTCGTTGAAGTATCCATGATATCAAATGTTTATCTTATATTCATTTAATTACGTCTTTCTGAAATTTGAAACACAAGTTATACAGAAGATGGTTGGCTCGGATGGAAACCAGGAATATCCGAAGATGAAATCATTAAACATTTAGGACCTATTTGCTTATGATGAGTTAATAATAATGATGAGACAAAAAGGAGGTACATCTTATCGCGGATACACTTTAAACGTATGTTTCCTGAAACGCTATAGGACTCTTATTTCCAATTTCCCAATAACCCTACAACCCACCACATCCATTTTGTATAAAAGTATTAGTCGGGATCATAGAACTGAACGTGTCAATATAGCCATGTCTGTATGTTCGTGTTGTCGCATAGCAACCCCACCACCCGCAGTTCACATCCATTTTGAATACAAGTTTTAGAGGTGATCATAGAACTGAACGTGTATGTGGTGTGTTGGCAGCTTTTTGGGAAATTGGATATAAGACACCTATAGCGCATCAGGTTTTGCTTTCGTTTCACGAACCATACATTTAAAGTGTATTTAAACGACTCGTTTTGTATCATTTCTTTCTGTTGTAGCAAAAGTTGGGATCCGACAACGTTTTTGACGTTTTGAACGTGTTTTTTATGTCATTTATATTACTCAACATGTTTCTCAACTTCTTTTGGTACGTTACCACTTCCATTTAGGTGAAGTAAAAGTAGTATCCAATTAGTAGTAAGAGTAGTAGTACTGAAAAGCTCCACCAGTACTCAATAGTCTGTTTTGAGGCGAACGAAATCAGATTTCTTTAGAATTTAGGAGTGACCAAAGCCAGATTTTATCAGCAATTTGAGTCTCTTAATCATATCGCTGACAGTAAAGCAGTTTCCTTTCTTGTGAGATTCAGGGATGAAATATAAAATTTAGCATCAAGGGCAGCATTTGGCATAATACGAACCGCGCCTGCAATATAAAATTCTAAAAATGGGATATAGTCGAAAATCTTGAAGTTCGAAAAATGGATTATGCCAATTGTGTTTGGATGACTCTTCAATAATAACAACGATTCGTTAAAGAGATATCGCCATTGAGTATAGAATCGACGAATTTACTTAAGCGCTGATCTGTAAATGATAGAAAAGACAATTCAATAGTTAATGAAAATTTTAATTTAATAACACTTGTACCACAGGCGATTAAGTCAAAATGAAATGCAAGTCTAGCAATTTGGGTGGAAACGTATGACAGCAACCTCACCTTTTAGGAAACCCATTAACAAACCAATAAATTATTTACCATGCGAGAATCTTCATGAGATAAAAGCTTTCAACTACATAAGGACACATACTTGCACAACCATAAAAGTGCACTACCACATCCTTACCTAGAAACCACGAGATTTGCTCAAGGCCAAACGCTGCTGGGCTACCTCGAAGCAAAAGCAACATTATTTACATGCAATTTCAGACAATTTACATTTGAGTGGCTTTATCGAAGGGTCCCTATGACCTATAACAACGTATTCGAAAACAAGAGCAGTCTTAAAACTTCCTGTTGGATTTCAACATGTTTATCCGGTCCCTACAGTTTAGCTCTTGTGTACATACATATTTCCTTTTTTTTGGGACGTTGGTATCCATGGCAGCTATTTGCTTGGCAATCAAAACAAGACCTACAAACATAACAGAAAAAAATTTGATACAGACAGTCGGGACGGTGCCCGACAGTGGAATACCCTGTACCCTTCTTCTTTATAAATACTAAATACGGTAAAATGGTAACGGAAGTACCCACTTTTATATCTTTTTTCATATGATCGATATGTCTATAAACATTTTCCTATTGGGAAGTTCCAATTGACAATTGGGTGTGTGTGGCAGTAATTAAGGTAAATCTATTGCATTGAAAAAAGGTGGATGCAGTTTTATTGACTTGGGACACACGAGTCTGCACACCAATTTTTGTAACTCTAGCTCACCTGTATCCTTACCTACACGTAGTGGAATTTTAGCAACGTTTATTCGTGAGGGGGTGTGAAATTAGCATATTTTTGACTATAACCTTTGTATATTTATCCGATTTCGATTATTTTTGAAACATAGATGCAGATAGATTTAACGGAGCGGTTGTAAACCGCGCAAATTTGTCACGGGGGAAGGGGGTAAGATATCGACTTGATTCGACAAACTCCCTCAGCCTTGAGAAAATGCGCATCTTTTGGTAACATTGTGTCGGAGAAAGCTGGCCCAACACGGACTATATCGACTCGACTATTGCTCCTGATCATTATTGCCCATGGAACATATAGTCTACCAAGCCTCCTTCTGTCTGTTACATACATTTCACAAATCTATAATACCCTTTTACACTTTGTGTGAAGTGTGTTTTTTTTATAGCCTATAAAACTATTTTTGTTAGATTTTACATAAGCCATTTTGGCGTTATACTTTTGTTTCAAATGTTACAAATGAAGTAAGTAATTTACCTGATACCGCCCACGTTGAGTATAATCCGATTTTCGCCATCCATGCTGCATGCAACAGTTGTGGCAATAACAGCCACATACCCGAAATCCTGCTCCTAGTTGTTCAACAAATAACACAAAACGAAGCAAAATCCAAACGACACAAAAAATATCAAATGTTCCGATTTTTGTTAGCCTTTAATTGTTTCAGAACTAATTAACATAAATGCACCGATCGGAGTAAAAGAAGACCCGTACTATGTCGCTTTTTAGTGACGACGTATTGTGACACGCCTTCCATGCGGCGTCGTATACGAGATGGTATTTCTTACTCCAAATAAAGTGCTTTTTAATTACAGCAGCCAGATGCCACTAAGGTTTCTGAAGGGCTCTCGCAATTTTGCGATTTTGGGTCGCTTTGCTTGTTTCGTGCTTCACTGTCCCGCCAATTTGGTCCGTATACGTTAGACTTTTACTGCAAAGAAAATTAAAAAGACGGATAAGTTTTAATTACATTCGTATAAAGGATAAAGTTCTCCCAATATCAAAATGGCAGTTTACTATTTAAAAAAATGTTATGCAGACTTCTTATAAGATCGATTTGCCTGTAAACATTTTCCAATTGACAAGTTTTCCTATTGGGAAGTTGGTTATTATGGTGGTTTAATTTAAGTTTAATTTTGTATTTAAAAGATAGTATTCTTGAATTAAACTTTAACTGATTTGCAAATATGAATTTAAAGTTTAAATTATGAATGTGTGTACATATTCAGGCCTGTTCTCGATTCCGAATCGGAAAATTCCGAACGTTCGAAATCAATCCACGTGTTGGTGTTCTGGTTTCCGTGTCACTTCGAAACATATGTTGATATGCTAACATTTGCAACAACATCTGTGTTTATAATTGCACGCGCAGTTGTTATTTGAATGTATACCCACATGCTGCACCTTCGTTATTTTCCGAACGCAATTGTTTTTCATCACCGAGCAAGAAAACCCTTTGATAGGGCCAAATGCATTCTGTGGCATTGGAAAACACACGGTTAAACAACAAATAATGGAAAAGGGAAGATTGAGATGAACCACAAGCTGAATAAGTCCTCCAGATCTCATTAAGGCCAAATAACTTGTCGACTCTTGTAACTTAATTAAGTTCCAAAAAATCATAGAAACGCCCAAGAACTTTGTTAGAATTCTTACTGGTAACAGGGGCTCCGGGAAACAAATAAGTTTGACTTCTTGTTTTTGGACCTTGAATCGACAAAAAACATCAGTATATAAAGTATATAAAGTATCTAAAGGATCTAAAGTATTAAATGTATCTAAAATATCTAGAGTATGTAAATTATTTAGAGTATCCAGAGTATCTAAACAATCTAATGTATGAGAGCGGTAGAGATTTTACTAAAAACATAGTTAGCTCAGAATTTTTGAATTTTAAGTAACTTTTAAAGGTAAGGAAAATATGGATAAGAAGAATAGACAAAGAAGAATAAACAAATGACGATGAAGACGAAGAGGATGATGAATTGGTAAAGGCCAAAGCAGGAACAGAAACTAATAGCAGATGAAGACGCAGAAGCACGGTAGAATTTTTGCTAAAAACATTATAACTATTATTGTTGAAGATTTCTTCTTCTTCTTAATTGGCCATAACAACCCGTTGTCGGGTTACGGCCTGATGTAAATACATTCTTCCATTGGAATTGTGGTTTTACGTGGTGGGTCCCAAACCCTACACATAACCTTTTAAAGGCCCAGTCGCCTCATATGACAAGCTTTGAAATGCTGAGGTGGTATTTTCTAACCCCCCACCACACGGCGGGCTTGTTGAATAAATGGATAAGAAACGGAAAAGAAGAAATAGAAGGACGCAAAAGTAAGAAGGATATAAATAACTGTAAGGGGAATAGGATAACGCACGTTATAATTGGATATTTTCATATTGTAAATATGGAGGAAGGATCTTAATACCTGTAAAAGGAATAGTAAGAGGACAAGAAGTAAACAAAAGCATCTAATTATTTGAAGACAGCAGAATTTTTACTAAAAACCGTATACCCAGAATTGTCGTAAAAAAAATTTGTGAATTGAAAACAAAAGAGCACAGCTATATGCTATTGTACGCACTAACTTTAAGACTCACGTACATTTGCACAAAATAAGCGTAGCTTTTTAAAAGTGCTTCCTAGTAGAAACTATATATGGTGCAACATTTGTCATAGACAGCTTAGACGTCAAATATTCCATTATAAACTTGTCTGCTTTCTTTGCTTTTTACTTGTGGAACAATATAATTCCACATATGTAAGTAGTATTCAATATTCAATATTTTCGCCAAAATGAAAACCATAAAAAAGCCGTAAATGCCACAACATGCAAATATGACTGACAACTGCTTCAACATTGAAACGAGTCAAGTATGCAGTCTACCAAAAATTTAAAAAGTATAAATAAAGTAAAGTACAAAACCACGAGGGATTTGGTTCAAAGCTAAAATTGTATTTTGGTTTAAGTTTTATGGCAATTTCGGAAAGTGTGAAAAACTTGACGATAAACTTTTGTTGTTGTTCCAGAACGCTGATTGATTGCCACAAAAGACAAAAAAAAAATTTTGATGCAGACAGTCGGGAATACCCTGTACCCATTTTTTCCATGAAAATCAAAATTCAGAGTAAATTTTTGAATCGACGCTAACTTTAGCATTTCTGTAAAAAGTGAAATTCTGTTGCAGTTCATAGGAGAGGGGGCCTAAAATTGGCACATTATTAGCTATATCTTCTAAAGTTCTTATCCGATATAAATCACTTTTACACTACACATGCCCAGTGTGCATAACTGTGCCAAGTTTCAATTGGATTGCTTTTATGGTGTGGGTTAAAACGGGAAAATCTGTCACGGGGGAAGGGGGTGAGATATCGACATAGTTAGACAAACTTGTACTACATAGAGAAAATGCGCATCGTTTGGTAGAAAAATTGTTGCTCTAGTTCTTATAGTCTCCGAGAACGGTGCGACAACACGGACAGATGGACATGAAGCATATATCCCATTCCTTGGGTACTACCGCGCAGAACGTCCTTAGTTTCCAACGCCCACTACCGAGATACCAATGGTAAGATCAGGGGTATCGCGAAGCCACTTCAGTGAAGCACGCCGCCTATCGAAGAGATCACTATCGAGAAATGAGGAAGATGGAGAGGCGCCCTTACAGAAAAAGCGCAATCAAGAGGAGATCGAGTTGTGCAGGAGTAGGAAGTTTTTGCAAAAGTCAAGCATCTGGCCAAAGGATTTAGTACCGGACCGTCATCCTGTATAGATGCAGAGGGAAATGTGGTAGTGGATGCTCAAGGTGCACTGAGGTTGTGGATGGAACACTTCCCTGGTCGACTATATGGCGATTATACTCCGCTTCCGGAGATAACTTTCCGACGCCCCTCTTCATAAATGACGACGTGGATATACCGCCGCCTAGCCATGACAAAGTCTGGGTAAGTGGTTGCATGCACCAGCTCTTTTTCACAATATGGCTAGATGAGAGCATGCTCAGTGACTGGAACCTTGGTATCCTCTGCCCTGTCCTTAAAAAGGGTGACGACACGGTGTGCGCTAACTACTGTGGTATTAGCCTTCTTTTGTGTGAAAGACTAAGGCCTTTGCTAAATAACTGATTTTTAGTCTACCATTGATCAGATGCTCACACTATGCCAAATTCTGGAAAAGACCCACGAATACCAAATTGACACCCACCATCTCTTCGTCAATTATAAAGCAGAATTATTTAGGGGATCGCGTATATGCCGCTCTGTCTGAATTTGGAATCCCTCAGACAAGGCGATGCCGTCTCCTGCAATTTCTTCAACTTTGTGATGATGATGAATGTGAGAATGTGTTGCGAAAGGTAGGAAGGAAGTAAATAGGAACGGGACCATAGTTTTTAAGAGTGTTCAGTTGCTTGCATAGGCAGATGCTATCAATAGCATTGGTCGTACAAAGCGAGAAGTCACTGAAAGATATTATATTGAAAGATAATCAGGGTGGGTTTGGTTTTTCATGGGAGCAAGACAAAGCATATGCTTCTTTCGGGTGGCTCTCTATAGCGGTTGGATTCTCAGATTGATGTTGAAAACTATACTTTTGATGTTTTCAAGGATTTGGTCTACCTTGGCACCTCCGTCACAATGAAAATCGATATCAGCATGAAGATCAAGCGGAGATTCACTCTTGCCAATAGATGTTACTTTGGTGTCATTAGGCAAATCAGTATTAGAGAAAATTGTCGCAAGACGAAATTGGCACTCTATAAGACGCTCATCCTTCTCGTTTGCTTTATGCCGCTGAAGCATGGGCGATGACTGTTGAAAATACCCTTCGAGTGTTCGAGCGGAAAGCACTCCGTAAGATCTTTGGCCCTTTATGCGTTAGCAACGACTATCGCATTCTATGGAACGACAAACTCTATAAGCACTACTTTGACATAGCCAAGCGAATTAAAATCAAGCGGCTCCGCTGGCTAGGTCTTGTTGTGCGTATGTAGGAAGAAGCTCCTGCGAGAAAGGTCTTAAATGCGGCTGTTGAAGGGAGTCAACGAAGGGGCAGACCATGTCTTCGTTGGAAGGACCAGGTACAGAGTACACGGTCTTCTTTTGGTATCACCGATTGAAGAAGGTGCGCAAAACAGAGACGCCTGGAGGAGAGCTTTACATCAGGCCGTAGCCCGGTAACGATGTGATATGACCAGTTAAGAATAAGATTGTAAATTTCTATGGCCATCACTTCGCTCCTGAGCGATATAACCTCGGAACCTTTTCGATGCACCCTAAATATAATACAATTAGAAGTGTTAAAGAAAATAAAACAAAAAAATTTAATGGAATATACATACATATAACAAGTGTCACACGACGAACACCATACAACGCCCAACATGTTCGATGGACACTAGACATGCACGATCAGCGTGTGTAGTCGGGCAGAGTGGTGTGTACGAGTTGCGACGCTGCAGTGACCGGGCACGTTTTGCCAACGCCAACGCTTTAATTACAACGCATTTACTACAAACGCTATTCCATTAAAATATATATTAATATTAAATTCTCGATGTTTTATTTCAAACCATAAGACGCTCTTCCACAGCCTCAGTCCTGACAAACCAAACTAGGCCATGCCTCTGACACAAGCATGACAGTCTGCTGTTCACATTTTTTCCGCAAATCACTCGCTGCAGAGCTCGTTTGCAAGTCTCCAACAAATTCTTTGCGCAAACTTAGTTATATAGCCAATATACTTTTCCCAATTAGTATACCCACGAAACGTCATTGCTTTAAAATATTTCAGCATTATTAACAAATTATCTAAAATGCTAAGCGCGAATCATTACAAAAAATTTGGTGCAGAAAATCGAATTTATGCGCAAATTTTTGTATAAAAGCGTTGAAGCGTATGGGTGTTCGTAAGGAAAATATCAACATTGTTTCATTAACAAACAACAAAGTGAAATTTCTTTGCAGTTTATAGAAGGGCCTAAAATTGACACATTATAACTTATATCTTTCAAAGTTTCTATCGGATTTTAATAGTGATTACACAACATGTGCACAATGTCAGTGAGCATGACTTTGCCAAGATTCAATCGGATAGCTTTTATGGCGTGGTTGTAAACCGAGAAAATTTCTCACGGGTGAAGGGAGAGATATCGACATTATTTGATAAACTTGCCCTTTTCCAGAAAAATGCGGACCTTTTGGTACAATTTTTTTGCTCTAACTTATATAGTCTCAGAGAAACAGGGCGTAAAAATTTGTACCAGCCCTCGTTACTCATACGCATCATAAGCCCTCAAGGCATTATTTCAAAATTCTTTTGTGGCCAGCATTGGCCAAAACAAATAAGAAGAAAAGTGTTTTAAAAAAATGACTACTAATAACAATGCGTACAAAGCAGTGGTAAGATAGCCTGCAAGAATGTGTCTCGTAATTGTGGCATTTTTATGGCTATCCAGGCACCAGCACTTGTAGGACATTCCTCACGATATTTTTTTAACGCTCTAACAAATGTACCAACTCTAATGAGTTTTAAGTAAAGCCACTTGGCTGACTATGCAAATTTTTACTTGGTCGCACTTTTGTGTGTGCTGACATGCCAAGTCAAGTCATGGCAGTTCGAGTCAAGCCTGGTCGCTGTCACAATAACAAAATGTTGGTTAAGTGCGTCGAGCTGAGGACATAAAGTTACTGAAAAGCCGACTTTGCCACTTTTTTTTATCGACTTACCGAAGACCTGGCGAACTAACTATATAAAACGATGCTCAACAGTGGGACAAATAAGTTTGCCTAAAAAGCGTGTAACACAGTGCTCTGAGCTTCTCAGTCATCCAACCATGCCCGCAGACAAGCATTGGAAGCACCATCAACTGCGTCATCAATCTTTGCAACGTTTTGAAAGACTTCATTCATTAAGTGGTGTGAATGCTCGGGGGAATAGGGGATGAATGCTCTTGTTGAGCGCGCTTTGTCTTATTCTTGTGGTTCTATTGTGCGTTGTCTGCTTGCGGCACTTTGGGGTTCAACTTTCGCCGCAACTTTACTTGGAATCAATCAACTACTCCTTCATGCGCTCGGCAATAGCTCTTCACATGTGCAAATACGCAAAAAATTGAATAATACGTTTGCCAGTTTGATTTTGCATTTACTGGGTGAACGATTGTTTCTGAGCAACATTGTTGTCGGGCTTTTGTTTACCAGATCAATTGTAGCGTGCATATTTGCTCTGAAGAACTTAAGAACACTGTATAGCTTAAGTTATGCAGTGCAAGAGGCTTAGTGAAATGCTTGGAATCAAACAAATAATTTAAAATTTTATGCAATTTTCAACTTTAAAATAAATAAATGTAGTAGTACATACTATACTGTTATATTTTCTTAACAAATCTATTTTTAATGAATTTCCATTGACCATTTTACCTCTTCATAAAAAAAGATGTCGCATATATTATCACTGGAAGCGGTAGCTCCTAGGCGTGACGTAAAGAACGCTACTAAGTAGTGCTGCAGCTCACAACTACAAAATTACGCTAACTTCTGTACTTTTAGCTGGAGCGTCCGACTTGGTTAAGCCATATACCGTATTAAAGGTATTAATGGCTATTGGTTTGGAAGATATACGGGTTTGCAAAAAATGTCTGTTGATAATAGAAATTTAAAATACATTTGTATAGGTTCTTGTAAAAAATTGTTTTTTCATTTAAAAAAGGCTGCATTTTGGCAAGCTGTGAAAAGTTTGTAGGATGTTCAATTGAACCACCAAGCTTGCAGAAATGCGGCCCTTTTTTTAATGAAAAATTATACAACTATACAAATGTGTTTTAAATTTTTATTATCAATGAGAAATAGTGCAATACACACTGTACTCTTCTCGTCACACAAATTATTTCAGTTATTTTATGATTTGCATGCAAAGTACCTACGCTTTCGTCACATATTTTTTACCTCCAAGACGTTTTTTTTATACATTCTATACTTGTAAGTTTATCCGCTTGCATAAATTCAAATGCAACCGACACGTGTCAGAATTAATTAAATTTTATTATGAAAGTGCACAAAACTTTGGGAAAATTGTGAATTTGTCAGGCAAGGTTGTACAAACACACAAAATAAAATTAAAAACTTGATTTAATTGCATTAAAACTACGTCAATCATACGCCACATTAAACTGCTGTTGAAATCACAAAACAAAGAAAACTAACTGACTGTCTGTCTGTGGCCATGATTGTGTCTGCATCTATATCTGCACGGCGCTGGTTGCGGAGGAGGGACGACAACCAAATAAATTCAACAAAACAATGGAAGCTTCACTCCCTAGAATAATAAAAAAGACAACAGCAAAGGCAAAACTTTAACAGTACGCGCAAGAGACAAACAAACTAAACAATGGCAACTCAAATAGAAAACGTTTTTTCGTTCTATGGAAAAGTGCAACAAAAATGAAGAAAATAAAAATTAGTAAATACAAGCAACTCGAGAGTAACCAAATTGGAAACTAAAAGGGCCCATAAATAGAGTTTCGCACTATTTTAGCTTGGACAGAATTATTAGTATTTACATACATTGTGCAGAAAGCCGAGTAGCTATCCAACAAGTTCATATGACTAACAAGGTCAGTGCGACATTGTGCGACTACCCAAGGAACAAGAGATGTAGCTGTAAAAACGGCAATGACTCTGCACAAGGATCACCCAAAACAACAAAACTAAAACTGAAAAGCACAATGAGAAGTGAAAAAAAAAACAAAATGGTGCTCAAAATGTTGTAAATGAGGCAGAGCCCAAGATTTGACTTGGCTTTTATTTGAGGCATTAGACAAAGTAGCAGAAGCGGTGCATCATTTTTTCAGATGTAAAATAAATTATTTATAAGTTATTGTTTGCATTGAGTGGCAGGAAAACAAAAAGCAAAGAAATAAAAAGGAGCCACAAAAGTAAAAGCCAAACGATTCCAGACAGTCAGCTTTGTCATAATAATAGCCAAGATATACATAATTCGTTTGACTGTCCGAAAGAAAACACAATAAAAATTGTGGACCAGAAACGTAGGGACAAAAGCAGAAGCCAGTGAGCAAATGGCGCGCTCAAGGAAAAGCATGAAAATCGAATTATGAATATGAAGGAAAAGCCACGCAACGCATAAGAAATCATTGGTCTGTGCTCAATGGGATTATGCACAATATCCCTGTCACTTCCACTCCCTTATTTAGTCAGCCATTATTACTGCTATGTTCATAATATGATCACAAATATTTGGTGGCAACAGTAGGCTTATTCCTTAAGAGAGAAATATTTTGGATGAGCTTAAGGCGTAATGTTAGCCATATAATAATAGACCATATGAAATTGAATTGTAATTTATGTTTTTATATGCTATGAAACATAAAATATGCTTCATACATTACGTTTGTTATGGAATATGTATATGTTAGTAGGCACATGGATTCCGTATGGGCAAGAAAACAAGCTGGCAGGAATAGTTACAGCTATGAGTGTTAATCGTTCTACGATTACAAATTTGATGCCCGACAGTGGAATACCTTGTACACAATTTTTTCGTGAAAATCGAATTTCTGCGTAAATTTTTATTATATCGAGGGGGATTGGGGGTTGATTCGGAAAAATGTTAACAATGTTTGGTTTATAAGCTTAACATGAGTCTTCGTACCAAACTTGGTGGCTCTAATATAAATGTTAACCTTAACATTGCTGTAAAAAGTAAAATGTTCACGTTTATAGGAGGAGGCGCCTAAAATTGCCCCATTATTACCTATTCCTTTAAAAGTGTCTATCCGATTGGATACATTTTATGGTGTGGGTGTAAAGGGGGCAAGATATCGACATGATTGGACAAACTTCATCTACTTTGGTGAAATACTTTTGGTAAAACTAATGTGCCTCTACCTTTTTTGGGTGGCTGAGATCTCGACGTTCATACGGAAGGACGGACAGACGGACATTGCTATATCGACTCGACTATTGCTCCTGATAATTATTGCCCATGGAACACATGGTCTGTCATGCCTTTTTCTGCCTGTTACATACATTGCACAAACCTATAATACTCTTTTACACTTTTGATGCTATGATGTTAAAATTATGTGCCAGATAAACACCAATTGACAGCTTGTTAACCTACATCAAAGTGCAGATTAAATCATACAAAAACGGTGTAAGTAAATGAGTCAAGACATGTATACTTACAATACCCTTTAACATAAGAACAACTTTTGAGATGATTAAAACTAATAGCTCTTGCTTGTGAGATTTTATGTGATTAAAAGCACAGTTGGCTGTTGTCAATAATTTCGTTTACCTTGGCACCACCGTGATGCACCGTCATAATGAAGAACAGCATGGAGGTCAAGCGGAGAATCAATAGTTGCTACTTTTGTCACATTAGGCAAATAATTAACAGAGACCACTCTCGCCAGATGAAACTATCACTTTATAAGACGCTCATATTGCCCGTCACACCTGATTGCAGAAGCGACACGTTGTAGCAACACCAGTGTGACGTCACTGTTGGGGACGGGCACTGCAGAGACTGAAAAACGGGAGTCGGCGAAGCAGGGCAGAAGGAAACAACCTGCAATGCTCCGTCAATCTCCCGAACAAACCAGTATGCTGCTGATACGGAGCATCCGAATAAACTATCCGAAAGTTGTAGTAGGTGGTAAGGTACGCCTAGACGTCCACAGGAGTACCTCTCCCTCTAGCGTACCATGAGCCCAAGCCTAAATACGGTTCTATGCTCTGTAAATTCCTGAAGGACCGTCAAGGAATCGCCATCAAGCTCTATGGATGTTCACTGACGGTGGTAATAGACGATGACTCGTTAAAGGTGCTGCAAACAAGGTACGGAATGCGCGCTCGCTTTTATATGGCAGTTAGACACGGGTCCTACTATTATACTGATCACCAAGCGCATCTGTAATCTTGGTGGGTTAGTTTTGTGGAGCATCGTCCATTTGGAAGGGTGGGTCAGACCTCGGGCATATGTAATTGTGCCGAGATACAAGAACTGCACGGTACTGAAACAATTCTTCTCTCAGGGTACCTTGGCAGTTAAAATAAGATATCAGCAAGGGGGTAGAGAGACCGAAACCATAATTGCTTCAGCCTAACTCCCTTACGATTCGGTGCTCCACAAACTCACAGAACACCATATGGGTTAGTACTAAATGCAACCCCAGAGCCTCTCAACTTTAAGATTTATTATTATCCAACCTGGAAATCCAAAATGTTGGCACCAACCCGACTTTTGTAACATCCAGTCGATAGAATGTGATTAATCTGACAGTCTCTAACCAGGGAGTATTGGGGTGTGTTGGAGGAGTCCACTTTCTGAAGGAAGGAACCCAAGAAAGGCAAATTGGACAAAGCCCGAACTCGGAAATTACAAAATTTCGAAACCAACCCAGAAAATCCCTTAACAGAGCCCGTCGGACTCGAAATGAGGATGACTGGGTTGCGTATAAAAACCTGCGAAGGGAATATATGTGAACAGTAAGAAGAGACAACTTGAACTCTTATAGTCATTTTTTCTGTGAGTTTGATTAAGCCAGAGGCATTGCCCATCTGTTCAATGGGCTCGCTCGGCTTGACTCGATTCGAAGATCCGATGGGACATACACAACCAATGACTCGGTAACCTACGAGGAACTCCTTGTGGCCGATTTCTCGGGCTGCAGGCTATCCACTCTTAGAGGAACGTCAATGGAACCGTGATATATAGTTTCGGCAAAGGCGATAAGGCTCTCCTTATCTTCTTTGGCACACTTTAACTCCCCAGGGCCCGATGGGGTGTACCCAATTATGTCAAAGAGAGGAGACAGGCTCGTTAAGGCTCTGAAAAGGATCTTTCGAGCTTGTGCGCAGGTTGTTTTTATCCCGAAATCAAGTAGAGATGATTACTTTTTGGCGAAAAGCTTTAGACCCACAGTCTGATGATGATTTGTAAAGGGTCTAAAGCGTTTAAGCCCAATAGTCAGCAACATACCTATCAGAGTGGAACGTCCTGTGAATCAGCTCTTCACGATATTGCTAAATGAGTTAATTGTAGGGATCTGTACTGACATTTTAGCTGCGCTCAGGTCCCTGGAGAATCCTCACACAACGTTAATCATGGTCAGCGAATAACAAGGGAGGGCAATGCAATGGCAGATGAGCTGGCAAACAAAGGCTCGGCGTCGCAGCCAATTCGGTCTGAGCCAATCATTCCTGTCAGCGCAGCTAAAGTGATTTTCATAGAAATGTTAATATTTACACCAGGGCCACAAAATTTGGTATATAGACTCATATTAGGCTTATAAGCCAAAAAATGTTGACCTTTTGCCGAATCATCCCCCTAACCCCGTAGAACAGTTACTAATATTACGCTCATACCCCTCAAGGCATCGATACGAAAATTTGCACAGAAGTGTATTCCACTGTCGGGCACCGTCCCGACTGTCTGCATCAAATTTTATACTTATGCTATGCTATTCGTAGTTCATGTTCAGAGCAGTAGCAAAAGCAATAGAGCAAAACTATGAAATAGCAGAACATTGGCAAACACGGGTTACAGCACTGCAGCTCCGAAAAAAGTTGATTTAAACTCGAACGCGCATATATTTAAGTATCGACCGAGGGGGTGCAAAACCAGCATCTCCTCGTAAGAGACATGGATGCGCATTATGGGAAGTAATACACTCAACATGATTGAGGTGAATAATATCCTATAATGTAGTCTCACGAGGAGAAGAAGAGGAAAAGAAAAGAAGACGAGAAGAAGTGAAAAAGAGAAGAAGTGAAGAAGAGAAGAAGGGGAGAGGAGTCAATGGGGAGCCTCTATGCAAGCCAACTTTTGTTTTCGTACTCTTTCTCCCATTTCAACTGACCTTTCTCTCCTTTAAGTTCCTCTTTCGGGCAAGGCCCAATGGGCAAGGCTGCCTGAGTGCTATGAATGAGTCAACCCTCTGTCATGAGCCATTATCACCACAAATCTAATTTGTAATTTATCATGTCAGAACATTCTTCTTAACTGGACATAACAACCCGTTACCTACTGCTTGATGTAAAGCAATCCTCCTGGCGTCTCTGCTTTGCGAGCGCCTCCTCCAAACGGTAATAACAAAGAACTCCACTTCATAAAAATGTATTTTGTTCAAACAATATTGTACTTGGTCACACACTAATTTGAAATTATTTTATCATCGTTTGTGGATGGAACTGCTAAAGAATGCTTGAAATGCCTGAGGATAATTGAAAAGGCAAAATTGCTGTTAGTTTTTCTGTCATTTTTAATTAAAGGCAAATATTTTTATCGCACACATACGCTCTTACATTTTACACATATGTATACACATATATGATTTTAATTACTACCAAACTAATCTACACTCATTGCTTCCAACCAATCAAACCAACTGATTTGTTTACTATTTGGCCAAAACACTTCTTTTTGGTTTAAGGGAGTCGAATGGTGAGCTTGTGTTTACCTGGGGTTTGTTGCTCTTAAAAACGCTGATCTCTGTGGCATATGTATATTGCATAAATATAAACTTAATTTTTAAAACTCTAGACCGTACAGTGTACAACAATTCAAATATGTGTTTTCAACTTTTAATGGCCATTTCCAAAGAATATTTTACCAAGTATGCTGCTCATGACCCTTATCAGATTGTATCAAATTATAACTTGTTCAGATATCAGAAGAGATTTCTACAAAATTGCATTTTAAAAAATGTGGTGCAGACATTCGGAATGCCCGACAGTGGGATACCCTGAACCCATTTTTCCCATGAAAATCAAATTTATGTGCAAATTTTGTATAAAAGCGTTGAAGGGTATGGGCATTACTAAGGTAACTGGACTAAGGGGGGTTGACACGCAAATTTGTCAACATTGTTTCATTTATAAGCTCAACACGAGTCTTCGTACCAAATTTGGTGGCTCTTATATAAATGTTAATCAACACTTCGCTGTAAAAAGTAACATTTTGATGCAGTTTATAGAAGGGGCCTAAAAGTTCCACATTATTACTTATAACTTCTTAACTTTCTTTCCGATTTTGATAATTTTTACACAATATATGCACAATAACAGTGTGCACAGGTTCAATTATGATACGGATAGCCTTTTTGGTGTGGGTGTAAACTAGGATTGTTGATATTTGAAAATATATCGTATTTCGATATATCGATATTGTTCTATTTGCAATATCGCCCTATCGACAATACCAATTTTGAAATATCGATATATTGATTTATCGCCTTAAATTTCAAAAATATAACTTAATTACCATATTTTGGGTTAAGCGATTTTAGGAACACGGAACTTGATTTTGTTCTCTACAATAAGTTCTACAGCAGATGCCAACCTTACTGACGATGATGCAGAGCTGATTGGTGTCAAATAATATCACCAATCCTAGTGTAAACCGCGAAAATTCCTCACGGTGGAAGGGGGTGAGATATCGACATGAATCGATAAACTTGGTTTTTTCCGGGAAAGTGCGCATCTCAGCTGCCACGCCTCCTTCTGCCTGTTATATACATTGAACAAATCTATAATACCCTTTTACACTTTGTGTACTGTGTATAATCATTGTTGCGGAAACTTCTTAACGATATGGCCGATATCTAATCACTCCTGCAGCCTTGTGTGAACAATTTGGCATATCTCATAGTTTGGTATATCTATATGGTGACGTCGACATCTATTCACATTGCACATACTTGAACGCAATTATGCACATGATGCTTAATTAAATTTTCAAACTATTTTTCTTGCATTTAATTGTGTCAACGACATACTACTTTCACATGAACAAACAAACAGACTACATGGTAAAAACGCAAAAAGCACGCACTCGGCAAGGTCGGGCGATGTTCGCAGGAGCTGACGACGGAAAGTAGGCTACACTGAATCAGCAGGTCACAGACATGAAAGCAGCTGTCGTCAATGGCAGTCAAGCAGGCTGTAACTCCTAAGGCTATGCAATGAACAGCAAAGAGCGGCATACTAGCACACACTAACACAGTGAGACAGTTGAAAGGTTGGTGCACCCCTATACCTTTCTCAACCTTACTCAAGTCTAGGCGAACTTCATATATGTAAGTATTGCGAAGCAAAATATTTCAAATAAAAAGTTGGTAACCAACTCAGGCTTTTCCGCACATTTATTAAAACAACCGAAATTAGCTAGGACAAATTTAAACAAAAATAAAATAAAAAAAATAAAAAATTTAAATTATTTACTGTTGTGATTTCATACGTTTTTTTAGTTGTAAGTACACTAATGTTTAACAATAAGCAAATTAATCAATTAATTGTATTAACCGGCAACCCACACTCTGTCAGTCTCTATATCAAATCAGCTGTTCTTGGTTATCGCGCATCTACCGAACATCGTATGATCGATAGATATCGATATGCCATGCCATCGATAGATGTGTTCTCTGCCTGTGTAATACCTCCGCTTTTAAATATTGTTTTCTAGAACGGCATGAATCTGTCCATAGGTCTTCTGTTCCGAGGCGATCTGCGTAAAGCCAGTGGTGCATTCTGTTGTTGTTCGGTAGAAGCTGCCATTTCGTTGGTGCTGTCTGCATTGTCTTCAGAAACATCCTGATTACTTGGAAGTGGTACTAGTTGGTCTACAAGTACAGGTGCTGAAGCTCAGAGTTTGAAATGACGGTCACAGTCGACCTCATTGGAAATGCGTCGTCAAAGCTGATTGATGTCCGATCTTATTATTCTGCCATTTGCAAGTTGCACATTGTACATAACAGCTCCTCGCTGCTCGATGATTTCTCCAGGTGCCCATTTGAAATGGTTTACGCCGTCTGGAACTCAAGCAAAAATCAAATCTTTCGGCTTGAAGTTTCTTTGCATAGCACCGTGTTTTCTATCAAATTGCTATTTCATTTTTTCTTCGGCTGTGGTTATCTGAAATGAGTTTTTAGTGATTAGTTTCAGTTGATACAGTGTAGTGCGCATTGGCCTGCCAAGCATGATCTCGGCTGGTGATTTCCTTTCCGGTGTGTTAGGATTTTCAGTGGATCGGTATATTTGTAAGAAAGTATGCATATTCTCGATGAACTTTCCCTCTTCGTGCATCTTTTTAAGTACTCTTTTGAAAGAGTCTACAAATCTTTCAGCTTGTCCATTAGACATTGGGTGATATGCGCTGGTGCTCATATGCTTTATGCATAAATTTAAGCATAAATTCTTCAAAATATGCGCTTTTGAATTGTTGTTGGCTGACCGAAACGAGCAGAAACTTCGCTTATCATTTTTACTGTTTGCTTTGATGAAATTGATTTGGTTTCAATTATTTCGGGCCATTTTGAAAATGCGTCAACGATCAATAAGAAATAATATCCGTCTATTGGTCCTGCATCATCGACGTGAAGTCGATCCCAAACTTTGCCTGGATTTGGCCATGGTTGCAGAGTTGACTTTACTGGCATTTTCACTGCTGCTGCGCAATTATTGCAACTGTTTACTTTTTCTTTAATACCCAAATCGATGTTTGGCCAATACACATAACTTCTAATGATAGCTTTAGTTCTTTCAATACCAGGATGACCATGATGCAGTTGTTTAGAATTCGGGTGCTAAATACCTGAGGAATTTTTGACTTCGATCGAACAATTCTAATTTTCTTTTTCCAACTTGTCAGCATGACTTTGTTGCTGGTCTGATTGACATCTCTCTGGGACAAATTAATTCCATCCGCAATTGTTCCAACAGATTGTTAGACCTTGTTTTTATCACAGATTCTTCTAATATGGAGATATCAAGGTTATGTCCGCTTTCCTTAAACGAGGATCCCTACCATCCGACTCTACAAATTTCTTTGATCTTTAATGAGTCTAAATTTTGCCAGACTAGTATTCATTCTCCACGAAGGCGATGCTTTCGAAAAGCAAATTTTAATGATTTAAATATATCATTATCCAATATTGACTGGTCCACTTTATTGTCTACCGATAACTTAGAACTTGCAACGAATATCTTCTATCCGACATTATATGCAGGCTTTGATGCTTCGTGCCTTATTCTGCTCCAAATCTTTCCTCAAATCCCCCTTGGTTTACCCCTAGTTTATCCTCTCTCAAAAATATTAAGTCTTCTCTCTTTAAAAAATTTAAGAAAAGTGTGCAAGTTGATTATTACAAATTTTCAATTGTACGCAGTAAATTCTTTCTTCTTAACAGATCTTGTTATAATAATTACTTATCTCGCTGTCGAGTTAACTTTCGAAATGATCCAAAGCAATTTTTCTCGTTTGTTAACTCCAAGCGTAAATCCTCACAATTCCCTGCATCATTATTTATAAAAAATACCTACTCTTCGAATAATTCTGCCATTGCTAACCTATTTGCAACATTCTTTCAGTCTACTTATTCTTCTAACCCATATCCCATGGACTTTGTGTATCCTTATAATTTACCTCACTCTAACTGCATTGCTCCTTCTATTATTGTTAAAAATTATGTTTTACAAGCTCTTGTTTCCTGAAAATCTTCCTTCTTTCTGTGTTGCGTGTTAAAGCATTGCGCTCGTTCTCTCTCTGTTCCTCTTACCATTCTTTTCTCCTTATCATTAAAAAATTCCTGCCTTCCACCTATTTGGAACGAATCCTTCATACTTCCTCTTCGTAAAAAGGGCAGTAAGTCCAATATTGAGAACTACCGTGGTATTGCCAAGCTGTCATGTATTCCAAAACTATTTGAAAGTATAATTACATCACAGCTGCAACACTTCTGCAGTTCTTTAATATCGTATTCCCAACATGGCTTTGTAAAACGTCGCTCTACTTCTTCTAATCCATTAGAATTTTCTTCCCTAATTAATAATAGCTTTATTAACAAAATGCAAACTGATGTCATTTTTACTGACTTCAGTAAGGCATTTAAATCTGTTAATCATAATCTTCTTTTAACTAAACTTTCCCGTTTGGGGTTTCCTTCATGTCTTCTAAAACGGATCTCTTCATACCTATCGAACCGTGTGCAAAACGTTATTTTTAAAGGCTGTGAGTCTAAATTAATCCAGGTTACATCCGGTGTACCTCAGGGTAGCCATCTAGGCCCTCTCCTTTTTTTTTTCATCGGATGATGTAAAGCTTTGTTTGTCATTTTCCGATAATGGCATGTATTTGTGGTGTAACGTTAATCAGTTATTTCTTAACATTGCCAAATGTAAGGTTATGACTTTTTATCGGAATAATCCTCAAATTGTTAGTTACTCTTTAGGTTCCTTCAGTCTTGAACGTATTTTCACTGCTTCTGATCTTGGAGTTGTATTTGATCATAAGCTTAAATTTGATAAGCACATTGGCAATATTGTTAACAAAGCTAGAGGGGTGCTCGCATTTGTTAAACGTTGGTCCAAGTAGTTTAATGACCCCTATACAACCAAACTTCTTTACACTACTCTTGTCCGTCCTAATCTTGAATATTGCTCCTGTGTTTGCAGTCCCCAGTATAAACTTTATCAAGACATGATACAGTCTGTTCAAAAACAATTCCTTTTGTTCGCACTTCGTAGCTTAAATTGGGATCCAAACATCCGCTTGCCTTCTTATACTGATAGACTTCGCCTTATAAAATTGCCTTCCCTATTTAATCGTAGAATCTGTCATGGTGTTTTATTTCTACATAAACTAATTCTTGGCCACATAGATTCCTCTTATCTTCTTGGCCAGGTTATGTTTTCTATTCCTCGTAGAACTTCTCGCCATTTTCGTCTTTTACACCTGAAAGTTTGTAGGTCTAATTTTGCCTTGCATGATCCTTTCCGAGTTCTTTGTACTAACTTTAATGAATTATATCATCTTCTTTCTTTTAGTAATTCGCTCTATTCTATGTCTTTTTCTATGTTGTCTTTCCTTTACTCTCCCAGTCGTGCATCTTTGGCTCCATCCTTGATGTGTGTCGGTGCACATAGTTAAAAAATTCACCCAACTTGCCTTTGATGCCGATTTGGTTTTTTTTGTTTTATTTTACTTTATTTTCATTTTCTTTTATATTGTAAATATTGAGTCTCTGATCACTTTCTGATGTGAGTTGGTGCACATCTTTAAAAAGTTCACCCAACGGATTGGATACTCTGTATATATATATAGATATATCTATCTACTTTTCCTTTTCTCCTCCTTTTTATATCTTTTTTTTTATTATATGATACATTTTAATACAACAGGGTTTTTGTTGTTGTATCTTTTTTATAAATAAATAAATAAATAACGATTCTATCCCCAAGCATAATGCATCCGTCCTTTTGGGTTAAACTTTCTCTTCAGTGAAATAGTATGTTGAGTTCACCGGTATTGATAATGTTGTGTGGCCATCCACTTTGAATGTGCTTAAAACAATTGACAGTGTTTTGTCCTTTGATGTCTCATGCTTGATCATGTTGAATGTAACTGAAAGATTCTTCATGGCGTCACTGATGATTGTTTTGACTTCATTTTCCAGCTTGATTGATGCTACGACAAAATCCTCTGGTATTTTATCGTCTTTGTTAATTAGGCGTGATAACACGTCTGCGTAGCCATAACTTTTAGTATTTATGAAGCTAATTTCGAAATCATACGCAAGAAGTTGCAAAGCCCATCTTTGAACCCTGTTAGCTTGATGAAAAAAGCCTTAGCATATTCATGTAGAATACATGCGCCTAGTCCGTATCCGGACGAATCTGCTGCAACAATGATATTTTGGGTAGGATCATAATGTGCTAGAATAAGGTTTGATGCCAAAACTTTCTTTAACTTCTCAAAACTTTGCCTGAGCTTAGTTTTCCATGTGAATGCCACATTATCCTTAAGAAGTTCATCTAACGGTCCTCTGAGCTGTCGCATGCTGCTGACAAACTTGCCGTAGAAATTGATTGCACCAAAAAATGATCTTAGTTCACTTATGTTGTTTAGCTCTGGCATTTTAGTAATGGCTAAAACGCGCTAGGGATTTGGTCTGAGCCCTTGCTGGTCAATGATGTATCCCAAGTAACTTACAGAGGTTTTGTAGAATTTGCATTTGTCAAATCTAACCTTTAATCCATAATCTTGGATTCTGTTGAGTACAGAATGAAAATTTCTGTTGTGCTCTTCCTCATCTTTACCTGATATAAAAATGTCATCTATGTATGCAGCAGCTCCTGGTAAGCCTGCTAGCATTTGATCCATAATTTGTTGAAATATGGTAGGGAATGTTTTAACGTCGAACAGCATTCTGTTGTAGCGGAACAGACCGACATGTGTGTTTATTGTAAGTAGGTGCTTTGACGCTTCGTCTACCTCAATTTGTAAACAAGCATCCGATAAATCAATGTGACTGAATTATTTGGCGTTTGCTAATTTAGAAAATATGTCGTCTGGTAGTGGTAATGGATATTGATGTGATTCGAGGCTGTCGTTCAGTCCAGTTGAAAAATCTCCGCATAAGCGTATGCCGTCAGCTGCTTTCTTTATGACGACTATGGGTGCTGCCCAGTCGGCGTAGTTTACAGGTGATATGATGTTGCAATCTTGTAGACGTTGTAACTCTTCTTCTACTAGCGGCTGCATGGAGTAAGCAACGGGTCGTTTTGGTCTAAACACTGGTTGAACGTTTGGTTTTATCTGCAAAACAGCTTTTGTCTTGTTGCAGAGTCCCATTTTGCCATCGAAAATATCTGAAAAACATAACTTTAATTGAGCAATGTTGTCTTCAATTGAAAATACTTTTGCACTCCCCTGAGAATTCTGTATCTGCTTGCAAACAGAATTTATTGGTTTGTCGCATAGTTGAAATGCGTACATCTAATCTAAACCCATGACGTTTAGATCCTTTATTGAAGTTACTCTGCATAAAACTGACTTTTCTAAGTCTCAGATTTTGACTGTGCACCTAAATTTTGCAATGAGGGGTAGCTTCCCTGTGGCGCCACTTGCTGATTGGTCAACTGGCTCTGTTCCTCCCTCGGTTTGAGACTGTTGAATTTTTGTTCGGAAATTATAGTTATATCTGACCCTGTGTGAATTGTAAACGGCAAAGTGTTCCATTCATGCAAACATTGATATATTTTCGTTGGCTTGCAACTTTGTTTGTGACGAAAATTGAGTTTGCATGAACACCCTGTTTTTGCCTTTGCTGTTTTCCATACTGCTGATATGGTCTTGAGTGTGGTTTGCTGTCTTTGAGGTTGTTAACATGTCTTTGCTTACTGTATCCTTCCTTGTGTCCAGTTTCTTTGCATTCGCTACATTTGTGGTTTTTGTATGGGCAAAATCGTACGTAATGATAGTCTCCGCAATACCAACATGGAGTTTTAGGTAAATTCCTCTTCTTTTTGTTGCTGTTGGACTTGACTCGTACTTTGTTTACAACCTTCTGCTGAGTTTCTATTAACTCAGTATCCGCCTTTAGATTGATCATACTTAGGCACTTTTTTGCTAGTTTGTCCAATGTGATATTTTCCTCGCAATCCAATTTCTTGAGAATTCTGGTATGCAATTCAAAATCTGATGGTGATTTTAGTCCCATAACAAAAATCAAACACTTGAACTGGTCAACTGTTAATTTTTCGCAAATTAAATAATTCACATTGTTTGTTGACAATTCCAGCATATGTAATTAAATCTATGCTCGATTCCTTAGTTATTTGTAGGCAATTGTAGCGAATATTGAATTGTGAAGTCTGCATGCCAAAATGTTCTTTTAGCAACGTCATTGTTTCTGCGAACGTTTTGTCTCGCGGTTGATTTGGAAGAATATAGTTTACGTACTTGCTATGTACAACTGGGTTTAACTTTCTTAGCAATAATCCTGTTTTTGCTGCATCGTCCAATTTATTTGCATCTTGTTCGAATAAGTCTTCATAACGCGCAAACCATGCGTCAAAAGTTAGGTTATGGTCAACATCGTAGCAAAATTCTGCTATGCTTGCTCCCAGTGCCTTTATAATATACTCCGCATTAGCCGCAAACTTGACATCATTTTTAGAATTATATGCAGGGATAATTTTAGCGAGAATATTCTGCATTGCTACATTGTCCTGATGTTGCTGCTCTTGAATTTGCAGTAATATTTTAACTAGCATATCTTCTTGGGGTTGTTGTTCCTCTTTTGGTTGCATTGCCATTCTTTTTCTTTTGCACGTGCACGTATTTTTCACTTTTGCTTTGTTATGTCGCCACTTTTTCCTCGTCGCCTCTTTATGTTGTGATTTCATACGTCTATTTAGTTGTAAGTACACTAATGTTTAACAATAAGCAAATTAATTAATTAATTGTATTAACCGGCAACCTACACTCTGTCAGTCTCTATATCAAATCAGCTGTTCTTGGTTATCGCGCATCTACCGAACATCGTATGATCGATAGATATCGATATGCCATGCCATCGATAGAAGTGTTCTCTGCCTGTGTAACATTTACTCTTATTATTCCTCTGGCGACCCAACTAAACGACAACGCACGAACACAAAAAACATCGCCAAATCGCCGGAAAAGTTGTCAGAGTGCTTAAATCGTCGAAAAACATAAAATTAGAGATTTTAGTTTTTTGGCCAATCGCAATACGGAAAGTTTTTACGGAAAAGTAATGAATAAAAGGGTATTATAAATTTGTTCCATGTATGTAACAAAAAAGAAGGAGGCGTGGCAGATTCTTTTCAACTATTCCATCGATTGGTTTTTCAAAATACGGTTGGATTTTCCAACCATAGCAAGTTTCAGAACATACCAATAGCCAAAATTTTATACCTTATCTCTTTGGCATACTGCATTCTAGTATTGTCGAAACTTGCATCTTCAACAAAAACCAAGTAATTGTTCACAAATGGTAACGTATGGATTCAAATAGTCAACCATAAGTGATAAGACGTCCATATTCACCATCAAATCTAAAATTGTTTCAATTTTGAATCTTAATAAAATTGGATGCTAGATTTACAAACATGACCGTAAAATCAAACAACACAACTGTACACTCCAGCCAAAATGAAGACAGATAATGAATGTTTAACAACAAATTTGAGTAAATATCTATATATTTTGCATTTGCATAAGCGTTGAAGCACTACAGAATAACATTTTTAATTGGTTGTGGGAAGAACAAGAGAAAAGCATCTTTGATGTTATCGACACGTGCTTTTGCATATCTACAACATTTTTATTCCTCAACTTTTACATTTCTGTAAAAAGGTGAAATTCTGTTGCAGTTCATAGGAGAGGGGGCCTAAAATTGGAAATTTATTAGCTATGTCTTCTAATGTTCTTATCAGATATAAATCATTTTTACACTACACATGCACAGTAATAGTTTGCATAACTGTGCCAAGTTTCAATTGGATAGCTTTTATGGTGTGGGTTAAAACAGTCACAGGGGTAGGGGGTAAGATATCGACATAATTCGACAAACTCGTATTTTTACAGGCATATGCGCATTTTTTTGGTAATAAAAATTTTGCTCTATCTCTTATTGTCTCCGAGAACGGTGCGACAACACGGACAGACGGACATTTCTATATCGACTCGACTATTGCTCCTGACCATTTTTGCCCATGGAACACATAGTCTGCAACGCCTCCTTCTGCCTGTTACATACATTGCACAAATCTAAAATACCCTTTTACACTTTGTGTACACGGTATAATAAACACATGTTCATTTAAAAAATAATGTGTTTAGTGTACGTAAGCTTTTCAATATCTCGATATCGAAAAATGAAATTATATCAAATATAACTTTTTTTTGCGTTAATTTGATATTTTAGGAATTGGCAAGAAGTTTCATAAAGATAGCTTTAAAAATATGTAAGTTGAAAAAATTGAAGCTTAAAATTGATTTGTGTGATTATTCACACAAGAAGGAGATTAGGGTTAAGTACTGCAATCAAAAATGCATTTAAGTGTCGCAACAGCATTGACTTCAAAAGTTTTAAATCAGTACGCAATAATAATCTTGGTTAAAATGACATTTTGACCAGTTGAGGTGGTATTCTCTAACCCTCTCACCACACGGGGTGAGGCGACTAACAATGACACTGGGTTCTTTCGAGACTAGTAGAACTAACCCATACCTTCAAGGGGTTGTGCGTAGAGTTTGGGACCCACCAAGTAAAAACACAATTCCAATGAAAGAATGTATTTACATCAGGCCGTAACCCGATAACGGGTTGTTATGGCCAGTTAAGAAGAAGAAATGACATGTTACAGTTGCAATGTGCCGCAATCTTCTACTTTCTTTTATAATTTAGTGAGCATTTAAATCAAAAAATCTGAAAACCGCTATTGAGTCGCTTGTTGGAGTCAACGTTAATGTATAAAACTTGATTTCCTTATGATACATTTACTGTTATCCTTCTGCACTTTCATTAAAATGACTGCACTTTTCATTCTATTTATAAAAAATCCTTGTGCACACATTAAAAATGCATTACCCAGAAACAACAGAAGCTGTATTTTGTTGTGGGTTGTGAAACAATGCTAGAGCTTAAATTATAATAAAATCAAAAATGAATAGAAAGTAAAATAATTGACACGTGGTAGTCACAGTCGAAACCCAGCCAAATTAAGGTCCAAGGGCAAAGCGAAAATTCTTAATGGAATTTGTCAATAATCATTACAATTAAAGGTCGAATACATTTTTCTCAATTACAAGCCAGAATAAAATGTCAAGGGCTGTTAAAAAATGGCATTAAAATAAATGTATACACAGTAAACACTCATTGAAAGATGCACTCACCTAATTTCATAGTTAGCTTCGTAAATATTCCAAAATTCTAACATAAAAGTGGAACGAAGAAAAGAAGATGTTTTTTCTGTGGTCATTATCCCACAAATCACTTGCTAGCTGCAAAACAACCCGAGTATCGGGAAGATAGAGCTTTATTGCCAATTCATAAGTTTACACAAGTTACTAGTTAAAATACAGATTTTCAATTTGAAAGAAAATTATATTATATTATATAAATAGGCTAAGGAAAAATTTGTGCACCCTTTTTCACAAGCTATATGAGAAGAAATATGAGTGAGACTTATCATCGTGTAGAGAATTTTCATAAGAAATGCAGATTTGTCGAACCGTGGTGATTTCTTACCCGTACAAAATTTCGCGGTTTACACCCACATTTACACCACATAAAAGTTTTCGTTCCATCATCAACTTGAATTATGAGCACCTTTTTCACACACAAAACAACAATACATACTTTGCTATACTGGTTACAAGCTTTTCACTGAGTATTGATATCTCTCACAGATCATCTGTACGACTGACAAATCATTTTGTAATTTTCATATTAAATATTCATATTACGCATACGTCCGGTATCTCGGTATGGCCGTATGAAACAAAAGCGCCACTTAAACAGAACACAATCAAATGCACGCACACATTATTCGATTTGCAACTGTGCAAATACTTACGAACTAAAAAAGAAGAACTAAAGTGAACTACTTACTCACTGTGATATGATACTATGTGTATGTTTTACTCTCGTAAAACTCACGACGTGCAATAATCTGAGCAGATGTAGTTTATGTCTTAATTCTTATTTGCCAACATGGAGTCAAGGAGTAATGAACGGACAATGAAGGGACTTGTTTTACGGCCACGTTTGTCTCTTTGTTGGCCATTAAACTGGCAGTACTGCGCTTCCTTTTGTTCAGAAGAAGCGTCTTAATTACATTGGTAGCGTCGTTTCAATCAACCGCAGTTGCTCTCAAACTCCGCATGCATCCTGCAATGGCCTGCGTCCTCGTCATTTTAGCTATCTTAGTCATTTCATGAACTGTAGTTTTAAGAGGCTTTGACGTCTGCTGCAAAAATGCAGCGTACTGTCGTTGTCCTATTTCATATTATGACGTCTCTGTAATAGTCTGCGACATAACTCAATTACATTGCATGGGCAAAGTGGTACAAAGAAACGGATTTGGACTACTTTAACGCGTGTGCACGAGCTTCTCATAAAAACTCTTGAAAAATGCATGGGACGAAAAGTTGTGCTACATTTGTGTGCGGTTGTCACACTGCAAATGTCCCCTTCTCTTCTTGGTCGTTGTGTTTATGTCGTTGAGCTATAAAAAGTGACAGAGGCTGACAGTACACAAAAAAAACCTTTGAAGGCCTCCAATGGGAGAGACTGAAATGACATCAACAGAAGTTTTAAAGCTTGTCCCAAAAGTGTCGCGACCACGACCAATCCAAAAGGTCATAAATAAAACCTCTTTGCCTGTACGAACTATACACACTAGGGAAACTATTTGAAAATATTAAAAGCCAGGCTGGAAAACTTTTTTAAATAGCAAAGTTAGGTGTGATATCAGAAAATTTAGGTAACGAAACTGAAATACTCTTTTTTCTCATTAAACTTTTACTAAGTTGGACAAGTTATGTCGATTAGCTTAATTAATAATTATGTCTTCTAGAAAATCTTGTTTCCTAGTAACATAGCGCTTTTTTTTATTTTCAATTCAGTAACGGAAAGTATCATTTAGAAAATCACAAATATTAAATATGACAATCATCCTAGTCAATTATTGGTAAAGGTATACTCCACTTTAAAGTATACCAATACACAGATGGCTGAATTTTGGTGTTATTCAACGTAGTGTCAAGGGCGTTATAGATTTGTGCTGTGCAAGGCAGAAGGAGGCTTGGGAGACTACAAATTTTTTGTAAGAAAAGTTAGCAACGGTTAAACTATGTCTGTTTTTCCGTCTGGATTCCGAAAATTGTAGAGGCACAAAAATACCAAAAGATTCGCATTATGATAACGCTGATAAAAAAAAAACAGATTCGTAGAGGGAAAATCAGTATTGTTTGTATCGTTGATACTGATAGTCAAATACTTTATTGCCCCGGGAAATAAAAATAATTATACTTATCAGCGTAAAAAATATGTGCGTACGAATGTGAATTTTGCAATGCAATAATTTTAAAAATTTTTGCTTATAACAATTTACAAACTTTTTTATATAAAAAGTTAGCACAAATACCCTACATAAAATTAAAGTTGACACAAAAGCTAATCTATATTTTAGTACATAATACAGCTCCCTAGACAGAATGTTATTTTCACAAAAAGAGAAGAAAATACCCACACTGACTAAATCCTAAGCAGGTTCAGCGCATTCAAAATCACAAAAAAAAAGAAGAAATATAAGTCACATATTAATGCTACAACTTACCTTTAGAAATGTTGAGCTATTTAATCCTTTTTGGCAAACTTTGAACAAACAACAAAACAATTTTTTCTTTTCACTTGTTCTCAATTATTGGCTGCTCTTACTTTTGCACAGTGCAGAACTGAAGTTCTGCAGCCTACGTGGCAGGACCAGCAACCAAAACACTCTCACTCCATTTGAGCACATTCACACTCACGCACCTGTTAGTTCGCAATCAAACTTAAAGGCAACTTCACTGCACTCTTTTCTGCGCGCTCGCACACAGCCCCCCGCTGTCATTATGTACACAATGGCATATTAACACATTTTAACTTTTCAACTTCGACTGTCAACCGCCTTAGGCGTCCTTTTGATATTCTGCCGTGCCAAAGCCGTGTTGTTGCCGCACGCGCGTCTGAAACCGAACTGAACGCAAAGGACGAAAACAATGCTGAACGTACCGACGACAGCTAGGACAAAGCTGCCAGATGCCGCATCTTTTTCCATGCTCGACTTGCAGGATGCTGCAATGCAAAGCTGCTGGGAGTGCGAGACATACAGAGAGAGAGAGAGAGAGAGAGTAAAGAATTGGCTATTGAGCGCAAGTCGATTGAGTGAAGCTTTTTTAGTATGCGTGCTTGTGCGTGGTGAATAATCCTGCTCAATACACTGAAAAAAATTTGTCAGTGCGATACTCTGTACTTTTTTGTCCCGATATTTAAATTGGTTTGGAGTCATAGCCAATATCTCAAGGTGATTGTAAATGATCTGAGACGGACGGTGTGACAAAGACTAGACTAGACAAGTATTGAGATTTGTTATTAAAGTAAAAAATACCTGCTCGATCATTTCGCCCACACCTGAGCGCCCTCTAATCTTTCAGTTTTATTGTTATTGTAAGACTTTGCACTCTAACGACACTGCCGTAATGTTATCCTTTCTTTATTTTAAGGTAGTTAAGTTTTAAGTAGTTAAGGGAATAAATAAGTTAATATGCAAAATGTTTTAAAATAGAGTGAGCGGGAAACATCTTAATATATAAAAACGTTAGTGCGGGGTCCGCGTTTGTAAAACTCGAGAACAACTGTACCAAATGAGGTTTTTCTTCAGTTTGGTTCTGGTAGATGGACAGGATCAATGTATACTTAACAAGGTAACGTCGTCTTTGAGCGAACATTCTTAAAATTTTGTGAGAGGCTGAAATAGCGAAAGAGAGATGCACAATTTACTCTCGCTGCTGGAATAAAATGTGCATGCATAATTTTTCCTATTTTGTGTGCGATACATTTCTATGTGTACATACACACTGTCATGTTAGTACACATTTAGAAATGAGTATTTTTTCCCCCTGCCTATGTACATACATTATAACATAAGCTGATATATGATGCGCGACACGTAACCTCTCTCATTGAATTTCGTAAGAGAATGAAAAATTAAGAAACTGCGCTGCTGACGTCGCAACGACGACGTTACCTTGTCAAGTATACATTGGACAGGATCAGCAATATTCTTAAGTGGCGTAATAAATACATAAATACATTAATTATTTATACTTACATAGAAGGCTAGCATTTAAATGTGTTTACAATTCACAACTTTGATAAGGTTGTGTGTATTCCTACACACTAAACGAATATATGGTCCAAATATGAAGTCATTCGGTTCAGTGGTTCTCGAGATTTAGAAACCCGTACGCCGCACGAATTTTAGAAGCTAATTTAAGTACTTTTGTATATAATAGATACTTTTCCGCAAAAACGTATTGCGATTGCCCAAAAAATGTTTTTGTGTTGGGCATGTCTTCAAAGGGTTTCCTATTGAGTTTGATCACTCTAGTCGCTATAGTTGGGTCGCCATAGGAATAATAAGGGTAAATAATTTTAAAAAATTTGTTTTTCCAATAACTAGTAATTTCCTTTTTAACAAGCTAAATATTTTTTATCGTTTTGGGCATGTCTTCAAAGGGTTTCCTATTGACTTTGAGCAGTCTAGTCGCTATAGTTGGGTCGCCAGAGGAATAATAAGAGTAAATAATTTTCGGAATTTTTATTTTTTTGTTGTTTAAATTTCTCCTAGCTAATTTCGGTTGTTTTGATAAACGTGCGGAAAAACCTGAGTTGGTTCTTTTTCTTCTTCTTAACTGGCCATAACAATCCGTTATCGGGTTACGGTCTGATGTAAATACATTCTTTCATTGGAATTGTGGTTTTACGTGGTGGGTCCCAAATCCTACGCACAACCCTTTTAATGCCTACTGGTCACGGAAGAACCCAGTGTCATAGTTAGTCGCCTCATATTAAAAGTAAATATTACTTATTTTATATAAATTAGGCTGGAATTAACTGATTATCGGAATCGATTAAGCCACCAAACTCTAGAAAATATTTTACTAGTGAAGCTAAACCCTAGTTTTTTGGATAGAGCCATAGACACTTTGGCTCTTTTCGAGGGCCAAGATGACGATTTAAACTACGACAGTTGAATTAAGTAAATTATAATTTTATTATGTATATTATGCTTAAGTTATATAAAATAAGTAATAATAATAATAATAATAGTAAGATAAAATAAATAAAATACAAACTATTAAAATACAAAATTAAAATTTATTAATTCATGCAGCTATACTTTAAAACAAACAGCACCTAACAAAAATAAAACGGCATAAATAACAACATGCACGCAGCAGCAAAGCAAATAGCTACTACGCAACAAAAATTACACTCAGAAGCAATTTCAGCCTACACAAAAAATGACTACAGGAGCAGCAGGTAGCAAATGAAAAAATTGCTCCTGGAGCAGCTGGTAGCAAATTAAAAAATTACTCCTGGAGCAGCTGGTAGCAAGTAAAAAATTACTCCTGGAGCAAGGCGAGGAGCAGTTTTCACGGCGAGGAGTAAATCATATTTCAAATGCTACGGCGAATATCTGACTAGAAGCAAGCGTCGGCAGAGAAAAATTCTGCTACATTTCGGCTCTTAGCGCGTTCGGTAGCTGCTTCTAGACTTCGTGAAGCGCTCCGCAATTTCTTATGTACCTGTTTTTGACTTCGGCTTCTGCTACTGCTCCGAAGTATCAGTAGCTGTAGCAAAATTTCTGCTACTGCTACCGAACTGTCAGGAGCAGGAGCAATAAATTTTGCTACTGCTACCGAACTGTCGGTAGCAGGAGCAGAAATTTTGCTACTGCTACCGAACTGTCAGGAGCAGGAGCAAGAGCAGGAGTAGGAGCAAATGAAAAGAGCAGGAGTTTTTAATCACTGCCTCATACGACAAGCTTTGACCTTCTGAGGTGGTATTCTCTAACCCGCTTACCACACGGGGTAAAGCCTAAGTTGGTTACCAACTGTTTTTTTGAATTTAGTCTCAGTTCACAATATAATGTTTATAATTTTATAAATTATTTGGAAAATCAGTGTTTGCCAATGCTCTGCCATTTGAGCAGACAGTCGGGACGGTGCCCGACAGTGAAATACCCTGTACCCTTTTTCATTATAAACACTTAATACGGTAAAATGGGAACGGAAGTTTTTTTAAGCAGTTTATTGGCGAGGGGGCTGAAATTAGCATATTTTTGCCTATAACTATAACATATTTTTGCCTATAATATATCATGTTCTAGTCAAAAATATGCTTAATTCGCCCCCCTTCGCCTATAATCTGCCACGAAATTCCACTACATATAGATATGGATACATGTGAGCTAGAGTTACAAAATACGGTGGGACTCGTGTGAGCCAAATCAGTAACCTGTATTCACCTTTTTTCAATAGGAGAAATTTATAAAAATTTGTAAAATAAAATTTACAAAATCAGAATCAGTTGCTTGATCATCAAACGTATATGCAGATATATAAGTCTACTTAAAATTAAAGTATTATTTGAAACAAAGTTACGTAAAATTCGTAGTAAAAACTACTTCAAAAATTATTATTTATCATGTTATGTTCAAACACATACATTGTTTAGAAAGATAACGCTTCCACCAATTATGCTAAACAGTTAACAGAAATGTTTATAATAGAGCGAAACAGAAAAGAAGCAAAACCAATCAAAGCCACAACAAAATTTTCCATAATAACACCAAGTTACCAAATTTTTCAACCAGAATTTCATTTGAATGCAATAGCAAAAGAAAAGTAAATCAAACAAACAAATAGCAATAAGAGTAAAAGCACAAGGAGGCGGGGTAGAGCTTGAGTTGTTCATTACAAAAGAACCAGCGTCGTATCGGTTTACTATAACGCCACGTCCGTCTATACGTCCATCCATAAAACCTATGGATTTAATGCGTTAAGTAAAAGCCCAAGTGTTTTACATTTTGAATAGAATATATTGGATTAATGTACTAAAATTGTTATAAGTAAACCAATTTAAAGTATTTTTATACCCTGTACACAAAGTGTAAAAAGGTATTATAGATTCGTGCAATGTTTGTAACAGGCAGAAGAAGCAGAAGGCATAAGTTCCATGAGCAAAAATGATCAGGGGCAATAGCCGAGTCGATATAGACATGTCCGTCTGTCCGTGTTGGGCCAGCTTTCTCCGACACTATAAGAGTTAGAGCAAAAAATTTAACCTCAAGATGTGCATTTTCTGAGGGAGTTTGTCGAATGAAGTCGATATCTTACCCTCTTCCCCTGTGACAGATATGCGTGGTTTACAACCGCTCCGTTCAATCTATCCTTTCGAAACTCGCCAGAGGTGTGCGTCGTGTTTATATGCATCTATGTTGCAGAAATTATGGAAATCGGATAAATACATCAAAAATTATAGTCAAAAATATGCTAATTTCACCCCTCCACGCCTATAAACTGCTTCAATATTCCACAACATGTAGATATGGATACATGTGAGAGTTACAAAACTTGGTGTCTCCACACCACTCGTGTAACCCTAATCGTTAAAATTGCATCCACCTTTTTTCCGTGTTATGGGTATAAAAGTAATTTTTGCCCCCATAATAGCCAACTTCCCAATAGGAAAATGTGTACAGGCATATCGATCTTATGAAAATAGATATAAAAGTCGATATTTCCGTTACCATTTTACCGTATTTAGTATTTATAAAGAACAGGGTACAGTGTATTCCACTGTTGGGCACCGTCCCGACTGTCTGCATCAAATTTTTTAGTTTTATAACATAGTGTATTCTTATCATAGTTGTCAAGGCAAATATGTGAACATTTAATCAATGCAAAATCGAACACAGCTATTGCCCTGCTCATTCAGGCAAATGAGCCGAACCACAAATTCTAATCAGCGAATGGTTACCAACAGGAAGCTGTCTGATATTAACGACAACATGTTAACATATTTGCAATCAAAGTTAACATACCCTGTTAAGTTTTAACATTGCCGCCACCAGTCCAATGTCAACAGCCGCCCCCGATAGCTGATGCGCAACAAGTGCAGGTAATTGAAGCAGAGCCAAGCCGGCAATTTACCGCTCTCATGCGCAGCACGCTCAACCGCGCTCTCACATGACGCTCGTTTGCTGCATGGACCCGACTGAATACGAACGATGCCGACGATACCTAACTTGAACTGTTATCAACGACGGCGGCAAAGTAAACTGAGCTGAGATATATTTTATTTTAGCGCGTTTTTGGTCTTAAAAAGAGCTTTAGTTGCCTTTGACTTGAGTTAGTAGAGATCTATTCGGCAAGCTATGCGCATGCACGACGTTAACTTAGAGTCGGTTTTGCTTAGGCGTCGTGAGTACCGGGATACGGCAAGTCCTTTGTGTTGCGTGTCTGTGTCTTTCAAGCCTTATAGCTGCAGAACTATCTTTAAATATAAAGCAAAAGAAAATTCTAAAAATCTGTGCTCATTACAGTTTACACAATACTGTGTTTTGGCAGCCTAATCAACTCTAATCTAAGTAAATTTATGTATACATACTTATATAAAATTGCACGCCTTTGTGTCAGACATTTTTGATATTATCTTGCTTGGGTGTGATAAGTAAATGTGGCGAATAAACTATATACCATATATACATAATACGGAGTGTGTAGCTGAAAAGCAATGTTTTTACAACCATTGCAGTTCATAAACATTGTATAAACAAAGCAATAACAATCGGCTGACTATAAAATCCAGAAATCTACGCTATTTTTTATGTTATATTAGTTTTTTTTAACCAAAGTTGTGTTTTGAACATGATTCGGTGTTTCTTTGTTACTGCAAATAACTTTCTAGTTTCATTCTTCATATTGATTTGATATAACCTTAAAAAGGATACGGTGCCCTTTTTCGCCCACATCATTTTTTTAAGTTAATCAGGGTTGCAAACCTTACAAATTTCTTGTGAGATCCGGTTCGCGGGTTCGAATCTTTGCGATACTTGAGAATATGCTTAAGGACCGATTTGACCGGTACTCACAATCAAGTTTTTTCCGAAACAATTTTCAAGAAAATCAAAAGGTTCCCCAAAAATGTATATTATATGTAAAGCTATTTTATACGGATGTCCGAGTTCGAACCTCGTTTGGTAATGTCTAATGAACGAAGCTGATTGTTTAACACTCTAGAGTCTTATTTATAGACACTCTTTTTTTAATCGCTCGCCAACAAACCCTTGGCGAAAGTGTCAAAACGTGCTAAAAGAAAAAATTGTGACAAACAAACAATAAAATATATATTGGTTTGTTTATACCCTGTACAAAAAGTGTAAAAGGTTATTATAAATTTGTTCAGTGTATATAACAGGCAGAAGAAGGCGTAATGGGCCAGAAATTCCTTGGGCAAAGATGATCAGGACCCTTCCGTCCTAACTAACTAACCTAAGACTATAAGTGCTAACACAAGTTCCCATTAGATTTTATTGGAAAAAATGGTTACAGAGTATCCCACCTTTTTTACTATTTTTATTTTTCAAAATTTATATCGCATAAGCGAAAACAAATTTTGAAGCACGGAAAATATGTTATTTCAAAACACATATGCCAATCGCAGCAGTAGCACGTAGCTAAATTTGGCTTAGACATAATCCAATAGAAGGCCCTGGCTTGTTTGCAGTACACATTGTTTCAAAAAGTTGCTAATAGACTTGTTTAAATATTCCCTTAAGTCGTGTTTTGAAGATTTTGCCAATGCATGATACTGATTTAATGTTCTAGAACAACATAAAAAAGCTATCTTCAGATGCGACATGGCTTATAGCTGGGATTCCCCCCTTAAAGATAAGTCACCATAACTTCCGCTTACGAATTCCATGAAATAGCCAAAAACATCGTTTACGTCGGTAAAGGCTTAACGAGCATCACAACTCAGCTCTCTTTTATAATAGGTACGTTTTATTTTATTAGCTACCTCAACAAGCTTGGAGCATGTCAATAAAAAGATACACAATAAATAAGTGAATAAAGAAACATGGTGGACGAAACCAGCGTAAAGATTCGACTAATTGTAGCGCCACATTGTATGAAAATGACCAAGAAGATAAATAATGACCAATAAATCAAAACAAGCTTACAACGCAGACACATATAAAAAGCCAGTTATTATAGGTATAAATATGTAAATGGAAAAAAAACCGGCAAAAGTATTATGCAATTTTTTGGGTTGACTGCGTAAAAAATAATAATAAAAATAAAAGTTACCATGGCAGTGAAGCAAACAATATAATATGTGATATGAAGTAAACAAAAAGTGAATCTATTTAGGCGTTTGACCAATTTGTTTTCTATAAATAAGTATATAATACAGTGAAAACTGTCTAAACTGGACCCTGTATACATTGGACAACCTGTCTGAATTGGACATTTTACTTGAAACCAAATAAATTTCATACAATATTGCATTTTTGTCCCTGTGTAAATTGGTCCCGGTCTACCTCAAAAATTGGACACTTCCAGTATATTGCACTTGTAAAAAGTGCAGAGGAGCTACAAATTAAAACCTTTTCAGCTAGTAATGGGTCCCTTCTCTCATTTTTTTAGCGTCACCAAATGATTTTAAAACTTTTTGTAGAGAAAGAGCTAGTACCGATTACAAAGAAACTAATTATTTGAGCAATAAACTTCATGACAATGTACACAAATAACATTATGAATGCTATTAATTCGTATCTATCAAATGTGACAAACAAATGATCTCAAATCAACACCCTGTCTACATTGAAAAATTGTCTTCGAACCAAATGTGTCCAATGTAGACAGTTTTCACTGTACTAATATAATATATAATATATATATATATATAATATATAATATAATATAAAAAATAGTTTCTTGTCAATTAAAATATGTACGGATTATACATAAATTAAATTAATTAGTTTGTTTATATTACCAACCGCCCTACAAGTTTAATATTCTGTTGAAGTTACCAAGTTAATTACTCTAATACTGTTATTGGAAAATATATTTCAAAAACCATAAACCAGTTAGGCCACTTCAATTTTGTAACCAAGTACATTCCACAATATTCAAATCTAATGGAAAATTTACAAATATAATAATACCAGAAATAGAATATCATGACAGCTGCAGGAGTATAAAAACTTGTTAGCATGAATATATATTCTAGCAAAAAAAATAAAATTATTAATGTTCTTATACATTTTTCAAAATATACATATGAGATATCTACTTTAGTGTGATGTTAATTTCCTCACGCATCGACATTAACTTAAAGTTATAATATGGGATTTTTTGCCTTCTGGGCAAATAAAAATAAGATCATATTAATATAACTGGTGATTTCACCAACCAACGTGACTCTTTGCGCAACAGCAGATATAGATGTATAATTAAGAATATTAAATGTTAAATTTAAGAACAACGAAAAGTTTAGCCCACTTACAGTCTATAAGATTCTCTTTAATTGCTCTTAGTTTCTGTTGGATGTGCGAGTACATTACGCCTGCGACCAAAAAGGTAGTCTATAAATCTTTAGATCTATCTTTAAGTAAAAATTAAATAATAAAAAGTTATTGCTCCAAAATGAGAGCGCCAAATTCTCCAAACCATTATTACATTTACCTTAACGTTCTCACTATCTCTTGCCTTCATTTTCGCTTAGCCTTCCATAATTTATTCGCATTTTTATACACTGTACACAACGTGTAAAAGAGTATTATAGGTTTGTGCAAAGTATGTAAAAGGCAGAAGGAGTCGTGTATAGTCGATATAAACATGTCCGTATGAACGTCGGGATATCAGACACTATAAAAGGTAGAGGCACAAAAATGTACCAAAGGATGCGCATTTACACCGAAAAGATGAAGTTTGTCGAATCACGTCAATATCTTGCCCCTTCCTCTGTGACATTTTTGCGGTTTACAGCCGTTCAATCTATCATCTCGAAACTCGACAGAGGTGTGCGTCGTGTTTATGTGCATCTATGTTTCAAAAATTATCGAAATCCGATAAATACATCAAAAGTTATAGTCAAAAATATGCTAATTTCACCCCCCCCCCCCCCCCCCCACACACACATCAATAAAGTAATTTGTGACCCCAATTCCCAAAAATGCTTACAGTCATATTAAGCTTGTAAGACGAGACACAAGAAAATGCTTTCGTTTCCCATTTTACCGTATGCGGGATTTAGTGCTTATGCGGAAAAAATGGGTAAAGGGTATTCCACAGTCGGGCACCGTCCCGACTGTCTGCGTCAATTTTTTCTGTGCATGTTGTGAGTCTGTATGTGTTCTCGAGCCTTCGTTGAGTTGCCTGCTGCTAGACCACGTCTGCCATCGAGTTTTTCTTTATGTTCACCTAGTGAGTGCCACATACGTTGATGCTTGTCTGCGTGAGTGGAAGAACATACTAATTAATTTAATTTGTACATGCAGCATTTCTATGATTGGCTGGCATCTAGCTAACGGACTCTATGAACCATATTAAAAGGCTGTCGAGAATTTTCACTTAACATATACATTTGCACGATGAGTTAATGCCAAGAGGTATTTACCCAAATGGCAGAAGGAAGTACAAAGAAATACTAACTCTTAATTAACAAAAATTGTGATGCAGTCCAGGCGGTGTACAATCGTAAAATATCCTATATGTACCCATTTTCCGCCAAATACTAATAAATTCAGATTTTGAGTAAAATATGAGCTTAAATTCTTACGCTAACCACTTACGTAATATGTCGATATGCTTCTAAAAATATGTATGCTCCTTTCCTTATTCTTCTTAATTGGCCATAACAACCCGTTACCGGGTTACGGCCTGATGTATTTCTTTCATTAGAATAGGGGTTTTACATGGTGGGTACCAAACCCTACGCACAACCCTTTTAAGGCCTGGGATGGCTCTACTGGTCTCGAAAGAACCCAGTGTCATTGTTAGTCGCCTCATACGACAAGCTTTGACCTGCTGAGGTGGTATTCTCTAACCTGCTCACCACACGTGAGTGTATGTATACATGGACGTTGAGTTGTGTGCTGAAGCCAGGCAGCATTTTATTAGTATCATATAAGTCTTTCTTTTATATGGGCAATTTGGATAAAATTAATGTAGAATCGAAATCACATCTACTGCTTCCGCGTAGCAGTTGAATACACCACTAAAACTAATCCGTAAAAACAAACTAGCAAGCAGAAAAAAAGCGGCAATTACAAACGATCATAGAAATATTTCCGCAGACGGTTTTTTTATAGTTTGATTCAAAAAGCAACAGAAACCGTAATTTAAATAAACGTAAGCCATAATTATGACAGCCTGAGCGTAACGTAAACACCAACACAACACCAAAGCAAAACTAACAGTCATCACAGTTGAAAATGATTGAAAATTCAATTTTTCCGCGCCATCTATGCACTAGTGTATATTTCAATCGCTTTACTTTACACTCTCACTATTAATTGCTTTGTTAAACCTTAAGTTTTCCTCTTTCTCATCCAGGCCCAATATACAAACAGAATGCGCAATAGCATCAAAATATCAGGACTGCAGCTGTTAAGCTGTCTGATACTGATACAGTTGTGTTGGAACAACGCCTATGGATCCCAAACTTCAAACGACGCAACAGGTAAGATAGTTTATAATTGACAAAATTGTACGCGCTAATTTGCTTTTAATAAAAACGTGTGAAAAATTCAGGTAACAATTAAGTGTGTGAGCAGAGTTTCAGCAATTTGTTAAGAACCTTGGCCAATATTGGGTGCATTAACTATTCTGTGCAATAATATGAAAATCAGTTACTCTTCGCATAGTATTGTAAATTTTCAGACTATCAATAAATTACACAACACAAAAAAAAATTTTGTTTCTTGCTACGGGAAAGATTCCCTGTTCTCACGTTAAGTTATTGGCTTCTTAATTTAAAAAATTTGATGCAGACAGTTGGAACGGTGCCCAACAGCGGTAAATGTACCCATTTTTCCCTTGAAAATCAAATTTATTTGCAAATTTTTGTATAAAACGTTGAAGGGTATGGGCGTTACTAAGGTAACTAATAAAATGTCAACATTGTTTCGTTTATAAGCTTAACATGAGTCTTCTTACCAAATTTGGAGGCTCTAACTTAAATTTCAACCTTAACATTGCTGTAAAAAGTAAAATTTTGTTGCAGTTTATAGGAGGAGGGCCATAAAATTGACACATTCTTACTTATATCTTCTAAAGTTTCTATCCGATTTTGATCATTTTTACACAACATATGCACAAGAACAGTGTGCTATGTTTCAATTGGATAGCTTTTATGTTGTGTATGTAAACCGCGAAAATTTCTCACGGGGAATCAGTAAACTTGCCCTTCTCTGCGAAAATGCGCATCTTATGGTTACATTTTTTTTTGCTCTACCTCTTACAGACTGAGAAACACGCTACAACAGGGACAGACAGACTGACAGACGGACGGACATAGCTATATCGACTCGAATAATGCTCCTGTTTGCCCATGGAACTTATAGTCTATCATGCCTCCTTTTGCCTGTTACATACATTGCACAAATCTGTAATACCCTTTTACACTTTGTGTACAGGGTATAAAAAAGCTTATCGGTCGTTTATAAGTATCATTAAATTATTTCTAAAATTATTATCCAAAAAACTAAACTTGCCTTGTTCATTCGCATACTTAATTATGTATGTACATATTCTTGGCTTTTGCGTAAGCTCAGCTTAAAGTATGTACGATTATCGAAAATATCGAAAAGTATCGTGAGCAAATTATTATTATTATTGAAAACATATATATATGTTTATACTTTATATTCACTAAATTTTTAGGGCTATTTCTTAACTTTGTGTGTCTTAAAGTCACATCATATGTAAGGTTCACAATGTGAATACATATTTCAACACTCAAAAAATTTTTAATCACATGGAACTAAAACGAGTTATTTCTGTCATTTGAAAAATGGAAAATTTAAGCTTAATAATAAACATTATTTATTTTAAACTTTTAGGACTTGAAAGTCAAAAAGGACTCATTTCATTCTGTCCCAGCTTAAATATAGTTGTTAGCACGTGGCTCGTGCCAATGGGACACCTTTTTCTAGCGCCTGAACAAATGAATAATAGCTCGCTTTTTGATCCACTAGCGGGCGATTAATGCGCGCTGAAACTTTATTTTTAATTATTATTAATGAATAACAAATTTAGCTTAAAATAAAACTTACATGTGCTCCGTGTACGCTTAACTTAATGCATACCCAGATAACATGCAGCTAAGCTCAAACAGCAGTTCTAAGCGAGCGCGAGCTTTCTAGCGGTAGATTTCCAACCTGCACAAAGCAAACACCGATAACAAAAGGGCCGGTAGGAATTTTCGGAACAACAGACTACAATTTGTTCGCCCCGCAACAATAGTAGTATACTTTTTATATCCTGTACACAAAGTGTAAAAGGGTATAATAGATTTGTGCAATGTATGTAACAGGCAGAAGGAAACGTGGCAGACCATATGTTTTCCAATACATTAGTTATGTATTTATTTAGTGTGTTTATTTTAGTCGAATTTTATGGTTTTTGGCGTCTAAACGCCTATTAAAATTCAGAAGCGTCAGCAAATAAAAATTTCTTTTATCAGAACCGTTGTTGTCCCAGTTTTTAGTCCGTCCAAGCCAGAGGGTCGTGAAAAGGTGAATCAATTCAAATATTTAAATTGTTTGTAAGGCCAAGTTAAAAAAAATATTCGGATGATCTAACTCGAGACGGGCACACGGTGGAGGGCAAGCGGAGCCAGCTTTGGTCTGAGCCCCCTAGTTATACTAAAAATAAATCCAAAATTCTGTATGTGGCCGGTGTTTGGATGAAAAGTTTAGTGAAACGTTAATCAGGTTGATCCACTTTATAGCTCTTGGAATGAGGCATGTTGTTACAAATGTAAATTTTGAAAGAAGTCTTTTTTCGGAGGACAAAAAAGCGTAAAACTACAAAAAACTACACAATATCTCATTATTATTTTTGCCCAAAACTGAGCACAGACTCTAGAAACACTTAGGGGGCGGAGTCCCCTAGTAATTTATATTTCGCAATACTATCACGATATTTTTCATCACAAATCAAATATCGATCATATCCATATTTTCGATATATCATAACATCGCTAGCGTAAGATACAAAATAACACTGTGCGATAGTGAAAATACATCCGAGGTTGTACATCTGGTCGAGTAGAACTCAATACAATATTTTTCCTAGGGTTCTCTCCATTTTTTTATTGACAAATAACTATATAGACCCTGTACACAAAGTGTAAATTGTGTTATAGATTTGTGCAATCTAAGCGGTCGAATGCGCTTACCGGGTCGTCTCCCCAAGCGCTTCGCCTAAGGCTTATTTACTGGACGCATCTCACGCCGATAGAGCTCTGTGTAAATGTGTGCTGTCAGTGTGCCTAGCATTTGTAGGTGTGTGCTATCGGTGTGCCTACTTTGTGTATATGTGTGCTATCGGTGTGCCCTGTTGTTTCGTTGTGTGCGTGTTTGCTTTTCATAATTTTATAATTTCCAGTCTCAGATTTTCAAATTTTCGGTAATTAATAAAATAGTAGGCTAGTATTTGACATTTTACAAATTTTGTTTACAACTTACAAATGTTTAGGTAATCATTGTAGTCTTAAATTACGGTCACTATACTGCTATTTTAAAAAAGAATATCAAAAATAAGAACGTTTGGTATAAAATGGATGATGCCATTCTCGAGAAGGTACCATGGCCGAGAGCTGCCTATGGCTCTTACATTATGTTTTTTGAAATGCAATGAATATGATGTCATATAAAACCATGCACTGCACTAGTCCATGGTAACTAGCACGGAAACCATGTACGGGATGTTATAATTACCTTGCGAACAGGAACCACAACATTCAATTACTGACCCCTACCAAATAAAGTAATGAAAAAATCACGAATGGGTCAAAAAGACATGGCTCCAATCCAGTTACTTAGTCATTTTGTTGTTTAGTATGCAGTACGACAGAGTAGGGTACGTATATGTATACATGACCATTTTTAATTCTGCAGTCAACTCAATAAAAATTACCATTGAAACTACCACAGAATCCATGTAAAGTACCAAATCTATTCAGATCCATTATTGCGAATGGAACTGAAAGACGTGGCTCTAATCCATTGTAACTAGCACAGAATCCATGTACAGGGTGTGTATAGAATCCATGTACAGGGTGTCAACATTCAAGTACCGACTCTTACCAGATAAAGTAATGAAAAAAATAGCGAATTGAACAGGAAGACATGGTTTTAATGATCGTCGTTGAAATATGTATGATATCAAATGTTTCTCTTATATTCATTTAATTACGTCTTTCTGAAATTTGAACAACAAGTTATGCAGAAGATGGTTGGCTCGGATAGAAACCAGGAATGTCCGAAGATGAAATCATTAAACATTTAGGACCTATTTGCTTACCATGAATTACTAATAATGATGAGACAAAAAGGAGGTACATCTTATCGCGACATGTTGGGCAGAATTCGTAAGGGTGTTATTACCAATGGCTCTTATATTTTGTTTTTTGAAAAGAAGTGAATATGATGCTCTCCAAAACCATGCCGTTTGGGACAACTATTTTTAAATATCTTATCAAAAAGAAATGATAAGACATAAAAAACACGTTGAAAACGTAAAAAACGTTGTCGGGTCTCCACTTTTGCTACAAAAAAAAGAAATGATACAAAACGAGTCGTTTAAATACACTTTAAATGTATGTTTCGTGAAACGAAAGCATAATCTGATGCGACTCCTATTTCCAATTTCCCAAAAACCCGACAACCCACCACATCCATTTTGTATAAAAGTATTAGTCGGGATCATATCATCCATTTTGAATAAAAGTTTTAGAGGAGATCATAGAACTGAACGTGTATGGGGTCCTAAAGATATAAGTTATAATATGCCAGTTTTAGACGCATTCTTCTATAAACCGTAACTGAATTTTACTTTTCATAAAAATGTTAAAGTTAACATTTATATTAGAGGCACCAAATTTGGTAAGTATTCTCATGTTAGGCTTATAAGCCAAACGATGCCTTTACCCTTTATCTCATCGATACAAAATTTATCAAAAAAAATTTGATTTTCATGAGAAAAATGGGTACAGGGTATCACACATGAATGAATATTTATTAATGTAAAAAGAGTAAGTGCCTTTTCAAATCTATACAGAGATTTCTGCAGAAGATTTTCTAACAAAACGGTATATTTTTATATTGTATTTTGAAAGTAAATTCAATTCCGAGTCAAACGAGAGGTTATGAATTACCTTATTGAAGTTTCTATATATAAAAAAATTTGATGCATACAGTCGGGACGGTGCCCGACAGTTGGATACCCTTTACCCATTTCAAATCAAATTTCTGTGCAAATTATTGATGCTTTGTGGGGTATGGACGTAATAACGGTAACTATGCTACGGGATTAGGAGGATGATTTGGAAAAAGGTCAACGTTGTTTGGTATACAAGCCTAGCATGATCTTACCATATCTATAAAAAGTGAAAATCTGTTGCAGTTTATAGGAGTTAGACCCCTACTCCTCCTTTTTCCTTGCCATATTATTACCTATATAACTGGACAACTTTAACGGTATGGGTGTAAACCGCGAAAATCTCTCACAGTGCAACGGAATAGGATAACGCCATAATTCGACAAACTAATCTACCTATCGAAAATTCGCATCGCTTGATAAAAAAAATTGTTGCTCTAACTGTTATAGTCTCCGAGAACGGTGCGACAACATGGACAGACAGACATACGGACATGTTTATATCGACACGACTATTGCTTCTGACCATTTTTGCCCATGCAACATATGGTCTGCCACGCCTCCTTCTGCCTGTTACATACATTGCACAAATCTATAATACCTTTTTACACTTTGTGTACAGGGTAGAAATATAACTACACTATTTTATTTGTGGGGCGCACTTCTATTTTTCGATTATAGAAAGCGCAACGAAAACCACTGTAACTATGCAATGGCAAGCCAATAACGAAACGGTAAAACGTAGGCGACAGAGAAGCAATGTAGAGAGAAACATAACTCATAATTTATATGCCAAACAGCTGCAGAAGCTTGTTTTCACTGTATATTCGACATAAGGCTACGTATGTACACATGCTATTTAAAGGTAAATATAAGTATAGGTAAAATCATATTATGGCATTACAAGCCAAGGCCCTTATTTGGCAGCTTGGTGATAATTTTATATTTAAATGTGTAAACATTGCAAATAACAAAAAATCGGTAATCACACCGATACTGCACGTTTGGAACTAAAGTCTGAATTATGTAAAATTTCGCTTTGCCTCATGGCCGATGTCCGACAGTGCGATCTCCCCCTAAGAAAATTAAATAATCAGGGTAACTGTATTGGGGGTCAATACAACACCATAAAAGCCAGTATTCGGCAAATAGTGAACATTGTTTTGTTTGAAAGCAACATGCCAAATACATATGTACACATACATGCCACATTTGGTCGTTCTAGCTTCTGTTTATAATCATGTCTAATAATAATAATAATTTTAAGGGGAAAAGCACCATGATCTTTGATATCTATTTTGCACCTACAGAGCTTATCAGGTTGGTTTGAACCGGGACGTGTCGATCAGCGAAATCCTGTATCCACCTAGGAGCGACATTCTTTTCTCGGCACACTCAGCTAGTATGCGATGATTCCTCCTCAAGTTCACGGAACCTGCAGGTGTTGAAGCTGGTAATGCCCTGCTTTCTTAGGTTTCCCTTTAGCCTACAGTGACAGGTAAGCTGACCTAGCTGTGATAGTACCTTGAACCTATTAAGGTTATTGAAACCGAGTAACTGTTTGGCTTGTCTGAGGCCTACTTATCTAGTTCGCGGTTCGCCTTAGTTTTCCTATTTTCTTAGAAGCTGCTTAATGGTGTGTCTGCCAATGGTACAAAAAAGCTATGACCCAATCAAAGGGCTCACAACACCGTCTCTGGCCAGCTTGTCCGCAAGTTCATCGCCAGGGACGCATCGAAGTGAGATTGTGTTTCGTTATCCCAGAAGGTCCAGCTTAATTTGGGTTTTCGAATTCTGGTTCCTGCAAACTTCCTTACTGACCGTCCATTAGTATAAGCATGTCTATAAAAAGTGTAATTTTATTGCAGTTAATACAAGAAGGGGCCTAAAAATGGCATATTTCTAAATATTTCTTTTACCTTTTCCATCTGATATTGATAATTTATACACCCCATATGCAGTGGAACATAGAGCATAGCTGGGCCAAATTTCAATCATTTAGCTTTTATGGTGTGGTTGCAATTCTCTCACTGAAGAGAGAGTTAGATATCGACATAATTCGACAAGCTTTATCTGTGTACAGAAAATGTGCATCGTTTGGTGAAATATATCTTATAGCCTCTAAGATCAAGCTTAACACACGAAAAGACAGACGGACAGAGATTGCTATATCGGCTCGACTATTAATCTGCTCATTTTTACCCATGGAACTAATGGCGAGCCATTCCTCCTTCTGTCTGCTACATAATTGCACATTAACAAATGGTAACTAAGTATTTGTTACTTTATATCGGTGCCACACATACCGCTGTTAGTTCTTTCAATTCGTAAATCAATCATGTATAACTATTAGGTTCGACGAGTGGGCGTTCAGGTACTTTCCAAATTTCCAAGGGGGGGCTAACAATAGAAATGATACAATGAAATAACCCAAAAGTATAAAAGGAGAGCCCGTTCAATTGTGAGGAAAGGCACTAAGTTCTACCTAAACCTTTCGGGTCCAGCAACGGTTAATTTCCCAAGTACAAACTAATAAAAATTGCAGTTCTTGGCAGCCTTTGAGCTGATTTATGTCACGTGTACCCACTGTTAAGCAGTCATAAAATTAATAATTTCTCAATTTACAATTATTATCGTAATTATTTACTAAATACATAACGCAACACAGCTTTTTATGTCTATGTAGGTGCGATAAGGCAGAACGTGATCTTGATCATGCTCGTTGTGTGGGGCTCTTGAGCATTTTTATTGCACACATTTTATTGGACAGGCTTTGGTCGGCATCTGTGAAGATTCTTGGCCCCTGACAAATGACTTACGAGACATTTTAAGTGTTTAATTGTGAATACGCAAAGTTAACTTAGTCAACGCACAGCTGATACTGAAGTCTTAAGCCGGATCTGCATTTTAATGGGGTTTTGATTAGCATTTTGCCGGGTTTTCGACATGTGCATTGATTTATAAAGTACGCAAATGAGTGACTAGAATAATAAGATAATAAAACACGGTCAATTTTTTCTTTTGCAACTCAACAGAATATTATTGTGACAATTCAGGCACCGTTACAGCCAATTAAAGTGTTTTTTCTTAAATAATATACTATTTTATAATATTATCTTTATACTCTGTACACAAAGTGTAAAAGGGTATTATAGATTTGTACAATGTATGTAACAGGCAGAAGGAGGCGTGGCAGACCTTATGTTCCATGGGCAAAAATGGTCAGTAGCAATAGTCGAGTCGATATAGACATGTCCGTCTGTCTGTCCTTCCGTATGAACGTCGAGATATCAGGCACCACAAAAGGTAGAGGCACAAAAATTTACCAAAAGATGCGCATTTACACCGAAAAGATGAAGTTTGTCGAATCACGTCGATATCTTGCCCCCTTCCCCTGTGAAATATTTTTGCGGTTTACAGCCGCTACGTTCAATCTATCATCTCAAAACTCGACAGAGGTGTGCGTCGTATTTATGTGCATCTGTGTTTCCAAAATAATCGGATAAATACATCAAAAGTTATAGTCAATAATATGCTAATTTCACCCCCCCCCCCTCGCCTATAAACTGCTCCAAAATTACACTGCATGTAGATATGGATACATGTAAGCTAGAGTTACAAAATGTGACGCAACACCGTCCCGACTGTCTGCATCAAATTTTTTCTTATCACCTTGATTTAAAGCACTGAAAACAAAATACAAGCAAATTTGAAAAATACTTTTTTACGTATGTATTGTATAAAAGAATAAATTTTAGACTCCATTTACTTATTAAATGGAACTGTCAACAACTATCAAACAATTTTAATGTGCTTCGTATTTGCGTACATATGTATGTATTTGTGGCTTACCTTATTCTCTGAAAACACTCTAGCATTCCAAATTCATCTGCATAAAATTAAATTAAGTAAATTATATTATAAATTAATATTGAGTTAAAACCTCAAAATACTACCAGCACTTACCAATTTCGCACTTTGCACTGACGCCTAATGACAAATATTTTGGCAGCATTCTTTTCGTTATTTTTTTTTTTCTTCAAATTTCTTTGAATTACAAAAACAACTACTAAAAAAACAACGTGCTAAGACACTTTTAGAGAAATTGAGCGAACACAAATAAACAGTGAGAGCGCCGAGTACAGCGCGCTCCCCGTAACTGCTTTTTCCTATCCGACACAACTCTATTTTGAACCAGTCCGCTACTACTTGCCTACAACTACAATTACAACGAGTTTTTTTGAGAGCCTAATCATCCTTCCTCTTTGATATTCGCAGCAGAATGAAAAATTGGCACGCGAATTGTGTGAGAGCAGCAGAATATGCGTTCCTTGTATTATTATTCCATGGTCACATAGACACAAAATAAAAAGTTCAAAAAACTAAAAAAAAAATATAAAAAAAAACTTTTGAATTGTAAGGAGGAAAAGAAGAGGCGGTGAGTGGGAGAGGAGGAGACTGGAGAGAAGAAGGAGTGAAGGAAAATGTAGAGAAGAAAAAGAGGAGATGCAAAGAGGAGATGAAAGGAGGAGAGTGGAGCGAAAGAAACCAGTCAGTAGGATTGTCCGAAGCCGAAAACATTAAACATTTAGGACCTATTTGCTTATGATGAATTACGAAGAATGATGAAACAAAAAGGAGGTAAATCTTATCGTGACATGTTGGGAACAATTCGTATGGGTGTTATTACCAATGGCTCTTACATTATGTTTTTTAAAAAGAAGTGAGTATGATGCTCTACAAAACTATGCCACTTGGGACAACTATTTTTACAAAAAATTTGAAACAAAAAGAAGTGATATGACATAAAAAACACGTTAAAAACGTAAAAAACGTTGTCGGGTCCCAACTTTTGCTACAACAAAAATAAATGGTACAAAACGAGTCGGTTAAATACACTTTATATGTATTTTTCGTGAAACGAAAGCAAAACATGATGCGCTATAGGACTCCTATTGCCAATTTCTCAAAAGCCCAACAAACCACCCACCACATACACGTTCAGTTCTATGATCTCCTCTAATACTTACATTCAAAATGCAGCCGCAGCAGTCGTCTAGACGGCAGCGAAATCAACATGATATTTGTGATATGAGTCCTGGCAGCAGTTGCTGGCAACTAGCTTTAGCACTACCGAACAATTGGCTGCGAAAGTACATACAAATTTTTGCAGACAGTCGGGACGGTGCCCGAGTACACTTTTTTCCCCATTAGCACTAAATCCATCATACAGGAAAATGGGAACGAAAGTATTTTTTACAAGTTTAACTTGTAACTTGACAGTAAGCATTTTCCTATTGGGAACTTCCAATTGACAAGTTTTCCTATTGGGAAGTGGTGGCAAAAATTACTTTTATGACCATAACTCCAGTATTCTTGGGTCAATGTCTTTGATTTTTGCAACATAAATCAAAAAACATTTATAAACGACTGTGACAGTTTTCAAATCAATATATTGGGGGGTGTGGCATTAATTAAGGTAAATCGATTGCGCGGGAAGGGGGGGTTCTATGGAAAAAAGGTGGAGCACGAGTCTCCACAAAATCTTGTAACTCTAGCTCACATGTAGCCATATCTACTCGAAGTGGCATTTTGTTTATAGGCAAGGGGGGTGAAATTAGCATATTTTTGACTATAACTTTTGATGTATTTATCCGATTTTGATACATTTTGAAACATAGATGCATATAAACACGCATACCTCTGTCGAGTTTCGAGATGATAGATTGCACGTAGCGGCTGTAAACCGCAAAAATATGTCACAGGGGAAAGGGGCTAGATATCGACGTGATTAGACAAACTTCATCTTTTCGATGTAAATGCGCATCTTTTGGTAATTTTTTGTGGCTTTACCTTTCATAGTGTCTGATATCTTGACGTTCATACGGAAGGACGGACAGACGGATATTTCTATATCGACTCGACAGTTGCTCCTCACTATTTTTGGCCATGGAACATATGGTCTACCAACCCTCCTAATCTCCAGTGTTTAGTTTGATTAAGGTACTTTATGCTAAGTAACCGAAGTCTATATTTTAAACTAGCATATATTTTGTAACCACTACTTATATAATTTGTTGCTGGCTAAACGTTTTATAATGTAGAGTTTCTTGTATAGAAATTGTGTTGTCTGACAAATTGACATTGATCTAATGATGTTGCTTGTGTTTTGTTGGGTTTAGTACTAGTATTATGCGTACTGTTTTAATAAGCTTGTGATTTTGTTTTCGAAAATGTTCTTGAAGAGCTAATTAATACTGTGTATTGTTGTGAGTGAGCTGTTTTTATTTATATTAAAACTGTATTCACTTTTTTCAAAAAAGGTTGTTTTTTTGCATCCCGCAACATATCGATTTGAAAATTGCCACATAATTTAATAAAACTGTTTTTGATCTATGTTTCAAAATTCAACGACATTGGCCCAAGATTACTGGAGTTATGTGCATAAAAGTATTTTTTGCTCCCATAATAACCAACTGCCCAGTATGAAAACTTGTCAATTGGAACTTCCCAATAGGAAAATGCTTACAGTCATATCGAACTTGTGAAAGGAGACATAAAAGAAAATACTTTCGTTCCTATTTTACCGTATTCTGGATTTAGTGCTTATGGGGGAAAAGTGTACAGGGTATATTCCACTGCCGTGCATCGTCTCGACTGTCTGCATCAAATTTTTTATTCATTGAATATGATATTCTGTAGTCGTTTAGAGCCTGGAGTAATTTTCTATTGTTTGCGCAATTATTTTTGACGGGTTTTAGTTTTTTCGTGAATGCTAATGATTATTTTCTATAAGTTTGTTGAATTACTAAGCTTTTTCAGCAACTATATTTTATGTTTTCATGTTATTTAATAAAACACGATAATTATATAAAAGTTATAGAGTAATGTAATATATTTAAATCCCGATATGCAGGTTTACGTTTATGCTGATATTGAGCAGAAATTAGGCGGAACTAAGAGTAGCCCAGACAGATCAACTATGATCATGTCATGCAACGATAAGATGTTGTTTTGTGCGTCGTACCGACTTCGGTTACCTACGATTAAAATGCGAATGAGTACAATTACAGCGCAGGCTAGGCCACAATCCCGCTTAGCTGGCGGTTAACATAAAGTATTGTAGGGTTGTGAGTGGGAGCTATGTTAGTTAACATTTGGCTGCTGGGCCGCATAACCAAACAAAGTTATTGGCTGAAATTTGTGCCTTCGGATAATTGGATCGGAGTAATTTTAATAACTTGTTATTTAATGTTCAACTCATCCATTTTAGTTCCAGCCAACACGTTTTGCATTTACCAGGAGAACAATAACACATATCAAAAGGAACTAGGTGCTATTTGGTTTTCTGTCAATGATCCTTGCTTGGTTTACTCTTGCGCTGCCGGCGTGGGCGAGACACCGGAAGCGCACTTGGTAGAAACACACATAGACTGCAGCGAGTTTTACTGTAAAGTGGTGAGTATTCAAAATTGAAGTGTTATTTTGATATCTCTGCTTATTGAACACCCAAAAATAGGGTAGTGAGCTGAAAAAATCCGTAGGCAGTTGTTGTGGTGAGTGTGTGCAAACACATTGCAGAGACAACAACACTCTTTTTAATGTGGGCGAGTCCTGGCACAATAAAGCTGACTGCACAATGCTGGAGTGTGGACGGTTGGACAATGGTGACATCATTATCAACTCATATAAACGCGACTGTCCCCCGATGCCAGCCAATTGTCCTCCTACACATTTAGAAATATCCGACTGCTGTCCCATATGTCGGCAAGTGCCTATAGCACGAAATGAGCAATTGGAAGACGATGCCGAGCCAGTGAATGATATCTGGACGCCGGAATTCTACCGGCAGCACCCGTGTGTACGTAATTGTGAGGCGGGTGCGCCAGCCATGACTTGCCGCTATACCTTTGTGGTGGAATGGTATCAAACTCTATCCAAGGCCTGTTTTGATTGTCCACAAAATGTGACTGATTGTGAGCGACCACACTGCATAATTGGCGATGGTTTGACGCGAAGTATTACCGTAGTTAATCGTATGATGCCGGGTCCAGCCATTGAAGTATGCGAGGGCGACAATATTGTAGTCGATGTAAAAAACAATCTACTTGGCGAAAGTACAACCATTCACTGGCATGGTCTGCATCATCGGTACACGCCGTATATGGATGGAGTACCTCATATCACACAATGTCCCATTCCGCCACATGCCACTTTTCGATACAGTTTCAAGGCAGACAACGCAGGCACACATTTCTGGCACTCGCATACAGGCATGCAACGAGGCGATGGCGTCTTTGGCGCCCTTGTCATACGCAGACCAAAGACTGGCGATCCACATGGCGCACATTACGACATGGACTTGTCAGAGCATGTTATGATTGTGCAAGATTGGGCCCGAGAGCCGGGTGTTAGTATTTTTACCAATCACCATCACTCACGTGGAGACAACAAGCCACATACCCTGCTGATTAATGGACGCGGACGTTACTACAATTACATCTGGGAGCAAGCTACGAAACAGCATAAATCATCCGGAGATACAAAAACTACCAAGATGCCAGAGCCAAAGATAGAGGTTGACATAGTACATCCGCTTGACGGTGTGCAACGCGTAAACTTTAAACAGGGAAACGAGCTCTCTCGCTTGACGCGCTTAGCTCAATCAAAGGCCACCAAGCTTCTGCCTGTGAGCAACGGTACAAGCTTTAATGCGTCCGAGACGCGATCCCGTCAACGTCGGGGAAATTTGGAGGAAGTGCCGCTGGAAACGATACCACTTCAGGTGTATCATGTGCGTCATGGTGTCCGCTACCGCTTTCGTATTATCAATGCGGAGTTTCTTAATTGTCCAGTTGTAGTATCCATTGACAATCACAATCTGACTGCCATCAGCTCTGACAGCTACGACTTTGAGTCTGTGGAAGTGGGCTCCATAGTCACATTTGCAGGCGAACGCTTCGACTTTGTGGTGAATGCGAATCAGCCTATCGGAAACTACTGGATTCGCTTCAAAGGTTTAATGGACTGCAGCGAACGCTTCACCTCGGCTTTTCAGGCTGCCATTTTGCGCTACGAATGGGCGCCTTACGTAGAACCCAAAGAGCCGCTCAGCTACGCCCACAAGGCTGAGGGTATTGAACTGAATGTCATGAACCGTGGTCCTGGCTATCCTGATACGTTGACTGCGGCAGAACTGCGCGCTTTGCCACAATACAACAAGGTATCGGGCATCGATGACGATACCCTGATACCCGAAGCGGACTACAAGTTCTTTGTCTACTACGATTTCTATGGCAAAGATAATCCTGAGTTTCACCCAAGCGATTACTACGGCTTCGAGGCAAATCTTACACATGAGAATCGTATCTTCACGCCACAATTAAACCACATTACTCTGAAATTTCCATCAATGACCCTGCTTTCCGAACGTAACAACATCGATGATTCCGTATTTTGCAATGAGACAAGCTTGTTAAAGCAAAATATCAACTGTCGCAAGGATTTCTGCAAGTGCCACCATGTACTGCAAGTACCACTTAATGCTATAGTGGAGTTAATAATTGTGGACGAAGGATTTGCCTTCAATGCAAACCATCCTTTTCATCTCCATGGTAACGCCTTTCGGGTTGTTGGTCTGGAGCGGCTAGGGGAAAATGTCACCATTGAAACGGTAAGCAAACTATCACGGAAATCGACTAACTATGCATTTGACTATAAATAATCTTTTTAGATTAAGCAACTGGATCAATTCAATCTTCTCAAGCGCAATTTGGTGAATCCCCCTGTCAAAGACACAGTCACCATACCAGATGGTGGCTACACAATCATTCGCTTTGAGGCCTACAACCCCGGCTTCTGGTTGTTCCACTGCCATATTGAGTTCCATGCAGAAATAGGCATGGCTCTTGTGTTTAAAGTGGGCGAAAATGAGCAAATGACGCCGGTGCCAAAGAATTTCCCTACTTGCGGTGACTATAGGCCCGAACCGCATGACGAAGATGACAGTGCAGCTCAAACGCCTGCTCATGACATCGGCACGACTCCCATGCCATCAGTAGGAGTCGGAGCAGCAAATGCATTGTCATCTTTGACGGTGCTACTCCTTTGTGGGATTGGTCTAGTTACAACAGGACTATAACTAAACATCTGTGATTATCTAAGTTTTTTGATAGTTTGTATGCTTTAAGTTCGATGTAAAGTCTTTAAATATTTATTGTTTAGATAAATAACCTTTTTTACACGACCAGTTTTAATTCTTAATGTTTAATCTTGAAGCATTAGTTCGCTACTATTATTTGTGGACATAAATTATGTACTTATAAAGTTACTTACTTGGATGTTATTCCCAGAAAATTAATCAGAATATAACAGTCCCACTGGTTTTGTGGACAACTAGCAGCCCTCGCATGATCTGCTACGCTTCGCGAAAGGAGTTTAAAGTTCGGGCACAAAAGTTGAGAAGTTGCTCCCAGTAATTTAATTAAAGAACAATTTGATTATATGTTGCGTTTATATGTGTGTATGTGTATTTTCGTGTATGGCTTGTGTAGTGGATGGACGTCAAACTTGCAAAAAGAGTCTGGACGCCGGTTTATCGTGATTAACATTCTGTTAAGATTAGCTTAAGAGTAAGAATATAGAAGTTTATGTTACTTCACTTTGAGTTTTGCTGTTAATTGAGCTTGGTGCATATTTGCGTTACATTTACTGAGTTTAATATTAACTGTATTGCGATGTTTTAATGTTAGTTATGTTCCATCTAATAATGCTGATATATAGACGGCTCGAACACTGTCTAAAAAACAGAAAATTTGTTGCAGTTTAGAGGATGGGGGGTCTGAAAATGGTACATTATTACTTTTATCTTTGAAAATTTGTATCCTATCTCCTCAAACTCTCCAGGATGATTACCTTACCGTTAACCCGCATCATATTGATTGGAAATTTATCACATAAGTCTGTCCTACCTATGTTTTAAAATTCGATAGCATCGGACCATGAACACTGAAGATAAGGGGATAAAACAAGTTGTTCCCAAATAATAATAAACTTCTCAATTTGAAAATTACACTCAGATCGGTTGTGTAAAGAGAACATAGGAATCTTAATATTTTACCTTATACAGGGTTTACTGTATTTGTGCAAAAAATGTACAGGGTATCCCACTGTCAAGCACAATCCCGACTGTCTGCATAAAATAATAAAATTAAACTAAAGTTATCTTAAATAAGATATCCGTTATTTTTCCATAAATTCAATGGATTTGGCACTAATTTGTTTCATTCATTTCAACTCCAATTTCGCTCACCAAATTTCCTAGTATAGCTGTTTTTCCTATTGTGGTCAAAAATATGCCTGCCAAATATGCACCAGATATTTATAATAAGATTTAGGCAAGGTGAACAGAATGTCCAGTCCATAGCATCAACATAAAGTAGTTATGGCCGTTTTCTAGATATACATTTTTTGCGACTTTTTCGTATTTGTGCAGTATGGTGCAATAAAATATTTGGCTTTTTACGATTTTATTCCTGGAATAAATGGAGGTTATGCTCACCCCAACACGCTCAAAACAGTTCACCACAAGTTTTGTATCGGTACGTTGATTGGTGGAGGCGTTATCAAGGTAAATGTATTGTTTGGAGTGGGGGCGGTTGTGCCGACAAAAGTCAACATTGTTTTATATATTAAGCTTACATGAGTCTATATACTACATTTGGTGGCTCTAGCATGTATACTAACATTCGATTTCGTTGAATTTTAAAGGAGAAGGGATCTTAACTCGGTACATAATTGTCTATATCATTTAAAGTTTTCATCCAATATTGAATATTTTCACACAGGGTGCATAACAAGTTTCAATCGAATGGGTTTTATAGTACAACCAACTAGACTTTTATTGTCGCCGAGATCTAGATTGGGCAGACGGACTTGCTTCTGCTGATCATTTGTGACATTGAATGGTATGCCAAGTCTTTCTTACCCTGCTACATATACGTATTGCACAAATTTATAATGGCCTTTAACACAGTGCAGGGTTTGCGTTTTATAGAATTATAATACCTAACAAATCGCATATGCTTTTTTATGTTTTTTGTCACTATTACTACAAATTCTATATTTGGAATGTTATTTATACTTGTTTATACAATAACTGATCAAATTTCTGGTTCAATCATATGTTATCTTTAATTGCAAAGATTTTTCGCTACCATATCGGACAACCGAGATTCAAAATATGCTTGGGTATAGCTTTCATTTGAACGCAAAAGAGTATCCAATAGTTCTGCCTGACAGCGTCCCATAACCATCACTGATCGCCAATCGGACGCATAATGCGGCTCCTTTTTCTGCTGCAGCGGCACATAGACAGGCGGATAAGGACAGTTATAGTGGCGCTTAGTGGCTTGGCGCACTGGCGTCTTATAATAACGGCGAAACAAGCGCCTGCATATAAAACACTCGAACTGCTGAAAGAGCGTGTCCTCATGGTTTGGCATTTCCACGTTGGCGGGGTACTTGCGTGTGGCCAACGTATTTATGAGCATAGGATTCTTAATGACATGCTGGCGCTGCAACTTGTGGCCTAGGTAAGCATTATATGCAGTAGCATTCGCACCAAGCTCTTCCAAATATTTGGCCAATGCGGCCGCATTGGGAAAGTCAGTAACGTAGATTGCTGAATTGTTATGAGGTTGCCAATCCTAAGACACAGGCTTTTAATTAGTATATGCAACGAAAAAATGAAAGTGCTTACTTACGCGTATAGTAGGCGAGCCAAAGTAAATTGGTATTACGCCACTGATAAGGGGCCGCCAAAACTTTTCGGTAATATAATCATCGCAGACGGCATTCTCTATGGCAATCATAAATTTGTAAGGCGCCAAGAAGCGCAGTATTTCAGGTGAGTAAAGATTGTTGAGGTAGTCCTTTTGAAGGCTATAACATTTAATAATACAATTATATAAGAACCTATAAATCAGTTTATTTTTCGGTGTTTAAGTTGCTTATAACGTTAATATAAAATCCTAATTTCTTCAACTGCTGCTTTTTCACCTCATTATTTAAGGTTCGTACACATTACATCTTAGCCTCGCCATTATTCACTTTCTAGTGAACGTGGATCTTGGTTGGGCTTCTCAACGGTCAGTTCCATATTTTAAATCGTTTAGGTGATTATCATCGGTTGACCACTCTATATGGTCTAAGGTAGCCGCGCCTTTTAAAGTTAATTATGATTACGTGTGTTTGTTGGAAACTTACAGTCGACAAGACTTATTTATAAGTATGGTTTTTAAAAAGCTACTAAGCTTACTTTTTTGGCAAATCACGATTTTGTAGACAGCCGCCATAAGAGTCAACAATAATGTGTTGCATAAGCTCACGTACGTAGTCCTCGCGCCCAGACATTGTGTCACAGTCAGTTTGCAGGAAGACCACTGGCGCTAAGCCTTCGTTAAAAGAAATAACTACTTTTTGCTCAAACGATAGAAAGTAGTCCAAGTTGCTGAGGCTGTTAATAAGCGGCAGATATTGCGTTGTAAGCGGAAGGTCGCTATAGCGACTAAACGTGGATGTGTAGTTAAAGTGCTGCAAAAACTGATCGTGTGGTACAAACGGAACATTTCGTGGAGATTCTTCATGCAATAGAGCCCACAAATGAGTACTCGGACGAGGCACAGGAAAGTCATGAGGCTTCATGTTTGACGCATAAAACAGAATTGCCTTAAATAAAAGAAATTATGAAGGCTATTGGATTAATCATTGTTATATGTACTTACACCGGCATGATGCAGACGCTCGCGTTTATTAGTAAAACGGCATGCATAAAATCCGCAAAACCGAGTCTCATCATAGTTCCATGGCATATCACCTGTCCACCAGAGAAGCTCCAATGGCTCATTTTGCGGTCCACGAATTCTCTTTGGAATTTTCATATAAACTATGATAATGGTCAGCCAGAACAGTGCAATCAAAAATGCCATTAAGCGGCGATTTCGCCATGGCCGCATGTTTTTTTCGTACAATAAAAATTAATTTTAAAACACAGTTTATTTTAATTTGAATTAACGTGAATATAAATGAGAGTGACGTATTTAAACACTAGCGCGCATAGCAATTGCTCTATCGCAGTTGCTGTTGATAGTCAGCTGTTTTATTTTGATAGCAGTGTTGACAAATGGTGTCATGATTAGGAGGGTGTGCATTAAAATTTGTGTTTAATAATTGCTTACATCTAATAATTCAAACATCAAATATATATTATATATATATCTATAATAGCTCAGTTCTAATAGAATTATTAACAATAACAAAATACATTCATTCGTTATTGTCTCTAACATATTGTTAGAAAAATGTTTTTTTCAGAAAACATACTATTTCACTTCATGCAAGACTGAACGTTCTTTAAATATGTGACATATTATAAGTGTTGCATAATGCAATACGAAACGTCATCATAATATTGTGGAATTTGCTTTTGCTCAATTAACTAGCCTAAAATTAATAAAATAGACTAATAATAATGCAAGTCCTGAGCTAAAACATGCAAAAAAGAAGTTGGAAACAGTAAAGTACAACATGTTGCGGTAATGACTAACGCTCGTAATTAAATAAAATATTGACATAACACGTCAACGACTGCAGCGCTGGCATCACACAAAAACCGCACGGACAACAACAAGTCTATAATTAATTGCACAACGTCAATCAGAATATAAAAAAATATACGATAAGCATGTGTTATGGCCACAGCGCAGCCCAACACAACTGCGCCCTCAAAATCTGCTACTGCTGTGGACGCTAACCCAACAGCACCAACTGCAACGAGTAGAAAACTTTCAAGTGCCTCCATTGGAGCCCCCGGTGCCGGTAATGCTGTTACCAGCTGGCAAACCTGTTACTACTGCACACGCGAATACTTTAAAAGTATTGGCGAGTTTGTCAAGTAAGTAGTTTTGGCCGCGATTCATTTCTTATTGATGCGGCTACCATATGTTTGCTCCCTTCAGCCACCTGCGCAGTCGCCATTGCACTCGTGAAGGCGGTTCCTTTGTCTGCCGCTATGGCTTTAATGGCGTTTGCGCCTCGTTGCCACTGGACGGAGTCTCCGACCGTGATTACGACGCACATGTGGCCAAGTACCACGTTAACCAACATACCCGCGAGTTGCCTCCAGAATGGGGCGTCTACTCGGCGGCACAAAATCTGCCCGCTGTTCTCAACGATCCCTCGCGTGGAAAGCAGAGTAATCTTTTTATAAAAAAATGGGGAGAGCATTTTGTTGAACGCAGCCCTGTGCCAGCCACACCCCGCCTGCCAGAAATAACGCATGCAGACTTTGCCGTCTACCTGGGCAGTATAGGAAAACGCTATCGCTGGCATGAGCGTCGTCAGCAGCAGCATACCCTTTCACTGGCAACAACTGAAATATCAAACGCCACCTCTCCAACACACCTCAGTGCTGTGCCCGAAATCTTTCTCAAGGCACAGCTTCAGCTGCATCATGCACCCACGTTCGCCCAAGTATTTCCCAACTACATGCAGCCCACAGCCGTGGCAACGTCCACAACGCAGCGCCAGCAATCTGGTCGCTTGCTACAGGAACAGCTGTCACACTACCTAGATATTGTTGAAGTGAAGATAGCACAGCAAGTAGCTCAAAAATCAGGGGCTTTTTTTCATGCCATGACTACACAACACGCCATTATGGCCGAGATGCAGCAGGCTGCAGATCAAGTGCGTCAACTGCGCGCCGCTTTGGCACAGCTGCACGAAAGCGTTGTCTTGGACAGCTTTCGTGTTCTGCGCTATGCCCAGCGCCGGCAGCACTACAACGCCACACTGGATAAGCTACGTCTGATGGCAACTGTTCACAAAACTCAACCTATGCTACAGTTGCTGTTAGGTACGCAGGATTACGTGGCAGCCTTGGATCTAATTGGAACCACGCAGGAGATACTCTCCGCCGAGCTTATTGGAGTCCACTGCTTTAAACACTTGCCAATGCAGCTCCACGAAATGGAAAAGCTCATTGATAAAATGCTGAGCACTGAGTTCGAGCGTTATGCGTCTACCGACCTCAATCGACCACTAGCTGAAGTGCTGCAAGAGACGGATAGCGTTTGCGCCGAGGAAGACAAGCTTGTGGCCATTGTGATGGGTCTGTTGCGCAAGCAAAACTTTAGCTTTGTTCACGCTTATCAGGAAGAGGCCATAGCCACAATACGTGCGATTATTAAGCAGCTTGTTATTGAGCTAATGGCCCGGAGCGACGTGGAGCTGTGTCTTACCGGTGCCGGCGAGCAGGCACAAAGCCTTACCCTGAGCGAGTGGATTGCTCTGCTTCAGCGCGCAAGCGTAGCTCTGACTGCTGTGCTAGAACGCATCAAAGCAGTGGTTTGCATTATGCAGCAGACAATAGATGCGGCAGCAGGCTTGCCGAATGGCGTAACGACTTATCCAACCGCTCCGCAAGAGCACGCCGTTAATCTAATTGACTCAGAAGCCTTTCTCAGCGAAGCGCATCATGATCAAGTGCAAGGACAGCTGCAGCAGTTGTTGGAGGCCGTCTGCCATTATTGCCATGAGCGCTGCGCTAACATTGTTTCGACGCAGAGTCTGGAGCGTAGTTCCGCCACTGCCGAAGAACTTGAACGGCTGTCAGAAATTGTGGGACAGTTTAGCGCAACTTGTCAGAGTATTTGCGGCTCGCAAAGTGTGCCGCTGCAGTTGGCTGTCAAGGTGCAAGCGTCGCGCTATGCCCAACGTTTCCATTCTGAGCGTAAGCAAAAGCTATCCTTGCTGCTGGATCAAGAGCGCTGGCGCCAGGTAGATATACCGCATGAGTTTCAGCGTATTATTGAGCGCATGGAGTTTAGCGACTATAGTGGCAACTATAAGCCAGACGCACTCATTACAAATGGTCATAGCCCAACTGGCATTGTCCCCACCAATCCTGTGCTCCTGCTAGATGGCAAACAACCCTATGCACTTGTAAGTGCTGCACTGCTGCTTATACAAATGCTATACGAATATGGACGGAATGCGCAACGATTGCCACTACTGGCTGGCTATCATGCTAGGAATGTGGTTGACTTGTTGCGTAGCTTTAATTCACGTAGCTGCCAGCTCATTATCGGGGCTGGAGCCATGCGTGTTGCTGGTTTGAAAACCATAACATCTACAAATCTGGCATTGGTTTCCCGTGCCCTGCAGCTGGTGCTCTGGCTGCTTCCGAAACTACGGCTGCACTTTCAGGGATTGGAGGCAGGCTCGATGAGTGGTTACGATGCCATTGAGAAGGATTACCACGGGCACATTAAGGAAATCGAGCATAAGATACACGGCATTGTGTCGGAGCGCGTAGCGGCACAGCTGGACACTTGGGACGCACGGCCGCCAATTCCCTCACAATCGTTTAGGAACATTTCACGGCATTTGGTAAAGCTGCACGAGGCCATTGCAGGCGTGCTGCCTGAGATGCAAATTCATGGCATATATGGTGTGGTGCATCGCAACTTCAAAGACAAGCTCCGGGAACAACTGTTAAACCTAAATATTATTAATAACGGTGGACCGCAGCATGGAGTGGTTACTTCGGAGTTGACGTTTTATATAGAGACTCTGCGAACGCTCAAGGCTTTGCCAAGTGGTGAGCTAGACGACAGCATACTTGAGCAGATTTGGCTTTAGTATTACGGATTGCACGAATTCTTGAAATCTATGCAATTATATTTTATTAGTTAAACATTTTGTTATGTATTGTCTTATCTTCCAACTTTTTTTTGTACATGGATTTCTGTTTTACTAATATTTGTATATTTGCAACTGTAAATTACGCAATTTTGGTTTTACTTAAGTTGCAGTTGCAATTAGTCGTAAAGCGTTAAGATTTATATAAATTTAATAGTAATTACAATAAAAGGCAGCTAAGTAGTAAGAAATCAAGTGCATTTTAAATTGTGAGCTGGTGTAGCCAACATGTGCGAAAATAAGAAGATAGCGCTGCCAACCTTTTTTAATATAAGTTGCTAAGTAACGTTTAAACTTATAAACAAAGACTTTTCCTAAGACGACATGCAATGCATTTTCCGCAGTTTCTTTTAAGCTTGCATAGAAAATTATTCAAAATGTTTGAAAGAGCCGATGAATTTGCTGCACCTAGCATACAGGACATCGCAGTCAAGCTTGCTGATGAGCAGCATGCTCTGCGCCAAATTGAAACTGCTAATGCTCCAAAGGAACGTACTTTATTTGTACTGGGCAGCAAGGGTGTCGTAAATATTATAAACCAATATGATCTAATCTTAATAATCTAAATATTTCAATTTTTTATGTTAACAGGGCAAGTCCACAGCAATCAATAAGTTTTTTGACCGTGAGGAGCAAGCCACACTCCCTACTCTAGCACTGGAATACAGCTACGGTCGGCGTATTGGCAGGGCCCCACAGGTGCTTAACGTTTGGGAGTTGGGCTCCTTAGATAATGCAGAGCAACTGCTAGAGGTCCCTATGCGCACACATGGCATGCAGCAGCTGGCGGCTTTCATTATGCTTGATCTGTCGCAGCCGCAACGCGTATGGGCAGATTTGGAACGTGCTTATAAGGGTCTCAGGGAGACAGCAGAGAATTTGCTTGAACAATGTTCACCAGCACAACGTGAAGTGTTAGAACAGCGCTCATTGGAACGTGGTGTCAAACGGAAGGATGAAAAGGACTTATGTACGCCGCAGCTACTGCCGTTTCCTGTGGTCATTGTCGGCGGAAAGTATGACACTTTTATGGATTTGGAGCCAGCTATTAAGAAACATATTTGCTGCTGCCTGCGATCCATGGCGCACCTCATTGGCGGGGCTGTGCTTTTCTACTCAAATCACCTGCCTAAATTGGCGAAAGTTCTGCGCGATACCATTAGTCACTTAGGATTTGGTAGTCCCACGAATCCGTTTCGTGCACACGTTACGGACTATAACGATGCATTGTCAATTTGGTTTGGTACGGATAGTTGGGAAAGTATAGGGAATGCTGGTGCTTTAAGTGTGGAGCGCATAGGTGCTACGCTAGACGTGGAAGTGCCTCAGATGAAGTTAGAAAAACAACAACCATTTTTGCTGAATGATCCCGCAAAGGATCTGGGCTTCCGAGAATCTATTATTGATGAGATTCGCGCTCAAAAGAATGAGCAGTTAGACTTGATAATGCGCGATATTCAATTACGGGGAAAGTTTGAGAGCGTACAGTTTTAGCCGTATGTTGTTAAAGTATGTATATACATAAATAAAATGATAGAGGAACCCATCCAATTACACTTAACTTATTATAATTTTAGCGGAAAATGGATTTGCAAAAGGTGTTGGCGCAAATTAGTTGGCAGTGTAGGCCCGCAGGCGAGACAAACGGTAGTGCGTCTGAGTTCTCCGCGCCTTCAAGACAGCGATCCCAACATATTCCAAGAGAATTCCCATTGAGAATGGGAAAATCGACTTGAAAATCTGATATGCCGTAAAAAAATCGCTTGGCATTAATTTTCATTTTCACTAAATATTTTTGTATAATTTTTGGAAAATGGATTCACCAAAAGTGTTGGCTCGTGTTGTCAAATTAGTTGGCCGTGTAGGACCGCAAGGCAGGCAGACAGTAGTGCGTCTGGAAATATTAAGCTTCCCACGTCATCAAGTCCTGCGATGTGTTCGCACACCGGTGCGTGTAGGAGACATAATTGGAATTTGTGATGAGGAATTCAAAAACTGCCGATCGTAGCAACGCAATTCGAAGTGACCAATTAAAAATATACTTTTTAAAAATTCCCATTTTCTTCTTTGCAAAAAGCGCAGTAAAATAAAGCCACACTTTAACATTTAAATATTCCGCGAAGGACATTAAAATATCGCCGGGTTGACAGCACCATGCAGGGCTGCATAATCACGAAACTTGCCACCAATCATATGTTTAGTACCGTTAAAGAAATCTTATTTACGTAAAATCCAACGCTTATACGGCAGACTAGAATTAAATGGATATTTTTTTCAACTCGATTTGTAAACTGGCAACAAAAGACTGCATCTTGTTCGTGTGGCTGCTGTTTTGATTTTTGCGCGGGCGCCTTGCTCGCTCCAAAACCAAAAGTCAAGCGCCACCACTTGCCGACTGCAAAGTTTTATTCGCACATTTCAGTTGTTGGAGCGCGCTTGTCGCGGTCGTTGTCTGGCAGTCGATGCCGTTTGTGGTGTGTTATTTGTGTTCGTGTGAACTTGCGAGTTTGAGTGTTGAGTAAATTTTGACAAAACGTTAACTCCGCTTTTATTTTCGTATTGTTTATAAACTAAATTATTAAGTAAAATTCCAATCAAATGGCCATAAAATCTAATAATTAATAAGCCGTTTGCATCGTTGTCTGTGAAGTTATAATTTCTTAGCGTTGTGTAATCGCTTGGAATACACCGAAGTTGAAGTTGTACACGCATACAAACAGCTGTATATACATATGTATACATACTTCAGTAAATTTTCGTTAAAGTTTACGGCAAGAGCAATAACAACTGAAAGCTTGCATTGTAAAAGCTCATTAAACTCAACTTAAACTTCACAAAAAACAACAGCAGCAAATTATACAATAGTAAAATCCAAATATATAGGTGAGTGCCAAATTATAATAATTTGATATAATATACGAACGTATGTAACCTTGCCTAGCCAGTTAATACTCTGCATGCAAACCGAATTACTTTGCTCCAATTTGGGGTTCCTTTTGGTACACGATGTTGATAGGTACATATAACAATAACAGCTTGAATGCCACATTATTGATTTATTTTTGCAGCGCTGCATAATTGCGGATTTCCATGCCACTGCTACCGATTTTCAAGTTTTTCCAAGAAGAACAACACCAACATCTTAACGTATACTTAATCATGTGATTATCCTCTTCCTATTTATATTTTTTGTGTCACATTGAAAAGGAACGTGGCCAAGATTTGTTATATGCGTGTGTATGCTCCCCTTGGGGCATTCGTCACGTTTTGCCGCCTTGCATAGTCAGCATTGGATTTCTTTATCTGTGTCCACATATTGTTACCCCTTTAATCTTATGAGCGCATCAAACGGGACGTTCCTCGTACAGGGAAAGCTATTTCGTCCACTTAAATTGAATGAGTCTTTTTTAACCAATGGTTATTTGTTGAATTCAGTTTGAAAAGGCGCATACATGGAAGCGAAATAGACTTATGTACATATCTTCCTTACAGTATGTATGTACAGTAGCTTACAGGTTAATTTTTTACTATTATTAGTCAGTTAACAAAAAGTTTTGGTTCAATTTCTGCCTTTAAGTGAAAATTTCAATAAAATAAAAACAATCTTAAAAACATGGCACAGATACAATGACCTTAAAAATCATAATCTATAGAAAAAAGAGCAATTTACACTCAAATGTTAATTGAACTTCAGCATATAAATTAGAATTTCATGCAAAGAAAAAAATACTGCTAATTAATGCGCCAAAAAGCCGTAAAAGATTATACATAGGAATAGGAGTTAGTCAACTTTTGACCATATGGTCAAGCCAAAGGCAACAATTTAATTATATTTAATATCCATTCCCCAAGAAATAAACGATTTTTATATATGTACATACAACAATACAGCAGTTATGTATTTTTTCTAGCTATAGGGCAGAGCAGGCTGTTTGCACTCCGCTTCCTGGGACCAGCTTTAGTATTTCGCATGGCAGACAATAAACTTTTATTATAATTGTCAAATATAATTTAAAAGTGGCAAATTGTCGCGGGCGATTATCGTTATATTTGCCATGTATGTATGTATATACATAGGCAAATCGCAAAAGCAAATGATTGGATCACTGTGTTCGTATGGTGTGGTAGGCAAAGATGAGCTGGAGCGGTGATTGAGCAGTACGAGCCCATCATTGCAATTAGGTGCCGTGCTTATGGGAATGTTTGCATGGAAGCTCAATGGGCCTATAATATATACTTCACTATAACTATGAAAAAACTTTTAAGATTCTTTTATTAACTTGAAATTTTTAGCTAAAAATAACTTATGAAACCAACCAAAGTTGGATTGAGATAGCTTTAAAATGCAATATTCGGAATTGTAAAAGACATGCGTTCATCCGAAAATGGTTGCATCTGCTTGTTGGTAGGGATAAATATTTATAGATATTTTATGTCCCACCACAAACACACAAGGTTGCCAATTTGTTACAAAAAAAATTTAATTCAATATTGTTAACCGGAATAACATTTATCTCCTGTCAAAAAGTACTTATTGTGATAACAATAAGCCCTTGATTTATGTGGTTGTTTAAAACAGCGGCAAAGGAAAAATGATTCTAAAATCACCAAGCTTATTATTTCATAGAAAGTAATCAAATAGTATATATATATATATATCACCCCGTGTGGTGAGCGGGTTAGAGAATACCACCTCAGCAGGTCAAAACATGTCGTATGAGACCAGTAGAGCTACCCCAGGCCTTAAAGGGGTTGTGCGTAGGGTTTAGGACCCACCACGTAAAACCACAATTCCAATTAAAGAATGTGTTTACATCAGGCCGTAACCCGATAACGTGTTGTTGTGGCCAATTAAGAAGGTATATACATACATATATATCAGAATTAAATTATGTTATCTCTTTGTCGGTAAATATACCAACATAAAATTGCAGATTTGCATTTGATATTTAATTAGACTTTCTTAAATAAATGTTCCATAAGTAGCTATATTAGGGAAAATTGCAAAAAGATAAATTTCGAGTATAATGTCACTGGTAATTCTGCATCCTTTAATGTATAATGCTTACCTGCAATGTTTTCCACTTTAAATAGATTGAACTGAAGCATGACGAAGCTAACTCCAGGTATATAGTTAGCAACAGAAATCACTGCCACAAATAACATGCACCTCATAGAGCACAATGAACTTTTAGGAAAAACAAAACTGAAGAAGAGACGCTGTCACTGAAGCAGTAAGCAACTCTAAGTTGCAACAATACCTTAGAATGCCACTGCCCAGAACAATAACTTAAATGCCAAATTGCATTTTGTGTATCTTTGAGATACTTTTTTTTAGTGCGCTACGCGTTGTGCTTTATGGTCATAAGTGAGCAACCAAGCGTTACAACAACAGCAAAGCCCCACTTAAAATAGGTTCTCAGGCACATCTATAAATACTTTCCTCTCCTTTCTTTAGTTTCTGTCATAGCTCCTCGACGTCTTTCATGTTGACAAATGTAAAGTGTGCATAACTTTTACTAGAGCATGTAAAATTGAGTTTACTTTGCTGCTGACGCTGTGCTGCTAGATGGTAGGCAAAATGCATGCGACGCAAACGTAGCAAATAAATGTTAAGACCCTTTTGATCATAAAGCAATTAGAATCACTAATTTAATGGTTCAAATGGTTGCGTAATTACAAATTAATTAGAATTGAATGTCTCTGAGACTGTTAATAAAGATACCGCTGGAATCTTAACAGGATATGGCAGATCTATGTTTTTTTTTTTAGAAATTCACAAAATCAAACTACATCCTTATTTAAATTTTTTTTAGCCAAGAGAATGACATCTTTCAAATAACAGTTCAACGCATATTGTTGAACATTTTTCTTTATGTGTGACAGAGATATAGAAGTGAAAATAACTCAATAGCCAGATATGCATACATATGTATATATTCATTTTAACTGTGTTATTCTCAGTTATCTGAAAATTTGCTAACAACTTGCAGATGACAACGGTAAGGTGCAGAATATCTCTAAAGCAGAGATTGGCAGTGTTGCGAATTTGGCTTGATTGGAGGAAAATCCGTAAACAGCAGCCAGCGGGAAATCTAGATATGTATTTTTAAAAATATGTTTAGCTTTTTTCAGCTATAGAAATGAAAATATATATGAAATCTAGAAAAAAAAAATTTTATGCAGACTGTCGGGAAGATGCCCGACAGTGGAATACCCTGTACCCTTTTCCTCTATAATCACTAAATACGGTTAAAAAGGTACGGAAGTATCCTTTTTTATGTCTCTTTTCATAAGATCGATATGCCTGTAAACATTTTCCTATTGGGAAGTTCCAATTTACATGTATTCCTATTTTTTATGCTCATAACTCCAGTATTCTAGGACCAATGTCGTTGAATTTTGCAACATAGATACAACACTTTTATAAATATATGTAGCAATTTTCACATCAATATGTTGCGGGGTGGAGCAGTAATAAAGGAGGAAGGGGAGCTTCTTTTAAAAAAAAAAGGTGAATACAGATTTAATCATTTGGCTCACACGAGTCTCCACACCAAATTTTGTAACTCTAGCTCACATGTATCCATATCTACACGTAGTGGAATTTGGTGTGGAGACTCGTATGGACCAAATCATTAAAACTGTGTTCACCTCTTTTCAATAGAAGCCCCCCTTCCCCCGCAATAGATTTACCTTACCTACTGCCCCCCGCAACATATTGAAAAAAAGTGTTTATGATCTATGTTTTAAAGTTCAACGTCATTGGCCCAAGAATACTGGAGTTATGAGCATAAAAGTAATTTTTACCCCATAATAACCAACTTCCCAATAGGAAAATGCTTACAGTCATATCGAAATTGTGAAAAAAGACATAAAAAATAATTTATTATAAAAAATAATATATTAATTTATTAAAATACAGGGAAGTATTCTACTTCGGGCACCGTCCTGACTGTCCGAATCATTTTTTTTTTTGCTTGTGAAAAGTTGGCAACACTGCTGCCGAACAAACAAGCTCTTTTCTTGAATGGGCTCAATGCATTGACAACTATACAAATAATATGGGGATTCTTAATATTTCCAACGTAGATCGGTTTGGTGATTTGGCGCCAATATTTGCAAACACAACAAGCAAGATCCACAGATGATGTCGAACTTCTGAACCAAAAAAGTTTTTCCATTTATACTTTTATATATTACCAAAATAGATGAAATTCAATTGATTCTACTCATTTTTCAATATTTTAATATAACCTTATATTAGTGCAACAATGCGTTTTGGTACCTAGTTAAGGCATAAAACAATTTCATATGCGAGTAATTCTTTTTTAAATCGAACACCTTTTTTGGTATCACATTTTTAAATCGCCTGAAATTTTTGTCAAAGTTTCTTTGTGAAAAATTAGCTAGCACGTGTATCGGGATTTTTCATGAAAAATTTTTTTTTCGAGATGTCAGTCTGAAATTCCCAAAAATGCAAAACTGCCAAAGAGTCAAGTACTTAGTGCAACATGCAATATCTCCGGTTTAACTAAGCCAATCGATTCAATCAGCTTTTAATAAAAGTGTTTAAAAAAAATTTATTTTTAGTATAATAACTAAAGATAGCAGAAGGTTTAATATATACATATCTCAAAGTTCTCAAAGGCGCCACCACTTTTGAAAAATATAAAATAATTATTGTTGGATGCGTCTTTTTTACGTAAATCGAATTTTTTTTAGAGCGGCATTATTTTTTAGATCCAAGAACAAGTTTTTTCATGAAAAATCCCGATACACGTATAAACTAATTTTTCATAAAGAATTGTTGACAAAAATTTCAAAAATTGTTAAAATATGAAACTTTTTGTTTGCCCAAATCCGTTCGACTTGAAAAAGAATAACCCATGTCTGAAAAGCATGATTTTTATAAGTAATAAAACGTTCATGTGCCCCATATATTTGATTTTCAAGCGAAGCGAATATCTGTTTATATTCTTTGGTTAAACGGTTTTTAGTTAACACTCCCACGACATAAAGTCTCACGAGAATTCCCACGGGAAATATGTCCAGCGCACGCGCCAATGCCAAAGCTTTCGATTTCGAAAAACAATATTGAAAAGTTTTTCTCAACTATTACACTTGTGTCTGCATATAGTAATATGAATACAGTCGCAGCGCCGCCCAAGGATAATGAGCCACACGCCAATATCAACCACCATTCATTTTATTGTTGTTTTCTTGGGGTGTGCAGCGTGTTCCGAGTGAGTTGAAGCAGGCGGAAAGCATGCAAAACGTGTCCTGCACATGTAAGCTATCAAAGAAATGAGACTTATTTCCAGGCTAGGACCTTGGAGTTCTTGTGTGCCTCTGGGTTGCTGTATTTGACAGTTCACCCAAAGTTTTGTTTTTGTAAGTTTTATAATATCAACCTTTCACACACCCTATCAATCTTTTCCAGCCACTTACTCACATATTAATTGTACATAGAGGAAACATCAAAGATCGGCGAACTGTAGCAGCAACCCCCAACACTAACCCAACTTAAATACAGTTTAGTTGTGACAGCCAGACAATTTACTTATCTGGGGTTGAATGCTGGTTAAGCGGATGGCAACAAATAGCTTGAAAGTGAAATTATGCAAATTGTCCCTGGAAATTTTGTTGTATGTTCGTAAAATAGTTATAAACGTTTGAACTAAGCTAAGCCTATTAACCGAGTCACATTTCACTGGCCAATTGCTTTGAAAATGTAACCCGGCAGCTTAAGTCACCATGCCTCAGTCGTTATGTATCCGTACGATTGTCGTCACACTTCGTTGACTCTAGGTAACCATATGGAAAAGGATAATAGTGGCTTGCTTTCGAAGATGCGATGCACCACATACCACATCAATACCAACATCAAAAAATCTAGGAGACCCTAGAACCAAATTTAACACAATTTTGAGCAGATAATGGTTAGGGAGTTTTGAAATTATCTGTTTTTTAATGCCTTTGGTATATCCTTTATAGTAATGAAAGTTGAAATGTTTACATACGTACACATTGTAGAACATGATATAAAATATATATTTTTTTTATAAACATACCATAATGCTTCCTTCATACACCGCAAATCCAGATGCAGCTTTTCCAAAGCACAAAGCAAGGTGTTAGCTAGTCCTTTACCGGTCACGTCTTTATAAGAACGAAGCTGAGAAAATCCTCGCTAATTTAACATTTACACAGTACGACACTATGACAGTGTGCCTGTGTGCGTCAATGGCTGTCACACGTGGAAAGTGTTTACATTCGGGGGCACATAAATTATGTCACACGGCTGAGACAGGGAAAATTGATATTTTTTGGGGTAAACACCTTTTTACGTTATGACACTATGGGCAGAAGTTATACGTGAGCCAACATGAAATGTGCATATCATTATTATTATTGTTGTTGGCAAAGATGAATACAAAAAAAAGGTTGCAATTGGCGGCATTTGCTTTTTTTGGAGCATCAACATTATCTTTTACTTTTCCGCAAAAAAGTATTAGGATTGGCCAAAAAACTAAAATCTCTAATTTTATGTTTTTCGACGATTTAAGCACTAACAAATATTCCGGCGAATTGGCGATGTTTTTGTGTTCGTGCGTTGTCGTAGTCGTTGTCTATGTAGTGTGTTATTCAAATAACTTTAGTAATTTCGGCTTAATCAAGCTAAATGTGTTTCTATCGTGTTGGGCATGTCTTCAAAGGGTTTCCTATTGAATTTGAGCACTTTCGTCGCTATAGTTGGGTCGCCAGAGGAATAATTAAAGTAAGCCTGAGTTGGTTACCAACTGTTTATTTTATTGATGTTGACTTGCTCTGTCACCCCAGTTGCTCTCTTGTCAGCATTTTCGATATGCTGGCACACCGAAAAATTGTTCATTTGAAGCATTATTATGACACAACTGTTTACATTGCGGTGACACATTTTGTTCACCAAAACGCGTCAGCTACTGTCACACGGAGCGTATGAGCGTATACCAAACGTTTACTTGTGTTCACACTGAGAATGCATTCGTTCGTGTGACATGTAGTAACTGTGACAATGGGTTGGCTGTTTACACTGAGGTGTGCCCGTGTGACAGGAAAGTGTGATGCTGTGTAACGCAGTGTAAACCCGGCTAAACGCAAGTTTATCGTCGTTCATCTTAATTGATAATTCACATTTATCGTAATATCCACGGAGTGAAAATAGTTGTTGGCCGCATAGGAAAACTGTTCGAATTGTAATAAACAAATTTAATTTGTTTGCAGCCTTAGTCGAAGTCACTAATGATATCGTCTTTTCTATTTTCGTAAATCAATTTAGTTTTAAAGTATCTGGATTTTTTATTCATGATGATCTTTGAACTTTTCTAAAGCTTGCTTCTTATCATTAAAAAGAAATGTAAGTAATCGATGCACGTATATCCAACACACACATGCCTAAAGGTGTTAGGAAACACATATATTTACTCGTATAACCGGCAAGTGACTGCTACAAATGCAGGTCAATGAATATCCGGCTTTTATTATTTTTACTACGGCAGGAAAGGTGTGTTGAAGGCAACACTCACACACACATTCATTACACTTGGCGAAGACCCTCAAGTTTAATTTAAAAGCTATAACAGAAACAATGATGTTCGTCGGCAGCAAAGGAAATGCGATGAAGCGTGGTCGGCACTGGGGCAACGCTTAGGCAAATCATATATTGGCTGTTCGCTTATGGCTAGAAGAATGATTACAATTGTTGCATGTTGGTGTTGCAGTTGCTATTGCTGTGAGTATCTTTGGATCGAAAACTATTGGCAGTCTTGCAACAATCATTAATCATCAAGAACCTTGGGTAGACTCAGCAAGCCCAAATCAAAAAACGTGGCAATACTATTAATTTGCACATTGGATATTGTGTAAGGCATGTGTGCACTGATATAACTACAATCAGAAACTTCCATTCGTTGATGAGCTAAGACTACTAAAAAGAAATTGTTGATTTAAAAACTGTTTACTGGTGTATATAACGATTTTGAAAATAATGAAAAGGAACGATTTTTAAAAGCGTCTAAAAAAGTCTTTTATATATGTTAGTATAAGAACCGATAATATTACTTTAATGGCAAGATTAAAATTCCCATATGCGGAAATTTTGGAATAGTTCATTTTGTGAGCTATCCTGACTTAGGTAAATAAAATTCCTACCTACCATACATACACCTTATTTTATTGCTGAAAATAACGTTAGTGTTTTTTACATGTTGCCAAAACACAATTAAGCATAAAATTCGGGAATATTAGTCTTATTTACATATTTTATGTTTTATATTATATTTTGTCTAATTTGAATTTAATAGCTTTGCAAATATTTGGGTTGAAAATTTAGAGGAATAAAGTTTGTTTCACAAAGAATTTTCATATTAATACATTTTTGTGAGCAAATTTTTAGTTGTCTACGGTATAAAAGAAGGGATAGGGTTCTTGGGCCAACTCAATTATTCACTCTTATTATTCCTCTTGCGACCCAACTATAGCGACTTTAGTGCTCAAATTCAATAGGAAACCCTTTGAAGACATGCCCAACACGATAGAAAAAAACATTTAGCTTGCTTAAGTCAAAATTACTAAAGTTATTGAAATAACACAATACATCGAACACGAACACAAAAACATTGCCAAATTGCCGGAAAAGTTGTTTGAGTGCTTAAATCGTCAAAAAACATAAAAAGTGAGATTTTAGCTTTTTTAAAAAAAAAAAAAAAATATAAAACCACTTATAAAATGCGAATGGCTTAATGATATGCGATTATGTATAATTATAGACTTGCACTGAGCTACACTGCTACCCATACTGTGCAGTTTTGAATAAATGAATCTATTGTACAGTGAATAGAATCAACTGATGACGGCTTAATAAAATAACCTATCATGATAAACACGTCTTTGTTGCGATTCTTTCCGGTACAGCTATTACAATATAAACTTTATTCCTTCAAAGTTGTTTATTTTATCTAAAATAAGGCGCTTGCCATCATTTTGACCCTACAAATCACATAATCCCGTTTTCATTTTTTACTTTATGGCGTATTGAACTTTTTGTAGATCAGAACTGGCATATTATACGACTATTTTCTTTTATTTCGTTCCTGCAAAGCATTTACTTACTTTAAAGTTTGTCCAATAAATGGAATTTTGTATCTTGAGCAATGATCTTGAAAATCATTGCTGAATATGTTGCGAAAAGCTATTAAAGTCAACGAACAATTAGCAAGGAGTTGCTCCTTACATATTTTATGAACTTTACCATTTACACAATATTGAAACATTGCACCACTCTTTGAAAAGGTATAGCTTTTTGTGTGTGTTTTGTTTTCCTTTTTGTTTTAACCCATTACTTCCCATTGGCAAATTAAGTTGCCAATCGATCTTGATTTTGTGTCGCACTGTTTTGGGCTCTGAGAGTAAGATTGAATAAAAATATGATCGAAATAGTGCAAAATATCAAAGAGAGTTCAATACCGATTCTATTCTGGCTCAGGTGCATTTTGTGAGTTCACGCACGTGCTTAATTTAAGCAATTGAATTTGGAACTAATGGGTTAAGAATGAAGACAACCAATCTCGGCTTCTTGTTCATGAAGAACCTGGCAATCTTCTTCGGAAATTTGAGCTGCCAATGCAAAATTTGTGCACCATTAAAGGTAAATACATGATGACTATTTTTAAAATTTCTTAAAGCTTGTACTTTCTGAGCATAAAATATTATACGCGTATCTGCTTCTTCATGGCTGCTACATTTGACAAGGAAACCAACTGTTCAACTGTTAAATCCATATTTTTTATTATTAATTTATGTTGTCATTCACCCAGTAACTAGACAATAACTGTGTTAAAGCCGTTTTCAGGCTTCTTAAAGAATTGTTGGGTCTAGTTTGTTGATAACCTGAAAGACACGAATTATACCCTGTACACAAAATATAAAAGGGTAATATAGATTTGTGCAATGGTTGTATGTAACGCATAAAAAGGCGTGACAGACTATATGTTCTATGGGAAAAAATGATCAGGGGTAATAGTCGAGTCGATATATACATGTCCGTCTGTCTGTGTTGGTCTCTGTTTCTCAGATTCTAAGTTAAAGCTACAAAAATGTTTCCAAAAGATGGGTATTTCCCGGAGCAGATCAAGTTTATTCGATTCGTGTCGATATGTTACCCCGTGACTGAATTTCGCGGTTTACACCCATACCATAAACGGCACAGTTATGCACACTGTTATTGTGCATATGTTGTGTAATAATTATCAAGGTCGGAAAATTTAAGAGATATAGGTAATAAAGATCGAATTTTAGACCCCTCCTCCCACAAACTTCAACAAAATTTCAACTTTATAAAACTCGCCATAACAACCCGTTAATAATAACTTACGTACCACATTTTGTTAACATAAATGTTAACATTTCTGTAAAAAGTGAAATTCGGTTGCAGTTTATGTAGAATGCGCCCAAAATTTTCACATTATTAGCTATATCTTCTAAAGTTTCTATTCGATAAAAATAATTTTTACACTAAACATGTACAGAAATAATGTGCATAACTCTACTAAGTTTCAATTGAATAGATTTTATGGAGCGAATCATTTGTTGAAAAAATTGTTACTCTAACTTTTATAGTCTCCGAGAATGGTGCGACAACACGGGCAGACAGACAGACGGACATGTCTATATCGACTCGACTATTGCTCTTCATTATTTTTGGCCATGGAACATATGGTCTGCCACTCCTTCTTCTGCCTGTTCCATAAATTGCTCAAATCTATAAAACCCTTTACACTTTGTGTACATAAAAATAAAAATGATAGTTATTAGTATTTGGTTAGTGAATAGAGGAGAGTGGAGAGAGAGGGAGCATGACTATGAAAATGAAGATGCAGAGGAACATGATTTATCTCGAGAGGGGCATGGGGGTGGGCGAAGCCCCCTAGTATGTATTTAATTTTCTATTTGCTTTTCTCATTCATTTTTCGGCTGCACTCTAGCAATAGCTCCAAATTTAAATTTCTCCCATCTCTGTAACTATGGGGACCAAAAAGTGTCGCTTACGTTATTTTCGCGGTTATGGTTACGCATTCACCTTAACGACTTATGACACTTAAACTACAAATAAAAAAAGAGCAGCATCCATAGCTGTAACAGCTAAACTAAATAATATACATTTATATATATATTTAAATGACTTTTTCCTAGTCTTATATCCGCTCTCTCCACCAAAACCCTAAGGTTGTTTGTTATAGTACAATTCGCACTCTGTTCCAGTCTGAAAGTACACACAGCATGACATTTGCCTGGCACATTTATCGCTCACCAGTTAGGGGAATTGGCGAACGAAGGAGGAATTGGATTAATGCAATTTGATCATCAACCCACACAGCAGCAAGCGCACGTTCCAAATGGATCTGGGTGTGTATCCATGAGTGTGTGTGCGTTTGGGTAGTGGCATCATTTTGAAGTGCCAGCACATGGCTCCGCAGTCAGCGGGTAAGTGGCGCGTCGCGACGCGTAGGCTGCAACAGTTTCAGCTGGCACTGAAACTGAACGCGTTGCAAGAATTGTCTTCAACTGAGTAAATGGCACACAAGTCAGGTCATCCAGACGGCTGCAGCGCTGGAACTATTGAAGGAATGCAGTAAAATTAAATTGATTATTTAGTTTTAGATATGACACAAGAATCGTAATGATGATTCTGTAAAATCAAATAGATTTTTCAAATGGTATTCTTAAAAGACTATTCCTCTCTAAATCTCCAGAAACAAAGAAATCTAAAAAAATAATTCTACACTAAACAATTAATGATAATAATAATTCGTACTTGATAAAATGATTAGATGATCCGGAGTTATTTCCTAGTGAAGAAAAGAAGTTGTTATCCTCTGATTCAAAATAACGCATATCGTTTGAATAAAACTTTAAATTTAGTGAAAGTCCAGTTACTGCTACAAATGTTATAACATTAAATATTTACATATCCAGCTAAGATATTTAAAAATACTTGGCTGAAGCTTGTAGTTCTTTACAGTTAATATAATTTTTGCAAAGTTTGCCAATCAATGGAGTGAGAATATTTTCGAGCACAAAGTTTTTGTTTTTAGTTCATAATATGCTGATTTTTGTGTGTACTCAGGAAACGTAATCGAATTAAATTACATATATAATTATACGCACAGCAAGTTGGTTCTCACGCTCCCGCCCAACTCCCTCTGATAAATCCGATAATGCTGGTGCTCATGTTTTTTAAAGCAAGCTAGTTTCCCCGCGTTTAATCTACTAAATGCTTTTTAATTGCATTTGATCCTGTCGCAGCACTTGAGTAAGTAATTTTTTATTTACTTAGGCATTAAGCGGGGCGTTGCGTCTAAGTGTGCGATATTCCAACCCCTGGCCAATTGTTAGCCTTGACAATATGGGCGTTAAAAATTTGAGTTAGTAAGCAGTTGCAGCCGGATATATCAACCCTACACAAAATGAAAAAGCTATAGTAAAAAGTGTAAAAACTGGCAAACTTTGAAGCGCCGAAGGTTAAATACCCTTGTAGGTACTCTTTCATTGAGTCTCCAACCCGTTGACCTTTTTGAGAATATGCACCAACTAACCTCAAAGCAAATAAGTTAAAAGAAGGAAGGAAAATAGTAAAAATAAGATTTAAAATAAAAATAAAATTTTTTTAGAACATAGCAGGGAGAAAAAAAATTTGTATGCAGACAGTCGGGACGGTGCCCGACAGCGGAATACTCTGTACTTATTTTATCTCTATAAAAACTAAATCCTGCGTACTGTAAAGTGGGAACGAAAGTATCTACTTTTATGTCTCTTTTCACAAGTTCGATATGACTTTAAACAATTTCCTATTGGGAAGTTCCAATTGGGAAGTTAGTTACTATGGGGGCGAAAATTACTTTTATACCCATAACTTCAGTATTCTAAAGCCAATATCGTTGAAATATAGATCAAAAATACATTTATAAATATCTGTGCCAATTTTCAAATCAATATGTTGCGGGGTGCGGAAGTAATTAAGGTAAATCGCTTGCGGGGGAAGAGGCCTTTATTAAAAAAAGTGAATACAGTTTTAATGGTTTGACACACCTAATTTTGTAACTCCAGCTCACATGTATCCATATCTATATGTAGTCGAATTTTGGACCAGATTATGGGCGTATTTTTGACTATAACTTTTGATGTATTTATCCGATTTCAATCATTTGTATAACGTAGATGCACATAGCCACAACGCAAACCTGTGCCAAGTTTGAAGTTGATAGATAAAACTGTGGGGCTGTAAACCCCGAAAATCTGCTGGGGGAAATAGGGGCAGATATCAACTCAGGTCGACAAACTTCATCTTACATGGGATTACGCTCATCTTTTGGTAAAATTTGTGTCTCTAGCATTTATGGTCTCGGATATCTATCAATTCATACAGACAGACGGACGGACATTGTCTAATCGCTACCCGAATCAATGATAAGCCTTTTTACCCATGGAACTTATGGTCTGCCACGTCTCCTTCTGCCTGTTACATACATTGCACAAGTCTGTAATACCCTTTTACACTATGTGTACAGGGTATAATTAGACATACAAGATTGCAAGTGTGGCAAGTTGCTCCAGAAGGCAAAAAAAAAACTAACTTGGTAAAGAAGTTGAAAAGAATCAGTAAGATCCAAAATCAGTTTATGTAGGAAAAAACAGGCTATGGTGCGGTCTTTCAGTGTATAAAAGTAAACGAACATTAGAAATCTAAGTTAAACCTTCTGCTGTCACTGTCGTTTTTCCCGTCTGTATTTTTCTGTCTATTTCGAATTTCAATGAGGAAGGTTGTAACTAGGCATGTTAATTTCTTGTCGGGTTGGTTGACATATATAGTACTATAGTCATTGTCGCGGCCAATATGTTATTGGCAATTTTAAACGCAAAAAGTGCTTCGAACATTTGCTTGTTCGTTGATAACTGCCTTCTGAAAAATTTAAACATTGTTTTCTATTTAAACATAACATGAGGGTAAGTACCAAACTTCGAAGCTCCAACTTATATATTAATAAGCTCATAAAAAGCGAAATTTTGTTGTTGTTTACAGAAGGGTTCTAAAATAGGCATATCTTTTAAAGACCATACTCGAGCTTGATAATTTTACACCAGACATGCACAGTAACAGTGTGAGTAACTGTGGCAACGTTCTGATAGCTTTTTTGGTGTGTGTTTAAACGAAATTCTGTCACTGGGGAACGGGGCTAGATATCAACATGATTTGAAAAACTTGATCTGCGTAAGGAAAATGAGCATTTTTGGTGCAAATTTTATGTCTCTATCTCTTATAATCTCGGACGGGCACGACAATATAGATTCGACAATTGGTCCTGATCATTTTTGCCCATGGAACTTATAAGTTCAGTTTACACTTTGTGTACAGGCTATACAAATTTCGAGAGAAGGTTCTGGAGTAGTTTAACTTAGTATAAGTTGAATATAATCTTAATTTTGGCGTGTTAAATTTTCAAAGATCTCTACAAAAAGCCCGATTGCAGTGGTTGTGGTTGGTGGATGTGGATGCTTTGTTCACTGTTCATGAGCAACTTATCATCATTATTTCGTTAGGATTATAAATAATTCAGGAATTGATGCAGGTAATATTAGGCTATTGATCTGCTCTAAAATTCAATACATACATATAATAATAGTAATCAATAAAAAAAATTACAAAAAAAATAGAAAATTTCCATATACGCGTACCACTAAACGGTATTCTCACAGTGAAAAATGTGGGTAGACTGGCTTTCAGTGAGATCAAAGTTCAGTAAATTTTACTAACAGCTGATCACTATATAGTTTTTCAAACTGAGATTGAGAATTTTTTTTTGAAATGATTTTAATTAAAGTTTAATTTCAATGTAATACTCATACTTACACCCGAATCAGCTGGTCACGAAATGCGACCTGATTAGTTCTAACAACTTCATAATTTTTCACGGATAGTTCTAAAATACGGCTGGAATCATTCGCAATAAATTAGTCTATTAAATTGGATAAGAAGAATTAATTTTAATTCAATTTGAAACATTATGATATTTAAACAAAAACCATTCATTCAGTTGACTTTCCGTTTTCCAATACAATTTTTGTTTTTCGTATTTTACTTTTCCACAAAAAAGTATTGCTGCGATTGACCAAAATACTTAAATCTCTAACTTTATGTTTTTCGATTATTTGAGCACTCTGACAACTTTTCCGGCCATTTGGCTGTGTTTTGTAGTGTGTTACAGTAATTTTCACTATAGCAAGCTAAATGTTCTATCGTGTTGGCCATGTTTTCAAAGGGTTTCCTATTGAATTTGAGCACTCTTGTCGCCATAGTTGTTTCGCCAGAGGAATAATAAGAGTAAATAATATAAAATTTTTTTTTCCTTTGTTTTGATAAACGTGCGGAAATCCTGAGTTGGTTACCAACTGTTTTTTTAATGTTTTTTGAACCGGCGGACCGAATTTCGTATTTCGGTTTTTTTCTTTGCAAGAATACATATTTTTTCATGTTACGTTTTAAATTCCGTTATTCTGGGAAGAATTTTTATCGACGTCGCACAGTGGGACCATCTGACTCCTTATCGGAAATAATCATAACTGTTGAAGGAGTAAAGATATTACAGGAGTAAAGATATTACACATTATTATTTAGGGTTTATTTAAAAAGACCAAACCATTTTTATTTGTAATATCAACAACAACAAAAGAATGGCAAAAGGATGAACAAATTTGTGTCTTTTACTTTGAAGATTTTCTGTCAGCGTAGCAAATACAGCCACCCTATGTACAAGTTTATTGAACCGTGCTCTAAAGCCTAGCTTAAACTTGAAAAAGCCCAAACAACACACATACAATTTAATTCTTGGTTCATCTGAGTACCGGAGCTTTTTATGCAGAAAATAAAAGCCGCACTCAAGTATTCTCGCTCAGCCAGCAGCCGTCTCAAGAACCTCTCAAATACAATATAGCCGATACATACATACGTTCATAAGAAACACATACAACCAGCACAAACGGTTAGTAGTAAAGTATATAAATCTTGAGGTGTAAAACCAAACTGTTGAGCTTTATGTGTTTGGGAGCTTTTGGAATTGGCGTATTTTAATAAGTAAGAGCTTAAATTCTTTAGTTTAAGTTACTCTTAAAATTTTCTCTAGAAAACGAACAATAATCAGCGATAATAATTTTTAATAACTTTTCAATAATAATTTAATATATTAAATTTTTCTTATTTTCAGAGATCTTCTTTCACCGATAAGCGATTTTTTGATGTAAGTAGATTGAAACAAGTGGCTTAATTTGAAGGAAACCTCAGTTTTTAAATAATACTGACTAGTGACTCCGTGATATAAACGAATTCAACCAAAAATAATTTTTTTCATAAAAAATCCGGATACACGTGTGAATTAATTTCGCACAAAGAATTTTTGACAAAAATTTTAAAAATATGATATTTTTTTTTAGCCCTATTCCGTTTACTTAATAAAGAATTACCCATATGCTAAAAAGATCGCAATGATCTGGAATAAGTAATTTTTTTTGCCGTTTTGCACTTTATGATGGTTGTGCCACCATGCATTTTACTATTCCAGTCCCAGCTGTAGAAACAAGCACAAATATATAAAAATGCATTTGTAATTGAAATTTCGCTGTTTTTAGTCAGCTGTTTTATGTTTATCAATAGCATCGATAGCCACAATGAAGTTCGATAAATTACCCATTAAATCGAATATCCAATATCGAGTACACGCATATTTTTCCACCCCTTATTTCCCTTACCTTGAGATGGTTAATAAAAGGGTGTATTAGAGAGTCTTATACCTTCAATGCAATACAATACTGTTTCCCCCAATGGGATTAAACAGCCCCACCTTGTCGTTAATCAATCTGATCAAATGCAAGCAATTCTTTAGATAATCGTCAAGTTTTCTTACAACGACCATATTCAACAATTTTCAAAAATTTATACCTATCAACCTGTGCTACTTATAAACCCTTGCATTGCATTAATATTGCATATACAAATGCAAAAATTTTAAGTCTCTCTTTATTCTCTTTAAAAACCATTTGGTCAGTTAAGAATTAATACTCAGTACAAAAAACCGAGTAACATTATTATATCTTTATGCAGCTGTATGGGTGACTACTCTTAACGTGTAGCTCTTTCGTGCTCCGCACAACAACGACCTTGTCTCATTATACCTCCATAGTTCTCTTTCAAGCAGTCGTTCTCTATTTCCAGCTCGATCGATCATTAACCATTGTTGTCACGGAATTTAGGTTGGGCAGGTAATACGAAAGTATCAAGTTGGATTGTTGTTTACGATGTTTAGTTAATCAGTTTTCTGTTGTATGCTGGTATTTTATTATACATCAACTTTGATTAAATTGGCTTACAAAGTATGTTGTCTCTGTTAATAAAATATTGGTAAAATTTTCTTTTTATCTTGCTCTTTTGCTGTTTTGGCTCTCCCCATTAAGCAGATGGCCTCACTCTTTGTTAACCAATTTCTACATGGTAAATACATACAGCAAACGAAGACTATACAAAACGCGTTGACTACGTAAAACTGGCAGCTGCAGCACAAGCAACTGGTTTTGATACCCTTCTTGTGTTGAGAAAGGTAGATTGCTTCACCGAATGCGTTGGAAAAAAAGTCTTTGATAATAACATTCTTTAATATACATATTATACCGAAAACTGATATAATATGTAGATAAAGTGACACATTAGTGAGTATACAGTAGCTATCTGGCACCTAAAGTTGTGGGTTAGATGAATTGGGTTTGGCTAAAGTAGTAAATATATGTATGTACATATTTGCAGAATTACAGTTTTACAAAAGCTGTTTGCAAAAGCTAACTTTTTTTTTGCACTGAAGTATCGCTAAACTTTAAATCAGGCCTGTTTGAATATCGAATGCGGAATGGTTTTGCTGTTCTGGTTTCCGATTCCGATCGAACTTATTCGTTATTAAAAGTAATGCTTTCTGGCAGTAATAAAAAGTAAATCCTAAATTAAACATTAATAAGAATTTTATTTGTCAGCGATATTACGAAAAAATTGGCAAATTTCTGTATTGAATTTTATTCATAAAAACACTTTATAAAAAATGTCCCCTGTTGCAACGATAACACATCTGCTGCTAGCTGTAATTTAAATTATAATTTCAATAAATAATTTATGTTTTAGCGCCAAGAGCAAGGCTCAATATAGAAGCAAATATCGGTCAAAGCAAACTCAACGCGCACAGAAAGCAGGAAGAATGCATTCAACAAAGCGGCAATGGATTTACTACCAATCTTAAATTTGAAATTGAAAAAACAAATTCAAGTAATAGCTGCGCTTACAAACACAGCTGTTGCAGCCAATAACCCCTTGTTATCGAATATAAATTAAAACGAAGCCATTGCTATTCCTTATGTTCCAAATAGACTTGTAAATGGCCTGTCTACTTGTGTTGTGCATCTACTAGATAATGCTTGTCTAAGCAGTCCTATGTTATTATTATTGAGTTTTAACATTTATTGTCCAAAATTTTGAGGTTGTTACAGAAATTAGACTTTTTTTAAATAGTAAATTTTTTAATTTTTATTGAAATTTTACAATTCAAATTCCAAGCCCGTTTTTTTTTAGAATTCGTAATTAACTATCATTATTTTGGATTCAAAGATTTCGGACACGTGCTAACATTGATTTTGGCCTGATATCCGGAGAACGTTATTCTGTATGGTTCCTGATGACATTTTTAACGCAGAGGAAATCGGATTTTTTGTTTAATTTAACCCGCTTAAACAGCTTTATATTTAAAGCAGAAAACAAAGACCGATTGATAAATAAGCCGTTATTGGTCATAAACATGCTTGGTGGTCGATAACTGTCCAGCTGATTTTCATGTAAAGGTATTAAAATCAACTAAGCTTATATTCTTGCTACCAAATGTTACGACTTACGTCCTAAAAAGCTCACTACAGGTTTATAAAATGTCGTGGATAATTAAAACAAAAAATAGCTAGTGTCACAATTTTGGTGACTTTAAGTTGAATGATTCGTTTCTGTTTTCAAAATGTAAATTTCAGCCAATAATTGTTGATGAGTTTGCTAATTTTGCTAATTTTGAACAAGACATGCATTGATTTTTGCAAGTTTGTTAGCTACCCAAAAAAATCGTTTAATTTAAAAAAATTTTAAATTGCAACTAACACAAACGCTTAGAAAAACCGAATCGATTTGAAATGTAATTTTGTCTATCTCTGTACTATTTTCCCACCAAGAATAAACCTATCTTAATGAAACATCCTACAATCAAATAAAAGAAATTTGTGCGAAACATAAAAATTTGCTCAAGATTCCTTATTCGTAACACTTACAACTATTCCCATATAGCCACAAAAAGATCTCACCTATGTATTTAAGCCCAACCACACGTAAGAGTAGCGTATCTTTAATTTTGACGAAACCGATTCCTTTCTGAGTTAGAGATAGACTCTACAAACTCTACAAATTTTGCACGCGCATTGTCATTTTATCAGCGTCACTGACAACTAACTGCCGTTGTTGGTAGTAAATAATAACTGAGTAAATATTGTATACCAATACAAGTACACTAAGAGCACGCCGCAGTGTACAGATACGGATACGCTATACATACAAATGCCCAAAATGTATCTGAAAAGCCAACAGCTGTCCACAATGTTCTGTTACCGCTTCCATGTGCCTCTCTTTTTCGTTCTCTTCGACTGTCTCTTTCAGCCGCGCTTGGCAGTTGAGTTTCAGCCCAAGTAGCTCTGTGAGGCCTCACCAGTACAGTAGAGCAATTCGAACCGTTGTAACGTGCAAACCTCCGCGTCGCTACGTGCCGCTGCCAGTTGAGTCGAGCGTCAGCCAGTCAGTTCTCAGTCCGGACCAGCATTTTGTATGTGTGCTCCAATGTCCGCGTGAACTTCTCTTCATTGTTCGGGAGGGGGGGCTTCAGGGTCGGTCTTTTCGCAGCGATCGCCACACCGCGTCGCGTTTTTATCATTTTAATTTCGTGTGTTGTGTTACGGAGTAGTGTTGTTCTTAGAACTGTTGGAGTGCTCAGTTTAGTGCGCCAAAATATTAACGTTGGCAAAAATCTACCCATAAAATTATTTTATAAAACCGAACCTGATTTATGATCGAAATAAGCAAACAAGCCACAAAAAATGTGAATTGGGTCAGACGAATATTTACTTAAATAAAAAAGCAAACAAAAAATTTATAATTATTTTGGTGTTACAATAACAGATACTCAATATTGGATAACACACATTTATATCTATGGTAAACTTTTTGGTATTTAAAATGCAAAAATGCCCCACAGCGAAAACAACAACCACAACCATTCAGCATTTTAAAAAACCGCAGTAAAAAGTCGACTTGATTTATCGACGACTGAAATTCAGTCTGTTCAATGTGAAAACAAGTTTTTGTGTGCCCTGAAATGAATTTGCATACAATTTTTTGTCTCTTTAACCACTTTTTGCTGCTATTTGTTGTTTTTGCCGTTGTTGTTGCAGTGGTTTTGTAGCTTGCCACAGGTTTTTGATTCCTCGCTTTAGCTTTGTGGCTGGCTACAGTTCCGCATGGCATTTTTGGTCTGCGATAGAATTGGTTTTTTGACTCTAGTCCAAAATTTCAAATTCACGTTTGATAATGAAAAGCTTAAGAGCGTTGGCGAATCTATGGGACAATAACTAGTTATAATAAAGTATCCCATCACACACTCTCTCTCTCTTTGATGTGCTTGCTTTCGCACCTGAGTCATTTAATTATTTCTAAATTATAATTACACACCCAGCAGACTACCCAGTCTACCCACCCAGGTCACATCATTAGTCATTTTTCTCTACAAATTCCCAACTTGCTGGCGTTCTTTGTTAAGTTTAAATTTTTTAGGAAACCGTGTGATTTTTTACTATTGATAATTTATTCATTTATCATGCAGCATAAATTAAAAGTTGTTTCAAAATGAAATAGAATACTTCATTACACAGTTGTGTTTGAGTTACTGTTTTACTTAGCAACTTTAGTAAAGATTTACATTAATTATTTTGTTTAATATGACTGCTACTTGCTATGTTAAACAAAAAAAAAAGATAAAAAAGAATAAAAACACATGTTAGCAATTTAATGTAAACTACATTAATTTACTGTTTTAATTTACAATTACCAATTCAAAATGGAGGCCGAGCTTTCAGGCTAAAGAAAAGTCAGACAGTGAGACATAATCAAGACATAACCAGATTTGAATGAATCAGCAAGTATGTTTAATTGTAAACAGAGGTACACATCGATACACCGATAGATTAGCAAACACAAAAAAGGTTGTTTAACGTTTGCTAGAGTTTGCTAAGCTCCTGAAGAATGCAATGATTTCGAATAAACAGAATTTTAAAAAGCTCGTTATTAATCCCTTAAAGAAAGATATATTTGAATAAATATATTTTTTTTTTGTCTTAACCCCTAAAAGTAGATTAAGTTGATGATGGTGGGAATTTTAATAATGGTATTATTAAAAGTCAGCCTAAACTCTACATGAAAACAGCTATGTCACCAAGTTCCTAGGCTTTGGGAACGTTCATGGCACACTCAGTCGTAATAAAATAAAATGGCAACAAACTCCAACCGAAACTGGTAAAGACGCCAAGGCAAAAACTAAAGCTAAACACATCAGAACAAAAGCCAAACCAACCCAAGACGAATGCCGGGCGCAGTGCCACCAAAAAACCAGTTTCTTGCCACTTTTCTCACATGCCTTTCGATTATGCCCAACTATATACTGCATTCTTACCATTGTGGCAACTGGCTGGCTTCGTTTCTTGTTGGCTTTCGCTAACAGCTAGTTGCAAGCTGGCTAACTGACTGACTGCCTCCACAAGTTCAAAAAAATATCAGCCTGGCATTGCCTGCATCAGCCAACAAGTTATAGTCGTCGTCGTCATCATCATCGTCGACAAAGCTTGTATTTTCAACATAAAACTTTAATTTCATGGAATTTCCTTTCTATTTTTATGCAGCTCTGCGGATGATTAACAACAGTAACACCAAGAAAAGCAGCAGCAACAACAACTGCTCCCTAGCAGCTGGCAAAGACTATACGGCTTAAACCAAGAACAAGACAAGATTTGTTGTAGTCTTTACTTTGCCAAGTTTGTGGCTATACATATTTGTGTTATGCTTTTGTCAAGTCCAAGGCGCTTGGCTGATACGTTGATGGGACCATTTCTTTGCATGCTGTGCGCTGTTGCTGCATCCGTTGCATGCCAGTGGGCATGCCTGAATTTGTGCCTTTTTTTTCCTTTCCTATTGCATTATCGAGATGGGTATTTTTTTTTTGCTTATTTCATGACAGGAAATTAAACATGCTTAATTACGTATGTAAACGTTTTGCCATTAATTTGATTTTTATTGCGGCAGTGATTACTAAGCACATTGTGCAGCAACAGTAATGCATACTTTCAGATGATGAGGTGTGGATTTTGGATGTTAAGTGTCAACAAGCTAAACTTTACTAAGACTTTCCACTATCAATTAAATGTAGTGAATTATGTATATTTGTACAGCCCTATCAGCTAATCATGCTATTTAATATTAAAGTATGTATCAACAGTTATTTTGTTAAATTAGTACTTACCGTTTTCACAGTGTTTAGCAACTTTTCATCTTTTCTGTGCTGTCTAAAAAAATAACATTCTCAGCTCAATTGTCAATGGCTTTTGCAAAAGTTTATTTATTTTAAGCCAACGGGCTTCTACAGAGAACTCAGTTAATATTGTTATTATTATTTTAACAACTTTTGGCCTTCGAATTACACGCAGTGGTCGAATCTAAAATACCTATAGTATTTATTTAATGGGCAAACCGATACTCAAATAAATTGGTTTGGTAATGACATCAAATGTCAGCGGATTGCTTTGAAGTAAATTCCAAGAATATTTTTCATTTTCCGCCGTTTTAGTTTTCTGACCGCTACACCAGTCCATCCTAAAGTTCTGTTAAAGCTATGTACCTAAAAAGTGTTGCATAATAATGAGCGGGCCTACGTAACTCTCCTGTTCCCGTGCTTGACTGTACTTACTGAACACATGGAGGGCTTCTTTTCATTCATGGCTTTGTTTTACAGTTGTCGTTACCACAATATCGATTCTTTTTACGGCTCTTGTCATATATGTGTTATAAAGGGTTCATGTAGTTCCAACAGCTATTGCAAATTTTAAACTAACAGTGCAGCATTCCTAAAACCAGACAACAAAATGTCACATTTTTTTACACTTTTGTGCACAATAAAATTGATTAGGACCTGAAAAACCAATGGCAACTGTTTAATAATGACAATCAGAGCAGAGCGTTGATGAAAATTGTCAAGCTTCGCTGATTTTTTTTTTTTTGTCACTCTGTTCCCCATTTAGCTATAAAAAGTAAGTAGAAATCTATTGAAACCCGTTGCGGTGATATTTGGGTTACACGGCTGCCAGTTGATATGTTAACTTCGTTTCAAACTTACCTTATGGTTTGGCATTATAATACGTATAGTTTTGATATGGAAACTTTTATTTTAGAATTAAATTTATAAAAACTTTTTTGCGTCAACCATTAGCATCATAGGGCATATGATTTGTTTGTCCCATGTCTGCCACTTTCTTATCAACAATATCAAAAACCAAGTAAATGTTATTTTTGCTTAATGTGTCAGATAAAACGCTCAACAAGTTGCTGTTACGTCTAACATGTTTGCCCATGTCAGCGCAAAAATTTATATCATATTGTTCGCTCTTTTTGCAACCAACTAAAACTAAATTGAGACAATAATAATGCTGTGGGTAAGCTTGCCGGTTTTTATAAAAGCTTACCAACAAACTTCTTTTGGAGAGCCATTTTACCAGCTCAAGTGAATACTTTTCTGTTCCTTTACTTGCATGTTTTGCATTTCACTATGTTTCCATTCGAAACATATTCATGTCTTTAATATATGCATGAGCTAACACTTGCTGAATACTGAATTTCTTTGCCTCTGAAAAAATCAAAAACACTTTAAAGGTACAAATATTTTGCTTAAGCTCGTAAAACCTGTTAGCCAAAAAGTCAAAAAATTATGTGTCATTTGCGTCAAAGCTGAATCATTTAATTTACTTTTTAATACAAATTCAAGTAAATAAATTATGCACGCATTTTTGCATAATCACTTTAATTCTATAGAATTGCGTTTTAAAATGTACGCAACTCTGATAGAATTTCATAGAGTAGACTTTGAATGCACAGCTGATAATTGCAAACGAAGGGAAGCCAGTCAAATAATTTCAAAAACCAGAGTAAATGATTTGAATTCCTACCTGAGAATAAGTAACTAAAGCAGTTCTAAAATGATTTAGGCCGTAGGCTACACTAGGCAGAAGACATGTGGCATGTGGTATGATAGAACTAAAATTAACATTTAACAGCCGTACCACGTGCAACAAACATATGTCAGGCGGAATTTTTATCGGTCCTACTGCCACCACTGGCAGCAGCAGATGCAACCAATTTGAACGGCCCGAACGTCTGCCAAATGTTTGGTTTGTATACCTTTATCTCTTGCTTAAGTGGAGAGTGTGTCGTATGTGTATGATTGTGTGTGTTTGTAAGCAGGACCTTTTATATACTCTGTGCTCGGGATGAAGTAACCAAGCGTGTATGTGAGCATATGCATAGTACAGTACATATGTTCGTATAGTTCATATATTATGAACTTTGTTTTTGTGGCGTGTTTCACTTCCGTTTACTTTTTGAGTTTCTTTCTTTTTTTGGTTTCTGCATTTCAGGGAAGTTTTTGTATTCCAGGGAAGAATCAGATTGACAGATTTCTATTAATGAAGCCCTTTAAATGATATTTTAGGTATGTCCAATGAAAGTAATAGGGAGAGAAGGCTTATCAGATCTAAAATTTCTTTTTCAAAATTTCTTACCAGCAATAACCGAATTAATTAAGTCATATCTAAGATCTTAGACACAATGCTAAAAAATTCCACTATTCCCAAGCAAGCCAATATATAAGGTTGACTTAGTATATTAGCCTAATAGACAAAAACAATCTTGTCGTTTTTGTTGTTGGGTTGACAATGCCTACACCCCCAACGTATTTATACAAAACTTGGAACAAATTTCGAGTACCTACCGACCAATTAAAAATTTGTTTATTTCTGCTATCACTATTACCATTACTATTACCTTTAAATCATAGCTATTAGATTCCTATATATTTAGTACATAGCGGGCACGGCAATTTAACATTTTCTCACACTATCAATACGCACTTTCCCATAGCCCATAGAACACTACGATTCAGGTAAGCTGCCTAAATGTAACACCACCCAATTGACAGCTAATAATTACACACTTCAGCAATGCCAAAACTACTGCAGTTAGCTCAATGCCCAGGTACTAATTAGAATAGTTGGATACGCCTGCAATGGGTGCATAGGTATGCCTTCTGCCTGCACCTACCCGTTGAACCGACAATGCATTGTCGTTGAAGTTTTATTTAAGGGTGCGTTTTTGGCCAGCGTGTGAATATCTGAACATATGACAAAACTTCGCCAACTACGCTTGAATACCCCTAATGGAGATTACCAAAGATTTTTCTTATCCTTGTCCAAAAAGGAAACGCACAAATCTCACAGAGGTTAAGAAACTACTTACACATTTCTTTGATTACTGCTTACCCTTTTTTGAGATGTTATGTTTTCCTTCTCTTTGTCACCCGGAGTAATTGCTTAGGCTTAGTGAAAAAGTTAACGTAAAAGAAGATGAAGAGAGCTAACTGCGTCACTGGCAATGCCAAAAAAGAGAGAAGAGAAAAATCGCATACTTTTCTCAATGAGTTACTGTGATACTACACTTGGTCGCAGAATTGCAAAAAAGAGAACAGTGCAAAAAAATTCGAAAGATCAAATTTGACTCTTTTTATTTCAATTTATAGGGTATGTAAAGCAATATACATATATATTTTTTACTTTTCCGCAAAAAAGTATTGCGATTGGGCAAAAAAATAAAATCTCAAATTATATGTTTTTCGACAGTTTAATCACTGTGACAACTTTTCAGGCGATTTGCCGATGTTTTTGATATCGTTTTGGGCATTTCTTCAAAGGGTTTCCTATTGAATTTGACCACTCTAGTCGCTATAGTTCGGTCGCCAGAGGAATTAAAGTATATATTCTTTATTTGGTTAAACCTTTCTTAGCATATCATTCGATGTTGATGATGAATTTTGGTTTAAGATAACCTATATTAGATGTACGAAGATAAGGTTATAGTTTCGGAGTTGTCTGTTGTATTTAGAAACTACTTGGTAGTTATTTTTTATGGTTGAAATGTGGTTATAAATAGCATTTGTTTGCTTACTAACTTTGTAAAAACAAATGATTTTTTAGATAATTGCACAAAATAATTTTTTACGTGCTTCTACTGCACTTCAGATCAATAATTACTTAAATAAAGATTCAAAACCTTTTTTATAAAAATTCCCACGACCACCGACACAAAGAGCATAAAAATTATAAATTCCAAAGCGAACAACAGCAACCCTCCGAGTAAAAAAAAAAAAAAAATTAAGATGTAAGTGACGTTCTTGCCTGGCTTCACTGAAGGACCAACCAACAAGGTAACCTGGTGGTTGATCAAAATAACATACCCTTAGACAGCAGACAAAAAAACGTATGGCGGCGGCATAATAGCAGCTCCATATTAAGTACTTGCAGAAGCGCTAGTAAAAAGTAGGAAGCCATATAATGTGTGTCCTTTTTGGTAGTCGAACAGCTAACCACGAAGCGTGTGAATTTTTGATAGGCATTGGTCCGAATGCATTTCGAAATGCAAGAATACAATGCCCTACGTTACCTTAAGCGAGCTTGCAGGTACTTTTTAAAAAGTCTAATTCAATATGTATCATATTGTAAGGAACCCAAGCAGATCTATATGTACGGACTAGGTCTCGATAGATAAGTAACTAAAATAAGATACCTTTTACTAATCCGCTATTATAATAAAAAAATATTCTGCGAAAAGCCTCGTAGTGGTGTGTAGCTTATATGTTGGAAAATCGAAACCTTCCGGCTGGAAACTACTTACTATTTGTGAGGTTGATGGAAATATGAAAATGAAATGAATCAAACTATAGTGTTTATACCCATTCGATTACCTGTACGTCCATAAATTTTCGCCCTGTTGTTTTTGTCGTAGAAGTGATTGACTAGGATTCGGTTTGGTGGTTATTGACAATAGAACTACTACCTATGTATTGACATTAATTTTTAGATTAAACTGTAAAGCCATATCAACTATTACTGGCTTTCAAATAAATATGTAACAAATAACCGTTTGAGGCTTGAATCCAATTATGTATATTGGGTGTCAGGTCAGTGATCAAATAGACAAGAGTGTAGGGTATTTTATTAACCTTATGCAATGTCGTCTTCCAAACACATACATATATCTACATCTATGGCCATAAGTGTAGTGTCTTTGAGTGCGTTGGTTTGTCAGTTTTAAAGTGCCATATATGCTCTATGACTTATGGGGGTTAATTGTTTAATGCTTGGAAAAGTTGCCATGTTCTGACACGCTTCTTCAGCGTAATTAGTTTTTCATTATGTCATTTTATTATTTATTGGTGAAGAAGCCATACGATTTATATTATTAATGATTTGCTAGCCCTGTCCAGAATTTTAAGTGCCTTAAGTCAATAAAAGTTTCTTAATTATTTAAATTTCTACATAAATGCTCAAGAAGCTTCTCTTGAACTCAAAAAAAAAAAACATTATATAAATTAAATTTCAATTGAAGCCTGTTCAAATTCAATTTCAAAAAAATTATAATTAGTATCTTACATGGGTCAAGAAATAGAATTAAAAAACTTATATCCATGAGTCACATTCCTCTTATGCATGTCACTTCCTATTGACTTTATTATACCCTGTACACAAAGCTCGCCTAGCCGCTAAGTTTCAAAATGAGACACACTAAAAGTAAACATGATTTCATAAATTACAACAATGAGCAGTCAGAACACTGACCGTGCAACGCACTGTAATAATCGGAAAGAGTTCATTCAACCGATAAAAGCGGCACTTAACAGGTTCAACTAAATAAGAAAAAAAAAATTTGATGCAGACAGTCGGCACGGTGCCCGACACTGGAATACCCTGTACGCATTTCTCCCATGAAAATAAAATTTCTGTGAAAATTTTTGTATCGACGCGTTAAAGGGTATAGGCTATGGGGGATGATTCGGCAAAAGATCAATATTGCTTGGTTTATAAGCCTGATATGAGTCTACATACCAAATTTTGTAGCTCTGGCTAAAATATTAACATTTCTATGAAAAGTGAAATTTTGTAGCAGTTTGTAGGATCTAAAATTTTAACTTTATTACCTATATCTCTTTAAGTTTTTATCCGATCTTGATCATTTTTACACAACATATACACAATAACAGTGTACATAACTGTGCCAAGTGTCAGCTGGAAAGATTTTATGGTGTGGGTGCAAACCGCGAAAGTCTGTCACTATATGTCGGTATATTTATACCCTGTACACAGTGTAAAAGGGTATTATAGATTTGTGCAATGTATGTAACAGGTAGAAGGAGGCGTGATAGACAGTATGTTCCATGGGCAAAAATGATCAGGAGCAATAGTCGAGTCGATTTAGCTCAGACTATATTAGATAGAGCAAAAAAAATTTCCATAAGATACGCATTTTCTCGGAAAAGCGCAAGTTTATCGATTCATGTCGATATCTCAACCCCTTCCCCTCGTTACAGACTTTCACGGTTTACAGCCGCGCCATTTAATCTATCAACTCGAAACTTTACAGAGGTTTGCGTCGTGTTTATGTACATCTAAGTTATAAAATTGATCGAAATCGGATAAATTCTTCAAAAGTTATAGTCAAACATATGTTGATTTCGACCCCCTATAAACTGCTCCAAAATTCCACTACCTGTAGATATGGATACATGTGAGCTAGAGTTACAAAATTTGGTGTGGAGACTCGTGTGAGCCAAATCATTAACTGTATTCACCTTTTTTCAATAGAAGCCCGCCTGCCCCCGCAATCGATTTACGCAACAAATTGATTTGAAAATTGCCACAAATATTTTTTAACGTGTTTTTGATATATTTTTTTAAATTCTCTAAGAATACTGGAGTTATGCGTAAAAGTTATTTTTACCCGATAATAACCAACTTCCCAATAGAAAAATGTTTACAGGCATATCGATCTTATGAAAAGAGGCATAAAAGTGGATACTTCTGTTTCCCATCTTACCGTATTTAGTGTTTCTTAAGAAAAAAGGGTACAGGGCATTCCACTGTCGGGCACCACATGTCCAAAATTTGTACTCAACAACTAATTTTAGCCTATTAGGTTTATTTCAAACTTATAATTAATGAATGAACCACATTACCCACGAATATAGTAAGCAATTTCATCGCCTAGATTAACTTCAATCTTTTCACTCTCAAAATCATAGCACTCAAAGGTTCTGGGAAAAATGCAGTCAAACAGCATCAACGAACTGTAAAAGTTGGTCAGCATAGGCGCTCATAACGATACATGAAAAGTCAAAGTCAACGACAACTTAGAACTTGGGATTAATGACGTGTTTATCGAAAGCTACAAATTTTTGAGTGCTCTTTGGAAAATACACCACGATAGCGCTGAGCAAATTAGTGCGCAGACTGGTTTTTAAGGCTTACCACTAGATTTGACAGTAAAAAAAGAACAATGCCCCCAATTCGATTTCATCGCCGTGTGTTTGAAAAATAAAAAATGTAGAAGTACTTACATGGGCAACGTTGTGCATTAATTTTTTGTAGTTAAAATGTTTTCTCTAAAGTCAACGTCGTTTTAGTACCTATTGAATAATTTATGCAAACATGTTTGACTAAATGTCGTTGTTGGTCAGACTAATTAACAACAATATCTAACGGCAGCGCATTTAAAAAAAATAAACCCCTTCCAATGGACTGTAGAGCTGCAGATCGTTGGAAAAAGCTCTGTAGCTGCAATGCTAACAAAATGATATAGGAAAATGCTTTAACAGAAACTTTATAAAAGGTATAGTTGTTGTTCAATTCTCATTTTTATACCCTGTACACAAAGTACAAAAGGGTATTATAGATTTGTGCAATGATGTAAGAGGCAGAAGGAGGCGTGGCAGACCATATGTTCCATGGCCGAAAATGATCAGGAGAAATAACCGAGCCGATATAGCCAAGTCCGTCTGTCCGTGCTGTAACGTGTTTCTTAGAGACCATAAGAGTTAGAACAACAAAAATTTACCAAAGTATACACATTTTCTCCAAAAATAGCAAGTTTATCGAATCAAGTCGAAATCGTATCCCCTTCCCCCGTGACAGATTTTCGCGGTTTACAGACCGCCGTTTGAATCTATCAACTCAACTCCCGACAGAAGTTTTCGCCGTGTTTATGTGCACCTATGTATTAAAAATGATACAAATCGCATAAATACATCAAGAGTTATAGTCATAAATATGTAGATTTCAACCCTCTTCGCCTATAAACTGCTCCAAAATTCTACTGCATGTAGATATGGATACATGTGAGCTAGAGTTACAAAATTTGGTGTAGAGACTCGTGTGAGCCAAATGATTATAAATGTATTCACTTTATTTTGAAAGAAGCCACACTTCCCCCGCAATCGATTTACCGTAATTACTACCGCACCCAGCAAAATATTGATGTGAAAATTGCCACATATATTTATAAAATTATTTTTGATCTATGTTTCAAAATTCAACGACATTGGCCTAAGAATACTGGAGCTATGAGCATAAAAGTAATTTTTGGCCCCACAATAACGAACTTCTCAATAGAAAAACTTGTCAATGGGAACTTCCCAATAGGAAAAGGTTTACAGGCATATCGATCTTATAAAAAGAAACATAAAAGTGAATACTTCCGTTCCCATTTTAGCGTATTTAGTGTTTATAAAGAAAAAGGGTACAGGGGATTCCACTGTCGGGCACCGTTCCGACTGTCTGCATCAAATTTTATTTTTTATCAAATACAAATGTTTATGTTTTATATATACATATGTATATATTAGCGCTTGAGTTTACCGCAATATGATAAAGTCACAAAAATGCCAGCGTGTCATCGCAATGCAAAGAAATCAAGCGCTTTTAAAATATAAATAAACAAAAGATAAACGTTATGTGATGAATTGAGCAAATACTTATGTGAACAATTACCTAAGATAAATATCTAAGTAGGAGCATAAAAATTTCGAACAAAAGGTATCCGATATGCATTAAGAAAGTAAAATATTTGACTTGTTTTAAACAATTCATAACAAGAGTTCTGTGTTCTTTAAAAAAGAGTTCAGTATATAGTGTGTGAAGTGAGTGTGTATTTGTGGTGATAGATGCGCTACATAACCACTACGTTCAGGAAAGCTGTTCTTTTAAGTTAGGGGCGTCACTGTGATAAGATTCACCGCGTCAGACTGGCTCATTATCAAACGTGATTTTCGATAAAAATTTTGTATTGTATTTAATGAAACGCATTGAGTTCTAACCATTTACAGAGCGCACGCATGCAGTTTCCCCGCAGACAACGTCAATACGTCAATTAATTTAATAAATAACAATAACTCAAATTCAATGAACAAATAAATTGGCGCGCGCAACAAGTCAGTCAATAAATAAATCAATAAAGGAAAATAGCACTATCAAACAGGCAACTAACAAGAGCAAATTGGTTTGCAATTAAATAGCAACAACAACAAATAGCAAGTCAATATAATACAAAACATCTGGCAACGCTTTAGTTTGCAAATGGCATGCCCGTTCAAAACTAAAGCCGAGCTACAATTGTAACGGTTATTGACAGTGTTTTACTCACGCCAAAACCGGAAAGTCCACAGACACAGAAAAGGAGAGCGACTGAACGTGCAGCAACAAAATAGAGAATTAGTATAACCTGCGTTCATAGCCATGGGAAACTCGTCGTCACACACGCACGAACCACTCGAGCACGGCTTCACACGCGGAAAATTCGGTGATGTTAAAAATGGGGTAGGTTTAAAGGAACACGAGCAGTTTTAAGCTGCGATAAGGGTTGATCTAAAGCCACTTGTTTCTCTCGTAACTTTTTTAAATTGAATCGGTGTTTGGAGTTGTTTAATTACATTAATGTTTTGTAATTTTTTGCAGAAGTCCGCCTCATTTCGCTTTAGCAAGAAATCACCCAAAAAAATGGACCGTCTAAGGCGTTCCTTTCGCGACTCTTTTCGTCGTCGTAAGGATCGAGTGCCGGAATCCTCAAAGCCACATCAGTGGCAGGCTGACGAGGAAGCTGTGCGCTCGGCAACCTGCTCATTTTCGGTCAAGTACTTGGGGTGTGTGGAGGTCTTTGAATCACGTGGCATGCAAGTGTGCGAAGAGGCGCTTCGGGTGCTCAGGGTAAGCTAAAAAAATGAAAAGAAAAATTTATGTAAAAGAGATTTATTTAAATATGTTAATGTCTCAATAATACAACCCCTTTGCGCGAAATTATCGTATGTGACATTTTTTACGAAATTGACTTTTTGGTGCAAAGTTCTTCTAAAGTCACTAACTCATTAACTGGTAAAATATTATAGCGATATTCACTATGTTTATGGAGATAATACACCATTATTGCCCAAATGATGATGAGTTGCTCAGTTCAGCGCAAACCAAAGGTGGAACCTCATAATAAAACAGATGAGCATAAAATAGAACTCCTGAAAGAACACTTTGAGAAGCATTCTGCAGTAGCGTCACATTATTACCGAGGCAAGAGCTATACAGTTTATTTAGCTCAAGAATTCAGAATTATTCAAAACCTTTACAATACCTGAACGATGAAAGCCTCAGTATCTCTATTGTGTTAAACTGGGGTTTTTGGGCTTATTTAAAAAAATAAAGATGAGAGCTAAGCCCTTTTTTAAGAGATCAATAAGAGAGCAAAAAGCAATGTTCCCCGGACAGTTTTGGTCTATATTATCTCGATTGTAGATTACAGTCCAAAAAAAAATGCATTACCCAAAATATTTTTAGAGAATAACTTGTAACTCGCAATCGAATCAAGGTAGACCAAAACCGTCTGAAACACATTAAACCGATGTCTTAATGCCTTCAAGTCGAAAAAGAGTTCATCTCGATCGGTAAAAAGATTCTCCGCAACTCTCGAAATCTCGAATTTTTTGAAATATCGATAATTCGAAACCTTGTTTGGAAATTCAAAACGATTTCCGGATTCGAAAACAGCGACCCAAAATTTAGCGAAAATTGTATGTTTTAGCCTTAGACTTTTCATTGAGGTCAAACTTGTTGCATAGTGTTATTACAGGCCATATAAAAATATCTACTGCGACTGTTGTGCTAGCCAAAAAAAAAAATCCATGAAAGCTATGTTGAAATATTTTGTAAATTCTTTGATTTATAGTTAAATATTTAATTCCGGATGCAGTGCACTGCACTTTTTAATTTTAAATATGTGGCAAAGTGCATTGCCAAACTTGGGAGAACTTATTAAAAGATTTGCTTGTGTCAGAATTTTCTTGCGTCAGATACCATCTCACGAGGAGTTGTAACAAGCCTTTTCATTCAAAAACATACAGGCAGTTAGGAGTGCAGCAGGCCAAAAAGAGGCTGTAGCCATGGACCGTGAAACCGGCGGGACCCGTGTATGGGCATCGGCTGGGGAGGTTCTTGGCTTCACTATGGCCATGCCACTGCACACAAATTTTATATATATAGTCCCTAAATATCGCACAATATTATTATCCGGACCGAATTATTATCGCTAATTAAATTATATGAAATAAAAGAAAGGGGAAGTAAATTCTTGATAGAAGCTCCTAGCAAATTTTATGGCACTCTCCGGTGTATTCGAGAGAACTTAGGAGAACTTATTAAAATATTTGTTTGTGTCAGAATTTTCTTGCGTCAGATACCATCTCACGAGGAGTTGTAACAAGCCTTTTCATTCAAAAACATACAGGCAGTTAGGAGTGCAGCAGGCCAGAAAGAGGCTGTAGCCATGGACCGTGAAACCGGCGGGACCCGTGTATGGGCGCCGGCTGGGAAGGTTCTTGGCTTCACTATGGCCATGCCACTGCACACAAATTTTATATATAGAGTCCCTAAATATCGCACAATATTATTATCCGGACCGAATTATTGTCGCTAATTAAATTATATGAAATAAAAGAAAGGGGAAGTAAATTCTTAATAGGAGCTCCTGGCAAATTTTATGGCACTCTCCGGTGTATTCGAAAGGCCTTGGTCTGTACCCTCCCTACCTTGATCCATGTTAGATGTGCAAGCATGAATCCCTTAAATGTGTTACATTTACTACCTACTCTCCTCGCTGCCACAAAAATTCGTTTCACACATTCATTCTACAAACTTTAATTTTTTTAACATATCTATTTCCACTTCATATAATATATAATTCTTAAGTTTTTTTGTTGTGGCTTAACTTAATTCAAAACATCAATATAATTCTTCCGTTTACATTTATCTGTATATTCGATACATTTAGTCGATTTAATAATTTGTTTACTTCTTGTTTTTTTTTTTTTTTTTTTTGCACGCGTAATTCCATTTTTAACAAAAATTATATATTCCTAGCTAAAGTTCTTTTATTGCCAAACGTAAACAAAGGCCTGTCAAACTCATGGGAGAGGACGAACGAAAGAGAGCGAGCACAGCATTCTTCAGTAGTGGTACAAGACAATATTTGCACCTGGCAATGATATTCTTATTGGCATATTGGCCTATGTTGATGTTGTCGCTCTTTCATTCGTTCAGGCATTCCAATGGACACAAAATCAAAACAATTCAACACTACCAAGGTTTCACTTACCCGCTCAGACGGTGAAGGGCCCTTCAACGGTGATCTGGTTAGGGCTTATAATAAAGAAATTGTACAATTTTGATCCTTGTGTCTGTGACAGGCATCCTACGTTTACATTGACTTTAGCTGGTAGGTCATCATGCTGGCATATGGATTTTCTGCGCCTGAATAATAAGATTTATCCTAATGCGCCGCGGGCAATCCCTCGTAGACTTACTGTTCTACTTTGAACTAACTATATGTATATTCGACGTTAGCTAAATTTAGGCGGGTCTATACTTCGCCTCTTTGGGTATTCAAGCCCTCCTAAGGCTCGGACTGTAGCCTCTGCTATAGGTGCCGTTCCTATTGAGTATTTTGCTGCTACTTGTAGAAATTAATTTTTAATGCGCAATCTTCGCTGGACGAGATTACTGTTTAAGGAACTACAGGTGTCTCTTGTGTTCTGGTCGAACACTAATCCCTCAGCACGGGTAACCCACATGCGAGTTACGTTCACTTACTCTTCCCTCTACACCAAATTCATTTTTCCTACCACACACATTAATTCACCGCATCAGCCTCATCGTCTATATCCCTCATCATGCTTCCTCCTTCTTTTTTGCACTACTGAAGTGAATTGACGTGTTGCCGAAGCACACAATAAAAAATCAATTATTTAAAATAACTATTGCTAAAGCAATAATCCGACACATTCTTAATAAGTTAGTAATAAAATATAATACATAAGCAAACAATAAACAATATTTTAATTTATCAACAACAATATCACCAACACAAAACATATCTCGCGCGGGTAACTTAAAATCGTCCAATTTATTCTCCCTCGAATAAGCGCGAGACTGCTTGGTCAAAATTGCGTTAACACATGACGAATTAAGGTACCGAAAATCCTTACCCCACAATGAACTTCTTCCTAACTCCAGCTTACGTGGATCGCTAGGCCAAAAATGGGTACAGGATAACCAACCGGTGGCTTTTTCCAATATTATTTCGGCACAATTTTATGCGCAAACGTTAAGATGCATCTTCAATATCACGATTAAATTCTTCTCTCCTAGCACAATACGTCTGGATAATTGAACGGCTGTTAAGAAAGAGAATGCAAGCAAGGTTCATTCCGTGCTGTCATAGCTATTTTATCGATATGCATAGCATTGAATTACATCGATTGATATGTTTGATGTAGTACTGCCCATCTTATCAGCGAAAAGTAATGCCACGAAATTCAAGATCAAAATTCAAATTCCTACATTATTGAGACACAACGGCCATTAAAATCTGCAGCAATTAATTGCTAGGAAAATAACAACCCCAGATTGACCTACCAAAATAACACGAATTTAGATAACAAACTCGTTCATTACAGAGTCCATCAATTTGATACTCTTTAGTTTATCAAACTAATAAATATTCCAATTACTTGCAGAATTCTCGAAGACGTCCCGTGCGTGGTCTGCTGCATGTCAGCGGTGACGGCCTGCGCGTTGTAGACGATGAAACCAAGGGTCTCATTGTTGACCAGACCATCGAGAAAGTCAGCTTCTGCGCCCCGGACCGTAATCACGAACGCGGCTTTAGTTATATTTGCCGGGATGGTACCACACGCCGCTGGATGTGCCACGGCTTTCTTGCCTGCAAGGACTCCGGTGAGCGCCTCTCGCATGCCGTTGGCTGTGCCTTTGCTGTATGTTTGGAGCGCAAGCAGCGTCGCGACAAGGAATGCGGGGTTACTATGACCTTTGACACGAAGAACTCAACCTTTACCCGAACTGGCTCCTTTCGTCAGCAAACTCTCACGGAACGGCTGGCAGCCACAGCCAGCTTTAATGAGCGCAGCGTGGACGGTCCTGCTCCGCCGGCTGCCACCGTCAAGCCCTACAACCCCTTTGCGATTGAACGGCCTCACGCTACGCCCAACATGCTGGAGCGCCAGGGCTCGTTTCGTCTTAGCACCATAGGCAGCCAATCGCCGTTCAAAAGGCAGATGTCGCTGCGCGTCAACGATCTTCCGTCCAATGCTGATCGACAGAAGGCCTTCCTGGCCGCTGCCGCCGGAGGAACCTTTGCTAGCAATGCTGGAAGCTCGCTGCACACGCCACTGCGTAGCGTCTCGCCCATAGCCGAAGTGTCGCCAGCCAAATCGGGCGATGCCACTACGGTGGTCACCGTTAGTCAGTTGTGTCAGGAGCTAAGCCAAGGTCTATCGTTGCTCACGCAGACGGATGCGCTGCTTGCCGCCGGCGATGATCTGAACTTTAACAACAATCGTAGTGTAAATCAGAATATCATTGCTGCCGAGAAGCAGCAACAGGTCATCACGTACTCAGCGACAGCGGTGACGGCTAGTATGTCGCCTACGACGCAAATGGGTCCTCGTGTGGCCAGTGTGTCGCCAATGGCAAGTACGAGTAGCACACCCACGTACCATGCACTGCCATCTCCGACTCGCTCCGACCAGAGCATGGAGGTAACTGCAGGACTGCCCAATGCTGAACAATGGCTGGGACAAGTGGTGCGTAGCACTTCGCCAGCAGCTCCGCCTAAGAGACCAAGTTATTTAGGCAACGTGGGGCGCGCACAGACCTTGGCTGCCGGTTCTGTTGTGGATGGATGTGTAGCACCCGATCCTTTTGATGCCGAGTGGGCAGCCAACGTCGCAGCGGCCAAGCAATTGTCACCGGATCTGCCGGTGTCGTCGTCGGTAACTAGACATAATACGAATCCGTTTATCTCACCGCCAAAAGCTCCGGCGCAAACATTCCAGGTTCAACTTTAGATTGGGTAGTGGGTTATGGGGTTTCGGATAACAGATTGAAGGAGAGAGAAGGGCTACTTGTAGTGTGATTCACCTTAAAAAATATAGGATATTACGGAAAATATGTATTACAAAGGCATGAAATGAGCATAAGCAGTTAACAGAAATAAGAAGAAAGGATAGAAAAAGTTATGATACAAAATAAAAGATACTTAACGCAAGCATATTAAATGTTGAATTATCGTGCATATTTAGACACATAATGTTACTTAAACGCATAAAGTACAGTTAACTATGCGTATAAGCAAATTTATAGTACATACTTTAAAAAACACATGCTTGCATACAAACAAAATGACGCTTAGGTCTAAGTAAGACTTATACATGCTACAGCTTATGAGCCAAGTCCCACAAAACCTTTATATAACTGTAATTTATACGTCACGCCACTTTTGACCAAGCTACCAAGTTTACGACCACAAGTAACACCCATAACAAAAACGAGTGCACTTTTACTTAATGATATTTTATACTTCCGTAGTTAACTTCACACAACTTGTTGATCAATCTGAAATATGTCTTATATTATATATAAATATATGTGTATCTAGGGCCAATTTATTTGTCAGTTTTGTTTTCAGCGTTTGTATCCAATTATGATTTAGATTAATTTTTAAAATTGTACAAAATGTATTATACTTAAATTATAAACTATAATTTAACAAACAAACGAAAAAATACTATATATCTTAAATAAATAAACTTCAAGTTATTAAAAATCAAGCAATCAAATAATTTATTTTGCATGTAATAATTGCACTCATATAAAATCATACGTATACAAATTATACATATTTGCTTTTAGGGCTATTTATTTATAATAAATTGATATTCGTTTTGTTTTTTACAAAATGGGAAACTTAAAAGCCCAATGCTAGAAATTATTTTCAATTCAGTTTTAAATTCATTCCATTGAATAAAACAATTTGAAGAAAGATATAGCGTAAAAAGCCAACAATTGTCTCCTGAAAGTTTGTTCCTTGAGCTGCTATGTATATAGATATTATTAATTTACGTCTTATAAGAAAAAGATTAAACATGGATTTAAAAAATCTTAGTTCGTCCTTAAGTGTAAATAAAACATAAATTCAATTGGGATTTGAGAAACGAACTCAATGTAAATAAATTCATACTAATTATATAGTATGTATAGCAATTGTATATTTAACTATCTGTTGCTTTTTGTGTGGTGTGCACCCTCTAAGAGAAGATTTACAATTGCAATTTCTATGAAATTTTTTTTTTTATAAAATTGAATATTTTGTTCTCTTCATCATATTTAGCTACATTTGAAGCACTGCTTCGCATTTAGGCAAAGTGCTAAAAATATTGTTTAATGTAAGAAAATAAAATATATAGAACAATGATAAAGCATAAAATTCATTAAAAAAAAATAAAAAACAAGTACATATTATTACATGTAATTTATAAAATAATCAAATGCATATCATCATTTAATTTAATGTTTTAAACAAAATTCATTAAATTAAAATGTTACCTGCAACAAAATAAACAAAGACGCAAACGTAACAAACTTTTACTTTGTGTGTTACCATATGGAAAATATATAGTATTTGAAATGCTTAACTTAATTCAATATTTGTGAAAAAGCATATATTTGAGCGTTAAATAAACTAAATTAAAAGAGGAAGCAACCCACTTACTAACTGTTGTGTATATTTTAAACTGCTCTGCTTGATGCATATATATATAAAGCAGTGTTAAATTGACCAAGCGTGGAATGTGTGTCTACACACAAGATGGCGCTACACGTTTTCAGACAAAGCTGTATATGCTAAGCACTGCTTCATTCTCTCATAACATGATGGCGCCCACAAATTATACAACCTTCTTTGACTGACTATTTTTTAACATCTATGTACACTTAAGTTTCAGATAAATGTATTAATTATTGTTTTTAAGCTTGTCTCTAATTTGTAAGAGGATTTATCTGCTTGGTTTCGAAATTATGTTTTGCGCTTGGCCGCGTTCTTCTTCTTCATAGAGCGGGTTGTTGCATTTGCTATATTTGTTTATTAAAAAGTTTATTATACGCATTGTTTGTCCCTTCTTACTCCGATTTTGGTTTTCAGCTTTTTAAACAAAACATAATGAAATTTTGAACAATAAATACATTGTCATACAATGATAAAGTGCAATGTGAAAATATATATTCATATATTCTATTTCAGATTTATGTACTGACACTGCCCAGTCATTATACGCAAGATGGCGCTTTATGAATCTATTAGAAATTCATCTGGCAACCAACTGCACAGACAACGATCTGGCAACCACTTCAACTAAGAACAATATGGCAAGCCGAGAAGCAATGGCTGTGTTCTACTTTTTACGCCTATACACAACACACATAATCAGAGCTCTTTATATTATTAAATTCCCTACATTCGGAATCGATCCTGTTTTATTACAGAACCATTCATTTTTGCGGCTGCAGCTTTACTTTGCCGTTCTTAGCTTCTTTATTTATGTAATTGTGATCCTAATGGATTTTGCTACACATCTATAAAAAAGGAATTTTGGCCTCCATCCCATCTTCTGCTTTCTGAACAATCCGATTCCATCAATAGAGTGCTCTATAGAGCAGTGACAGAAAGCGCGATAAGTTTTAAGTTGGTGGTGATATTTTTTTTTTTTTTTCATAAATAAAAATAATGTTCCAATGTTTTTTTTTCTTTATACTTAATTACGATTACTATATTTTATTATTAACTTTAGCAATAGTTATTTCAATAATTGATTTTGATTTTTCAGCAACACGTCAATTTTAATCGGCAGTGGAGAGGGTAAAGTAGCTTTTTAGAGAAAAATGGACAGGAAGTTTTGTTTTTTTAACTGGACTATTACCCAGCGGGAAATTTGGTGCTTACCATGTGCCTTGCTTTGAAGCGGCCGTCGATTGCAGCAATGGAAAATTGCGCTTACATTCCAACTTACTTTCGTATGGCTATGGTCGCTACTCACAGTTAGTGCGCCTTACTTCTTATAAGCAGTAAGCTGTATTGTAAGCAGTCCATTTTTGTATAGGAACGCTGAAGTCGTCTTCACCGCATACATCTTCGTCGAGAATACCAGAAACTTCAACATATTTGCATGTTTCTCCTGGACAATGCTCACAAATTGGTGTGAATTTTAATCCTGCTTTTCTGTTGGTTCGAGATGTAAAAATTATCAAAAATAAAGTCTTATTTTGGTGGACAAAAAAGCGTAAAACTACATAAAATTACACAAAATCTCAAAGCCTACTTTTATTTTTCCAGGTGAAATTTGCATATTTTTAACTATAACTTCTGATGTATTTATCCGACTTCGATAATTTTTGAAACGTAGATGCAAATAAACTCGACGCACACTTCTGTCGCGTTTTGAGATGATAGATTGAACGGAGCGGCTGCAAACCGCAAAAATATGTCTCAGGGGAAGGGGGCAAGATTCGACTCGTGATTCGACAATTGGTAAATTTTTGTGCCTCTACCTCTTATCTCGACGTTCAAACGGAAGGACGGACAGACGGACATGTCTATATATGCCCTAGTCTGTGTGAAAGCTCTCGCTTTGCCCGTACGGGCTATGGAAGAATATCACTGTTTTAATGACACTGCTTGATGAGTGAAGTGAATGAAGCAGAGTACATTTCCCTAATGGGATCAACTAAATTTCACATGTTGTTTGTCTCTGACTTTCGTTCTACTTATTTGCTTAAATTCGAAACTACGTTTTCTGACTGACTACTTTCTATAAAGGGTAGTAGTAGGTTGATGCATTTGCTATTTTATGTTTATTGATGAATTTTATTGTACGCACTGCTTTGTCAATATGCACTGCAACTTATTTTTCAGGTTTCCATGCGATGTATTTTTGAAAAATACGATAATGTAATGCTTGGATGAATGTTATATGTGTGCGTCAATTTAGATCTTATACGCTTCATCTAGATGGAATACATTTTTGAAGACGGTGTTGTCATCACATCTATACAAAAGTTTTTCTATGCTAATAATTGTACTTTTATTTTAATGCTTTCAATTTCACTGACTAGCTTAAAAAAGCAGTTTTGTAATTAGCTCATGCAAATGGAATCCTCACTTATCTGCTTCGTTTTAAAACTATGTTTTCATCGTGGCTACGTTCTACGTTGTTGCTCATGCTTATCATCTGTATGCTTTGAAATGCTATGATATAAGTTTAGTTCTGCTATTGTACGCAAGATGGCGCTTAATACAGTAAGTTTTTACAAACGAAGTAACATCGCAAGCACTGCTTGATTTTATTTTTGGTGCTTAATGCAGTTGACGATACATCCTAAGCATTTTTTAAACTTAATTTTGCTACTGTGCGCTAGATGGCGCTTAGTGTGTGCTGGTGTGGTAACAAATGTGATCCATTTTCCATCTCGCTATCAATGCTATTCAACAATCAATGAACGTCTATGTAGAACTATTTTTCTCTTTTCAATAAATGTAATGTAATTTGAATATAAGTAAGAGTACCTATGAAATTAATTTATAATAACAACTGGGGCTTCACTCCCTGCTTACTTCGCTCGCCAGCCCCGTGCTCCTCTCGAGGTAGAGCATTCCCTCCTTCATTTTCTTCTTCTTATGCTTCTTCCTCTTCTTTTTCTTCTCCTTCCTCTTCCTCTTTCTCTTCCTCCTCCTCTTCTCCTTCATTTTCCTCTTCGCTTCCCCCTTTCTCTTTCCCTTCCTCTTCTTCTTCGTCCTCTACCTCTTTCTCTTCCTCTTCTTCTTCTTCCTCTTCATTTTTCTCTTTCTGTTCCTCTTCTACTTTATTTTTTTCTCCTTCTTTTTCATCTTCTTCCTGCTCCTTTTTCGTCTTCCTCTTCATCTTCATTCTCTTCCCGATTCTCTTCCGGTAACCCTTTCCGTTCCTATTAATAGGCGTTTCTCACTCTGTGAACATTCTACAAAAGTAGGTTGAGATTTTATGTAATTTTTGTATTCTTATTCTTTTTTGTCGATTAAAACGAAATTCTAAATCTTTTATTCAAACATCGGCCACATAGAGAATTTTGGATTGATTTTAATAAGTTTTGGTCGTTGTTCGGATTGTAAATTTTAGCTTTCTAGCAAGAACAAAAGTCGACTGTCACTATGATTTTAATGTTTCTATGAGATGTTGATAATTTTTACTCTGCACATGTACAGTGACAGTTTGCATAGCTGTGCGTCTGTGCACAGTTTTGGGAAAAATAAAAGTACGCTTTGAAATTTTGGGTAAGTGGTTAAGACATTTCCACAAAAAAAAAACCTATTTTTTATTCCAAGATCCTTTCTATCCGAGGCGTGAAAAGGTAACACACAGAAAAAGTTACATTCGAATTTGTAATATTTGTATGATTAATAACAAAAGATCTGACAATTTACTTTTTGCTATTATTTATTTATTTGCGATCTGTCACAAGAATCAACAGCGAACTTGCTACATCAATTTACATTGGGTTACTATTACACTTGGTCAAAGTATGTTGTGCAGTTTAACATTAAATTAGGACTTTAGGCAAAAGTAAATGAAGGTTGAAGGTTTATTTATTTAAATCCGCCCTGAGCTGGAGGTCCAGCTGGTGAAGTCGTTTAAGTTTTCTCCTGTAGGGGCTGTCGTCCATTAGGTTGAGCACGAGGTAGTTATTGTGACAGCTTACAGTTGGCATCTGAGTGTCACAATGTTTTACCGAATTGTGGACATACTAGGGGCACTAAGGATTCTTGTAATAACTTTGTTTTGGAATACTTGGATGTGGTAGCTGTTTGATGTTATTGTGTTCATATTTCAATATGTGTATACCGCCTAGGAGCATTGCTAAAAACTACCCGTGCCTGAGTGAGAAATCTACATGATCTGACTTTTCCGTGTTCACTTCGATATTCCAGCGGGCGAGCCACGGCTTACGGCATTTATTTGACGATATATACAAGAGGGCGATATCCTCAGTGATTTTCTTTGAAAGTTTTTTCATTCATTCATGTTATTCACATGTCTTAAATTCGTCATAAGTAGAATTTTCTACTAAAAAAATATATGATATATGAATGTATATGCTGCTATTATAGGTAGCTTACAGAGACGAACTTGTGGGTAAAAAGCCCTTGACCCAGGAACGGCCTCCTTTTTTCTGTACACTAACATCATACGGCGTGCGTAGTCTTTTTGACGAAGGATGACATTATAGGGTTAAAATTGAAATGTAGAATTTATTAAGTGAAAAATTGTTAAAAATGGACTCAAAATACCTTATATTTTGCTTCGAAAATTCTTTGGATTTTACACCCATTCTCCTCAACGAATCGACATAAAAATGCACACAGAAATTTGATTTTCATGATACAGAGTATCCCATGTCGGTTACCGTCCCAACGTCCGCAGCAATTTTTTTCTCTTTTTCATCGGCCAAAGCTAATAAAGGTATAAGACAGCACATTCTTCTACAGCTTTCAAAGAAAAACACAAGAATACATTTTTTTTTAATTTTAAAAAACTAATCAATCGTATTAACGATAATAAAACATTTTTATGGCAAATGGGAAGAGACATTACATTCAGGACAAAATAATGAACATTTTAACGCAAATTTTCCTTAATTCAATAAAAACATGGACACTGAACAAAGTAACTTCGAAACCAAATGTCACTAGAATGCATTCGCCTCAACCTCCTTCTGCATGTATTAGTGGCCAATGCCCCTGCCAACGGGTTCAGGTGACCATTCAGCCGTTCGTTATACCGGCTAGAATGCCGATTTAGCTCATCCATCACAGTGGGCATGCGTAAATCACGATGAATCGCGGAGTTACGTACATACCAGTAATGCACCTAAGAGCCCGGTTTTGCATCACTTGGACCCTAGCGATGTTGGAAGCGGCCGCAAACCAGAATACAGATTCTTTAAAGAAAAGGTTATATTTTTGGATGAATCTTTAGCAGTGTTACGATAGTGTTTAGTAAGAATGTTGACTACGAAAAATTATGCAAACTTAAATTTAAATATGTTTAAACTGGGAATAGAGAAAAGTTCCAAAAGTTAACTTTTTAACATACATTTCCTTTTTAATAAACTGTCAGTAAACAAAAAATATTAGAAGAACTTGAATATAGTGAAATGAAGAAAAAGTGGATTGCATTTCTGTTAAGTTTTGGCCTCACTCTTGGCATTTTTGTTTTGTTTACTTATTTTGTCTGCGAAAAATTTATGTTTATTTTTTTACTATGCAATTTGCTTTTTGATTATGTGCACGCGGTCAGTCAATTTTTAAACGCTTCTAGCGTTCCTGAAATGGGTTTCTATCTTTAAAGAGACGGATAGTGCGCCATATAAATATTTTAGAAGCGCGCAAACAGAGTTTAACTTAAGCTAGCATCCACGTCGCTCACCTTCTTTCGTTCTCTGCAGAACAACTTATTTTTTCCTCTTCGTCTACTCTATTTATGATGATTTATCTTACAAATAACTCATTTCTATGATAACTTGTAGTCACCGACCGACTCAATCAACCAACTGCAATGTGTGCGAATTGTGAAAGTAACTTAGGATTATGAGCAAAATCCGTATGGCTATATACATTCCGGCTTCAACCAGTGATATGCAGTAGAACTATTAGTGGAGTTTTAAACTTAAGTTTAACTTCATACAGCTATAGCTGCAACATAAAGAAAAAAATTTGTTTATTTAGGCTTTGACTAAACGATTTTATGACAAAGTTAATCATAAGCTCATATGCCGAGACATCATCAGGTTTCTAATCCGAACGGATTGTGCATTGCTTGGGCTGCAAATTGCATTTAAGATGCGCAAATGTAACTCCACCTCAAATTCAAAAGGCAAAGTTAATGTGAGATAATCACAATGTGTGCGTAAACAAGGATTGTCAGTCAGCCCCAAAGCGGTATCCTCGACATAACTGAGTGTAGCAGCTGAAACTATGCAGGATTTTTAATTAGTTCCGAAACATAGAAACGACAACAGGTAAGATGTTTATATTGTTCCCTATTGGAAAATAGTAACAGCCAGATCGGATTTGGGAAAAAGACGTTAGCTTCATTTTACCATTCGCTGTATTTACTCTCTATGGCAGAGAGGATACAGCGTATCGCACCGTCGGGCACCGTCGACAGTCTGTTTTTCTTTTTATTAAGAGTTTGAGTTAAAATTATATTTATGTAGTTTGTCGAATCGTGAAGATATCTTACGCCCTCCCCTGGGAGGGAATAAAAGGATCGTTATGTTTCGTTATATCGCGTTAGATTTGTGCAATGTAGTTACCAGACCATAGTCGAGTTCAAAAGATGCCCATGGAACATATAGTCTGCCACGCCTCCTGCTGCCTATTTCATACATTGCACAAATCTTTAATACCCTTTCACATATATGTGAAATACCCAATATATTGGGTACAGTATTCCGTCCGTACGTCTGTCTGTCTGTATGAATTGATAGATCTGCGAGACCACAAAAGCTAGAGACGCAAAAATTTAACAAAAGACGCATATAAGATTAAGTTTGTCAAATTGAGTTAATAACTGCCCCCGTTTCTCCCCAGCAGACTTTCGCTGTTTCCGTCGTGATTATGTGCATCTACGTTATAAAAATTATCGAATACATGTAGATTTGGATATATGTAGGCTAGAGTTATAAGATTTGGTGTGGATACACGTTCGACCCTAACCGTTTAAACTGTGTTTACCGTTTTTCAATAGAAGCACCCCTACCCCCGCAATCGATTTACCTTAATTACCGCCACACCCAGCAATATATTGATTTGGAAATAGCCACAGATATTTTTAAATGTGTTTTTGATGTACGTTTCGAAATTTAACAACATTGGAAAATGCTTACAATCATATCGCATAAAAAATGGCAGGGTATTCCATCACCTACATTTCATCATAATTAATACTCAAGAGACAATTTGCTTGTTAAAGGATTCTATATCAACATTATTTATTGACTATCTGCATAAGTGCTGCACTCATTGCGAATATAATAATTTATGCATGTTTCTTAAACGTACATGCAGGTTCCTCATATGCTATATACTTGACATATCGGCATATGTATATACATATACATGCATATAATTATTTAAAAAAAAAAGAAACTTCTAAAAGAAAGCACAAGTTTTGCTTGACATTTCACGCCTGAGTGCGACCAACTTGCTGCTATGTTTGTGTTGACATTGCTGCACGCATTTTTCAACACTGCGACGACTCTGGCTCCTGCTGATATCATTTGTCATTTTAGTGAGGTTGGCAACGCGAAAGGGCTGGTAGGGTGAAAAGAAAACAATGCGCGAAGTAAACTTGGCATGTGGCAAAAGTCAAAGAAAAATTGCTGACAATGCTATCCGCATAAGTTAAAGTTTTGTTGGCATTCTCGTCGTTCACGCTTTTGGTGTTGCAATCACTCCCTAAGTATGAACACTCTTTAGGGCATCGGGCTCATCGGTTTCAGCTGCAGCTGCATCTTTGCTTCCACCATCCAAAATTCAAAAATAAAAATTACAACACTTTGTCAAAATGTGGAAAAGACGATACAAACAAAACATTTCACCCAAAATTATTTGCAACTTCCTGGTATCAAGGGATAGTTGCCCGTGGCAATCCAAGCTGCATTTAAACAAGACATATATTTTTTGGGAGAACATTTTCATTATTTTTTTATTCATACATACATATGTTATTAAATAATATATTATGTTGTAAAAGGAAAAAATTGGTTTAATTTAACTGTACGCCAAGATACAAACATACAAACAAACTTGAATGTTGATGGTGTCCGAATTTTTGTTGTACTCTTGGTTTGCCACATCATTTACAAAATGCGAAAATCTTCTTACTTATGTTTGACGACTTCAGTTGTTTTGGAAAGGGCTAAAACTTGTCGCCTTGTTTTTGTTGTTGTTTACCGTTACACGTTGCATGCCATGCAAGCAAAAACATGTCACGAAGACGCTAAGAAAATGTCAGCTCAAGCATCGACGGCTTGTCTAGGCGTGTTTTCTTTTTTACACAAATTTTACTAACTATGCGCAACATACAACAATTTTCTTGTTCGTTTTGAGTTGACTTATGAAATTATCGACATTGTGTTATGGAAATATTATGCAAACCAATTTTTGTTCAAATTTTGTTGTAGAAAATTAGTTTTTCAATTTTCTTTTCCACAAAAAAAAAAGTGAAAGACAAAGTTTTTCGATGCAGCAAGGAAAGAGACACGACAAAAACAGAGATGATTCAGGATTTGTCGCTATCAAGGACAAAATTTGTGCATATACTATTTAGGCATTTTCAATATGCAGATTGATTTTCATGATAAATTGATTTGAACACTGCAGCGTTGAGAAATTTATAAGTAAATCGTACATATGCACATATATACGTATTTACCGCTGCCAACTGTCACAATTCGTAAGTTACACACAAATACGCGCACAATTTTTAATTAAAAAGTTAGTGCAAAAATGTTCAAACCCAACGGAGTCATAGATAACTGGATGCGCATTTTAACTGGCTGCAAAATTTATGCCCCTGCAAGGTAGCATTCAAAACTAATACACACACACGACGCAACTTTTGTGAGGTTAAGATACGATGTCCTAGAATCCGGCAAGCAACATGTTGCGGTTGTAAGCTCCTGGGTAAATGAGTAAGCTGGCTGACACGTTATATCATTTCAACCCGTTGCAACACTTTTATGGCCTTAAAAGAGTTCATTATACTTACATTACTTAAAAATGAAAATTACTTTTCTCGAAGCTGTGAGTATTGTTACAAATGTAACAGTAGACGCTTTTAAAATTATGACTATTGCCATTTGAACAATTTTTATCTAAAACCCAATACTTAGGCGCTTGTTATACGAAGCGAGATTTTCAAGTAAGAAAGTACAAAATTTCATGCTGTGGACATCATAGGATGGCAGTAAGCAAATCAGCCAATGTGCTGTAAAGGCGTGAATGACTGCAGAGCATCTCTCCCTGTTCAGGGAGCACAGCCCCACTGTCTTTTTGTTAATTTAGGCCCTAAATTCTCTGTTAAGGATCATCACTGCCAGACTAGTAGGACAATCCGCGCTTTCAACCATCACCACCCTCCAATCGCTTGTTAGGAGGTTAGGGTTGCATCGCTGTATCATATTCAGGATATGTTCTGCTTCCTAGCACCTCACACCAGTCTACGGCGACTAGCCTCGCCCTCGAGTAGACCTCGCCAAGAATCGAAACTGCTTCCTTGTACAGTTGTACCGAGCGTTCATCGTCACAGGCAATGACTTTTACGTTTCCCAGGCACCACACTGGGTTCTGGTGAAACAGGGTGAAAGCTTCTGATCGCCATTCACTGGGGAATATCATAGGGTGATACCTTTCCGTACCTTAACCAAGTTGACGCACAACCTACACGTGGTACGCCATGGATAGCTGCTCTATTCGCCACCTCTAGTGAGCTAATGTGCGCAGCGTAGCCCTCCCTGTGGAACCAGATTTCAGATTTTTCGCTCAACTCTCTGAGCAGCTCACTGAACCGCCCTCAGAACCTAATAGCGCCGAGGGACTCTTGAAGCATATATCCCACTCCTTGCGTTCCACCGCGGAGAACGTCCTTGGATTCCAACGCCCACTTCCGAGGAACCAATGGTACGATCTGGAGTGTCACGAAGCCACTGCAGTAAAGAACGCCGGCTATAGAAGGACCCTGCAGTCGGCTGCAACGCTATCTGTGCGAAATCACTATCGGGTGATCCCACGGTTTGTGATAACGACTGTGCATATAAGGTCCTATGGATCGTATTGTGTAAAAGACTAAAGCCGTTTGCGAAAGAACTGATTGGACCTTATCAGTGTGGTTTTAGGACTAATCCTGGAAAAGACACACGAAAAACAAATCGACACCATCTCTTTGTTGATTATAAAGCAACATTTGAGGGATCGCGTATATGCCGCACTGACTGAGTTTGGAATCCCTGCAAAGTTGATACGACTATGCAGAATGACGTTGAGCAGCTCACGCAGCTCCGTCAGGGTAGGAAAGAACTTCTCCGAGCCTTTTGATACCAAGCGAGGCTTCAGACAAGGCGATGCCTCCTCCTGCAACCTTTTCAAACTTTTGATGGAAAATGTGTTGCGAAAGGCCAAGTACTTCGGAATGGGTCTTTATTCTATAAGAGTGTCCAGTCGTTTTCATAAACAGATGATATCGTCGAGCGTACTAAGCGAGCAGTTACCGGTTAGCCGCAAAGGCTAAGCTTGAAAGAGAATCTGCCAGGGTGGGTCTGTTGGTAAATGAGAGCAAGACGAAGTATATGCTTTCTTCGAGTAGAGATACACATCGGTTGGGCTCTCAGATTGATGTTGAGAACTATACTTTTGATGTTGTCAAGGATTTCGTCTACCTTGGCACCACCGTTACAATGAAGAATGATGTCAGCATAGAGATCAAGCGGAAAATCACTCTTGCCAATAGATATTACTTTGGTCTCAGTAGGCAAATTAGTTGTTGAGAACTACTCCCGCATGAAACTAACTCTCTATAAAACGCTCATCCTTCCCGTTTTGCTTTATGGCGCTGAAGCATGGGTGATGTCGCAGTCTAGATCGGAACTATGCAGGTAAGGATGATTAATCCAAAGCGGCGCCACTTATCCGGATGCTACGTTAGCGATGATGTAGTCATATGTTGTGAGAACGGACAAGTCTTTATATTACCAAAGATCTTCTCCAGTTTATTAAATTTTTTTCTATTTCTAACAAAACACTTCCACTACACGGACATAAAAAATTCTCTTTGCCTGTTTTAACTGATGGAATTCCTTCAGGCGCTTCACGAAACGACTTTTTTAAGCGAAGCAGTGTGATTTGCATCTCGCACCGTTTGTTGGCACAGTAATATCGCCCATAAGTTTTCTTGCCTGCAACTATATGCCACTTACTTCATATTAGGATCCATTCTGATATAGAACGAGATTTTGGGCAAAGTGTTGTTAAGTGCAATTGTGCTGTGTTGTACCTTACAACTCCTTTTTGCTTCCTCTCTCTTTTTTTTCGCATGATTTTTTTTAGCACATTGTGTTAGGCTAATACTTAATTTTCTTACATTTTTAATACATATTTGTATTAAACAGTTTTTTTCGAAAAGGAAATATACTCAGATAGTAGCATTGGTCGAGCTTTGCATATATATCCATTAAATAAAACTTGCAAAGTTCAAAGTTTCGTGGTTCCCTTTCGTGGCTTCTCGTCAGCTGTATTTGTACCACGATTGCCATTAACAAACTAGCGACGTTTGCTAGCGTCGCGTCATGGGAGCTATTGTATGCTCCATTTCCAACCAGCGGCGAATTGTGGGCTTTTGGATCTTTTGACCAATTGAATAACGCAGCACTGAGGGAAGTGTGTAGGCGAGTCGCCCACTGCTGGACTGAAACAAAAATGTTGTTTTTACAATCTATCCGGAGTGGAACTAAAACACGTTTTATTAATTGTAAATGCCATTACGGCTCATGTTTGTTTTGCCTAAATTTTTTCTTATATTGTAACTACCATAATATCATGATTCACAATAGCGCTAAAACATATGATATGTTAATAAACTCTTTACTTCTATTATAAAGTTAATGGAGCAGCCTAGCGCCTGCATATTTTATAACTTCTCTTCTGTAACTACGATCACCGTGGAATAAACGTATTGAGCAAAACCGCATCGAGTTTCTTTTACTTTATATATATTTGCTTTTTTTCGCGCAAAAGGTGGGCAATCCGTGTCTCTCCTCACAACACAATCTTTTACAAAAAATGATCGTTGCGGCTTAGAGCTTCTAATACGCGAGAACTAATGGACCGATTCACACCAAACTGAAACAGAAATGTTTCTCCTAAGTTTAATCGCGATAGGAGAATTTTTCGTACTTACCTCTAAAAAAGGTAAACCCAAATCTCTATGCAGGCTTTTATTTCGTAGATACCAAAAGGCATCTACGATTTTGTTTTTGGGTTTTGTTTTGTTTTGCAAAGTTTGGAGATTCTGCAGTTCCCCAAACTATTTTCAATTTTCTATCATTGTTTTGCCTTGCGAGATGCAGGTCGTATAAAAATGTAACTCTCAATTTGTTTTAATATAATGTACCCGAGTACTAAGCATAGGCATAAATACATGGCATACATCGGCATGACCAACAAAAAAGAACCAGCAAGCTTAACAGCAGAGCAACATTTGCTTTTCATTGACGACCTTGCGAATTGCGTTTATACAACGCGTCCTCTAATACCGGATGAGCGAGCTCAAAACCTTGAAACACAAAGTGTAAAAGGGTATTATAGATTTGAGCAATGTATGTAACAGGCAGAAGGAGGCGTGGAACACCATAAGTTCCAAGGGTAAAAAGTCTTATCATTGACTCGGGTAGCGATTGGACCATAAGAGCTAGAGACACAAAATTTTACCAAAAGAAGCGCGTAATATTGTAATAATGTAAGATGAAGTTTATCGAATCAAGTCGATATCTTACTCTCTTCCCCGTAACAGATTTTCGCGGTTTACAACCGCTCCATTGAGTCTATAAACTCGAAACTCCTCAGAGATGTGCGTCGTGTTAATGTGCATCTATGTTCCAAAAATATTCGTGATCAGATAAACACATCAAAAGTTATAGTCAAAAATATGCTAATTTCACGCCAATAAACTGTGGCAAAATTCCACTACGTATAGATATGGATACATGTGAGCTAGAGTTACAAAATTTGGTGTGGAGACTCGTGTGACCCTAATCGTTAAAACTGCATCCCCCTTTTTTCAATGAAACCCCCTTCCCCGCAATCGATTTACCTTAATTACTGCCACACCCCAAAAGTTACCATAAAATTGAGTTGTGTAAAACTTCATTCATTTGGATTCACTTGTTACCAAATTTTTGCTCGCTCTGTCTTAATGACAATTTAAAAATTATTTTATTTTATTGTGTCCCCATTTGTATCTACGTAAGTGTTGCACGCGACATTTTTATGGCTATTATTATTACCATTTCGATTGTTATGTCTGACAGCGACAAATGTCAAAATGTCAGGCAAATCACAGATGGCATAGCATTTTATTTATGTGTATACACATTGATGTACACACTTTTCTTCTTTTATTTACATTCCATTCCATTTTTTGTATGCACAAATAGAAGAATTTTCAAAGCAAATATGTTATGCAGCGAGGAAATTTCGCCTAAAAATGTGCTATAAAACATGTTGACCTTCCAAAAAACAAAAGTTTCCCCTCCTTGCCATTTTAATCCACTTTTCAAAATTTATCATGCAGAAACGTTCAAAAATTTCGACCAACGGACGCCAAACTTTTGCAACACGCCGAAAAGTAAGAACAAAAAAATTTAATGCAGACAATCGGGACGGTGCCCGACGGTGGAATATCCTGTACCCTTTTTATTCTCCATAAAAATTAAATCCAGCATACGGTAAAATGGGAACGAAAGTATCTACTTTTATGTCTCTTTTCACAAGTTCGATATAACTTTAAGCAATTTCCTATTGGGAAGTTCCAATTGAGAAGTGGGAATTTGGTTATTATTGGGGCAAAAAATACTTTTATGCCCATAACTGCAGTCTTCTAAATTTGATATATAGATCAAAAATACATTTATAAATGTTCAACTCAATATGTTGCGCGGTGCGGCAATAATTAAGGTAAATCGATTGCGGGGGAAGGGTCGCATCTATTGAAAAAAAAATTAATTCAGTTAGTGGCTTGACTCATACGAGACTTTTTTCCCATGGAACTTATGGTCTGCCATTCCTCCTTCCTGCCTGTTACATACATTGCACAAATCTTTAACACTCATGTGCACTATGTGTACAGGGTATAAAGATTGGCCTTTTTTTTGCTGTCATGCTGTCCACATGTTTCGGGTCATAAATCTGCAATTACCAGTCGTGTGGTCTGTTGCATTTTTTTCAGCTTGTGTTAGATTTTCGCACAGTTCCAGAAAAAGTTCTTGTAGTGCTGAGCAATTTGTGACGAATAATATTTTTAAAGAGCTTTTGGACAGTAACTTTGTAGTTTGATTTTCCTAACTTGCACTGGAGAACATAAATAATGCTCTGTTTGGTGTAGTCTGATTGAATAACTACAATCTGTCTATCAGTTCTTCGAATTCTATTTTCTCCAAGCCAAGCAGTACTAAAAATAAGTACCCCCTTTTCAGTATGTTTTCCAGCATATTTCTATTGCTTTTTTGTGAACCTTGCTCGCTACACGCTTGGCTCGCCTAACTTGTGTGCGTTCATGCTTGACAGCCAATTCAAGTCGTGTCATCTGCTTGAAGTTTTCGCCGAGTTTCTGTTGAGTTAGCAAATAACCCCAACTTGGCTGGGATTTTCACCGCCTCAAACCGATGCTACTAGCTTCTTGTAATTCAAATGTCAGTCACTCAGTTAGTGAAACAGTTAGCCAACAGTCGGCACGTCAATGTAAGCAGGCAAACTTCTTGCAGTATACTTGAGCTGATTCATTCCTTAATCTTCTTGACGCTTTTCACTGCGAATATCCCCTGACCTTTTCTAATGCTGCATGCATGTGGGCAGGTTATATCTCATTTACTTTGTGCATTTCTGGTCTGCCAAACCCTGCTTTAGTCCAAACTGTGTAATAAAAAATTTGATGCAGACAGTCGGGACGGTGTCCAACATTGACAACGGCTTGTTACAATTGACAAGTTTTCTTATTGGGAAGTTGGTAATAATTATGGCTAAAATTATTTTTATGCTCATAACTCGTGTCTTAGTCAATGTCGTTGAATTTTGAAACATAAATCAAAAACACTTTTATTAATATAAGTGGCAATTTTAAAATTAGCATGTTGCGGGGTGCGGCAGTAATTAAGGTAAATCGATTGCGGGGGAAAGAGGGCTTCTATTGAAAAAAAATGAATACAGTTTTAACGATTTGGCTTATACGAGCCTCCACACCAAATTTTGCATCCATATTTTGGAGCAGTTAATGGCGAAGGGGGGTGAAATCAGCAAATTCTAGTCTATAACTTTTGTTGATTTTATACGATTTCGATCATTTTTATAACGTAAGGCACGACTCAAATCTCTGTTGAGTTTCGAGTTGATAGATTCAACGATGCGGCTGAACACCGCGGAAATCTGTCTCGAGGAAAGATATCGAGTTAATTTGACAAACTTGCTCTTTTTCGGGAAAATGCGCAACTTTTGGTAAATTTTTTTTGCTCTAATTTTTATAGTCTTTGAGAAACACATTAAAGCACGGACGGACGGACAGACGGACATAGCTTCATTTTTGCACATGGAACATATGGTCTGCCACGCCTCCTTCTGCCTGTTACATCTTCTTCTTCTTCTTAACTGGCCATAACAGCCCGTTATCCACTTGAGAGAATTTCGCGGCTTACACCCGCACCACACACCCAATGACGCTTCAATAGTTCCGTTCTGGAACGGGTGTTAGCTAAGTCAGTTGATTGGAACCGTATGCGTTGGCTCTTTACTAGCCTGACATATTTCTGGGAAAGATCTTTGATATGGTCTGAGGTAAGGGCTGGACTAAGTTGTCATGCGACCCGTGCCGAGAGTCAGCCTGGCTGGGGGCCCTTTCAAAATAGCCCAGTCTTTTACGGAGCATCCGGATACCTGGCGCCCCCCGGATTAACTAGCCTTACCTGCGTAATGCGGACCTATGCGCAGGCGGACCACCCTTTCTCCGCCACTCGTGGGAACCAAAACATGAGTCCAAATTATAGTTTAAAAAAAAAGAAGGGCGACACTCCTAAAACGTCAAACAGGAGCAATCCCAAATACACAGCGGAGGCAGTGGCTCAAAAGTCTGGCCAAAGCACGTTTGCGGCTGCGAAGGCCCTCGGGCCCACCAGCTCAGTCTGTAGCGCTGGGCCGAACTTAAGGTTCCATCCCGGACTTGGTGTGTTCGGCACAAATTTGGACGTACCTGTCATCGGGGATGCAAAGCAAAGCAGAAATGCGGCGGAGCCTCCTCTAGTGATGGGTGCTCCGGACGAAATGCCGTCTAGCAGCGCTCAGGCACAAAAATATTCTTACGCGGAGAGAAGACGTGCTAAGCACATCTTGACGCGCCAAAATACCTCCCATTCAGAGGGGTGGCAAGGACGGGTCGAGTGGGCGGAGGCTGTGCTGCCAATTTCAGCCCGGTAAAACGAACACCTGCATGGGAAAACGCACAGCCTAAAAGGCAGCGCTCCCAGGAAGTGCAGGAGGCTGTAGCGAAGAGATCAAAGGTCCAGCAGAATAGATCCTTCGCTGACATTTCCAAAGAAAGGCTACTGGCATGATCGATCAGGGAAATGGAGATGGCAGGATTCCAAGGGCCCAGTGGCGCTGGGTGGAAGCAGCCAGGGCCATTAAATGCTTCGAGATGCTAGAAAAAGATCCCGGCCCCCGACCAGTCTGTAAAGATGTGGGATGGTACCAGGGAAATGTTAAAGTTATTGCTTGTGACTACGAGCGCTGTACAAGGAGGCAGTATCGAGCCTAGGCGAGGTTTACCCTGGAGCGAAGCTAGTCGCTGTAGACTGGTGTGACGTGCCTAGTAAACCCAGAGCAAAAATTTGGTTCCCCTCCACTTTTAAGGAGCCGGAACAAATTCTAAAAATGATCCAGCGCTGCAATCCTTACCTTCCGACAAGTGATGCGAGGGTGGTGAAGGTTGAGAGCTCGGAGGGTCCGACTAGTCAGGCAGTGATGACCTTAAATAAAGAGTCACTGTCTCATTTAGAAACAGCCCAAGGAAAGCTTAACTTTGGGTTCTGCTCTGCTATTGTTAAAGTATACAAGTCGGATGCTGCATCTGGGAAAGGCTCTGCGACAAGCCAGTCGAGCAGGATGCAATCCTCACCTTCCGACAAGTGATTGGAGGGTGGTGAAGGTTGAGAGCTCGAAGGGTCCGACTAGTCAGGCAGTGATGACCTTAAATAAAGAGTCACTGTCTCCTTTAGAAACAGCCCAAGGAAAGCTTAACTTTGGGTTCTGCTCTGCTATTATTAAAGTATACAAGTCGGATGCTGCATCTGGGAAAGGCTCTGCCGACAAGCAGGACCTTTCCTCGGAAATCGAGGCTCCCGACTTAGATGGGTATACGTCGGACACATAAGCCCTCGCGAAGGGTATCTTGGCACTCACACATGATGATGAGGAGTCCCTGGGGGACTTATTGTCGGATGATGAGGATGCTGATGAGACTGTGGTGGAGCGTTTTTCTCCAGATGTCCCTAAGACTTCTGCAGATAAACCTACATCATAGTAAGGCAGCCTCGGCTGCACTTTTACTTCGCCTGGCTGGGGGCGGAGCAGACATAGTCCTGGTGCAGGAACCTTGGATAGTGGGCGACAAGGTTAGCGGCCTAGTCTGAAAAGAATTTAAACTTCTCTTTGCAACAAACAAAGGTAAAATTCGTACTTGTATACTTGCTAAAATGAACCTCAACATATTTTTGCTCCATAGTTACAGTAATGGCGATAACACGGCAGCGAGTCCGGAGTTCCAGTCAACGACAATAAGACTGGTGTCATCTTATGGCTCACGATCAGCAAGCAAATTTTTGCTCCGACATAGTAACTCCGAAGCCGCTAGACCGAGGAAAGTACTTTCCAAATCCAACCAAACTATGGGATACCACAGAAGGGAAAATGGGTCATGGGCGGACTCCAGCGAAAAATCCCTGAGTATTCTATTAAACACCCATTTTCCGGGATGCACTATAGACAAGCCATCCTATGCTGTTCCTACGATAGAGGAGCGATAAAGACACTAGATTATCTCCTAAGTGATAACAACATAAGGTGAGCGGTAAATAGCTTTAAACCGTATAAATCTCCCGGGTCTGACAAAATCTTCCCAGCTCAACTTCAATATGCTGGCCCAATGGCCATAAAATGAATTCAACATATCTTTAAGGAAGGTCTCAAAACAGGTCGAATTCCTAATAGTTGGCTGAAATCAGACATAGTCTTTATACCTAAGGCAGGAAAGGCCTCTCATACTACCCCCATCATTTTAGACCCAACATTTTAGACCCATCCGTCTAGCATCCTTTCTTCTTAAAACCTTTGAAAGACTCATTGGCCTACATATCAGAACCACTCTAAATCAAGAGCTTATATCTGAATCCCAGCATGCTTACCGAAAGGGCGCACTCACTGAATTGTGAGTTGATGACCAACTGGTGAGACTGATCAGTCAATTGCTCACATGCAGGACCGTTCGGTCATCTCTGGGTCCATCAACTATCTCCAGTTACGTGAGCAGAGGTACTCCTCAAGTAGGGGTACTATCTCCCCTTTAGTTAACAAACTGTTATGCGACATAGAAGAAGGTGGCGAGAAACACGTCCGTCCCACTTAAAACTGACTACTGTGTACCGGTAGAATTTTCCCGTACACCCTTTAACACTCTCATCCCAGGTAGGGAAGAATGGTCCCTTGGTACTCCGGAACCTATTGATGCCTGATTGATGGAGGTGGGGTCTTTTCGGAGGAATAAAATATAAGACACAGTTTTAGACTTCCGGATCACTGCAGTGTGTTCCAGGCGGAAGTTATTGCAATAAATAGAGCACTAATGTACCTAAACAACTCGGCTAGCTCTTTGAGAAATGTTAACATATACAGTGATAGCCAAGCGGCCATTAAATCAATTAGTTCAATGTCGTCAAATTTGATATCTGTAACAAACTGTCGCATGTCTCTGCACGAGATGGGTGCACAGTTCGTTATAAGCCTGATATGGGTACCAGGACATCGAGGTATCGACGGTAACTGCATAGCTGACGAGCTTGCCAGACAGGGTACTACCGCTCTGTCTCCCCTAGAAGGAGACGGCGCCAGTATGCCTATGGCCACATGTAAGCTTCATATTAGGAATTGCTTCGATCATAAATCCATGGAAAAGTGGATTAATTAACTAATTGCCGGGTAGCCAAACAAACTTGGCCTAAAATAAATAAAAAACGTATAGTGGAACTCTGCTCTCTGAACAGGGAGAGGTGTTCTATGGTTGTACGTGCCATCACGGGACACTGGCTGATCGGCGCTCACGCGCCCGGCTTCGGGTCCCTTTCAATGATTTCTGTAGGAGCTGCTGAGACGAGGAAGAGGTTGAAATGGTGGAGCATTTCTTCTGCTCTTGTCCGGCTTGATATGAACATTAAGGTAGTTACTTCCTAAATAGTATTGCAAATCTGTCCGTAATAAGACCCAAAAAGATTGCAGACTTTATTGCTGCATCGGGATGGTCTACTTTCTGATTCTGTTTTTGATTCTGAGGTTTAACAAATGTCGTAAGTAGACTCATGTTAGGCTTATAAACCAAAAAATGTTGACCTGTTTCCTAATCATCCCCTTTTCCCCCGTAGAACAGGTACCGTTATTACGCACATACTCCCAACGCTTCGATGTAAAAATATATACAGAAATTTAATTTTCATGAAAAAAATGGGTTTTTATTTTTATTGATTCAATTACTTTGGAATATAAAAACGAATTTTCAATTTTGGAAAAAAAATTTGAGCTTGGTGCCCTTTAACTAGCAATAGAATCAAGTTAGACCAAAACTGTCTGAAAAATATTGAACCGATATTTAATTGTCTTTAATTATACATACAGTTCATATCGATCGGTAGTAAGGTAACATGAGATTTGCTGACTTTGCAACTTTCGAAATCTCGAATTTTTTTTAAATAGCCATAATTCGAAAATGGTGCTACGAAATCCAAACGGTTGTCAGATTCGAAATCAGCGACTCCAAATTTACCGGAAAAGGTATGTTTCAGGCATAGCCTTTTATTTGTTGCACATTGCAACTTTTCATTTAAAACCTTTTACAAAAAAACCGGGTTTAAAAGATTCTCAAAAAATTGTCAAATTACATTTTGTCAAACAACTCATGCCACATGAAGGAGTGCAAAATTTTTATCTTTTCAGGTGGCGAAACTTTGGCGGCGTATCCTTGATGTTATGGAATGTTCACATATCTATTATAACAGGATCCCTGTATGCCAAATATTCAGGCATCTAGACACAGAAAATTACACAAGCCTATTGGATGCACTGAATGCACTTAGGCAGCGGCTGCAGTTGCATGCAGCAGCTACTGCAGCATATGGCTTAGCCGACCTTGATCAGTCTGTGAGAAGCACTGGTTGAGTGCTGTCAAGGCCGCATAGAGTGAGGCGCAGGCAAACCAAAAAAATAAGTATAACGAATATATGAAATGAATGAATACAATTAAGTGTCTAAATGAAATTAAATTTAGATTTCCATACTGAAAATCATAGCACAAGTGAAATGTTTTATCTTCAACTGACAAACTGTTCCGTCTAGAGTCCATATATTACGTCATCACGCTTTTGCCCCTTTGCCATCAAGTGTTGTTATTATGTCATTAGCTCTATACGCCACTGATGGTGAGTAAGGCACAAACATAATAGCAAAGTAAGACATTTACTTTAACAAACATAAAATTTAGCTTTTTTCTTTCCGGCTCAAGGTCCAACAAAGAAGTTAAATCTTCAGAGTTTTCAATGTTTGTTATTATTTTATTACTTTCCAATATTTCTGACCCACTGCGGAGTCCTTCTTCAAGGATTTTTACACAACTATTATCTGTGGAGCTTAAAAAAAAAGTTAAAACTTCAGAGTTTTTAATGTTTGATGTTATTTTACTACTTTCTAATATTTCTGACCCACTGCGGAGTCCTTCTTCAGGGATTTTTACACAACTATTAGCTGTGGAGCTTAAAAAAAATAAAATAAACATATTGAAAAGTAATAAAATAACATCAAACATTAAAAACTCTGAAGTTTTAACTTCTTTGTTGGACCTTGAGCCGGAAAGAAAAAAGCTAAAAAAGAAGATCAGGTCGCAAATCAAAATTCATACTAACATAAAATATTTTATAAGCAAAAATAATGGCAAAAAGGGCTTTAGAACGACTCCAGGTACAGTTTAAACTTTAAAGGAGCAAATGCAATTCGCTGCTCGAAGCTGCAAGAAGCTTTTCATGTGGAGCTTATAGATGATAGCTGATACGACTGATAGTCCATATGAGCAATTTCCATCTGGCGAAAATAGTGCCTCGAGATTAACCATTTAATCCACCGAGTTTCCGTTTTATAACATTCATATACGCTGAATACTTCAGCGCAACAGTTACTCAGTTAGCATAATTAGGTTTAAGACGACTTATTGTGGAATAAAGAATTATTGAATATTGGTTAGCCCAGAAGGGAACACGTCTTATTAATATAAAACATCTTACATGGCGATCCTGCCAGTCTTATATTATGACAAGATTTAAAAAGTGAACGAATAAAGTGTGCAGAGACAAGAATCAAAAAGCTAATTAACATTTAAATAAAATTTACCAAAAACTTAAAAAATAAGTAAAAACAAAAAAGTCAAAAATGAAAACTAAAATTATTATCTTCAGCGGCAGACCCACAACCTATTCGGACACAATAAAATAAACATAAATAATGAAAAATTTAAAAGGAAAACCCGTGAAATTATTTAGCGGTGAACAAATTATTCTAAAAGCAAAAACGTGTTAAAGCATACAAATAGAAAACACTATTAAAGAGTAAAATATACAACTAATTATGTTGTGATCATATGGATAAACCACTATTAGTACGAACTTCGCAACTGAAATGAAATGAAACGAGAGAGACAGTGCGAGTGGCAAATGGATCACCTCTTGCGCCAACGAAGAGAACACTTAAAGGAGAGCGAGAGAGGGAGACGATCTTAAGAGTACCGACAGCGCAACCAAGTGCGCCAACAACTTGGTGACAATTTTAAAATAATTAGTTGAAATATAACACATATGTATATACATACTTGAATATAATATTAATAATACATCATTTTTTATTTTAAAGTTTTGTAAGTTTTGCAAACATTTTTTTTGTTGTTTTCGCTAAACTGAGATGGAATGGATATTGGCATTGAGCAAAATAAATTAAAATTAAAGAGCAGTTTGATAAATCTTATAAGTGCGTGAATAGAAACACTCCAATAACTACTTTTACATTGAATAAACATACAAATATTTTAGTTGAAAGTATAAATAATATTCGAGAAATAATAAGATTAAATCAGCCACACTTACAAACCAATCATAAACAGCAGGCCATTGAAATTTATACGCGCATTAAAGACAGACTAATTATCATTAAAAAAAACATACATTATAGATAGACTTGTGAAGCTGCTGGGATGCACCAACAACATTTTTCCTTTATTTGAGTCAGAAATAGAGCATGATTGTAGGGCATCTGAAGAATTGAGTAGCACTCAGCGTAGTAAAAATAACATCAAAATGCCTCATACAATACTTGAATTTATAAAAACCGCCAGCAAACTAATCCCAGAGTTTGACGGGAAGGCAGAAAATCTGCAAAGTTTTTTAGACGCTCTTGAATTAGTTAATACTATAAAAGAAGAACATGATAGTTCATATTTATACGTAACCTCATTGGTACAGAAGCAACTTTGATCGAGGTTATACAAAAATTGAAGTCTGCTGTTAAAGGAGAGTCAGTGGAAGTTCTTTCCGCCAAACTTATGAATCTCCAACAAAAAAAAAACAAAACTGCAAATCAGTATACTAAAGAAATAGAGTTACTAACAAAATCTCTAGAAAACGCATATATATCTAATGGCCTTTCATGTGATTTGGCAACTAAATACACCACTCAACAAGCCATCAAGGCAATAACTAACAACTGTTCCGTCAGTAAAGTAAAATTAATAATGGAAACTGGAACATTTAATTCAATGGATGAAGCCATTTCAAAATTTGTCAATGCTTGTACTGAACATACAGGGCATCCAGACACCGTGTTGTACTACCAAGGTCAACCGGGTAATAATTATAGAAACAGACAGAATATTAACGGACGTGGACGCTGCCGAGGTATCTATCACAACCGGTGGAATAATAATTATGATAATAGGGATGGAAACTATAACAACAATTATAGCAACTGTGGAGACCGGTGCCTCTCACTGAGAGCGGCGAAGAGAGCGAACATCATTAAATCATGGATATGCACATAAGCGTAGGCCAACTGCGCAAGTATTCAGTTTCGTGCGATAGCGGAAGGAGTGTACATGTACACGGCTAAGAACGGATGTATATATAGTAACATATCCATATTGCCATTTGCACCCATGCCTTTTAATTAACAATAAGAATATGTTTGTTTATACTTACACTGGCACTTTGCTTGAAGCGATCATGCCTTTTAATTAACAATAGGAATATGTTTGTTATGCTTACGCTTGCACTTTGCTTAAAGTGATCAAGCCTTTTAATTAACATTGGGAATATGTTTATTTATGCTTACGATGGCACTTTGCCTAAAGCAATAATACCTTTTAATTAACAGTATGTTTATACTTGACTAAGCAGTTATGCAGCTGCACTTGAATGGGGATCATATATTCCGTTGCAGAAGTCCATTAGGAATGTTCTGCTGCTGAGAACCGCGAACATAAACAAGCAACGGAAACGGAGGCTTCATCTAGGCATAATTGTTAGAGTTAAGTTAGTTCGATTTTAGACTTTAATCTGTAGAGTCGTCTTACTCTTTAATTTGTAAACCTTGTTTGAATAAAATTGTTTTTTTATAAAGACTTAGAGGTTTGCGAATTTTATTGGCGCAGTCGGTAGGATTTTGTTACATAGTTTTTGAAAAAGTTGTACGGTACTGATCAGTGAAAGATATAACTAAACAACTAGTTTATCTAAGATCGGCGAATAACTAATAGAAATTGATTGTGTCAGCAGAATCCGCAAAAGAACTTTCGCGATCCAAAAAAACGTGATCGAGAAAACTTTTATAAAAATCCTATACGGTCGGTCTCACTTAAAAGTGAAAAACCGGAATACAAATTAAAAACTGGAATACAAATTAAAACCAGAATAAAAAATAAAAAATTTAAGACGAAGTTGAAACAAAAATTTAAACGAAAATCTAAATGAAATAAACTAAAAACAGTAAAACGAAAATTCAAAACAAAAAGAAACAGTGAAGCAATATTCAAAAAAAAAAAAAAACCCACACAGCAAAAAAAAATTTTGAAAAAAATGGCAAGCCCAAGATTGTTGGCAGAGGTGCACTTGAACCAGGCGTTGCAGCAAATAAGACAGATACCGATATATGATGGAGCACCGGAGTTACTGAGCTCGTTTATAAAAAGGGTGGAATTTATACAACAACTATACCCGACCGATGATGTGAGACAAATACAGGTGATTTATGGAGCGGTCGAGATGCAGGTGTCTGGAGAGGCGTCGAGAGTGGTCCAGATGTCACAAGCTGTTGGATGGGGCGAGATGAAACAGGCCCTAATAAATGAATTCAAAAACCATACGCCCTACGAGGAGCTGATTCGTCAAGTACATAGCACGCGTTACAACGGAAGTCTCCGTAAGTTTATAGAAGAATTGGAAAGAAAATCGTTTGTAATTATTAATAAGCTAGCTTTAGAAAATGTTAATGAAGATAACATTGTACTAATTTACAATAATGCTTTGAAACTCACCATTAAGGATGTAATAAGTAAAAAATTGCCCGATAGAATTTTTATGACTTTGGCTAAGTATAACATAGTAAATTGCCAAAATTTGAAAAGAGCAGCACAGGAGGAGGGAATTTATGAGAGCGAATATTTTGAAAAGCCAAAGGAACACTTGAATAAAAATATCCAAAGAACTAATCGATTTAATAATGCCAACCAAAATGTGGGACATTACCCAAGAAATGATTACTATCAGAATCGGTATGTTCAGGATAATCAGTTAAGAGGAAACTTTAATGCATATAATAATGCATCAAATCAAAGTGGTTTCTATCGTCCAAATACAAGTAATGCATGCAATCAGAATAACTCCTTTGGACCAAATGCTAATAGAGCACCACCACCAACAATTGGAGAGTTTAGGAGTGCTTTAAATCAGGGTAGAATCCAGAACCCACTCAATTATAATGTTCAAAGGAACCAATCGAATTATTCAGCAGCTAATCAGCCGATAAAGAGATCTAGAGAAAGTCAGAGCGGTCAGATGAAAATGGATGTAAATTTTCATTAAGTGGCCTCGGAAAACAAAGATGTAGACCGTATATAAGGTTTGAATTGAATGGAAGAATTTGGAAGGGAGTAGCTGATTCGGGATCGACAGCTAGTATAATGAACTTTAATATACCAGGAAGTGAAGAATTTGAAGAAAATTCAATTATTCATACCATGGGGGGAAATGTGAAAATGACAAAAAGCATAATATTGCCACCTAGTGCAGTCTGTCCGTCCGAGCAAAAGTTTTATATAAGGGATTTTTCCGATTATTATGATATATTATTGGGTGAAGGTTATTTGATAGCCGCACGCGGACATATTGATTACGAGGAAGATGCCGTAATATTGGGGGGAAAAAGTTATAAAATCATTAGAGAAGAAGAGGGTGAAACTACTCAAATTGACCCACCAGATACAGACGAATTTAATTTCGCCATGAATAATGAGATAAGAGAATGCAACGAATTAAGAATAGAACATTTAAACCAAGAAGAAAAAGAGTGCTTGAAAAAGCTATTACATGAATTCCGTGACGTCCAATATAGGGAGGGTGATAATTTGACCTTCACAAGTACTATAAAACATTCAATTAGGACAAAGCACGAGGACCCAGTTTATAGGAAACCCTATAAGTATCCGCAAATATTTGACGAAGAAGTCAACAGGCAAACTAGTGAGATGCTTGAGCAGGGAATAATTCGAAAATCGAGTTCTCCTTACTGCTCACAACTCCACATGATTCCGAAGAAAATGGATTCTTCGAGAAGAAAAAAGTTTAGAATGGTTATAGATTACCAACCATTAAATGAGATAACAATTAAGGACAAGTTTCCTACACCTAGGATCGACGAAATATTGGATAAGTTAGGCAGGTGCCAATATTTCACTACCATTGACTTGGCTAAGGGTTTTCACCAAATCCAGATGGATGAGGATTCAATTGCTAAAACGGCTTTCTCGACCAAACACGGTCATTATGAATTTACCCGTATGCCCTTCGGCTTAACAAATGCCCCAGCAACATTCCAGCGTTGCATGAATGGTTTATTGGAGGATTTAATCTATAAAGATTGTTTTGTTTACTTGGATGACATTATTGTGTTCTCCACTTCATTGGAGGAACATATGTTATCATTAAGAAAGGTACTAAATAAATTAAAGCAGGCTAATCTTAAGTTACAAATGGATAAATGCGAGTTTATGAAAAAGGAAACAGAGTTTTTGGGACATATAATTACTACAGATGGCATAAAGCCGAATCCAAATAAAATAAGCGCAATAGTGAATTTCCCCATACCCAAAACAACCAAACAAATAAAATCATTTTTGGGATTGTGTGGATTTTATAGAAAGTTTATACCTGATTTTGCGAATATAGCAAAGCCATTGACTATGAGACTAAAAAAGGGAGCTATAATTAAAATAACTGATAAAGAATATCAGGAAGCATTTGAAAGATTGAAAGTACTTATTACCACGGACCCGATTCTGGTATATCCAGACTTTGATAGGCCTTTCTCCCTCACCACAGACGCGAGTAATATGGCAATGGGAGCCGTCTTGTCACAGGATCGTAAACCTATTTGTTACGCAAGTAGGACTTTGAATGAACATGAAATTAATTATTCAACAATAGAAAAGGAACTATTGGCAATAGTGTGGGCGACCAAGTATTTTCGGTCATATCTTTTTGGACGGAAGTTTGAAATATTGAGCGATCACAAACCATTGGTTTGGTTAAACAGTATGAAGGAACCCAACATGAAATTGCAAAGGTGGAAGATAAGGCTGAACGAATTTGATTATCGGATTAAGTATTTACCGGGAAAGGAGAACTACGTGGCAGACGCATTGTCTAGAGTTAAGGTAGAAAAGGAAGAAGAAGAAGAAAACCCAAAAGAAAAAGAAAAAGAAGAAAAATTGAAACAAAAGAAGAAAAAAGAAAGTTTAACGATAAGTGAAGTAAATGAAGTAAATTTCTTAGGAGAAGAAGTAGAAAGCAATAATGCTACAGTGCACAGTGCACAAGAAGATAGTCAGTTTGACATACCAATAACAGAGAGAGCTATTAACTATTATAACAGACAGATCGAGCTAATAAGGGGGAACGAGGATAATGTGGAGACCAAACATTATTTCCACAAGCTAATCATAAGAATAACGTATAAAGAATTGACAATCGAACTTGCTAAACAATTGATAAAAGAGTATATTTGTGCGAAAAGGAGTGTTATTTATTTTCATGATGAGGTGGACTATCCGATCTTTCGTCGGGCATATTTGGAAATCATTGGTCCAGGTAACGCTACAAAGTTGATCAAGTCTAGCACAAAATTAATCGATATACAGACCTATGCGGAATTTAAGGAAATGATAATGAAAAGACATAAGGAATTGTTACACCCGGGTATTGAGAAGACGATAAATTTATTTAGGGACAATTATTACTACCCAGACTACCAAAAGCTAATACAAAATATAATTAACGAATGCGAAACTTGCAACTTGGCAAAAACTGAACATAGAAATACGAAGCTAACATTTGAGGTCACACCTGAGGTGCTTAACATAAGAGAAAGATATGTTGTGGATTTTTACCTGGTGGGAGGCCAGCAGTTTCTGTCCTGTATTGATATATACTCCAAATTCGCAACATTAGTTGAAGTAAAAAGTAGGGATTGGTTAGAGACAAAGAGAGCGATAATTAAAGTTTTTAATGAAATGGGTAAGCCACAGGTGATTAAGGCAGATAAAGATTCAGCGTTTATGTGCGCAGCACTACAAGCTTGGTTGAAGTCAGAAGATGTACAAATAGAGATAACATCAAGTAAAAATGGAGTATCGGACATAGAAAGATTTCACAAAACAATTAATGAAAAGTTGAGAATAATAGCAACTGAAGCAGAGACAGAGAATGGATATACTAAATTTGAGTTGATACTATATACTTATAATCATAAGATTAAACATAATACTACAAACAGAACACCAGCAGATATATTTATTTATGCGGGAACACCCGAATATAATACGCAAGCCAATAAAATAAAGCAGATAGAAAGATTGAATAAAGATCGAAACGACTATGAAATAACCACGGAATTTCGGCAATCACCGTTGGTTAAAAATAAAACAACTAACCCATTTAGGAAAACTGGTAAAATCAGACAAATTAATAATAAGCATTTTGAGGAAACTAATAGAGGTAGAAAAATAATACACTATAAATCAAAGTTTAAAAAGAGAAAGAAATTTAACAAGAGTAAATACGATGATTGCAGGTTGTTGGAGGATGACCAAGGTTCTGCGCGCGATGATTGAAGTGGTAATTCTTTTCACTGTATTGACAGTTGCAAGGGGACAAAATATGGATATAAGCCCAATTAAAACGCAGAACGGTTATCTTGTGTTTAAGGTCGGATTTGTGGATTTTCCAATAAATTATGAATACCATTGTCTGTCCGTTAATTTAACAAAAACGGAAGAAACTTATTATAGCCTTTTGGATAAGGCTAGCAAATTTAAGGAAGTAATTCAGGTAAAATATTTGGTTGATAAATTGACAAGAGAAATAAACGGTCTTAAGATAGTAAAAAGAAATAAAAGAGGTTTGATAAATGTGGTGGGAGTAGCCTACAAGTACTTGTTTGGAACATTGGATCAGGATGACAAGGAAGAGTTAGAGGCAAAGATAAATAATATGGCAGCAAACAGCGTGCAGACGAATGACCTGAATATGGTCATAGATGTAATAAATAATGGACTTAAGATAATCAATGGGTTGAATGAAGAAAGAGAAAAGGGGAAACAGTTAGATGTTTTGATATTTAACTTGCAGACCTTTATGGAGTATATCGAAGACGTGGAAATGGGAATGCAGTTGACAAGATTAGGGATTTTTTACCCAAAATTACTGAAGCAAGATTGTCTAGAGCATATGGATTCTGAAAAACTGTTGAATGTAAAGACTTCAGCATGGCTAAAGGTCGATACTGGCGAGGCTCTCATAATTTCTCATATTCCAAGGGATAGTGTTCGAATCCCAGTTTTTGAAATAATACCGTACCCAGATAATGATAATAATATACTAACTGAAAAAGTGTACGATAGGTATCTCTTTTATGAGGATAAGCTGTATGATAAAGAAACAAAGAAATTAGTGTTTAATGAATGTATAAAAGGTATTTTAAAACAAACACCAACCAAATGTAAATTTACTAAAACATACAAAAATTATCAAATTAACTATGTCGAACCGAATATATTGTTGACATGGAACTTGCCCGATACAAAACTAGCCCAAGATTGTATTAATAAGGATATTGTAATAAAGGGCAATAATATGATAAAAATTAGTGACTGTTCACTTGAGTTGAACGAATATTCGATTGCTAATACAAAACTAGATTACACCCAGAATGTTTATATAAGTAATAATATAACTAAATTGGAACCAGTAGAGTTCATACAATCAAGAGAAATGGTACAACGGTATAATAAGTACAATAATGTTTTTCAAATAATAACAATTACAACTTTTGTAATATTGATTTTGTGTTTGATGGTATATGTTATCTTTAAGTTTAAGAAATTACCCAGAAATTTAATTATAAAATATGTAGGATCTAAGGAAGAAACGGGCATAAACCCAGTAATCGAGTTAAATGACTCAGAGAGCATGCGGGCAAATCAAAGCCCAATATTGTACCCTAAACTACCCGCCTGAGGACAGGCTAATTTCAAGGGTTGGGGGAGTAACATATCCATATTGCCATTTGCACCCATGCCTTTTAATTAACAATAAGAATATGTTTGTTTATACTTACACTGGCACTTTGCTTGAAGCGATCATGCCTTTTAATTAACAATAGGAATATGTTTGTTATGCTTACGCTTGCACTTTGCTTAAAGTGATCAAGCCTTTTAATTAACATTGGGAATATGTTTATTTATGCTTACGATGGCACTTTGCCTAAAGCAATAATACCTTTTAATTAACAGTATGTTTATACTTGACTAAGCAGTTATGCAGCTGCACTTGAATGGGGATCATATATTCCGTTGCAGAAGTCCATTAGGAATGTTCTGCTGCTGAGAACCGCGAACATAAACAAGCAACGGAAACGGAGGCTTCATCTAGGCATAATTGTTAGAGTTAAGTTAGTTCGATTTTAGACTTTAATCTGTAGAGTCGTCTTACTCTTTAATTTGTAAACCTTGTTTGAATAAAATTGTTTTTTTATAAAGACTTAGAGGTTTGCGAATTTTATTATATATCTATTATATTAAATATTAATCGCCTTATTGTTAATTACGGCGTAGTTCTAATATTGTTAATAAAGCCGGTTGTTATAGCAACCATAACAATAATAGCCGTTTTCACAATTACCAAAATTATCGAAGACAAAGTAACGGCAATAGAAATATCCATATAATAAATGCAGACGACCCGGAAAACCAGAAAGCTCCATCACAGGATCAACAATAAATCGCACAACGACAGTCTATACGTTTAACTTACATTTTAATAACTACATAACTACTAAATCTACTTTAAATGATTCCAAAAATACCTTTTTAATCGATACAGGAGCAGATATTTCGGTATTTAAAGAAAACGAAATCAGCGAAGATATTAATATAAACACTACTGAAATAAGAAACCTAAACGGTATAGGCAATGGAACAACCACTACAATTGGTTCTGTGTGGTGTGACCTTATTTGTGAGGACTTATTAATTAAACATAAATTTCATATTGTACCACAGAATTTCCCCATAGATTGCACGGGTATATTGGGAAAAGACTTTATTAAAAAGTATAATTGTTTGCTGGATTATCAACCAAATCAAGATTGGATTTTTTTAGGACCAGCTGACTATTTTCAAGATATTGTTATCCCTATGCGCAATGCACTGTAAATAAATACTATTACAATTCCAGCCAGATCCGAAGTAATTAGATTAGTTGAAGTAAATACCAAATTCAAAGAAATCTTTATACCAGCTCAAGAACTTAATAAAGGTATTTTTGTAGCCAACACAATAGCGAAAGGTAGCAAAACTTACGTCCGAATTATAACTTTAACCAATGAAAATACGACAGTTAATAGTAGCAAAATAGTATTTGAAAACCTGGATAATTATGAGGTAGTTAAAAATGGTACACCAAAAAATAATAGTAACAATCAGGAAAAATTAAACAGATTAAGTACAAACTTCCCAAAATTTGCAGCAAATACACTACATAAGCTCTGTTCGCAGTATATTGATATATTTGCATTGGAACACGAGCCAATTACTTATAATAATTTTTACAAACAAAAATTAAGAGTCAAAGACGATGAGCCCGTTTACATTAAAAACTATAGGATGCCTCGTAGCCAGAATTGGTTGTGGACTACAGAGCAATTAACAAAAAACTAGTCGCTGATAAGTTCCCCTTGCCTAGAATAGACGACATTTTAGACCAACTTGGTAGAGCAAAATATTGTTCGTGCCTAGATTTAATGTCAGGTTTTCACCAAATTAAGCTATGCTCTAATTCAAGGGATATTACATCCTTTACGGCACACAATGGCACATATACATTTAATAGCACTGAATTCCTTTCAAAGGATGATGACGATAGAATTCGCAGGCCTAAACCCTGCACAAGCTTTCCTCTATATGGATGATCTGATAGTACTTGGGTTTTCAGAAAAACACATGCTTAAAAACCTGCAAGATGTATTTGACATATGCAAAAAATTCAACTTAAAACTGCACCCCGATAAGTGCTCATTTTGGGTCATAAATGTACAGAGCAATGCATTTTGCCAGAGCAAGTACAACGTCATCAAAAACTATCCAACACCTAAATCTGCTGATGATACTAAGAGATTCGTCGCATTTTGCAACAACTATAGAAGATTTATTGCAAATTTTGTAGAACACGCACGTGTATTAAGACTTGAATTCACATCTATAAAGCTCCAGAACGCAATAACTCAACATTTCCTTATGTCGACTTAAGCTTCTCTTCCATATGACCACAGATGTATAAGATAGATCACGACATTTAACCATTCCGCTGAATACTTTAGCACAACAGTTACTCAGTTAGCATAATTAGGTTTAAGACGATTAATTGTGGAATAAAGAATTATTGAATATTGGTTAACCCAGAAGGGAACACGTCTTATTAATATAAAACATCTTACAAAACATCTTCAAATCATCATCAAACGTCTTTCACAGGTGACTTTTGTTTTGGCAATTGGTCAGAGAGCATGCTCTTGGGAACTCTGCTATTAGCTTTGCGTGCTCTGCTTGCCGATCCCGAGTCAGAAGCCCCACAAGACGCTATAGTTGCAAAACAGTTTATAAACAACCATCTGTATGTAAAGAACGCCAAACACTGGACGAATGCTCATGCAGGTGGACCGCACGTAATCGTTGAGTGTTATTGAGATCCCAAATTTTTATACTTATCGAACATTGTGCGTTGGTATAAGTAAGTAAATGATAAAAACACGTCCGTTCACGAAAATTTAGTTTAAATGTGACTAACTTTCTCGTCATTCTACATTTTGACAGTTGTCTCAGTGAGTGTTTTTTACATAATGGCATTGATACATTTTATTTCAAACTACCTTCCTCAATACATGCACTTTTACATTTGTACTTTATCTTAAAATAAATTTAATATCTTTACAAATTCAATGTTCTTTTTCTTTGGCAAATTGTTTGTTAATAAATCAGCGATGATAACATTTGTTCCTGCATAGTTTAACACAATTTGGACCTCAATAGTTACTTGTCGAACAAAATGATATCGAATTTCTACATGCTTTGTTCTTGAATGATACACAGACTTCTTCGCCAATTTTGTGCATGGGTGTCCCACAAGGAAGTCACCTAGGGCCCTTGTTTTTTACTCTTATTATCAATGATCTTCCCAACGTGATTTCTCATGATCGTGTTCTCATGTCTGCCGACGATGTAAAACTTTGCTTTTCATTCAATGATCCAACGTCGTATATTTTAATGCAGGATGATTTGAACTCCCTTCAAAATTGGTGCTCTTTCAATCACTTGTATTTAAATCTTTCCAAGTGTATGCTTATGACTTTTCATCGGCATAAACCACACTTATTTAGTTATTTTATTAATGGTACTCCTTTGGTTTAGGTGTTATATTAGATCACAAACTTTGCTTTAACTCCCATGTATCTACAATGGTTAACAAGGCTAGGAGTCTTCTCGGCTACATCAAACGATGGTTTAAGGAATTTAAAGACCCTTCCACTACAAAAACTCTATACTGACCTTGTTCGCCCAGTGCTTGAGTATTGTTCCTGCGTTTGGTGCCCCCAGTATAAACACCATCAATCTCGAATTGAATCTGTGCAGAAACAATTTCTGCTCTATGCTTTACGCAACTTAAATTGGGATCCCAACATCCGTTTGCCTTCTTACGCTAGTAGACTTCTCCTTATTGATCTTCCTTCTCTAGCACATCGCAGGACTGCCCTTAGTGCAACTTTCCTGCATAAGCTAATTTGTGGGTACATAGATTCACCCTATTTGCTTAGCCAACTAAGGTTCAATGTCCCAAATCGCCTAACAAGGAATTTTTTATATTTAAATAGGTGCACAAGTAACTACGCCTTAAATGGGCCGTTACGAGTAATGTGTTCTAATTTTAATGATCTTAGTAGTATTCTCTCAACGGAACTTTCTCCTTCTTGCCTAATTAAAACGGTCTTACAGCATCTTAGAACTTGCAATAATCTCTGATCTCGTATAGATGGCCTGCGGGCAAATAAAGTTCCCCCCACGGGTTGGAGATGCTTGTTGTTCTATGATGGCTTGAACAGCTTTGTTGCCATCGACCACTCTGGCTTTGGGTAGGGGCATAGCTGGCCTGCAAATAAAACTCCCCCAACGGGTTGGTGGCAATCTTGCTGTTTTGATTTTTTCTTCTCATTTATTTTATGTTAATTTAACTTTGTAATATATTTAAATCTAATTGTATATATCTTTAATCAACCATTTTGTTATTGTTGTGTTGATCTTAAATAAATAAATAAATAAGCAAATGCGACAGTCGAAGGGAGGCGACGAAAGGGAAGACCATGCCTCCGCTGGAAGTGGAAGTGAGCACACTAGCTACCTTTGGTATCACCAACTGGACCTGGCACGCGCAAAACAGAGACTCATGGAGGAGATATTTGCATCAGGCCGTAACCCGGTAACTGGTTGTTATGACCAGTTAAGAAGAAGATACACAAAGTCTAAAAGGGTATTATCGATTTGTGCAATGCATGTAACAGGCAGAAGGAGGCTTGGCAGACAAGTTCTATGGGCCAAAATTATCAGGAGCTACAGCCGAGTCGATATAAATATGTCCGTCTGTCTGTCCGTGTTGTTGCACCGTTCTCGGAGACTATAAGAGTTAGAGCAACAATTTTCACCAAACGATGCGCATTTACCCATTTTTCAATTTTCATTTTTCATCAGATCAATTTTGCCAAATTATGTCGATATCTTACCCCTTCCGCCGAGGCTGACACCCACACCATTAAAGCTACCAACTGAAAGTTGGTAATGGTAGCTTTAAAAGATAGAAATATTAAAGTTAATAATTATGTTAGAGCCACCAAATTAATTCTTATAAACCAAACAAGGACCTTTTTCCGAATCATTCCCCAACCCCCAGTGACTGTGCAGTCACCGTTATAAAGCCCATAGCCCTCAAAAAAATGGGAACAGACTGTATCAAACTTTTTATATTAAGATCGAAACTTGGTAAAGTTATGTGCAAAATTACACTTTTTATATGTAACTATAAACTATAAATTCATGTTGTGCCCTTTTGCCGAATAAAGGACGTCAAAAAATTTATGTATCATATGTTTGAGTTTTTTTGCAAAAACGGGTACATTGTCTAACCTTGAAAGGGTATAAAATAGTTTTTACAGAAAAAAGAACTTAGCTTTTGTAATCATTATAAAACATTGAAATGAAGAAAAACATGTTGGCAATTCGCGCATGTGAGTATGTATTCCATTCCAATCTACTTTACTTAAATATAAATAAATGGGTTCTCATTACTTAGTAACCAATTTGAATTTTTGGCTATTAAAAATGATGCCATGAATTTGGGTCACCGAACGATAATGATGAACAAGCCACTTTAGAAAACAATAGGAGAAGCCAAGAAGAAGTTTAAAAAAATCCTTAAATAAAGGAGTCAAATAACTAAAGCACCTTTCAGACGTTGTCATTCCGATTATGTACCGTAAAATATTTATGTTTAGTGATATATCTATGTGTGGCAGTCTTGTTGTACTTATACGTATATTACTACCGTAGCATTTACAACTTTCTCAGTGCAAAAAAATTTACAACTTACGAAATGTTTATACCCTGTACACAAAGTGTAAAGGGGTATTATAGATTTGTGCAATGTGTGTAACAGGCCGAAGGAGGCGTCGCGCGATAATTATTAAGATCGGATAGAAACCTTAAAAGATTTAGGAAATAAATAAAATGCCACATTTAGACTCCTCCTCCTATAAAGTGCAACAGAATTTAACTTTTTATAGAAATATTAAGATTAATAATTATGTTAGAGCTTAAAAACCAAACAAGGGTGACCTTTTTCCGAATCATCCCCCAACCACCGTAGCGTAGTTACTGCTAATACCCATACCCCTCAAAGTATCAATACAATATTTGTACAAGGAAGGCCAGCAGCGGTGTTATTTTAAATACACAACTAAACAATAGTTAATAAAAAGTTTTATTGTGTTAATTCGTTTAAAGGAGCTTTTTTATACCCTGTACACAAAGTGTAAAAGGGCATTATAGGCTTGTAAAATGTATGTAACAGGCAGAAGGAGGCGTGGCAGACCATATGTTCCATAGGCGAAAATGGTGGATTTCACCCCCCCTCTCCAATAACTGCTCCAAAATTGAACTGCATGTAGATATGCATGCATGTGAGCTAGCGTTACAAAATTTGCTGTGGAGGCTCGTGTGACCCTAATCGTTAAAGCTTTTTTCAATAGAACCCCTCCTTCCCCCACAATCGGTTTACCTTTATTACTGCCACACAAACCCTCACCCCCCACATCCCCATATATTGATTTGAAAATTGTCACAGACATTTATAAATGTATTTTTGATCTATGTTACAAAATTCAACGACCTTGGCCCAAGAATACTGGAGTTATGGGCATAAAATAGGAAATCAGGTCAATTGGAACTTCCCAATAGGAAAATGCTTACAGTCATATTAAACTTGTAATAAGAGACATAAGAGAAAATACTTTTGTTCCCATTTTAAAAAAAGGGCTCAGGGTATTCCACTGTCGGGCACCGTCCCGACTGTCTGCATTACATTTTTTATGTAGTTAAGTGGTAGATTAATACAATTCCCATATCTTTTACCCAAAAACGTGAGCTACTCACTAAATGCTTGGTGCCTCCTTCACATAGTGTAAATGCGTATGTCAGTCTGTAACTCGCAAATTTGTACATAAGATATCCAGACTTTTCCTTAAAAGCCAATTGATTAAAACTCGACCAAGTTATGCATACTGCCTAAGCATAAGCATGTATGGTGTAAAACTGATCCAGATCGGATGGAAACCTTAGAAATATAACAACACTTCAATTTACATAGGCATGTTAAAATATAAGCTTATGAACCAAACATTGTTGATCTTTCGTCCAAGCAACCTTCCTTCTTACCGCAAAACAGTCGTTGATTACATCCATAAAAGGGCACAGTCGGACAGAGGGACGGTCGCATGAACCAAATTTTAAAAAAAATTGGGTACGAGTAGTTTTCATGCATACGATTTACTACTAAGGCTTTAAATAATTAGCTATTTGGTGACGGGCACACTTTACAGCCCATTTGCATGCACTAAAAAGCAGAGCAAACATGTGCCCTACTTAATGACGGCTCACGCATGTCATGGCGTTAAATGTACTCTTGACAATTGTTTTAATTGGAATGGAAAACGCGTAAATTTAAGTGCTATGCGTGTATTTGTTATTCTATTTGCATTCAATTTCACTTTGCAACAAAACTCAAATTGCAATCGACCCTTAAACGGGGTACCAAAACAAAAACAATTGCAAACTTTGGTTGTTTGATCCAGTTTACTCTTGTACAGAAGCAGGTATGGGAAAGCGAAGGTTTTTGGTTTGAATCAAGACAAGCACCGTAAAAAGCTAAGCATACACACAGCCCCACAGCCCTGAATGAATGCATGGGCAAGCAGACATAGAGCGTAATAGACAGCAGAAAAGCTTGAGAAAAAAAAAGAAGATAAAGGATAATTCAAATGTAATTTACAAAAGGACTCGTCTGATTTGTTACTCCACAATGCGCTCAGTTGAATTTTGCTTCGGTCTGTAGTAGAGGCGCGCTAGATTTAGGGCGCGCGGTAAGCTAATTGCTACTGACCAACAAGTACGTACAAAAACACTTGCACGACCCATCCACGGAAACAAAAATCCGCAACCAATGAAAGCAAATATAAACAGCTAGGCTGACCTTTTGTTGAGTACTCTCTATCTTTTGGCAAACTATTTAAATTTAATTATCTAACTAATTAGATCGGCCACACAAACACATGCTGAAATTCACTAATTAAGCACACAACAAATCACATACACCAATTAATTCAAATTGTAGGTCATGTTAAAGTTCGGATCGACTGCGCATTGGTTAGTACGTAAATCCTGGCAACGCGTCTAACTTTAATAGACCGTAAAATAAGGTGAAATATCCTAGGCCTAGGCAAATGAACGGGTTGCCTATTTATCCTTTTGACACGTATAAAAAATATATAAATATTGAACATATATGCCATCTATATATATGTAGGTTGAATGCGGGGTTAGTGCGTTTAAATAAAACACGTTTGGCAAATTACGACTAAGCTCTATTTATTTTAACAAAACAATAAAACTTTTTACACGTCTTTACTCTGCAGCTATCCAGATCAGTCTACTCCCTTCTTATCGCTTTCGCTCCTTGCGCGCTCTCTTATCGATTCTTTTGCTTATCGATGTCTGTAATATCAGTGCTGGACAGCTTAACATTTTATGCAACACTTATAACTAAAACAATCCGTTTCTTATTTAAATCTTACTAACTACATTCACTACTTAATACTACCTAATACTTATTCCTACATGTATTTACCTACTTATATATGGGATCGCTTGGGTAGACTTTCTGTTAGCGACAACTAACGATAGCAGAAATGAACTTCATTCTGAGGTATGAAGTGAAATAACAAAAATAGACATTTAAAACAGAAACAAATTAAAAACAGCATCAAATTTTAGTCGAGGTAAGTACGTCCTATAAAACTGTTCTAACAGCAGTTGCAACAAATGTTTGTGAAATTATTTACGCGTTGCTTGCATTTTATGCTAATAAATTACCAATATGCCAAAAATTCAAAACTTTTGTTGCATACTACACGGCGCAGGTGCAAGGGTACAGGCGATGAAGCTGGAATAGGAGCTGAGGCAAGAAGTGTTATGCGAAACTGACAAACAACACAAACTATACACTCACACACATACAAATATAATGCATTCGTTATTTTTGTTATATATTTTACGCAGAATACCAAGAAATCGAACTATGGAGCACTAACAAAAAAAATACAAATAAAGCTAAAAGCTGAGACTTGAGACACACAGTGTGAAAAGTCAGAGCCATGCTTGTGTGAGGGTGTTCAAAGTACATGCATCTGTATGATAGCAGCGGCCGGGAGTGTGTTGTAGATGTGACTCTGCACTGGCTGACGCCAAAGAAATTTGGCGTCAGTTTTATGCGAAGTCAGAGAGCTCACACAGAAAAAAGGTAAAGTTGGGAAACCAACATCTATAGCAGCAATAACAACAATGCCAAACAAAAATCCGGAAAAAATAGCAAATCGTATAAAAATAGATTCAATACAGACATATATGTAGATATAAGCACACACACACGCACCCACAATCTCGCGCACATAGATATTCCCGACCGATTACAGACGATGGCACATGGTTGAATCAGGAAACAGTCCAACGTGGCATTTAGAAGGAAGCATTCAACAGAAACCAATGCTGCTAATGGGCAACACAAGGGCTTAAATGCTAGGCTCTAATTGCAAGTGAGTTTTGCCATAGTTTTCTGAAAAAGTGTGAACATTTGACAAATTTGATAAATTTGACAGTCGATTTTTGTTTAAAATTAAGAATTGAAAAAATGACAAAACCAGTCTTGTTCCGAATTGTTTATTTTTAAAAAATGTATGTGAAACGGACAACAAACCAGCTACTTTTATTTCTAAGTAGCAGAACAATACGTTAGGTTTAACAATTTCTTATATAGATTAATGTTGAATAAAAAAATTTTCATTTTTAAATAGTACAGCGTATCCCACACCGGAGACCTACTCGAATGTTAGTGTCACAAATTTTAAAATAATCTTTAAATGTACTCATAGTGTAAAAGGGTATTATAGATAGATAGATATGAGAGCTAGCGACACAAAATTTTAACAAAAGATGCGCGTAGTCCCGGGACAGATGAAAATTGGGTTGATGTCTGTCCCCGTTTCCTTCCAGCAGAATTTTGCGGTTTACAGACGCTCCGTTGAATCTATCAACTCGAAACAGAGGTATGTGTCGTGCTTTTGTGCATCTATGTTATAAAAATGATCGAAAGCGGTTAAATACATCGAAAGTTATAGTCAAAAATATGCTGATTTCACCCCCTAGAAACTGGGCATAAAAGTAATGTTTGCCCCATAATAACCAACTTCCCAATAGTGAAGAGAGACATTAAAGAAGATACTTTCGTTCCCATTTTACCGTATGCTGGATTTAGTGTTTCTAGTGGAAAAAAGGTACAGGGTATTCCACTGTCGGGCACCGTCCCGACTGTCTGCAACAAATTTTTTTTTTTAGATACATCACAAATTTACGTCTAAATAAGTGTGACCAAAGAAAATTGGTTATTTCAACCGATAAGTTCTAACTTGGTCCTGGCTTAGCTTTTCTTATTCCTACTATCACACTAAATACGTACTGACCGTTATATCTGACTGTTTTGCCATGTTCTAGAATTAAAAGAAATATCTCTATATGTATATAAAGCAAAAAATTCAATGTGGTACCGATTACGTCGCAAGAACGCAAACTTTTCAGGGGAAACCTATACCATTCGAAAGATAAAATGCTTGCGGCTTAGAATATAAGGCGGTAGAATATAAGTTCCATCTGCATACGTTGCGTTTTAGACAGGTAAAAATTGATTTGTAATAAAAAATGTACTGCACAGGTTTGAGAAAAACAACAAGAAAAAAAACAAAATACATTGTTATTTTGTGTTTTTTTTTTTAAACTATTATGGGAGCGTGTATTAAGTCGTCGCATGTCGACGACATGGCGGACACTAGTATACTTAAACATCTTTCTCTTCTGTTTTTTTAATACGTTGCGCCTATTTTATATTGGAAAGATGAATATGAAATTGAATCAATCCTATTTTTACCATTTTACTTTCTTAGTATCTTAAAGAATAAGAGCATTAAAAATAAATTAAAAAACCCTATCTTAACTAAAGTAGCTATCATATACATGCATACATATATTTTTTGGATGACGGGTAAATATGGTTGCCGCTGCACAGATAACACTAACACCGTTCAACTTTTACCTGCAAGTGGGTGTGTGTCAACAGAACTATACAAGAATATGCATTTGTTATTTTTTTGCAAGGGACTTGCAGACAACGCATACAAAAAAAAATGTCAAGCTGAATATTATCGAAAACCAAATTTTCAAGGAAAACACAGAAGTGAGCCTTGCGTTCATTCATGAAGTGAGAGAGGGAAGTAACAATATTTCAAACTTAAAACTCAAATGACTAATTCGGAACGGGCTTTAAAGTTCAGGCAGAGCGACAAGCAATCAAGAAGCCAAAGTCCAGGCGAGACCAACTGCTTTCTATCCTATTTCTCTTTTCGGCTTTATCACACTAATGGCATCGGCATTGCCAGCAATTAAGCACCGCTCCTTGTATACGAGCTCTGTATAGGTCACGGTAATTTACAGAGTGTCGCATAGTGTCACAGTTCTCTTTGTGTATGTGCATGTTTGTGTTTTGTGTGTGTGGTGCTTGGACATAACTCAAGCTACTCTGTGAGCAACAATTGGCACACCTAACCCAAAAAGCAAGTCTATTTAAAATAAAATGCTCCTCGCCTTCTTTAAAAATAATGACCAGTAAGCGAAAATGCCATAGCTCAAATGTTAGTCAAAAGGCGTGTTGAAAACAAACTCATATTGGTGAGGGGAATGCTAAAGCAAGTAAAAAACAAATGACCCTAAATGTAATAACACTGTAAGAAAATATGTGCGAATAAAATAATAGTGCCATTTTATTAATATACATCCATGCAGAAGATCCTTTTGAAGCTACTCGCGTATTAGAAATACACAGTCTGAATATTATGCGTTTGTTTAAATATAAGTATCACTTGGCTCAAATTATTTTAAAATTTAATTTACGTTCTTTACAATCGCTCTTTATACAATACTAGCTGAGCCCGCGCACTCCGCTGCGCATTGATAAAGCCTTCAATATATAATTCGTTCTCTTTCTCTCTCTCTTCCTCATACTAAATCCAACTGCGGTTAAGTACCAATATCTTTATTATATATCCTCATCTACCTCTACCGCTACCTTTACCTCTAGCTCTACATCTACCTCAATTCAAATGAATTCTTTACCTAGTCAAAGTTGTGAATGTTAAATCTTGCCTACTATAGAAGTAGAAAATTGTTTTTGCAATATCTCCGGAACCCCTAAGATTCGATTTTGTTCAACTTAGATAAGAACACTCTCCAACATAATGGGAAGCAATCCTCAAAATTTCATCAAAATCTGTTCAGTAGTTTTCAAGTTTAGCGAGCGCAAAGAATTTGCAGTCATTTGTATAGATTAGACGAACCGGTACCAATATCTTTATATATCCTCTATCTCTATCTCTACTTTTACCTCTACCTCAATTCAAAAGAATTCTTTACCTAGTCAAAGTGAATGCTCGCCTTCTATATAAGTAGAAACACATTTGGTATGTTTTATATGGAAAATTGATTTAGCTTCAACTATTTGAATTCGTCCAATCTTCACAAAAACCTTCTCCCTAATATTGTCTACAATGTGTGAAAATTTGGTTGAAATCGGTCCACGCGTTTTCGACTTTAGCGAGCACATCACTTTTGAAGCTTCATTTTTATATATATAGATTTTATTTCAAATATGGTATGTATGTATAGTACGATGTATGTCAAAGACCTAGTTTTTCTCACTGCATATATACCATACACATTCTAACTCCAACTAGCTTTAATTCACATTTTCTCTCTATAAGATTATAATCTTACCCAACTAGCGTTGTAGTAATTTTTGTCATTATTACTTTAAGTGGTTGCACCATGGCCGAGGTGACTTTGTTGGCACATGAATAGTGCAAAATGCGTCGTCAACTGAAAAAATTTAATTGCTAACAAGATGCTAAAGGCGAGACAATTGGCGCCGGTTTTTCTTGCTATGTAAGGTATACAGGGCAAGCATCCTTTTGCAACGATAAAAATTTTGTAGGCCATAATATAAGTGATTATATTGGCGACATGTGTACCATATATTTATCGTTACCTTATTTTCACTTGTTAAATTTGATATAAATGATATTTGAGCACCTTCCACAAAAATCTTTCCAGCAAAAATTAAATCTTTAAAGAAAAAGTAAGGAAACAGATTTATATATATATATAACTTATTTTTATCGACAATTTTATAAAGTATAATAAGTTTAGTTTTGTACTTAAAAACTGTTTATATTTCCTTAGCAATGTTTGAAATTCCAAAGCATTTAATAATCCCAAAAGAGTACATTCTCTGTTTACAGTTACATCTATGTTAAGCAACAGACTACGCTCTTAGAGCAACGGCGTATGCTCTTTTACCGTATACGTGTTATGTTAGCCCGCATTAAATGGGAAAAATCTTCAACTGAGAGCTCATGTCAAATGTTTGTACCAATGTTAATGTAAAATTTAACAGACTCTTTACAGAAACCGTTTTTATTTAAATATTTTAATTGAAAGAACTTATTGAAATACAACAGTTATTATCAAAAGCTGTTTAGAACACGCTGAGAATTAAAATATGCCTTCTAGTAGGAAACTATAAATTCCACACTGTAGTGCTGCACTACTTATGTATGTATATCAGGAAGATAGCAAATGTATACAAATTACTATGAAATAATGACAGCATTAAAATATATTTTAATATTTTCCACTAATTTTCGAATACTGAGCTAAAGATAGAGAGCAGCCACATATCCTGCATATGTGTATTAGTAAAATAAAGAAAGTATTATTGTATTTTAAAATGCCAAATTTTGTAACTATAGTTAAACAAGATTTTGAAAAAGTCTGCTCATCCGCTGCCGTGTATGCAATTTAATTAATCCGCGCTTAAATTTCAAACATGCAAACACACATGAAAGCTAAGGGAAGAAGTTGCCATAGTTATAATGCTTGACATACAAAAAGTGACGCGAGTGTGCGAATGTATGAACGCCTAACAACAGGCAACACAAAGCAGGAGCAACAGAGGCAACAGAGGCAACGACGACAGCAATAAGATTACTTAATTGATTTAAATTTGCTTGTCTGGTGGGAGACGGCAGAGTTGATGCTCTTCACACAGAGCATGTCACATAGCGATAATGAAGTTGTTGACAAGCTCTTGGCGCAAAAGAAGCACCAAACAATAACAACATCTGCAACAAATGGCAACAAACGGCAACAAACGGCAACAAATGGCAACAAGAAGACGAAGAAGAAGCACAACTACAAGTACATAATTGAAAGGAGAAAAGCAACGCGCTGCTCAACAGTTCTCAAGGCTTAATTAGTATGCGTGTGAGAGAATGTTTGGCTATAAAGAGAAAAAGCTGCGTGCAGCTGGAGAAAAATCAAGTGGCGCACAAAGTTACTCTGACTGAAGTGAGTGCAATGTGTCGTATACATAATGTGTCAGCCTTTATGCCTTATATAATTAATTAAATAGCTTTTTAAAAAGGACAAATAAATATTAAATTTAATAGCACAAAACACAAGACATACCAAAGGCTAATAGCTAAATTACTTCAACACAAATCACATCGCCGCACAGTGGATCCAACTGACTTCTTTTGAGGGAGTAAAGATATTTTCAAAATTTAAAATGCATGATATGAGAATTCCTTAAGCTTATGCGATACACTGCGATAAAAAAGGCTCCGTATAGAGGGAGCTTCAAAAAACGGTAGTGAAGTTGGATATTATATGCTGCAAATGCCTTATCCTTGCATGTCATGGAATAATTCCATGTGCTAAATTGTGCTTATTTTTCAATAAATCAAAAGTTTGTCTATCTGGCGGAAGTACACACGCTAGGATCAGAATAGAAGAAATTTTCTGCTACATGCATTTTAAATTTTAAAAATATCTTTGCTCACTCAAAAGTTATTATTTTTGCCGAAAAAGAAGTCAGCAGGATCCACTGTGCGCCGCTAGCCAGGCTATTGCAGCAATGAACCCTCAACACTGCGTGTTAGCGATTTTACACATTGCTAATACACTGTATGGGCATAGTCTACAGACATCGTCAACTGACCCCAAAGGCGTTTGCTCTCTTTCTTTTTGCGGTTTTATGGATGTTATTACCGCACGCTGGTCGCTCGTTAGTTGACCAAACCGAAAACAACTACCACAGAGAGCTTGGGCTTTTGTAGTATGTATGTGACTTGCATGCAATGCGCCTCTCCTTTGTTTGCTTGCAGAGCGCCAAAGTTTTGACTTCAATTTGGATGGTTACAAATGTGTATTTTAATATACTGTACACAAAGTGTAAAAAGGTATTATAGATTTGTGCAATGTAAGGTGTGGCAGACCATATGTTCCATGGTTTACAACCGCTCCATTGAGTCTATCAACTCGAAACTCCTCAAAGATGTGTGATCTATGTTCTAAAAATGATCGAGATCGGATGAATACATCAAAAGTTATAGTAAAAAATATGCTAATTTCACACCCCTCCCCCCCCCCCTCCCCCACCCCTCACCAATAAACTGCTTCGAAATTCCACTACATGTAGCTATTGATACATGTGAGCTAGAGTTACAAAATTTGGTGTGGAGACTCGTGTGACCCTAATCGTTAAAACTGCATCCACCTTTTTCAATGGAAAAAGTGTTGATACTTTTACAGTATTTGGTGTTTCTGAAGAAAAACTGCAGGCAATCATCGCCATCATAACCTGACACAATGAGCAATCGGACCGGTAATCATAACGTGGCTAGTGGATTTTTGCAACCAATATAAAAAGTATTAATTTAATTCAGAAGCATAAATAAAATTATTTTAATGTTCCATGTTCCACATTCCATCTGATGGCTGTACCTCTTTTTCACACAGATAGAAAATTTCGATTTTGATGCAGACAGTCGAAACTGTTTTTACTTTTATGCCTCTTTTCACAGGTCCGTACTGACTGTAACATTTTCCTATTAGGAAGTTTTCCATTTAAGAAGTTTTTCTATTGGGAAGTTGATTTTTATGTTGGTAAAAATTACTTTTATGCTCATAACTTGAATAATAATGGGGGGCTTCTCTTGAAAAAAGGTAAACACACTTTTGATTTTTTCTTTAACATTTGGTCACTTATATCATGTAGTAGAATTTTCAAGCAGTTTATAGGCGATGAGGGGTGAAATATGAAATTGCTTCACTAAGAATTTTGATGCATTTATCCGATATAGATTATTTTTATAACACAGATGAACAAGCATGACGCAAACCTTTGGCAAGTTTCAAGTTAATGGATTCAACGTCGCAGCTGTAAACTGCTGCGGGGAAACGGGGGCAGATATCAGCCCGATTCGGCAAACATAACATTTGATGTCCCAACCTCTATGGTCTCCCAGTTTAACCGACTCATACAGATGGACGGACATAGATATCTGCTAGCATACTTCAAAATTTGTGCAAGCAACATAGGACTGAAAGGTAAATTTCAAATTAAAAGCCCACATAAGTCTTAATGCCTATTTCCGTGAGTATAGTCTTAACGCAATCATATTTACTTAGGAGTTAAATTTTGACTGACCTTGTGGTTCCCCACGGATAGGGTAATTACTCAATTATTTTTTTCCATCACAGATGAGTAAGCTTTATCTTTCTTGAGATTAGTAGAACCAGGCTGCATACTGCTGCGACATCCGGATAGAGTTTCACACTTATATTGTGTGGTCGTAAATCGAGGGAATGAGCGATACAATATGTATTTTTCAAATTTGACAAACTTCATCTTCGTCCCGAAAATATTTTGGTAAAACATGCTGTTACTCTATTACTCTTATCGTGGGTGTTCTGGTACGACAGGGTGACCAAACTCCGAGAACGTATTGTCTTACATCATGACAATCTCCCACATCGGTTCAAACAAAAGGATTTTTGGCTACTCAAAACTACTACTTTTCGAGGTCAACGTTTTCTGTTAAAGGAAGTATGCTGAAAAAAACTTCCATTTAGAGGTTGTAAGTTTTCGGAGTACAAAGTATTATGCAGCTTGCTTATATTGTCACATAGTTAAGCTGGGACTTACCATAAGCCCTTACTTTTGTTAATTTAAAGTAAAACAATAATTTGTATTGATATGTAACAAAAAAGCAACCAATGAGTACAATTCTTGTCGATCGGGGTTCTTTATAGATTTGATTGATGTAGCCATGCGTTTTAGGTCGGAGTCCTAAAAAGAAAGAATATTAACTTAACATATACATACAAGCAATAAGTAAAAGATTAAGTAATATTTATTCGTTTTGTATAAGCTAAATTTATTTGATTAAAGGTAAAAAATTGTTGTCACGTAAAAAACAACATTCCGATTATAATTTACACAGATTTTAAAACTGTTCCAAAGCAATGCCAGGCCTTACTTACCCAATAGCTGCGGTTAGAGCACTTGTCACTTGCAACAACAAACTGCACCCGCCATTTTGCTTTGTTTAGCGGAAATTGCAAAAATTCTTCAGACATTTTGTTTGGACAGGTCGCAACACAACTGTCAGGAGCAGCATTAAAACTAACAAGGAGAGCTTGTATTGCAATTCAATAATTTTTCTTAGCTTGAAGCATTTCCAATGTATGCCTAACATTGACTCTCTGGAATGCGTAACTGTGTCACAGACATGGACACATATACATATACATATTCGCAATATATGCATATGCATAAAGTGCATATATGCGTAATACCCCAACCACTTAATTGTAATGTCTACTTGGCCTAGTAGCTGAGCAATTTCAAGCTGTATTTTATAAGAAAATCACTAACGACACAGCGGTTTTTCGCCTTGCAGCCAAAAGATCTGGGGACCTGTGACCTACGGCTAGGCTTTCCTTGTCATATATGGAAACTGGAGTAGATTAGATTAGATTTGTGGTGGCTGTTATAGCTCATCAGAGAGGGTTGAATCATCCCTATCACTCAGGCAGCCTTGCCCATTGTACCATGACCGACAGAGGAAGTTAAAAGAGAGAAAGGACAGTTGAAGTATGAGAAAGACTACGAAACCAGTGTAGGCTTGCATAGAGGCTCCCTGTTGACACAATCTTCCCGACTCCCGTAGGAAGTCGTGAAGACTTCGTAAGGGGAGAGTCTACACCTTGCTCGTGTTGAGTGTATCACTTCCCAAAATGCGCATCCATGTCCTTGCAAAGGCTGGACAGTAATACAGTAAGTGGACCGTGGAGTTGGCTTCTTCAAGACAGGCTGCTCAAGTTGGGTCATCAACGAGGCCCATATTGGCCAGGTGTTGGCCAAATTTATTGTGACCCGTGATTAATCCAACCGCGCTCGCAGGTCTTTCCTCTTCTGACGAAGAAGATATGTGGAGGCATTTGAATTGAGTTCTTTCACAAAGTGTTTTGTTACGCGGCATCCAGTGGGTGATTTCCAGCGTTCCTTACAGATTGTGTCTGTGTAGACCGCTATCTATCCAACCAATACAGCTGCGTTGACATGAATGATTGGCTCAGGACCTATTGGCCATGACGCCGACCCTTTGCTTGCCAGCTCATCCGTCATTTCATTGCAATGGATACCTTGGTGTCCAGGAACCCAGTATAGACTGACTTTATTATAACGTGAAATCATGTTAGGCCTGGCGTTACATTCGTTAACCATGATCGACGTTATGCGAGGATCCTCCAGGGACCTGATTGCAGCCTGTCTGTCACTAAAGATCCTTACATTTACCCCTCTCAGCTTTCTTTCCTTTAGCATCCAGCATATAAAATTGAGTAGATTTACGATTGGAAACCATATGGCAAACTACCTGCCGCGCATGAGTAGCTTATGCTTTCATCAAGATACCAACCAGCATCGGTCCCATCTTTCGTTTTGAAACCGTCTGTGTAGAAGACATGAGCGTTCCCCCTTAGTAAGAGTCTTGGATTTCTTCAGGACTCTCTTGGCGGAAACACCACTTTGTATCAGCGGCCAAACTTTACATTTGGTACAACTCTATCAGCAGGCATCGAGAAAAGCGGACACTCTTCCCTTAGCCTCTCATCATACAAACATGCAAAAGGGTTTAGATTTAACAGTGCGTTAAGGACATCATATGAGGTCGTGCTCATAGCGCCTGTAATCCCTAAGCAGTCGTGCCTTTGCAATCTGCTGAATTGAAGACTGAACCATTGGAGCACTCATCTACATTCACTACTAGTAAATTGCTTCCTCCAAAGTCCCAGTTACCAACTACGTTGCACATCCGAATGCTAGCTGCCGTAATGGCTGGGGGATTACCACCAGTGTGGCTACCCTGTGCAGAGTTATCTGGTTAACTCCATTCATAAAAAACGGGCTAGTACAACTACGGGGTGATCAAGACCCGAAAGGAGATTTTTTCTGACTGGGTCTGTTGGTCTATTGGGATTTATTAACATACCGAGATATCCCGCCATAGCACCCCGCCGCTTGATTTAGCTACCACCACAAGAGTGAATGGAACCCAAGAGACACTACGAAGTGGCCACTGACAAATCAGGAGGGTTCTGCTAGACAGATTCGCAAGCCGCTAGGAAGAATTTTTGTTTTTACATTGACTACTCTAAAGAGTGAACAAGTGTAAAATTCGAAAGAATGATTAGTTTTTTTTTTTTTTTAAATGTATGATGTATGATTTTTTAATTAATTATAATCAAATTTCAAGTAAAATACTGAACTGACTAAGAAGTAAAAATAAAATCAAGTTCTTAAAAAAAAATTAATAGGCGCACACATTATTCATCTTAGTATTAATACCCTGTACACAAAGTGTAAAAGGGTATTATTTACATTATACATTAGTATCTTCTTACATCTCCTTTAGCACAACAATTGCGTCCTCTAATTGATTAAGTGTTTTATATTGCTTTCCATTAAGATAAACCTTTTAAAAAAGAATACCATAAGTCATGTCCATGATTTTTACTGAGCAATTCAATAATGATATGATTCTAAAAAGCTGCTTCGAGTGGTTACGACGCATATACTTGCGTTTAAATTCCGTTTTACTTGCACTTGAATGAAAAATTCAAAGCTTGTTACCCAAGTCCTATTGATATTGATTGATGAGATGCGACTTTAGTTTTCTACTGATGTATCGATGTTTCGTATCTTTTTGCTATGGTTGTTGGTTGTATTTTTTACTTTGTTTCAAAACTTAGAGGCTTAGAGGTAATCACCCTAATGAATATCCCCAATTAAGGATACGTGTTGATTTGAGCACGCTCTTCAGATGTGAAATGCCTATTTAGATACATTCTTTCAACGGTTATATATAATATTAATGATTTGTAGCCGCTTATCGATGAAAACTTAATCTTTGTGATATAATCAAATAAACAAATTCACATTCTATATACACCTTACAAGAAGCCCGAGACAAAAGAAACTAATCTGTCCCATTATAGTAATTCGTTCTGAGATGCAGACAAGTTGGATTTAATATGAAAGAAGGCAACCTTATGTCCTTAATGGTTTTGAGTTATTGTCAAATGGAAGCAATTGCTTACTACGAATTAAGGTAGAAGAAGAAATTGAAAGAAGTTCCCTACTAGTATGGTTGCATAGCGCAAATACACCCCCAACTGGTAGGTTGTCATAGCCGATTTAATAGTTCCATACCACCCGCAATCAGTTCCTATAACAGCCCCGTGTTAAACATCACTTGAGGTCAAACAAAAATACTAGTAATGGACATCCTTTTTTTCTGGTTGAAAAGTGGTTTCGAACTAGTATACTTTCTTGCAGGGGCGTTAGCATCGCAAGCACCTTGCTTGCATTTCCTTAACTCTTTGAGGACAACGCACAAACAAGGTACACCAAGCAAACTGTTCCACTTCGTTTTAGTTATTTCAGAGATCCAATGTTCGCAAAACTACCAGTATTGCACTACTTGATAAATGACAATTGCTACATTGAGAACTGAAGAGTAATGCAATTAATAAATGGCAACAGAAAACAAATTATGCTTGGTACAATAATAATATATTAATTAATAGTCACACAATATGTACATATGTATGTATATGAAATTGACGCGCGCATGTATCGCATTAAAAATGCACCACGTATTTACGTAAACGAAGTTGAGTAAGAAATCTTTTTTATATGTATATAAAGAGATTTAAGCATTGCGGCAATAGCACTCTATCAAAAGCTTTCTTGTATAAAATCGGCAAGGAACGCGCAATTGTTGCTCGCTCGAGTAAGTGGTTCCTCTAGTGCTGGGTTGTTCATGAGTGAGTGAACATAAAGGAGTTGTTCACTCAAGTGAACAAGTGAGTTTGTTCTTTTTAAGTTGTTCTTTTTTGTTCACTTGTTCTTTTTCACTCACTTTTTCTTGTTGACTCGCATGTTCTGGTTCACACAATTGTTCTTGTTGACTCGCATGTTCTGGTTCACTCACTTGTTCTTATTTGCTTACTTATTCCTTTTTACTCACTTGTTCTTGTTCACTCACATCTTCATAATCGCTCTTGGTCTTTTTGATGTGAAACATTGACGCGCCTTTTTGATCATCGTTTTTCGTCGAATTTCCCACAAAAAAATGTCTCTGTCAGTTGAATTAACTGAAACAATGAAAAGAATCGACATTATACAGGGAAAACTGTTTACATTAGGCACACTTGTTACGAACACTTTTGTCCAATGTAGGCAGGGGGTCCAATGTATAGAATATGGTTGAAATAAAATCAACGCAGCATGTAGAAATAATCACAAATAAAAAAAATAATCAAAATTTATTGACAGAAATTTTAGTCGCAAATAAACTGTATTCGTGTACGGACGTGTTTTTATAAATTTCGGATGTCAATAGCAGCGTTTAAAATCGTAAAATATTTTTCTTTGCTGCTGCTGCTGTGCTGCCGCTTTTGATATTTCAAAATCTATCAGCACAGCCAATGCAGAAAACTGGCAGCTAACCAATTGCGCAGCGCTTCTTCTTTGACAATTTCGTCAGTTTTTCGTCGGGCTCTGCTGCTGCTATTGAAAAAATGAAATCAGCAGAAGCTACATGATTTTTACTCTGGCAGCCGGCTGTATGGTAGTGCTGCAGGTAGCTGGCAGCAACGACTGTCAGGCCTCTTACCACAAAAATCATTTTGATTTCGCTGCATTCAAGACGACTGCTGCGACTGATCGCCGCGAAATCAGCTTGATTTCGCTGCTAACAGCAGCAGCAGTCGTTTTACGGAGCGAAATCATCAATCAGCCGGCTGCCAAAGTAAAAATCATGTAGCTGCTGCTGCTTTCATTTTTTCAATAGCAGCAGCAGAGCAGACCGTCGAAAACTGACGAAATTGTCAAAGCCGAGGCGCTGCTACGACTGTTGCTTCTGAAATTTCAGAAGCGGAAGCATCAGCATCAGCCGATTTGTAAAATCATACGAATAGCAACAGCCCAAAAAAGCAAAAATTTGACGGCTTTTGCTAATTTGGCAGCAGCAATTCAAACACTGGTCAATAGAATATAAAGTATATAGGTCCAAGCGTATGTAACAAAGAGTCGTAAATTATAGAGTGGAATATTGGACCGTTAAAAAATTCAAAATTCTGTGATTTTATTGCTTGCAAAATAAAAAAAATGTCGATGGGAACTCAGCAATGTGCTCGCCAAATTTAAAAAAAAAATTTGACTGTGTATACCATACTGCCTTCTGTAGAACATCTGAATATTTATTTCATGTAAATAACGCAATAGGTTACGGAATATCGAGATTTCGAATTGTCTTAAATTTGTTTGGAACAAAGTTGGTACTCCATAAAGATTTGTTTTTCGTGGCTGCTGCTTGACCAAATTTGTTTTCATTAGCACTTATTTAATTAAATTATTTATTAAAGAAAACAATTCAATTTGCAACATATTCTGATGCAGATTGCTTATAAAAATAAGTTTCAGTAACCGTGAATGAATTTTCTACAATTTTGACAAGGCATAAAAGTACAAAATAATGTTGAGCATGTTGCGGGGTCAGAGATTTTAAAATTTCTAATAGAGATATCAAGCACACCGACGGATTGCATTTGGGTTGAAGTTTGGCTGAAAGAGATATCAGATACACCTATGAATGTACCGGCCAAGGATTCCACTAATTATCTTTGATATTAAGCTTCTTAATATCATTTTAGTCAGAGATTTGATTCGGAGGATGGCACATTCTGCCGACGCGAGTGCCAAATATTTTTAGTGCCTACTCATCCTTCCGCCTTGATATTCGTAGCTGATTGAAAAATTGGCACGCGAATTGTGTGAGAGCAGCAGAATGTGCGTTCCTTATATTATTATTCCATGGTCAAGTAGACACAAAATAAAAAGTTAAAATATGTAAAAACAAAAAAAAAAATAAATCATTGTGAATAGTAGGTAAGCTTTTTATTATTGGAAGGAGGAGAAGAATCGGCGGAGAGTGGGAGAGAAGGAGACTGGAGAGAAGAAAAAGTGGAGACGAAAAGAGGAGAGAAGGAAAGTGGAGCGAAAGAAACCAGTCTACGAAGGATTGTCCGATGAATTACGAATAATGATGAGACAAAAAGGAGGTACATCTTATCGCTACATGAATTGTTAAAAACGTGATTTTATGTCATTTTTTATTTACGTGAAACAACATCGAAATAATTCGGTTTCCATTGATTCGAATTTGGTTTGGCAGTAAGTAACATTTTTTAACGAAACTATTTTTTTGTCTACAATATAAACATAGGTTAACCCGATTATAAGTAGCACGACATTGGCCATTTGGCGCTCACATGATACATAAATTTTTCGTGCCCGGCGTGACCCGAACGCATATGTAACAAATTTTTAAAAAGATAGTGAAATACCCGGCAGTGAGATACACTGTACCCGTTTTTTCCATGCGATGGAAGATTACACTTTGTGTACAGATGGATAGAGATGTGGCAGACCATATCATAATTTGTTGTTAGACATATGAATTTATTAGACATTTTTTATTACATATAGCAATGAAAATATGTGTCGAATAGTCTAAAATGTACATATATCTAATAACAAATCAAAATTATAAAAAAAAAAAAAAGATATTGAAATCAGCCATATAAAAAGTGTTGCTCTACAAATTATATTTACATTTAAAAGTACATCGATATAATTAAATCGATTTTAAAAATATCATTCATGCTGAGTATCACGCCGCGTCTTATTCCTCTTTAACTCGTGTATAATTAATACAAGGCAGTGAAAAATTAATAAATTCTGGTAAGGTGAAGCAAAAGTGAGAACATTTGGTACAACTTTAAACTAAATAAAAAAATGCATACATAAAATATACATTTTTGATTTTCGTAGTTTATAAGGCCCAAGTCACACATGGCAAAAACAAAAAGATGCAAATTTTTACCGTTATGGTAGCCATGTTTTCTTTGTATTCTGTGCACATTTCTTGGAAAAAATTAACAAGATTTATAAATTAATTCCATTTTAATTTATTTAACAGGTACAATTGGAATCCTGAAATTTTAGTTCAACTATACAGGATTCATTATGGTGAACTGCGGTTTTTGTGAAAACAAGGCAAAATTTAGTTGCGATCGCTGTGGTGAAGGCTATTGCAACGAGACTTGCCAGAAATCTGACTGGCTGCGCCACAAATATGTATGCAGCGTCATGCCGTAAGTACTGCAGCACTTCATTTTATTCTATACATACGATGTACACTGCCGGTCACTTGATTAAGGACACAGAATTTTTGTGTTTACAATTCTATATTTTCGAAACTAATAAAGATAACGGACTGAAATAAAACTCCGTTTGTAAATAAAACAATTTGCAATACTCAAAAAAAAAAAAAAAAAATTGGGATCTATCTGATTCAGTTTAAAAATGAAAAATATTATTGTGAATTAACAGCCAAAATAGCAATCCTTTTTTGGTCCACTTAATTAAGGATACTCGATTTGATTGGCTATATTACTTCTAAACTAAAACAGGTAGGTTTTTGAAATTGTTTTCTTCATGTAGGTGATTCAATTCATGATTAAAAGCTTTACATATGAATACTCTCACTTGTATAGTTTTCAAAATTATTTTTCAACAACTAAATAATAAAAATCAAAATTCCCATTGAAGGTTTAGTTCAACACATTTTTTGAATCAGATAGATCCCAATTTTTTTTTTTTTTTTAGTATTGCAAATTTTTTTATTTACAAACGGATTTTATTTCAGTCCTTTATCTTTATTAGTTTCGAAAATATAGACTTGTAAACACAAAAAATTTTGAGTCCTTAATCAAGAGGCCGGCAGTGTATGTACACTTGTGCGTACAGTGCAAAGAAATTAGAACATTCAACTTTGAATCCATTTATTTAAATTTATAGGGTATGTACAGCAATATTTTTATTTTATGAGGGCATCCATTTCCATATTATAAACTATTTACAGAAACTAGCTTAAAAAATCCACCCGCAAAAAACTGCGTACAGCAATTTAAAGTTGTAAAGATAAAGAACCATTCCTAAGCCCCGTACATATCTTGTCTTGCGTGTATATTTTAGCTTGCTTGTAAAAAAAAATTCATGTGTATTAAGCAATGGATACGAAAGGAGTAGAAATTTGTGTTACGGAAAGAAAAATATAAAACTCTATCTAGAGGGTAAATGCTACATAGAAAATGGACTAGTGGGCAAAGCTCACTCATCAGTTTAAAGTAATAACAAACTATGTTTCATCGGGTTCCATATTGTGGGAGGCCCGTTCTGTGCGTCCATCCCTACTCACAGCAAGAAAAAAAGTTTGTGCACCTGGATAAGTTACACCCAAGGATTGCAGATGGTCTACTGATTTTGGAGGTTACGGAACTCTTTTTTAACTCAATATCCTAGGCTGACTATAATAGCCATTTAGCTCTTAAGAAGCCTCTAATATCCCTGTATATGCCAGAGTTTTGCAACAAAGCTATTTTCTCTGAGAGTATACTTTGCATATTCGAAATAAAAGGAATGAAATTAATGTCGCGGAACAAGGGTACAGTACTGAAAAAAGTTAATTTAATATCAATTGTGAAGCATAGAAGAGGCAGCGTTAAGGTTTCGAGATGTATGACAGCTTACGGTGTTGGAAATTGGCATTTATTGAGTCAACAATGAACTACTTGGGTTACATAAAAATTTTAAAAGATAATTTCACCCGAAGTGCACATTAGATGAGCCTAGAGGACGATTTCTGGTTCCAAAAATACAACGACCCTAAGCATACGGCGCATAATTCGAGGCTCTGGTTCCTGCACAACGTTGGGAAAAGGCTAGAATTCACTACCCCTATCCCCGGATCTCAATGCGATAAAGCATTTGTGGGACCTACTTGAACGCAAGATCCGGCAACACACCATTACGTCCACAAAAATGCTTAAGGATAAGATTGGGGTAAATTTACGGCAAAACATGTAGTAGACTTGATGCAAAAGCGATTTATGAAGGTGCTACAATGAGATGGACTTCCTTATTACAAGTTAGTAGGATAGCTTCATTAGTTATTCAATTAACTAAAATCTTTCTGTACGCAGAATTTTGCGGGTGTATATTCTAAGGTAGTTTTAGTAAAAAGTTGCAAGTGTGCAAATTTGGTGGAGTTGAGGTTTATAAGCAGTTAAAAAAAAATGTTTTGTGTATACCTTAGAAATTGAAATAAATGGAGTCAAAGCTGAATTATCAAATTTTGTTTGCATTGTACGCATAATTTTTCAGGCAAATTTTTGTATATGAACTTTTTTTTTTAGGTATTTGGTGTCTATCAATGAAGATAATCCAGAAAAATGTACACTAATAAAAAAGGTTACTAAGCAAAACGATGCTAATGCAATTCCGCTGGAGAATGACTCTCAAGGCCCATCGGTTTCAATATATAAAGCAATTTCAACTTCCATGGCCAAATTATGCTGCATATGGCAGGAGCATCACGTACCAGAAATCAATAAAGCCATTGAATGCCGCATCACATTTATTGATACAGATAGCATCTGGGTAGTTGATAAACTGAACGTAAAGCGCTTAGATAAATTAATGGACGAAATGGCTTGCATCGTAAGCCGAGATAAATCTTCCATTTTTGAGCAGCTTCATCAGATTGGTGATCTAGTCGCCGTCGACATAAACCATAAAGTTTATCGTGCTGAAGTTTTGGCTTTGATGTCACATAGCAAAATTGTGGAAGTGCGCCTTATTGACTTTGGCGCAGTTATCAAGCTGCCTGTAGGCGACATTTATCCGGCAGTGCCCTTAATGAGTGAATACAAACCTTTTGCTATACGTTTGAAACTATCCACTTATGATGATTTAAAGTTGAACGATTTTATTACATTGCGTGTTCTTAGTACAAGCCTCGCGGATGGCGCCTATAGGGCAAAACTGGAGGCTGATGTAATACCGCTGAATATTCCTGTGCAAATGCTGGCCAATAAACCGGAGATAAGTGTGGTTACAGTCTTTCAGAAGAAAGAGAGGGAACCACTAGTTGCCTTAGTGAAAATTAATGCTATAGAATCGTTAAATGAAGAACTGAATCGAAGCTTGAACGAAAAGTTGATTCCACTGGAAAATAAATTTCCAAGTGATTTACGCACCTTCTTCGTGGCTGCGCGTACATCTGCTGGCTTTCGTCGAGCCTTTTTGCTGGATTATATTAGGATACCAAAGCTAATATTTTTGGTTTACCTAATGGACGAGGGACGCATAATAATAAGCCATGAACTGTTTCGTATTCCAAAAGACCAGATCAGTGATCCATTAGGCGTATTTGCTGTCACTGTGCTGGATGACACTGAGCCTAATGTGCTACAGCAAACTCTGGAGAAATCTGGTGCCGAATTGACTATCCAAGTTAAAAATCAACTAGATGAGAAAATGCAGATGTATAGTGCTACACTTTTAGCTTGCAAGAAGCCGCTTGTTAGCGTTCGAGCTACCACTTTTGTAGGCATTGCAGCTGAACTCAATTTGAAGTTTTGGCATGCGCCAATAAAAAACAACGCTTTAGTTTATATAACTCATGTTTTTGGATATAATGAAATTTGTGTTAGTTCCATAAAAACTAAGAATTATGGAGAGTATTTCAAACATGCTGAAAAACAATGTATGCTCTTTAAAGATGATTTCGAATTTAAAGCTGGTTGTCTTGTGTTTGTAGTCAATCCCGAAATTGGAAATTATCGCGGCGAGGTAAGTAATTGTTCTAAAGCCAGTTTTTTTGAGTTTACATTTTTCACTTTGTGTTAAAGCAGGGACGACTGTAGCGGTTGTTATATTTAAAAAATCAAATATTAGGAACTATTTTTTGAGCTTAACTTTTTTGCTTACAAAATAATAGTTATTTTTTGAGTTTTATCTAAAAAAATTCGGAAATAATAGTTATTTATGGATTTTTAAATAATCCTCAGAAATTAAACGTTATTTTTTGAGTTTTTATTTACAAGTAGTTATTATTTGAGTTTTATTTATAAATTATGAAATTATTATTATTATTGGAGTATGCTTTCCGCAGAATATAAACAAACCCTTATAACTTTTTTCTTATCTATCAGATTTTAATGATTTTTCTTACTTATTTATGAAACTGTATGAGTGTGCGTATTTATAAAGACATATCTTTCATCCTATATATCCAATTTTGTTCAAATTGACAAAAATTGTTCCACTCATGTATTTTTACATATCTAAATAAATTTTTTTTTTTTTTTGCTAATTTTGCTATATAACTTTAAATATAGGCATTTGAGTTTTATAAAAATAAAAATAAGTTGTTTTTTTAGCAATAAATAAAACTCAAAAAATAACGATTATTTTTTAATGAATATATAAAAATCGAAAAAAAAAACTTATTTCATAATTTATAAATAAAACTCAAGAAAAAACTATTATACCATAATTTGTAAATAAAAACTCAAAAATTAACGATTATATTTTAAGGAATATATAAAAGTCCATAAGTAACTTTTATTTCTTGAGTAGAACTCATAAATTTAGAGTTACCATTTAATTTTTAAATATTAATTGAGAAAATAAAAATAATGGCATATATAGCCCATCCAAAAACAATAATAATGGTGTACTCGAAATGTACTTAATTTTAAATATTACCTATTAGGTAAATTGATAAATAACAAGTAAAGTACACAAATTTTAAATATCGGGAAGCAATGGTTGTTGGTTAGGTAGACCATCTCATACAAAGCTACATCTTTAAGCCGACAATGTTTTTTTTTTCATAGTGTTCAAGATAAAAGTAATAAATATTTGAAGAGAAACATTTAAAATTTAAGAAAAACGAATCATACAATATCAGAGATTTGACTAAAATTATAACTGAACCTTGCCATATTTTCTTGTTTGTTTAGTCTCATTATAAATAAATAACAATAGAAACATTTTTTTTTTAATAAATACGTTTCAGATTTTAAAACAAGAGAACGGACGCTTCATGGTTCTAAACGTTGACAAGGGATCAATGCATAATGAATCTACTTCAGCATTGCGCATGCCATGCCGTTTTATTGAAAATTTACCAATACGTGCGCAAACCTTTAAACTAACGATTTTAAGTGAAATGCCACCTACTGCGGTGCCCAAGAACAATAAGGCTTTGCAATTTCTCCATACCTTATGTCGCGAACAGAGGGAACTCTTTACTGCTTTTGGGAGCCACAATAATGATTACATTGATTTGATATCCAAATCCCCCGAATCATTTTCTTTGGCGACACATATTTTGCCGCATCTTTTCGTACAAGTGACCGAGCAGAATAAACCGGACTCTGATCCTCCGTCAACAGCTGCGGTTACCAAAAGTTCTAGCGCAGAGCCCCACAAATCGAGATCCGAGGTCAAGCCCGAGAAGTCGCTTGAAATGGAAATGGTGGAGCAAACAGCCTCTTCCATCAATCAAGATTCGCGGCTTCCATTATCACCTCTTACACCGCAAGCCAAAGTAGTCTTTGAACGCCACTTTTTCGTAGAAGTTGAAAAGAATCTCGTACCGTGTGGCAAGAAGAAAACCATTATAGTATTGAATGCAGTTAATATGCATAAATTGGGATACATTACGGCTTGCTACTTTGGGACAAATACGGAAGTAGAGAATTTTCAAACCATGATTGGTCTAGTTAGCGATTATGGCAGGCGTAAGGATAGTTCTGTGTCAGGCTTTGTTCCGAGGTAAGTTGCCTTGTACGCATATTAGGTTAATGTACTAAGCTCACTTTCTCCCTCCCAGCATTGGTGAAATGTGCGTGGCCATGTTCGTGAGTGATTCGGACTGGTATCGCGCCGTCTGTATAAGCGTTGATGAAAAAAGTGTGACTGTTTCCTTCTGTGATTTTGGAAACATTGATGTTGTGCCCGTCGAGAATTTGAAGCCTATTCCAAAAAATTTGATGAGTGTCATAAGTGCTACAAAATGTTACATAGAGGGTATTTTATCTCATTCATATGGTGTCAAATAATATCTTATTAATTATGTATGTTTCTTTTTCAGACTTTGATATATCTAAGAATTTTAAACGTTTGGAAGACTATTTGTTGAAATTCAACAAAGTTGACGTTACTGTGAAGGAAGGTCCAGAACCAGATACGCGCGTGCTCGCAGTTATTCACTTGGACAAGATCTTATCGGGAGAAATATCTTAACCTTAAAATGGACAAAATAGTCTGGCTAGTCCAAATTTGTAGTAAATAAATTACTTATAACATTCTACATAATATTTAAGAATTCAATTTATGGACACCCACACTTAACATATATGTTCTTAAAAAGAACAAAACTATAAAACTGTATTTTTTGTTGTACGTCATTAATTGTAAGCATACCTATACTAATATTAAACATTCGAAAGTAGCTCTGTCTATCAGTTCCCTTTTCACGCCTAATCCGCTGTTTTACAAACTGGTGTAGAGATAAATAGGGCCTTGGAATAAAAAGAGGCTGTTTTTTGTGGCAAACAACAATTTTTTTTTTTCGAAAACTGCACTGAGTCGGACAACAGCTACTAATAGGAACGGGATGAGGAATAGTTAGAGGAATATGATCTACCTAAAAAGAGGCAAGGAGGTTGTGAGCGAATCGAAAAGGAGCGGAGTGAAACGTGAATCTATGGTGACAAAAATTACATTTATTATCACACCTGTAGTATTCTTGGGCCAATAATGTTAAATTTCAAGCATAGATCGAAAACACTTTTGTAAATATCTGTGGCAAAACAATATATTGGGTGGTGTGGCAGTAATTAGGGTTAAACGATTGCGGGCGAAGGGGGGCTTCTATTGAAAAAAGATGAACACAGATTTAATTTGGTGTCTTTACACCAAATTTTCAAATCAAACAAACAAAAAATCAGCACCTTTTTGACTATAATTACTTATAACATATATATATATGACTAGTGGGCTCTACCTGTTCGCTCCGCTCGCCAACCTCCGTGCTCCTCTCGAGGTAGAGCATATTCTTTTTCCCTTTCCCGATTCTCTTCCTTCTTCTTTCTCCTCCTCTTACTCTTCTTCCCGTTCCTTTTCTACTTTCTTTTCGTCTTCCTTTTTTTCTTCATGTTCCATTTTCAGTCTTTCTTCCTCTTCCAGCGTCTTCTGCACCTTGTCTTTGTCTTTACCTTCATCATATTCCTCTTCATCGTCACCCGCTTCCCGATCCCCTTCTTGTTATCCTTCCCGATCCTATTAATAGACGTTTCTTCGCTGTGAACATTTTAAAAATTCGAACCAAATCGGTTTGGTGGAACAATGTTAAAAAAACAAATTTTTTTTTTTCCTTATTTTATATTAAAAAAATCATATTTCTTTGCCAAAAGACTTCAATAATTATGTTATAATTTTCTAAAATTATTAGGACTTCGTATTTAATGTTGATATAACGAAAAAAATGTTCATCTTCACTAACTTCATTCGGATAATCCGGATCGAATAAAAACTTCACACGATGTAGGGAATAGTATACCAATTTTATACCCCTCCCTCTTCTTCTTCTTAACTGGACATAACAACCCGTTACCGGGTTACGGCCTAATGCAAATATCTCCTCCAAGCGTCTCTGTTTTGCACCTGCTTGGTCCAGTTGGTGATACCAAAGGTAGCTAGCGTGCTCACTACCTGGCCTTTCCAGCGGAGGCATGGTCTTCCCTTTCGTCGCTTCCCTTCGACCGCCGCATTGTAGACCACTCTCGCAGGAGCTTTATCATCCATACGCACAACATGACCTAGCCAGCACAGCCGCTGGATCTTAATTCGCCTGACTATGTCAGTGTCGTCGTAAAGCTCATAGAGTTCATCGTTCCATCGTATGCGGTAGTCGTTGTCAACGCGTATAGGGCCAAAAATCTTACGGAGTACTTTCCGCACAAACACTCCAAGTGCATTTTCATCAGACCGCGTTATTACCCATGCTTCAGCGCCATACAGTAAAACGGGAAGGATGAGCGTCTTGAAAAGTGTTAGTTTCGTCTGGCGGGAGGGGTCTCTACTACTCATTTGCCTACTGAGACCAAAGTAACATCTATTGGCAAGAGTGATTCTCCGCTTGATCTCCATGCTGACATCGTTCTTCATTGTGACAGTGGTGCCAAGGTAGACGAAGTCCTTGACAACATCAAAAGTATAGTTTTCAACATCAATCTGAGAATCCAACCGCTGTGTCTCTCTACTCGAAGAAAACATATACTTTGTCTTGCTCTCATTAACAACCAAACCCACCCTGGCAGATTCTTTTTCAATAGCCAGTAACTGCTCGCTTTGTACGACCAATGATATCGATATCATCTGCGTATGCAAGCAACTGGACACTCTTATAGAACATAGTCCCGTTCCTATTTACTTCGGACTTACGCAACACACTCTCTATCACAAAGTTGAAGAGGTTGCAGGAGAGGGCATCGGCTTGTCTGAAGCCTCGCTTGGTCGGAGAAGGGGTCGGAGAAGCTCTTTCCTACCTTGACGGAGCTGCGCGTGTTGCTCAACGTCATTCTGCATAGTCGTACCAACTTTGCAGGGATACCAAACTCAGACAATGCGGCATATACGCGATCCCTCAACGGGCTATCAAAAGCTGCTTTATAATCAACGAAGAGATGGTGGGTCTCGACTTGTTTTTCGTGGGCCTTTTCCAGGATTTGGCGTAGTGTGAATATCTGGTCTATGGTGGACTTACCAGGCCTAAAGCCACACTGATAAGGTCCGATCAAACGGCTTTAGCCTTTCACATAGTACGCTTGATAGGGCCTTATATGCAATAGAGAGAAGGCTGATACCACGATACCAATCATCGGGCATGCTGTCTTCTAGCCATATTTTGCAAAAGAGATGGTGCATGCACCTTATCAGCTCATTGCCTCCACCCTTGAACAGCTCAGCAGGCAGGTTATCTGCGCCAGCTGCTTTGTTGTTCTTGAGCCGCTTGATTGCGACCCTGACTTCGTCATAGCTAGGCGACGGTATATTCACGCCGTCTTCTATAATTGGGGATGTCGGGAAGCTAACTCCGGGGGCGGCATTATTTTCATCATCGCCAGATAGCAAGCCAGAGAAGTGTTCCCTCTTAACCTCAGTGCACCCTGTGCATTCACTACCAGATTTCCCTCTGCATCTCTACAGGAAGACGCTCCGGTACTAAATCCTTCATCCAGACGCTTGGCTTTTTAGAAGAACTTCCTAACGTCATTCCTGCTTCTGCACATCTCGATCTCCACTCGATCACGCTTTTCGCGTTTTTTGCGTCTGAAAAGGCGCCGCTCTATCTTTCTCATTTCCCGATAGTGATCTCGCACATATCGCGTAGCAGCCGACTGTAGAGTCCTTCTATAGGCGGCATTCTTGACTGCAGTGGCTTCGCGACACTCCTGATCGTACCATTGGTTCCTCGGCAGTGGACGTTGGAAACCAAGGACGTTTTCCGCGGTAGCACGCAGGGAGTGGGATATATGTTTCCAAAGTCCCTCGGCGCTATCAGGGTCAGAGGGAGGTTGAGTGAGCTGCTCAGAGAGTTGAGCGGAAAAGGCTTCAGCAGTCTGCTGTGATTGCAGCCTTGTGATGTCCAGCTTTCGCTGTGCGCTAGATCGCACGTTCTTCGCTATGCTTAGCCGCATGCGAACCTTGGCTGCAACAAGGTAATGGTCAGAGTTTATGTTGACCCCTCTGAACGTACGAACATCAAGCACACTGGATGCATGCCTTCCATCAATCACAACATTGCGTGTAGTTTGATCAGGGGACAGCCATGTAGCCTTGTGGATATCTGGATGCTGAAATCTGGTATTATAGAACTCCCTCTTCTTATAAACTGTAAAAAATATCCACAAAGTGTAAAAAGGTATTATAGATTTGTGCAATGTACTTATGTAACAGGCAGAAGGAGGCGTGACAGACCATATGTTCCATGGGCAAAAATGATGAGCAATAGCCTAGTCTATATCTCCATGTCTGTCTGTCCGTCCGTCCGTCATTGTTGTAACGTGTTTCTCAGAGACTATAAATTTTTACCATAAGATGCGCCTTTTCCCGGAAAAGAGCAAGTTTATCGATTCATGTCGATATCCCTGTGAGAGACTTTCGCGGTTTACACCCACAGTCATGCACACTGTTATTATGTATATGTTGTGTAAACATTTATGTTAGAGCCACCAAATTTGGTACAAAGACTCATGTTAAGCTTATAAACGAAACAATGTTGACATTTTGCCAAATCAACCCCCCTCCTCCGCAGTTCAGTTTCCTTAGTAACGCCCACACGCTTCAACTCTTTTATACAAAAATTTGTCAAAAGGGAACAGGGTGAGATATCGACATGAATCGATAAACTTGCTCTTTTCCGGGAAAAGGGGCATCTTTGTGGCTCTTTTATATTCTTTGGCAAACACGTTACAACACGGAAGGACAGACTGACAGGGCTATATCGACTCGACTATTGCTCCCGATCATTTTTGGCCATGGAACATATGGTCTGTCACGCCTCCTTCTGCATGTTACATACATTGCACAAATCTATAATACCCTTTTACACTTTGTGTCTCTCCCCTGTGAGAAATTTTCGCGGTTTACACACACACCATAAAAGTTATACAATTGAAACTTGGCACAGTAATGCAGACTGTTACTTTGCATGTCCTGTGTAAAAGATTTAAATCGGATAGAAACAACGTTAAGGTTAACATTTATGTTAGAGCCACCAAATTTGGTACGAAGACTCATGTTAAGCTTATAAGCCAAACATTGTTGACATTTTTTCGAATCAACCCCCCACCCCACGCAGTCCAGATACCTTAATAACGCTTATAACCCCGATATAATAATTTGCACACAAATTCGATTTTCACTGGAGAAATGGGTACAGGGTATTCTACTGTCGGGCACCGTCCCGACTGTCTGCATAAAATTTTTTATTTCTTAACGGGCCGAGTTACGGTGTGATTTAAAGCTCTCCTCCAGGCCTCTGCATTGCTCGTGCCTTCTCCAATTGGTGATACCAAAGGCTGTTAGTATACTCTCTACCTGGTCCTTCCAATGCCTTCCTGCCACATCCGCATTGAAGACCTTTCTCGCAGGAACTTCTTAATCCATTCGCACAACATGACCTAGCCAGCGGGGACGCCGGATCTTAATTCGCTTGACTAAGTCAATGTCGTCGTAGAGCTTATAGAGTTCTTCGTTCTATCGGGTGCGGTAGTCGTTTTCTCGTAGAGGGCCAAAGATCTTACGAAGTACTTTCCACTCAAACAGTCTAAGGGCATTTTCATCAGACTCCGTTACCATCCATGCATCAGCGCCATACAGTAAACGGGAAGGATGAGCATTTTGCAGAGTGCTAATTTCGTCTGGCGTGAGTGATCTCTACTACTCATTTGCCTACTGAGACCAAAATAGCATCTACTGGCAAGAGTGATTCTCTGCTTGATCTTCATGCTGACATCGTTCTTCATTGTGACGGTGGTGGCAAGGTAGCGGAACTCCTTGACATGATCAAAATATAGCTTTCAACATCAATCTGAGATGTGTCTCTCTACTCGAAAAAAGCATATACTGTGTCTTGCTCTCATTTACAACCAGACCCAGCCTGTTAGATTCTTTTTGTATAGGCGCAAAGGCTCTGGTAAACGCTCGCTTAGTACGATCAAGTTCCAATATACTTCGGCATTTGGCAACACATTCTCCATCACAAAGTTGAAGAGGTCGCAGGAGAGGGCATCACCTTGTTTGAATCCACGCTTTGTACGAAAAATCTCAGATACTCCTTCCTTCCTTGACGGAGCTGCGTGTGTTGCTCAACGTCATTCTGCATAGTCGTACAAACTTTGCAGGGATTCCAAGCTCAGACAGTGCGGCATATACACGATCACTCAACGGGCTATCAAATGTTGCTTTATAATCAACAAAGTGATAGTGGGTGTCGATTAGTTGTTTGTGGGTCTTTACCAGGATTTGGCGTAGTGTAAATATCAGTTCAATGATGGAAGTACCAGTCCTAAAACCAGAATGATAAGGTCAGTTCTTTCACACAATAGGCTTGATAGGACCTTATATGTAATAGAAAGAAAGCTGATACCACGGTAGTTAGCGGCCGCAACGCATCATGAATGACTCGATTTTTGGATGTACAGTGCAGTCGCGATACAGTCAACTAAATAAAACCAAGGGTGTTCACAATACCAAATATGTTCACTCTATCGAACCGAACATTTTTAGATGTATTTAAAGAAAATTATGCACAAATATCCTTTTCTTTATTTAAAAAACAAAAAAAAACAGTTAAACAGCCTTCATGGGTCATATTTCATCCCATATCATCGCATAAGTTAACTAATTTAGTACCTAAAATTCATTTTGATCGAAAAGCATAATATAAAATGCAATAAAAAGATAATGCATTACGTTTAAAGTTTTTTAAAGAATGACCCGGTGCCGGGTTATTATGGCCAGTTACGAAGAAGTATAAAGGGACAAGACAGTGGCCCGTTTAACAACCACCCCGGGCCCAGGATTCCTCTTTACGGCACTGACCTTTATTTTCTTAATATGGAAGTTGTGTGGTATTTGGGGAAATACGTAAGTAAGAAGTTGCTTTTACAAGTTCAGTTTGCCGGTATTACTGTGATATACTAAAATTCTAATTGATAAAATTGAATTATTTGTTTATTTTTATTAAAAATGTAAATCTGAAAATGCGGCATACCATAGGTTTCTATACCATTGACCTTTTTTTTGTTACATTTTTAATATGTGATGCACAAAAACACTTTTCACTTGTTTACATTTTTGTAGTTATTTGCTTCAGCTTCATGTTGGATTATAAATATTATTTGCCTTATTATAGTATCTTCATGTAAGCTGCATTGTGATGTATGTATCGTATTTTATTAAAATATTCTTGACTTAACTTTTTTTATGTTTTCTTTCTTTATGCACAAATTTTCCAACACAAGCTAAGCATCTAATTAGAGAAATATAATAGTACATTCACGTATGATACGTATATATTGTATACGAATGTTTTTCCAAGGAAATTAGGGAGAGGTCTTCTTTGCTATAAGCAAGCTCGAGTTCGAAAACATCATCTTTTGAATATTGTTAAGGGGGATACACCGATGAGATTTTTTCTATAACTTTTAAACTCACAACAAGCAATTTTCATTATTTCCTTGTATAATATAATCACACATTTTTCTATGATGTGTAAGACAAACAGATACAGCTGCTAATTTAATGTATATGTTTATGCGTGTGTGGATAATTTTTTAGGCATATTTCCGATATTACTTGAAGCAAGCCATTTGCAAATTTATTTATCTGCTTAACTAAGAAAAAATTAATTTATTATTGTTGGGTGTGTTTTTACGGCTTTTATTATGATTTTGGTTTTGGCTTCGGTCGCAAACTGACAACCACAACAACAACAATGCAGTGCTGGTGATTGAAGCAATGGTTGTTTATTCATTGTTTCTGTTACTTTTAATGTTGGTAATGCACTGTATGAGAACAACTGTATAGTTAACTACCTCATCATTGTTGTTTTAGTTGCTGTGGTCTACTAATGATGAAACTATTTATGCTACCGCCAATACGCAACATACATATGTACTTTTTACTGATCCTCATCACCGAGCTCATGCTTAATCTTCGAAAAGTCAAAAGTCTCGCCAGTACCACGCTTGAAAATGTTCAACACATCCAAGCAAGTGGTTTCGAAATGTGTAGTGGCATCGTATGATTCCGAAATGAAAATCTGCGAGTCACGTCCATCATCGATGGGCTCCAAGTAGTCCGAAATGGTGACAAACTTTTGTGCAATTGGTTCAAGCAAATCCAAACCAGGCTTTATCTCGACTTCCGGATTTTCGGTTTCCACCGTGGTCGATACCATGCCCACGAACCAGCCCTTGGCCGCCACTTGATGAGTGGAGCTAACTAACGACACATAGATATCCGATTTGCGACCAACTTGCTTTTGTGGAATGATTATTTGAGTGGATAAGCCATCCTTAGTGCTTGCCACCGGATGATCCAGGATGCAAATGCAGCGAATGACCTTGCCGCGCTTGCGCACCTATAAGCACAAAAAGTTTTATGAAATTTCATGTAATGCGAATGTGAATGATATTTGCAGATTTACCTTGTCGGGCACATAGCTGGGATCGCAATAGACCTGCTTACATTTGGCAATTTGTTCGCCGCAGCGCACGCCAACAACTTTGCCACCCTCGCCCAAAACAACTTCATCGATAGGTTTATCCAGCATGTAGGTGCCCCCGTAGATGGCCGACAAACGGGCGAATCCCTGAGGCAGCTCACCTAGACCATACATGGGATAAAGATATGGAGATTTGCCGTATCTTGCAAGTGAGTCCGAGTACAATTTGATGCGTCTTATAGTATTAACAGCCGGATCGTTCAAGTATTCATCATCGCGAAACAGGGCCAGTGCGTGACCAGTAAAATCCTGCGTATTCTTGTCCAAACCAAACTTATCGTACAGTCCCTGCATGTTGGCTTTGGTGGGATCGAAGTCTTTCCAGGTTTTTGGATCATCCTCCCTGAAGTCCTGCACATAGATGAGGAAGTTGCGGAATCGTCGCTTCTCGAACATGCCTGTATGCATAAAAATACACATTAGGTAGTTTAGAAACATACATATTTAGAACCACTTATACCACTAATTTAGCTCCGCAAAATCCACCATTCTACTTACACACACACACCCTCTTATAAGCACACACATAAAAAAGGCGGCAACCCCCTCGATGACGTCATTGGGAACGCATGCCTTTTGTATACAGTGGTCAACATCAACATGAAAGCCAAAGTGAAAGGGCTTATATTGCTTATAATGCGCGAGTTGTAACCATTTTTGTTTTTATGGAAAGCAACCCAAATTGGCCAAGAACAACGGCACCAAAAAGGAAAGGCGCAATTTGTTGTGAGACATTGCTAAACAATGATAAATGGAGCGTATTAAATTAATTGCATTTTGCAATCGTACAACTCCATAGTAATTTGAGAACTCTTCAAATGTTGGTTATAGTTAATCAAAATTTCGGTTAATATTTGCCAAATGGCAGCACCTCAAACTCATTACCCATAAGCTGGCAACGCCAGAAAACCGAAAAGTTGCAAGGTTTAAAAATATATAGTTTAACTTAGCTAAATTTAATGCTTAATATTTTACAATTACTTCTGCACACGCACTTTCGCTGTGTATACAGCATCACAGGAGCAGACAAAAAAAAAAACATGAAAATAAACGAAAAGGGGGGCGGAGCAGGCAAAGCAGATTCAATTGTGCGAATACGTGTCACAACCGCAACAACAACGAGAACGAGTCGGATAGTTGAGTGTGCAAAGAGCCGAAACAAAGAAATATGGAGAAAACGTACAAAGGGAGCAGACAAGAGCGGAACATTTGCAACTCATACATACATGCATGTCTAAAATGCTGGAATACGAAAATTATTCTTGCATTCAACTGACCTTTTTAAAAACTCCTTGAATTTGAACTTGAAACTTACCCATGAGATCAGATGCCAGCGCCTCCTTTTGATCCACCGGCACTTTGGCAATTTTTCCACCCTTGTAAACGTAACTACCTTCAATAGACTTAAACTCCAAATAACGGGTAACGCCCGTGTGTATGAGTAGCTTAACCAATTGTCCATTGGCCATCAGAAACTTGGGTATTAGATCGACATTCCAGTCACGACCACGCCCGTACTTGTCACCAGGCGCTTCGAGTCCAAACCGCTGGAACAGCTCCTCTAATGGTGTAATTGATGCCGATTCACCACCATAGTATTTGTTGCGATCAACATGAAGCACTTTTTTGCCGGAAACGGAAAGCATACCACTTAGTATGCACTCCTTTAAGCCAGTGCCCAACACAATGGCGTCGTATTCTTCCTCCATTTTAGCTTTTTAGTGATTTGCAGCAACTTCTTTTAGAATAATTAAAGATTTTCACTACGCGACGTTGTCGACGTTTTTTTACTGCTGTTTGCGCGTTCAATAAAATTTTTCTCTACTCGTTTTAGTTTACTCGTCGACTGGCACTCGCTGCTATTATTACGGTGCTGCCAACTTCATGTTTATGATTCGTAACTACGAGCTTTGTGTCGTGTCATGTTGTGCTCATAGCGCGGAGTTTAACAGAACAAACAACAAAATTTAGTTTAAATACATTTTATAGAAAATTAGATATACAAAAAATACGAGTATTTTAAGTTTTATTTTCAATGTATGTGCATGAGTTGGAAACAAAATAGTGTAACTCATGAGTTACAAATAAAAATAACTGAATCAACTAACAGTCTGTTAAACATGCTCGCTTGGCATTAGCAGGTCAACACTTTAAAAAGAGACAGCTACTTAATTCTGTAAGAAAAGAATGTTTAACAGAGTGTGTTTGAGCTAACATATTGGCATTGTGAGAGCAATTTTGTTAAAACACTTCGTCACATTATTTTTTCTTTCATTTTCAAATTCCTCTTTGGTTGTTACGTTTCTTGTTTCTTTGTTTTGCGCGGGATTCGGAATTTATCGCGACGAAAAAAAAAATAAAACCAGATACCAACTGAAGAGAATAATTTTAATTTATAGTTCAGTGCAAATATATGTTTATAAAGTAAATGCTTATACATTTTAATTTATAAAAAGTAAGAGCTAACTGCACATTACAAAAAAGTGCTTTTGCAGCGTGTATTGGCGCTGAGTTTTCAGTTGTTTACTCGTTTATGTGTTTTTGTTTGTGAGTATATGCATGTATGTGTAAAAAAGTGAAAATGCAATTTAGGCCAGGCAAAAGCCATCACGAAAATATAAAAATTCGTTACAAAAACGGTCAATAAATACGTGCAAATAGTTGTAGAAATTTTCAAAAGAAAAAATATACCAGAAAAATAATAAAATGTAAAGAACGGGACGTCGTTGGCAAAAGTGAGCGGCGAGCGAACTTATTCGTGTGCGATTCAATATGATGTGTTGTTGTTGTTGCATGTGCCTTGAGATTGTGTGCAAAAAAGGCAAATTTTAATGAAAATATAAATTAATTAGTTGAAAATTTTATGGAAATTGAATGAAATTTAATGTCAATTAATATAGATGAAAACGTATGTATATGTATGTTATTTCAAAATATTCTTTGTTGTTATTGCCTCTTCCTGCGTCTTCATGATTTTCTTTTTCAATGCAATTGAATGTTAGAGCAGAGCGAGAAAGAGAGAGCGAGAGAGAGCAAGAGCAGGCAGCCTGCACTGTTGCAACGTTGATCTTTTTGCTTTGGCAATATTAAAATTTTGTCTAAAATAAATACAAATATTTAAGAATATAGCACGGTAGTGAATATGCAAAATACTAATAATGTAAAGTGCTAGTGAAATTCATGAAATACAAAAATAAATACATATGTACATAGCTACAAACTACTGCAAGAAATAATCTCGTTCTGGTGACAGAAAAGCAATAGATTTGGTTAAAGATAACCCTAAATTTATATTGGGTAAGTTCAGAACAAGTTTGTTTTTGCTTAACATGCCTTGTATTGCATGCATATGCATCATAAAAAAGAAAAAAAAATATGTACGGCGTCTGTGAGCAACGAAAGCAAAAAAAAAAAAAACTACTCGAAATAAAGTTGCCAACACGACCAAGAACCAGTTACGACGAGTCAACCAAGACACAAACAAACCCGCACTCCTCTGCAGCCTCCTTACCTAATGAGTTTTACCTGTCACTTGCTGCCATTGCTGATCTCTCTCACAGCACATACACAAAAAGTCCGAGCGTTTTGCAACCAAAAACAAATTTAAGGGTGGGCGCTGCGTTGTTAGATGCTCTCATAGGTATTTGATAAACAAATATGTAGGTAATATGGAAGAAATTAAACCAACCAGTTTCGAGTTTGACTTCTTTTCTATGGCTGCTTGCTGCTTGCTGCTTGCTGCTTGGTGATTTGATTTAGTACGTTAGTCTTACTTACATAGTTCGCACTAGTGATGTAAATCTTGACCAAAACATCGATGGTTACCATCGCAGGTCGATGCATTGGACTAAAATCATCGATGCATCGATGGTTTTCACATGTTTTATATTTAGAAATTTTGCTTTTTATTATAGAAGAAACTTCGTTATACAATATGAGATATGTGAAGCTCTCTTAACATAAGAAAATTTCTAGATACTTTATAATATAGACCAATAGATCTACGACTAAATTATGTCAACATACAAGTTTCGATAACCGTCCGCTTAGCAGTCTATTTCGTTGAGAGTTTGTCATTTGAATAAACTTTGAGATAACACTCAATTCTGCAAACACCATTTGTAAAACTGAGAATAAGAAGTAACTTTGGCATGATCTTGAATAATAGTAGGTTGGCGTATGAGATAGTGAAATGTTCGATGATTTTAAAAACATCGATGTTTTGCCGATGCATTGTATGTTCGAGAACATCGGACATTTTGTACACCACTAGTTCGCACATTGCACAGTGGCTTGAAGTCATTACCAATCTTCCGGTCATACTGTCGCTGCGTCAGAGTTTCAACCACTTCAGAGGCGAAAAAATTGAATAAAAAACAAAAAAAAAAGTTTATCAGATAAAAGTCATTTGTTAAATACCTTTGCTGGCTACATAAATTTTAATATAATATTAATATATATAATAATGGGCGTATGCCCATATGATCAGTTTACAAAAAAATTATACCCTGTACACAAAGTGTAAAAGGGTATTATAGATTTGTGCAATGTATGTAACAGGCAGAAGGAGGCGTGGCAGACCATATGTTCCATGGGCAAAAATGGTCAGGAGCAATAGTCGAGTCGATATAGACATGTCCGTCTGCCCGTCTGTCTGTCCGTGTTGTCGCATCGTTCTCGGAGAGGAACAATTGTTTCACCAAAAGATGCGCATTATACCTATTCAGTGCAAGTTTGTCGAATTATGTCGATTTTAACCCACACCATAAAAGCTAGCCAATTGAAACTTAGCACAATTATGCACACTATTACTGTGCATGGGTAGTGTACAAATGATTCATATCGGATAAGAACTTTAGAATATATAGCTAATAATGTGCTAATTTTATGCCTTCTCTCCTATGAACTGTAACAGAATTGCACTTTTTACAGAAATGTTAACCATATGTGGTACGTTAGGCCCGCAATTTCTTTGCAAATTTTTGTATTGATGCTTTGAGGGGTATGGGCATAATAACGGTAACTATGCTACGGGGGTAGCGGGATGATTCGGAAAAAAGTCAACATCGTTTGGTTTATAAACATAACATGAATAAGAATTGAAATTCCGTTGCAGTTTCTAGGAGGAGGGGTCTAAAATTGGCATATTACTAGCTATATCTTTTTTATCCGATCTTAATGATTTTCACAACACACATGCTTATAGCTTTTATGGTGTGGGTGTAAACCGTAAAATGTGTCACGCGGGAAGTGGGGTAAGATATCGACATAATTCGACAAACTTGATCTACCTAGAGAAAATGCTCATCGTTTGGTAATACAAAATTTGTTCTGGCTCTTATGGTCTCCGAGAACGGTGCGACAACACGGACAGACAGACGGACATGTCTATATCGACTCGACTATTGCTCCTGATCATTTTTGCCCATGGAACATATTGTCTGCCACAAACCTATAATACGCATTTTACCCTTTGTGTACAGGGTATAATCAATAGCAAGAGAAAATAAATTGATTTAGCTATGTTCATATATGTATCTGGATGGACTCCCTCGTAGATTAAAAGTGCAAGGAGTCGAAATTTCATCAGAGAGTGTGACTTTGAGGTCAACATTATTTGGTATATCAAATTTGGGCGCTTCTTTTTTTTTTAAATTTGTGACAACACGGACAGGGATTTAAATCTGTGCGACAACACGGACAGGGATTTATCGACTCGACTACAGCTCCTATAAAAAAGTAGATCCAAGGTCCATAGTGTATTAATTGAGCAAGCAGCCGAAGTTAAGTTTTCGTGAACTACAAAACCGAATAAAACGAAAAAATAAAATTTTGGGTCATTGAAAGTGGCCATATTTGTATTACATTTGTTATATGTACTATGTATTTTATTATGAGATAAGTTGTTCTTGAATAGCCTATTTGCTAACCACTGTCCGTCCGACAGGTTTATTTTTTTCTCCGTTTATCGTTGCTTGTGCTTCACTTTACTCAATTGAGTTCAGCGTCTTTGTTGTTGGGTTCTCCTCTGTTGCTCCAGGTACCGTTACAACAATGCATTCACTTCAATGCATCCGGAAGCAGCCCCAGCTGCTTCCACATCTTTGACGTTCCCGCCAGCTCCAGCTCTCGTTCCGTTTAGTGTTCGCGGCCCCATATTGTAGATTGTAGTCAATAGTACATACATTCATATGTAAACGCCTAATGCTTATCACCTTACTATAGTAACTACTGTGCCGTGGGGTTTCCTCACCTATTGTCATAATCCTCACAACTTTATGTTCATGACTTCCAGCCATTAAAAATATGATAAGCCAAAAATATTATTTTATAACGTGACATACGAGTACGTGGCGTTTACCACTGCGCTGATAAGCACATCGATATGTACATAGTATATATTTATGTACTACACAAAATACCTATTGGTAAAAACGAACTTTATAAAAATATGAGAGCATCTCGGAACTGCATATGGTAATTCGTAAACATTGTTTATGGTACTTGTTTTTTAAATATGCTTTATCAGTCAGCTGGTTCTGCGAAATGTGCGTTCACTCGTGGCATTTGCCAAGTGCGACAACCCCCATTTCCTGACCTCAGTAAATCGATTCAATTTTATTTTGTCGCTTTCTGTTGCCTATTTCTTTGAATCCGTTGTTTAAATTGTTAATAAAAATAACACGTTCTATATCATAATTTATCGATCTTATCATGTTTTGTGGGTAAATGTTCATGAGGCACTAGAAAAATTACAACATGTTTCTTTTTTTTTATACATAAGGTTTGTTTAGTTTGATCTGTAACTATTCTCTTCTTTAGTTGTGGCAAACTTTACTGTCTCTAAATAGTTTTAAAATTTGGAAAAGAACGTTTATAATTTTTATATATAAAATCAAATAATATGTATGCAATGTATAAAAAATATCTTGTATTAATTTTAAATCACGACGAACGGTTGTTGTCTAGGTATTAAAGCGTAGATTAACCTTTTCATAGACGGTTTTTTAATTTAGCTATTGGTTTGAAAGATATAGTGGTTTATAGAAAATGTTATTTATTTAGCTCTATCGTGGTGGCCGGCAGACATAGAGCGATAAAAGCAGAATATAAAACCAACAAGACTAAATTGAAGTAAATAGAATGTACCCGTCAATAGCTATAGTCTTTTAAAAATTTTGTCGAATTCAAAAATGCCAAAAAATGTTTGTCTGTTTCTTCCCTTTATCGCAGCGTTCTGAATTTTGGTACACATAAAGTATATTTATAACCAAAAAACATTTGATCTGGAGTTTTCTACCTTTTTTGGACGCTATGAGCAAAACAATGGAAACACATAAAATAACTATAGAATTACAATTTCATATTTTTTGATTGACCAACTTTAATATATAGCTTAAAAATATGCACCATTAAAATCTTCATTAAATTACGTTTCCAAAAAGTTATGGGTTCAAATATTTGTTGTAATTCATTCCCGAGACATCTTACTTTAAACATAAATTTTCATTTAATAATTTATTTATTTGTTTGATAGTAAGTGCTAGCACATTTTTTTCTTTTGATTGGAGCGTCTGATCCGGTCAAGATTTATACCGTTGTAAAGATATTCAAGGGTAGATAAACCTTTTTATATGCGGTTTTTTGATTTGGCTATTGGTTTGGAAGATATGGTGGCATAAATGAAAATGTACCCTTCCGGTTGGAAAATGATTCGATTCGATGATTAAATGCCAACCATTTAGTTGGTGAGCTGTCGAATATAAAATGTAAAGTTTGTGGGTTTCAATTAAAATATGTAGGTAAATTTTATTCCCAAAATCATTATAAAGGAACTGATATAAAACAAAAATATTTTATGCACAGTCGGGTGCCCGACAGTGGGATACCCTGAACCTATTTTTTCCATGAAAATCAAATATTATGCAAATTTTTCTATCGATGTGTTGAAGTTTATGGCGTAAAAACGACGGGATGGTGCGTAAAAAGGCCAAAATTGTTTGGTTTATAAGCCTAACGTACCACATTTGGTTAACGGAAATTTTAACTTTAACATTTCTGTAAAAGGTGAAATTCTGTTACAGTTTATAGGAGAGGGGCCTAAAATTGACACATTATTAGCTATATCTTCTAAAGTTCTTACCCGATATTAATTATTTTTACACTACACATGCACAGTAATAGTGTGCATAACTGTGCCAAATTGGCTATTATAGGTTTGGGCAATGTATGTAACAAGCAGAAGGAGGCGTGGCAGACCATATGTTCCATGGGCAAAAATTATCAGGAGTCAATTCGATATAACAATATCAGTCTGCCTGTCCTTTCGTATGTACGTCGAGATCTCAGACACCATGAAAGGTAGAGGCACAAAAATGTACCAAAAGATGCGCATTTCATCAAAGCGGATGAAGTTCTCCCTTCCTCCGTGACAGATTTTCGCGGTTTACACCCACACCATAAAAGTTATCCAATTGAAACTTGGCACAGTTATGTACAGTGTCACAAATTATTAAAATCGGATAGAAACTTTAAAAGAAACAGATAATAATGAGGCAATTTTAGGCCGCTCCTAAAAACTTCAATATTAAAACTAAACGTAGAACTTTATTTCTTTCACATTTTAGCATTTTTGTTGTTCTCCATTTTGTGGCTTTCCAATTTGTTCATGCCAAAAAAACATAAAGGCAATGAAATTCAATGCAATCGCTGCCTTCGGCTGTCGCATGTCTTGAGAAAACTAAATAAAAAATACAAAAAGCTCTTAGGAATTCCATAAAGAGTCCGATTTTTATCTATTACATAGTTTGCTTCCTTGCAAAACTTTCAAGTGAAAACTACCAACTATCGCATCCGTTGAGGCATATTTGTTTCTTATTTTAGCGATAGTTAAACGACCTGAAAGTGAATGTCTGATAAGTTCGTTAAGGTTCCCTCTCACCCGCCCACCAATTAGTGTTCAACGAATTCAATCATTTTTTTTGTGCTAACTTCAATGTACTTTGGTCGGTTGGCTGATTGGTTCGTTGGCTTGTTGCGGTTTTGAAGGAAACTAAGAAATTTATTTTTAACCACACAGCCAAAAATGCCTCGGCCATTTGCACTGCTAATTGAGCCAAGCCCACGCACACAATGGAAAAATGAGAAGCGAGCAAAGTAAAACTTATATATACACATAAAGAAAACAAAAACCAGGCCCAAAAATTTGACATGTTCTAGAAGTTGGAAAAAATACGTAAAGTTATGCAAACCGTAAAAAATAATGCGCGTTTGAAGTTCATTACATTGAAAATAAAACTAAAAAATCAACTTTATAACTACAAAACTTATGCACACACATCCAACAGAATGGACAGCGTCCCATGATGACGACCGTGCAAGTATCGCCTAGATACATTTTATGCATTAGAGCGTTGACAACCACACATGCCGTTTTCATTGTTATTGAACTTACGTACGTACCACATTTGGTTACATAAATGTTAATTTTAACATTTCTGTAAAAAGTGAAGTTCTGTTGCAGTTCGTAGGAGAGGGGGCCTAAAATTGACACATTATTAGCTATATCTTATAAAGTTCTAATCCGCTACTACACATGCACAGTAATAGTGTGCATAAATGTGCCAAGTTTCAATTGGATAGCTTTTATGGTGTGGGTTAAAACCGTGGAAATCTGCCACAGGGGAAGGGGGTGAGATATCGACAAAATTCGACAAACTTGCACTGAATAGGTATAATGCGCATCTCTTGGTGAACATTTTTTTGCTCTAGCTCTTATAGTCTCCGAGAACGGTGCGAAAACACGGACAGACGGACATGTCTATATCGACTCGACTATTGCTCCTGACCATTTTTGCCCATGGAACATATGGTTTGCCACGCCACCTTCTGCTTGTTACATACATTGCACAAATCTATAATACCCTTTTACACTTTGTGTTGTGTACAGGGTATAATTATGAAATAATAAGAACAGCAACAACCGAACCGCAAGCAAACATTTAAAACAATTGGCGGTCTTTTAGTGCTTATACAGGTGCAAAATTACCCATATATGTACCTATGTACACATATATAAGTTTATACATAATTTGAGTAGTAATGTGGATTTATTTTTATTCGCAAATTATTAATGAATATTTAAGTTCAATCAATGCATAACCTTGTGTTGAAAAATACGTATGGCATAGCCTGTAAATAATAATTATAATTTATATCTATAAAAGTTTAGGTTTAAAAATAATGTGGTACATATTCACAAATTTACAATTTAATTTATATTACTTTTTGTATCTTATATATATTTCAAGTCCACGATCTGAAACTTTATTAAAATTTCGGTTAAGTGACCTGGTACCAGGCACATGTTGACGGTATAGGATATTCAAAAGTCTAGATTTCTAGACCGTAACATGCCAATTACTAGGCACCAAAAATAAGGCTCTTGGCTAAAACATATCTTTTTAGGTAAATTATTAAAAATCCGAAAACCGTTTTGAAATTCCCATTAATGTCCATAGACCCTTTTGGTCACAATAATAACCATCAAGTTAAGGTACAAGTAGACCAAGAGAGTCTACGGGACATTTTATCGATATTTAATAACCTTTAATTTGAGTTACAATTCATCGCGATAGGAAGTAAGCTTCTAGAATAATATGTGACTCGCTGACTTCGAAATATTAGCGATAGTTCGAAAACTGTATTCAGCGCCCCTAAAAACGAGCAGAAAATATATATTGTACCCTTTCTTTGAAGATATTTGTTCCCTAGTTTCTTAAACATTTTATTTGGGGTTTATTGTAATTGCGAAAATATAAAAACTTGTAAACAATAGGAAATCGTATCAATCGAAAAAACTTAAGACATTTTATTTTTTGCCTTGATGTGTGATTTTTGCTTCTATTGTGTCGATTTTGATACCCATTTACTTTAAAGCAAACATGTTTATACTTTGTACACCAAGTGTAAAAGGGTATTATAGATATGTGCATTTGGAGTGGCAGACCATAAATTCCATGGGCAAATTGATCAGGAGCAATAGTCGAATCGATATAGACATGTCCGTCTGTCCGTGTTGTTGCACCGTTCTCGGAGACTATAAGAGTTAGAGCTGGTAGGGTGGTACATAAACTTATGTAGCAGAAGTCTTATTAGACATAGTTTACTTCCGAATATTTATGTATTTAATCGTTCATTTATTCATATCCCTAATTCTTGTATTTGCATTTATAATCTAACATATGCTAAACGTTTCACTTTCTAATGATGGAGCATTTGTACGAAATGTTACTAAAAGTGCTGGCATATTCTAAAAGAATTCGTCGTTCCCAAAAAATAATTTTTACTTTTGCGAACTTTTTATCAAAGCTACAACAATGAAAGCGGATGTAAGATATTCATATATGTATGTATAATTCTTCAAATGATATAAGAAAAATAATTCTTTTTTTCTTGAACTTTTTGAATATTTCAAAGTTTTATCGTAATATTTTTTTTTTACCTATTAAATTAAAATATCAAAAATTTGCTCTTATGTATGAAATTCTAAAAAAGTAAATTTTAGGTCGCATTACCCGAACAACTTAATCACTATTAAGAAATGCTTCGTTTATGGATAACTGAGCAAAAGAAACTTTGATTTTATTTATCTAGTTCATTAAGTCTCTTGAACCCTTTTAGAAAACATTTATGTTTCATAATCTAACTAAGGGGCTCCATCCCCTGCTCGCTCCGTTCGCCAGCCCCGTGCACATTCCTCTTCCCGATTTTGTGTCAATTTTGTTGTTAAACGATTACTATTGTCAAATTTTTTTTGGGTAAAAACCATCCGCATGTCTGGCGCTTTAAAGTGGAGCAACCCGATTTAACTAAGCCGTTTGTCGTAACATCGGTCCCCTGCTCGCTCCGCTCGCCATCCCCCGTGCCCCTCTCGAGGTGGAGATATTCCTCTTCCACTTTTTCTTCGTCTTCCTTTTCCCCTTCCTCTACCTCCACCTCTACCGCTACCTCTACTTTCCCCCCCCCCATTTCCAGACCTATAAGATGCAACAACCCGATTTACGTTTCACTCCACCCCTTCTCGCTTCGCTCACAACCTCCTTGCCCCTCTGTAGGTAGTTCATATTCCTTTTACTATTCCTCTTCATGTTCCCCTTTCGGTTCCCCTTCCCTTTCCTATTAGTAGGTGTTGCCAGCCTATGTGCGCAGTTTTGGGAAAAAATAATATAGTGAATTTCTTTTACCTGCCCGCTACTTTAAGGCAACAAAGGGTCTAGCCGGTCAAGGTACCCAAAAGTTCCCCTAGTCCCCCTTTAAAGAGCAATGTAAAGAATTTTTTTTTTTTGTCTACTTTTTCTTAAAAAAAAATTAAAAATTTTATGTTTTTTTTTAAAAAAAATCCTTTAATACTCTTCTATATACAGTAAAAATTTGAACTAAATCGGTTTGGTGGAACAATGTTAAAAAAAAAAACTTAAAAAAATTTTTCATTTCCTTATTTTAGATAAAAAAAATTATTTTTTTTCCCAAAAGACCAATAATTATGTTATAATTTTCTAAAATTATTCTGCTCTACATGTGAAATTTGAAGAAATCCAACCTTCGCTATTGAGCCCTAGAAGATCACTTTTTTAAAGCTAGTTATTTTAAGTCAGTTATGGTTTCACGCTTCTCCCAATTCGTTGTTTCTGTAACATATTGCAAACCCTTCTGGAGTGACCTAGATTGCATGAATATCTTGAAAGTATCGCCTGCTTACACTTTAACAGTTGTGGAACGTTACATTGATATTGTCCAAATTTTTGTTACATTACATTACCACAAGAAATATACCTCTTGAGAAAATCTCATCATCCATTTTTATCTGCATAAAAAGGCAACGGCGTTTGGATAATTTTTAATCATTCCTATGAAATCGCAGATGAATAACAAAGTGATTCTTCTTTTCTACATTTTGGCGGTTCACCTTTCAGATGAATTTGGCATTGCTTTATACGTAAAAGGGTTGTAGAGATGATAAATTCTGTGAATACTAAACAACTGTACAAATATAGTATCCAAAACAGTCGGGACGGTGCCCGACAGTGGACTAAGCCCTAAGTCTAGCATACGGTACAATGGGAACAAAAGTATTTTCTCTTATGTCGCTTTTTACAAGTTTAATATGACTAAGCATTTTCCTATTGGGAAGTTCCAATTGACAAGTTTTCCTATTGGGAAGTGGGGGCAAAAATTACTTTTATGCCCATAACTCCAGTATTCTTGGGCCATGGTCGTTGAATTTTGTAACATAGATCAAAAATACATTTATAAATGTCTGTGACAACTTTCAAATCAATATATTGGGCGGTGTGGCAGTAACCAAGGTAAATCGATTGCGGGGGAAGGGGGGGTTCTATTGAAAAAAGGTGGATGCAGTTTTAACGATTAGGGTCACACGAGTCCACACCAAATTGTGTAACGCTAGCTCACATGTATCCATATCTACACGTAATAGAATTTGGAAGCAGTTTATTTCCGTGGGGGGGGGGGGGGGGTGTGAAATTAGCATATTTTGTACTATAACTAACATAATTATCCGATTTCGAATTTTTTTGAAACATAGATGCACATAAACACGACGCACATCTCTGAGAAGTTTCGAGTTGATAGATTGTAAACCGCGCAAATCTGGAATCTGGAAGGGGGTATTTCATTCGATAAACTCCCTCAGCCTTGAGAAAATTCGCATCTTTTGGTAAAATTTTTTTGGTCTACCTTATATAGTGTCGGAGAAAGCTGGCCCAACACGGACAGACGGACATTTCTATATCGACTCGACTATTGCTCCTGATCATTTTTGCCCATGGAACATACAGTCTGCCACGCCTCCTTCTGCCTATTACATACATTGTACAAATCTATAATACCCTTTTACACTTTGTGTACAGGGTATAAACAGCCTACAGATAGCGATGGTGCAGTTAAATGTGCAATTCGCTATATAAAACGAACTTTTATATCAAACAAAAGAGACCGCTTAAATGAAACGGGATCTTAAGCGGAATGCAGCTACGAGACATATCCCATTTTCACATTTTTAAGCAGCGAAAAGTAGATTTGGGGCTTTTATATCGAAAATGCAGCTATGTGGGCGAACAGTTAAGCGGGATTCACTGTAGTAGGATTTGAGACCTTTTTTTTTTTTTATAGTAATTTTACCTTTTTTGGGTAAATAAGTCTTTTGCTTTATAATTTGTACAACGCACATGCACAGTAACAGTGTGCTATGCTGTGCCAAGTTTCAATTCGATAGCTTTTATGGGATTGGTGTGAACCCCGAAATTCTGTCACGGGGGAAGAGGTTAAGATATTGCCACAAAAAGAGTATTTTTTTATCCAAGGTCCTACCAAAATTCAAAACAATTGGTTCAGCGGTTTAGGCGTGAAAAGACACACAGACAGACAGAGTTACTTTCGAATTTACAATATTAGTATAGGTAGTATAGATGAATATATAAAAATATTACTGTACTGGCTAATTTTTGTATTGTATATAGTTCTGTGAAACTTTTAATATCAAGGTAAATATATACATGCATTCAAACCATTTCTGTACCAGCTCGAAAGCTCATTTTTTTATTTTCCAAGCCAATAGAAAACCTTGAACTTTAGTCGATTTGTGAGCGTCAAATGTTTCACGTCATAGTCACAGAGCTTTGGAGCATGCATAAAAGCAACAATAGCAAGCGAAACAAAAATAACGACAGCAGCAAGAAATGTGCACAGCAATCCAACATCTTGAGTAACATCTAACCACACTGGACGAGATGTAGGGGGTAGGGTGGTCTTGACTACTGTTGACTACGCTTGACCTTGCTGTTGCTTAAGTTTTTAAGATTTTCGTGATACTAAACGCTTCATATTTTAGACTTATCGGATGCTTAATATCAAGGTCACAAGCGTTGGAGCATGGAGTTGGCTTTTCTCTTTGTCCGCCTTCACTAGAGGTGTCGGGTTGAACAAACTTTAAGGTGAAGCTCATTACAGGCTGAGCAATTAGTGGCACTTAGAGAATTCTCTTGATCGTTTGTCATATTTTTATTATCACACACTTTCAATCTGCTGTAAGATGATTTCTATATGCCTTCTTACTAAATGCGATTTGTATTTCTTTCAGATGTGGGGTCATGGCGTTAGGCGCAATAGCTGTTGATGTTACCTCAACGCCGACTATGCTAAAGTGTTAATTAATTGCCGGAAAAGTAGCAAGTTGAACTAGAAATATACGTTCCCCTTTCAGTGAGGCAGTCTGCCCGCTAACAGACAAAACATTAACTCATGGTTTTGGCCTGCGAAGATGCCTTCATCAACATCCGAGGATTTGCGGCGAAAGTTTTTAGTTGTGCAGCAACAACGCTCGGCACCTCCGAACCTTGCCAGCGTCAGCGATCCACTTTCGCAACCTACATCATCGTTGGTGGGAACACTCAACTCGGCAGCGACAAGTGGAGAGCCGGAACGCACCTACGTCTTTCCGGGATCTTATCAAGCTGGCACGACGGTCATAGGTAGCGCGCCTTTCGGCCCTGGCATACCAGGCGTTGCAATCATTTCGAATGCCGGCTTAGCTCCACCTGCGTTGCAGCCGCATACGCTTAATCCAGCAGGAGTGATAAGGGGCCATGCACGTTCCGTGAGCCATGGAGGGGGCGGCATTGTTGGCCCTACCGGCCGAACCATAAAGTCAGCCATGAAGGGACATCAGCGCGCCTTCTCCCAGGGTCAGATTACAGACTCACCGCCGGGCAGTGCAGGGCCAAGCGGTCGTGGACACAGTCGTGTTGGCTCGAAAACGGACTTTATTTTACCACCCGGTCACAAGGATGAGCCTCAGCGGGAGCGTGACAGTGACCCAAGTGCGCCAACTTCGGCATCGGGCGGTCGAGGTCATTCTCGACAGGCATCGCGCACCGAGTCCATTTATACATTGCGCCGAACTGAAACACCACCTTGGTGGAAACGTTGGTGTCTTTGCAATTATAATAACAATATGTTTGAGGAGCGTAGCTATCGTGTTGTTGTGCCGAATCATACCGTGCCACCCAAGAAGCCAAAGCGAGAGCATCCTAATGGTCAGTTTGTGGGCAATAAAATACGCACCACCAAGTACACACTACTCTCGTTTATACCGAAGAATCTGCTGGAGCAGTTTCATCGCGTGGCAAATTTGTACTTTATTTTTATTGTGTTGTTGAATTGGGTACCAGCCATCAATGCATTTGGCAAGGAAGTTGCCATGATACCTGTGCTCTTTGTGTTAGGAGTAACAGCAATAAAGGATTTGTTTGAAGATCGCCGAAGACGCGCATCCGACAAGCGAATTAACAATACAGCGTGTCGGGTTTATGATGGGTAAGTTCTAAAATGGGAATACATATAATTTTCTTATGTGACTTATAACACTGTGCAACAATTTTGGGGCTTTACCATCCTTACATATAACTTTCAAAAAACGTAGAAGAGTTCCAAACCCAAAGGCAAAATTCAGGATTTTTTTTTTTGTAAATTAAAAAAAATGTGCCAAATTTTTTAAATAAATAAATATTACACATTAACAATAAGTCCTACATAAAAAGGATCTGAGGACATAATTTAGACTAGTCGATTATCTTTATAACGATACAAAAAAGTTTGGCCTGAGAATGCAAAATCTCCTTTACAGGATTTACTTTACTCCTCTAGCACTATCACCTTGAAGTGGAATCATCCCGCCCTCTTTTGGGATGTTGCAGGTTAATTTATTTATTTGATTAATGAAGGTGGGACAAACTCCGTTATGTATACTATCAATTTCTTCTTCCACCTTAATTCGTACTCATCGATTGCTATCATTTGACAATGACACAAGATCATTATGGACATAAGATTGCCTTTTATCATATTAAATCCAGATTGTCTGCAGCTCAGAACGAAATAATTCAACGGGACAGATTAGTCTCTTTTGTCTGAGCCATATTGCGCCAAACTGAGTGGATATTTATACCATGGAGTTTTACATTCCGGGAATAAAATAAATTTTCTTTGCTATTTTTGGTAATAGAGAAAAAATGTCCGGGTTAGCACCAGTTTCCCTACTTATAAACCATTCGAATACATCACAAAGAGTAAGTTTTCATCGATAAGCGGGTACAAATTATTAATATTAACATTACCATTGAAGGAATGTCTCAAAGAAGCTTGCCCCCTTTCCATGTGACATATTTTTGCGGTTTACAGCCGTTCCGTTTAATCTACCATCTCGAAACTCGACAGAGGTGTCGTGTTTATGTGCATCTATGTTTTAAAAGTGATAGAAATCGTTTAAATACATCAAAAGTTATATTCATAAACATGCTAATTTACCACATCCCTATAAACTGTGCCAAAATTCCACTCCGTGTAGATATGGATATATCTGAGCTAGAGTTACAAAATTTGGTGTGGAAACTCGTATGGGCAAATCATTCATCAATTGTATTTTTTAAAATTTTTTTTGTTTAATAAAACCCCATTTACGCAGCAATAGATTTATCTTAATTACTGCCGCCCAACAAATTCTCAACGACATTGACTCAAGAATACTGGAGTAATGGGCATAAAAGTAATTTGTGCCCCCATAATAACCAACTTCCCAATAAGAAAGCTTGTCAATTGGATCTTCCCAATAGGAAAATGCTTACAGTCATATTTAACTTCTAAAAAGAGACATAAAAGAATATACTTTCGTTCCTATTTTACCGTATGCTGGATTTAGTGCTTATGGGGAAAAAGGGTACAGGGTATTCCACTATCGGGCACCGTCCCAAGTGTCTGCATCAAATTTTTTTTCTATGGTGTTGGGCATGTCTTCAAAGGGTTTCCTATTGAGTTTGAGCACTCTAGTCGCTATAGTTTGGTCGCCACAGGAATAATAAGAGTAAATCATTTTCAAAACCTAATTTTGTTTTGTTTAAATTTGTCCGTGCTAATTTCGTTTGTTTTGATCAACGTGCGAAAAAGCCTGAGTTGGTTACCAACTGTTGATTTATACCTCCTTTTGGTCAGAATTGGACTGACAAATTCTTAAAAGCTAAGTCGAGTACAATTTCTCATATGCTTATTTACATAAAGTGCTTCAAATGGTTATCTGCTAATGTGTCATGACCAGCAATCGTCTAAGCTGGACAAATTGTGACCAATCCAAATAGGTGTTACCTGGCGTATGCTCCATTAAAATACGCAAATATACAGTCTGGACACCGGTTGCACATGCAAACTCGCTGTCTGCGACTTGTTCGCAAAGATTATTTTTAAACGTGATCTGGAAATCGATAAAAAAAGAAGAAAAATATACCCTAAACCAACAATGTCAACCAAACCTAGTAAACTTTCCCTCAAAGTCAGCTTAAATGTTGTGCTGTGTCTCTCCCTCTTTATTGCTTTACCTTCTTGCTTTGTATACGACCAGCTGTCCTACTTTCGTATGTTGGCTACTACGACGAATGTATACGTAATTTTCTCGTATACGTTGCGCACACTTTTCACTCTCAAATCGCTGCCAGCTAGCTAGTTTCATTTGTTTGTTAAGTATCTATACAAATTTATATGATACAGAGCGTTGAAACGGTCCTCGACAGTTGAATACCCTGTACTGTCACTAACAACCAAAAAAAAAGTAATGCAGGTGGTTAAGCGTGATCTCAAGTGATCAAGTTTACGACTGTTTCGAAGCCCGATGTTCCGATTTGTAATTTTTGTTATCATAAATTATAAGTTCCGATTTGTAATTTGTATACCCTGTGCACATAGTGTAAAAGGGACCCTTACGGTTTGTCACGTCTTCTTCTGCCTTTTACATGCTTTCCAAAATACTGTAGAATACTTTTGATTCTATGCGAAAGGGTATAACAAAATACTACAGAACACTTGTGATTCTATGCGAAAGGGTATACAAAATCTTCATTGTTACTCTCCAAATCGCAGAATTACAATTTATGTACTTGTATTGCACGTGTGTCTGTTTGTCAAACGCGAACTCCTGTTGTCGGCGTTGTAGATGTCGTCGTAGGCATTCGCCTCGGCCTGCTAACCAGCAAGCCAAGTGTGACTGCTGTGAACTGATACTTGGGTTTTTATACCCTGTGCACAAGATGTAAAAGCGTATTATTGGTTTGTGCAATGTATGTAACAGGAAGAAGGAGGCGTGGCAGATATGCATACTGATATTCTGCATATGTTGTGTACAAATTATCATGATCGGATAAAAACTTTAAGAGATAAAGATAATAAAGTTACAATTTTAGACCCCTCCTCCTACAAACTGCTACAAAATTTCACTTTTTATAGAAGTGTTAATGTTAAAGCTAGGGTCATACAATTTGGTATGTAGAATTATGTTAGGCTTATAAACCTAACAATATTGACTTATCATCCGCCTACTGCTGTAGCACAGTTACCGTTATTACGCCCATACCCCTCAAAGCATCGATACCTAAATTTGCACAGAAATTTGATTTCCATGGGAGAAATGGGTACAGGGTATTCCACTGTCGGGCCGCGTCGCGACTGTGCATTAAATTTTTTTTTTGGTTTGAGTCACTGGCTAGTCTCTGCCAGTGTTGTTGTTTTTTGTTGTTGAAGCTTGACCAACGAACTTAGCTTCTCTGAATAATTGATTTTATACTATAACTACACTAGATTTTTAACAAGTATTATTGTGACTAGTGATAAAATCCATAGATTTTTAAATTCAAAATCATTTAGCATTTCTGATTTCTTTCTCTCTCTCTCTCTCTTTCTCTATAAGCTGTGAGTCACAAATACATATAAAACAGTAATGTTTTTCCATAGCCCGCACGGGCCGAAGAAGTGTCTCGGCAAGCTCAGGCCGTCGTGCACTGCTTTTGCGAAAGTAATGCCAATAGCAACTAAAACAACGTTCGTGAACACATGCATGCAATGTATACTTCCCAGTAGGACTTGGTTGCATGAAATTTGTACTTCTTTGCACAGAATTGTGGAACGTGCAAGTAGTGCTACCTCCGCTTCTTTTGCACATTGGCGTGGCTGCGAAAATGGTAGAAGAAGAGTATTAAAGGATTTTTGTGAAAAAAAACGTGATTGCAATTTTTTTTTTCTTAAAAAATTTTATTTTTAAGAAAAAGTAATGACTTAAAAAAAAATAAAAAAATTCTTTTCATTGCCCTTATTAATAAGTATTATCGTGGAAATTTTGGTTCAATTTTTTTTAGTAGTTTAGTCGCAATAATAATTAAAAAAGTGAAAAACACGTTTTATTAAATTAAGCTGTAACGCATTAATTTTTCGATCTGAAATCTCACTTTGTTACTTGAGGAATACAGATATCGTGCATGTTCGGGTCGCGACTGCAATTTAAAGAGCATGCCAAACTGCTGATAAGAGAAGGCATGTTTGGAAATTTTTTTCATACTTATTTTATCCCTTCTTTCCTACTAAAAATCCATTAGGTGCTTTTTAGCATGAAAATTCAGTACGAAAAATGTCATGATTTCAGAATCAAGTTCGCAAAAGTTTAACTGGGTTAACTTAAGTATACATACATTGCATGCATGTGTCAACACATTGACAACTTTTCTCCGTCGATGCCAATAGCTAACAGAGAAAACATAAATATATTTTTTTTAAATAATTTTACTTATAATGTGGCAAAATATGTGAATACAAATTTATATTCTATAATTCTTATGAAAATTTCCTACACAATGATATAAGTTTCACCCATGTTTATTTCCATATAGTTGGTGAAAAAGGGGTCCACAAATTTTTCCTTAGCCTATTTATATAATAGATTAATTGCAATTGCTACCTACTTATTTACAATGAGCTATTTGTCACAGTAAATTTGATCACAAATCTGGAGGTACTACTTTGATAATGCAGCTGTTCTAAAATATGCATCCTAATATTGTTTACTATTTAAAGTTTTCAGAAAATGAATTGCAATTTAAACCAACTTGCCTCAATAATGCATCATAATGTTTTGTAAACTTAAAATATCTTAATAAAGACAAGTTAGCGCTAAAGAGAAAGCACAACAATTTTAGTCAAAATTTAAACAACTGCAAATTTTAAAAAGAGTATTTAAAAAAAAAATTTTTGATGCAGACAGTCGGGAGGTTGTCCGACATTTCCATTAAAATCAAATTTCTGTGCAAATTTTGTATTGATGCTTTGAGGGGTATGGGCGTAATAATTCGGAAAAAGGTCAACATTGTTTGGTATATAAGCCTAACATTAGCCTACATACCACAATTGGTTAACATAAATGTTAACCTTAACATTTCTATAAAAAGTGAAATTCTTTTGCAGTTTTTAGGGGGAGGGGTCTAAAATTGGCATATTATTAACTATGTCTTTTAAAGTTTCTATCCGATCCTAGTGACCCACACCACACATGCACACCATAATTAGACAAACTCGTACTTCTCCGGTAAAATGCGCATCTTTTGGTAAAAAAATTTTGTAACGCTTATTCTTCTTCTTAACTGGCCATAACAACCCGTTATCGGGTTACGGCCTGATGTAAATACATTCTTTCATTGGAATTGTGGTTTTACGTGGTGGGTCCCAATCCCTACGCACAACCCTTTTAAGGCCTGGGCTATCTCTACTGGTCTCGAAAGAATCCAGTGTCATTGTTAGACGCCTCATACGCCTCATACAAGCTTTAACCCGCTCACCATACGGGGGTTACGCTTATAGTCTTTTTAAATCTTATAGAGTTCGGTGAGACTATTGCCCCTGATCATTTTTGCCCATAGAATATATGGTCTGCCACGCCTCCTTTTGCCTGTTACATACATTGCACAAATCTATAATACCCACGGAATGCAAAATTGGCTTCTTTTCAACTGCTACTAAGCAACTTTGGTACCCTGACCACAATAGTAACTTCAATTGAGAAACTGACTCGTACATAATGTACATGTATGTATATAACATATAGTATGTATTGAACTGTTGCATTAGCTGATTAGCTGGCAACCCTGACAATTTCACGTTTATCCAATTTTAGTTGCCCTTCATATCCATATTTTAATGGTTACACTCATGAAAATACATACAGTATTTGCGTGCAAATTGTTGTGTTATGAATCAGAGCTGGCATTTCATTTTGCTTGCGAGTTTCTGCAAGTGTCTCTTCTTGTTAATATTTACATGAGAAGCTCATAAATGGACTCTTGATTTTAAATGAGCATCGAAATTTACTTTTTAATTTAATATATATATGTATATATATTTTCTCTTGTCTCTGAGTCAGTCACTTAAATAGGACCAAAAGCTGCATGTATGTTTACTCTCAAACGTATAGTTTCACTTACAAAAATAAAAATTTTAATTTTGGTATATTTTTATTATTTTGAAAAACGGTTAAATTTTTTGGTAAGATTTTGTTCTAGCTCTTAGAATAGAAAGACATACGAACAGACTAGAACTTTTGGTCTGTCACGCCTCCTTCTGCCTTTTACATGCATAGCAAAAAGCCATAATGCTCTTTACACCATGTGTACAGCGTATACAGTTAAACCTGCTTAAGTAGGCCACTAACGGTTCAAGAATTTTTGGCATGAACTATGTCCATAAACTCCACATAATAACAAAATAAACATATGAAATAGTCAAAGTTTGTTTCCAGAATACTGTAAATTTTTTTAAATCGAATGAATTAAGAGAATTTTTTAAATTTGCTTATTTATAAGCTTTTGACTTTTATTCTTTTGATTTTCAATACCCTTTACACAACACAAACTTTTGAGGTGGCCAACTTTTACAGGTTCAATTGCATTGACAAAATTAAAAAATCGATGAATACTAGGCCAACTTACAAGATATGCAGGTATACCTTTAACAAATATTGTTAGATTTCGAAAGTTTTTGTATAAATTTAGTCACTTATTGCCTTGTTACACTTTTTAACTGGCCATAACAACCCGTTATGGGGTTACGGCCTGATGTAAATACATTCTTTCATTGGAATTGTGGTTTTACGTGGTGGGTCCCAAACCTTACGCACAACCCTTATAAGGCCTGGGGTGGCTCTACTGGACTCGAAAGCACCCAGTGTCATTGTTAGTCGCACCATACGTGCTGAGGTGATATTCACTAACCCGCTCACCACACGGTGGACTTGTTACACTATTAGCTTTAATATGCACATACTCTTACAAAGAGTATTTGAATTGTTTTTCACATGGTATTTCTTGTAATGGCTGTTCGTCTGGGTGTGTGAATGATAATCAAATTAACATTTACAACAAATTCTCAAAGTACTTATATATTTAAACAACAGTTATAAAAATAAGTTACTCAAGGCAACTTAAATAAGTGCAGGTGAATCATCATTACAAAAAATGTTATAGAATTATATAAACGTTTATATGTTTGTGCATTGCAATAAACTTATGTACCGTATAAGTGAGTTCATTAAATGAATCTTTTTGCAAATGTTTGTTTATTTATAAAATGTCAAAACAAACGGCAATGAGTCGATTTCATGCCCTGTCGTAATTTTTCCGATATGTAACCATTCATCGTACAGCCGGACTCTTACTGTGCCTTACTGTAAGATTGTATTAGCATATGACTGACTTCGTTGGCCGTTTTATATATTGAATAAAGTATATAATATATTATTTATAAAATTTCCCACTTGTTCATTTTCAATAAGAACCCTAAGACCTCTTCACTTCATTAAATATCTTTTTTCATTTGTTTAATTTTGAAAATCCCCATTTCATGTCTCCAACCCATCAGTTTCTATGAAATTCCAATCCTAAGTAACAGGAGTATAGTAATTAAGAAAGCACAGATAACCTTCATAACTATTATTATTAACCTTAGGTTCCCTTGAGCAACTTGAATGCAACAGCAAATGAATGAAGAGAGAAAATGGAAATAGTTTATTTTATATGTTTTCTTAGAGCTAGAACCTGTTTTTATCAATAAATTATTCACTTAATACTTTTTTATTGGTTTATATAAATTGTTATGAAACTACTTTTTCCTTTTCCCGCCACATGTTTCTAAAAAATGTTCTAGACCAAATATAAAGTTTTGAGTTCCAAACCGAACCCACAATTAAATAACAAACTCTGCTAAGTACAGACTTTTTCTGACCTGGCTGACCGTAGTACTTTTACTTTTTATATCTAACAAACATAACTTATTTAAATGGCTTTTCAATAGTCGCTAGCATCTGTCTCACGTTCTTAGACAAGTATGCGCTTTCACCAAAACTGCATTAATATTCCAAGCTTAGTGGCAATTGTAGTGACAACATATTAATAATATACTTTGTGTCTTTTACAAGCTGAAAAAAAATACCAAGGTTGTGGGAAGTATTTTTCTGGCGAAATCTTGTCTTCACAACTGAAAAGAATAGCCATACTTTTTTTTACCAACAACTATTCAAAATACACTAAAACCAAGGGCTTACTTTGGGAAAATCGTACTTTTAAAAAACAATAAATCTAACCTTTGTTGAGAGACTCACTGTCTACTTGGATACTTACATAACAGAAGCCATTCCCACCATGTTCAGATATAGCGATTGACAACCAAATTATACTAATACTGAATACCGTAACCCTAAACCAATTTCGACTAAATATAAAATATACTATTCGAATATATAAAATTAAGTTATTTCTTCTACTCTACGCAGTCTACTTCAAACATAACAAATCATGACATTGAAAATGCTAAAATACAGTAACAGACAAACGTGTTTTTTATACAGTGGCACAAACCGGTTCGGTGCTTGCCAATACTGGTACCGGACTAGCCCCTACGTCTAATAGGAATCGCCAAAAGCCAGCCTACGGCTCGAGCGAGCTTTGCGCTGTGTGATGTCAGCAACAACCTTAGCTGCGCATGTAGGTTCTATGGACTGAGCTGATCTCGGTTTTGGTTTTATTTACAGGTTAGCCAACCAGCCTTCTAATTGCCATTAAAACTGTACTGACCCATTCATAGGCTTTGTCTGTGTGAATTAGCTTGGTGGGCCAACGAACAATGTCATAGATTTCTTCTTAAGGTTGAAATAAAAGCACACGACAAATAGGACCAGCTAATCTTAAATATAAAAATTCCAGGAGGGGTTATTATAATCTTACCCTAAAAAGTTCATTTTTCCTATGACCATAGATGATAGACCCACTTACTATATTACAAATAATAACGCAACGTTTCGAAAATGGAAAAGCAATAAAAGTTTAAACGAAAAAATATTTTGGAAACGGCCTGACGTACTAATTTTTTTTTTTTTTTCTAATTTTGAATTTTCATAACATCACCCAAAATCGTCATGGTGATTTCAAAACCTACTGTTTTCGATGAGGATTATATTTTCTTTGATGTATGTATGAAGGGGCTTTTCCATAAACTCACTTTAAGTTTATCTCTATAATCTTAAACGTCTAAGTTCATTAAATTCGCTTATACTGCTGCAAAATATATTGCTGCCCTGAACTTTACGGTTAAAATTACTGATATTGTCTTGTCATGTACTTATGCATGTACATATCTATTTATCTAACAGACTTTAAATGACACTAATAGTTAGTTTTGAGCATTGATTGGACATATATTGAACAAAGACATACATTGTTATTTCCCAAGTGTAAACATAAACATACATGCATGACAGTCTGGACTGTGTTGTTAGGGTATATAATGTACACAAGGTAGTAAATAAAAGATACAGGCACATAAGTACGATATATGTTTTCATATAGACCCAGTTAAGTTAACGAAACAATGCAAACAAGTTCTCATTTTCTGGAATGTGGAAACTGAAACATATTTTAAAAGTTCAATTATTTATATTTATTTATCCGTTTGGTTGGCGGACAAAATCATGAAGTCTCAGGAAATGTAATGTGCTTATCTAAAATCGAATTTGTTTCAGCAACATTTTTGCTTTCCAACGAGGATTATTTGAAACAAGAGGTTGAAAGATGGCTAACCAAAAAGGGGCAGACTGCTATGACACTAGATTGAACATTTATTATCAAGGTTCCAAAAATTGAATGAAAAACAAGGCGCTAATTTTGAAAAGTAAGTTAGGCAAGACCATGCGGTCATAAAGATGGCAACTTGATATAAATATTATTTCTAATTTATCGACGTTTTGGTTTTATTGAATTGATTAATGACTTGGGTGTTATAGTGAAGTACAACTCAAAATCAAAATTTGAATTACATTTTGCCGCGAATTTTCTGCTTTTCTTTATTTAATTTCTTCTATTAACTATTCATTGTTTTTGAGCCCACAGATTGGCCAGCTGCTTAGCTGGTAGTCCTGGCAACATGCAGCCATATAAAAAGGAAATGTCTGGGTGTACTAGCTAACCAAGACACTTTTTTGTCCACTGTTTCACTGCTCTTTATTATTAATATATTGATTAAGAAGACTTTTCCGAATTTAACAATTTTGTAATTCTCTTAGTTAATAAGATAATGTTTCCGAGTCAAAGCTGTTCACTATCAGACAAACACACAAAAGTAGTATGGAACTCGCTGAACACATCGGAATCGACGTTAAAAAACCAAAATTAACCGTATATAAAAAAAAATCTTTCAGTTTGAGTAAGGGTTAGATTCACTGATTTAAATTATATTTCTGCACATGACGTAAATATGATAATCCTTCATTTGTTTAACTTGAAAAAATTAGTTTTGCAAGAATATTCATAAAAAATTTAGCATAAATTTTCAACACATCGTTATGTTAAAATCCACATATTCAAGTTCTACCTTCAGAGTGGGATATAGTGAAAAGTCCCAAAACTAAAATATATAATACAGACAGTCAGGAATGCGCTCGACAATGGGATAGCATATACTTCTTTTTTCCAAACAAAATCAAATTTTTGTATGGCTGCTTAAATGAATGTTTTCGATTCGGCTAAACGTCAGCACGTTTTGTATAAAAGGCTAACATGAGTCTACATATCATATTTGGTGGTTCTATATTATATATTAACCTGTCTCTTAAAAGCGAAATTAAGTAAGTCGTTCGCGTAGGGCAAATAGGCATCTTTTCGCCAAAAAAAAAACTTCTACTACTTTTGTTCTCCACAAGTTCCACAGTAGATGTGACCATCTGACGATGGTGGTGTCAAATATTTCAAGCAAGTTTTAAAATTTGATTTTCATTCCTCTCAGACATCCAATTAGCTATTGGACCTGCCCCTTTTTCTAAGCAGTTGCACTTCAGGTAAGTTCTTATCTCCTTCTGCTTTGCTCCACCATATTTTTGTTTTGGGTCATGCGATTATGACCATCCCACAATCTTCCGCTTGACGAATTTACACTCGTTTTCATAATTTTTGTGCGCAATATGACACAGAATTTTGATCTATTTTTAATCGGTCCATGTTTTATGTATCCAAATAAAGTACACTTTTCAATTTTTACGCCACGCTTTTGCTATTTATTGAAAAAAAAAAAAAAATTCATAGTAGCCGATATTTGATTTTTGACATAAAGAATATCGATATGTAAGAGTATCGCACACGAACAAATATTATCGTATCAAAAATTAAAAATATCTAGCATATCGATATTTCGATATAATATCAACAATCCTAGTTCCTACATTACACAAATCTACAATTACTCTGACATTATGCATTATGAAGATATAACAAATATTAGAAATTTGATCAGGCATTCTTTCATCCATAAATAAAACAAATTCTTGGCCTCTTCAAATATGAAATTAACCTTAGCTGCTGCAATACTTTAGTTGTTATACAGTATGTTGCTGTTTTCGTAATTGGTACACGTATGTACATATAGACGTATTATTTCAGCAATGTCCGTACTGTGTCAACATACTTCTACGGGATACAACAGGTCGAGCAGAGGCCGTCAGAAAAGAAACCAACGGAACGCAACGACAAAACTAAAACAAGGAAAGAAGGTAACATTTTCTTATCAATTATTAATTGGTGCGTGCAATCGAACGAAATGAATGGACGTCTGTTCGAGTAACTACTCCAATGAGTAGTCAGAACGCTACCGAACCAGCACCGCTCAGTGCCCCAGTGGAGCACTTATTGTTGCTCCAACTTATATTGCATGCCAAGGGCTAATTACATGGCAAAAACTGTCTTTTTCATTACAAGTGTATACGAGTCTTAGTCACGAGTACTGAGCTATAGACACCCCTTCCGCGTCGAGGAGCTTTAATGTTGTTTACATGATTGATTCATGCGCACACTTTTGCCCAAGTTAATGAAGCAAAGCAATTGAGTAGATTTTGGTGGAACGGTAGGGAAATTGCTCCCATCTGAGCTAATGACCATGCACATACGACATAAATACTCTGACATATATATAATGGTTTGACAGGCAATTTGATTACAAAAGTCACTTAATTAGTGGATGTAGTTTCACTTTTAATGGGACCACATATGAGGAAAATTAAATAAATCCATATTAGCTATGGCATGGCATCTGTACATTATAAATGTCGTACTTCAAAAATGGAGAAGCAAAGTCAATAACTAAATACTAATTGAATTCGCTTATTAAAAATAAGGACTCATGATTAAGTGACTTTAATTTAAAATAGTTTGATCGTTTATTAAACAAAAATTTGATGCAGACAGTCGGGACGGTGCCCGACTGTGGAATACCCTGTACCCATTTCTCACATGCACATTTCTGTGCAAATTCTCGAATCAATGCTTTGAGGGGTATGGGCGTAATACCGGTAATAAACCGAAAAAAGGTCAACATTGTTTGGTTTATAAACCTAACATGAGTCTACATACCCAATTTTGTGGCTCTAGCTTTAATATTAACATTTCTATAAAAAGTTATCATCATTTTTACACAACATATGCACAATATCAGTTTGCATAACTGTGCCAAATATCAATTGGATAGCTTTTATGGTGTTGGTGTAAGCCGCGAAAATCTGTCGCGGGGGAACGGGGTAACGCATCGACATGAATCGATAAACTTGCACTTTTGCACATAAATACGCAGATATCGTTTGCAAGAATGTTGTTCAGTTGTCTTATAGTTTTTCAAATGAAATTTTGTAGAATATTCAGCCAAAAAAAAAACTTTGAAGAAACTCTTGAAATTCAAAATACTGAATAAACTTAAAATGGTAAAGAATGATTACTTAAACTCTATATAAAACATCATCTTGATAGGTACATAAACAACACAACAAACATACTTTCACATTTATACTATCAGTTGGAACTATGTATGTACTAACTTTTAAACTCAACTCTAATAGAATCTATTTCCAATTAAGTTGAATATCAGGTTAGTCTAGAGAAACTGTCCCCATAGACTTAAAACACATAATATTAAAAGATCGATCAAACCAATTAGAACCTCATCAAAACGTACCTACCAAATAGTATGTGCTAATTTCTTTCCGTAAGTATAGCCATGTTCTATCGTGGAATCTGCTATCTAAAATGCCTCCACTGGAGCTAACTGTTAATTTCATTCATAGCACGAGAATTATTAAATGCTAAAATATTTATGACCCATAGTGAGTGGTCCTCGGCTAACTATAGTCTACCACTTTGTTTGTTACACACAGTGCGGCCAAGGAGCTTACCGAAACACATATGGGGGTTGTACCGGACTTAACTATGGCTATAGTAAATAAATGTGGGTCTAATACCGGTAACTCATTAGAAGCCAATTTTGACGCCGTAAGGGCATACATATATGTACATCGATTCTGGTAGTTCTTTGTTTGGCCTGTTTATGTACTCGTATTTTGTTGACTTATGTAATGAAGCACTAAATTTCATTGAATTCCGAGCTCATAAAAACTTGCATGACCCACTTTAACCAACATAAATTTCCATGTCGCATGTTCATTCACATTTCATTGGGAGGGCAGAAGGTAGGCGGTACTCAACCATTTCTTTAATACACTGCACATAATTTAAATTATTTTTATCGAATTTATATATATAGTTTAAATATAGCCAGTCATTTACCTAATGTGTCCAATGCTTTGGAGTTGGGAGAAGTAAAATTGTTTACTTAAATTCTGTTTAGTAGTGTATTATTTGGAGTTGTTTTGGCAAAAGGTCGACATTGGCTTTCACCAATCTTCATACAAAGTGTGGTGGCTCTAAAGTAATTTTGTTGCAGTTTTTTGGGGAGGGGGTCTAAAATGTGCACATAATTGCCCATATCTTTTAAAATTTTCATCCGATCTTGATCATTTTAACAAACACACAATAACAGTAGAAGAGTGTAAACTGTGCCTACTTTCAATAACCTAACTTTATGGTGTGGGTGTGACATATCAACATGATGCGACAAACTTAATCTCGAAACTATAATACTCTGTGTACAGCGTATAACAACCGTCTTAAAGCATACAATTAAAGTGAAATTTCTGAAGAAGAAGGGTATTAATCGATTTTATGGACTAAACGAGGCAGCGGCTGCTAGTAGGCATGTGTACTTGTTCCGTAACCATACCATTATGTTGCGCGGAGTCATTGGGCAGCTCTCAGTACGGGAGTGTTGCGGTTTTTTAAAAAAAGTATGTTATTAGAAACGAAATAATAGTTGGGGCATGTATTTGTGGCAAGCTGTGGATACTGATCATGACTCACAGCTTAAATATGTACTGAATCCTAAAGATGATTCATAAATTTATAACTCATTGATGCAGAAATTTTCGTAGAAATTATATTTTATGGGAAAAATGCGTAAAGGGTATCGCACTGTCGGGCACCGTTCCTATTGTCTACATCAAAATTGTTGTTTATCCATCTGTGTGAACATTTCAAGCGTATTTAACACCGTGCAACAATTTTGGAACAATTTTTTGTTAATGCATTTTTTTCCTTAAATAGTTGAATCAATTCTTAATCAATGGAAGCAATTACGATCACTGTCACTTATATAGTTCTTATCTGTAATACTTTTACTATACCCTACCCTCTATCACCGTGAAATGGAATCATCCTGCCCCCATTTTTGCTGTTGCACAGTTTAAGCCAAGCAATCATCCCTTGATCTTCGAATGTGGCATTTATTTATTTTTAAAAAGGTGCAAGAACAGATACCATAATAACATAGGAGTTTTTGTTATCATCACCCAATGTTTGAGTTCATCAGAGCAACATTCGTTTGGTTAATTTAATGTTATTGATAATACTACACCCATGCATTAAATTAACGATGGTCACTTCTGATTGTCGATTATCATCAAATGATCATATTTGGGGGAATTATTCGAAGGGATTGGCGACTGCCACGCGAAACAATTAGCATGCAAGTTGGACACCCATATAAACATGGTATCATTGACAATGAGTAGACTTGACTAACGGATAGGATGTGTATGTGAATGGAATATGTATTGCGACCATATATACATATATTTAGTCCAGTGTATAGTTGATCATATTTCAGATTCGGTCAATTGAAGTAACACGAAAATTGCAAAATAATGTTCATTACTTGTTTGGCCACGACCTTCACTTAGCGGTCGGCCCAATGTCCTTGCCTCTGTCGCCTCGACCACGGCCCCAAAATGTGTCGCATGTCAACCCCATCATTCACATACAAATACACGGGCGAATGTATGTATGACAATGGATCCAACCACGACCTGCGCCTCATGGCGTCATCGTTGTTGCTTTTACAGCGCAGCACTGCTTAGATATTTATGAAAGAATCCGCGGTGCTGGGTAATTCCATTTCATTCAAGTTCATTTGTTGGCAAATTGTTATGGCTAGAAAATTAAATTTTATTTTTTTTTTTGATTAACTGTGACTTGCGTGTCAAGGCGGTGTGGAAGTCTGACCGGACCCGGACCAGAATACCCAATCCATGCAGCCATTGTCATTGCCGATAGTTAGGCATGTTCATATACTCTTCTGTGTCCTTGTGCTATCGGCTTTGCTTTTTGTGCCGTTGTTGTTGCTGCTGCTGTTGTGGCCGGCACCTTGACATTTTATTAACGGGATGGCTAAACAGGTCGGGAAGCTTGTCCGGTGAAAGCTTTGGCAAATAATTTTAATTGGGTCATTAGCGATATTGCACATTCTAGAAAAATTACCCCAACGCTCGCTCTGCTCCAATGCCTTACACCATACTATGTACATATGTATTTACAATAAGTATAATTATGTTTGTGTAAGTCAGCGTGTTTGTTGCTGCTGTTGTTTGTCTGTCGTTTCTTATCGCATAACTGTAATTTTCTAATTGACAGTAGCTGTCAGTTTGAACTCGCTCGCCACTTAGTCGGTTAATGCTTCATTTTGTCTGACTCGTTTTAGAATATTTTTATACCCTGTACACATAGTGTACAATCACCACCGTATGAGGGGATAGATCTCCGAGACCATAAGAGCTAGACACAAAATTTTACCAAAAGATGCGCGAAAATGTCCAATGTAAGATGAAGTTTAGCGAATCAAGTCGATATGTTACCCCCTTCCCCCGTGATAGATCTGCGCGGTCTAAAACCGCTCCATTGAGTTTATTAACTCGAAACTTCTCAGAGATGTGCGTCGTCGTTAATGTGCATTTATGTTCCAAAAATGATCGAGATCGGATAAATATATCAAAAGTTAGAGTAAAAAAATTGCTAATTTCACCCCCCCCCCCCTCGCCTATAAACTGTTTCAAAATTCCACTACATGTAGATATGGATATATGTGAGCTAGAGTTACAAAATTTGGTGTGGAGATTCGTGTGACCCTTGACATTGGCCCAAGAATACTGAAGTTTTGGGTATAAAACTAATTTTTGCCCCCATAATAGCCAAATTGTCAATTGGAACTTCCCAATAGAAAAATGTTTGCAGGCATAGCGATCTTATGAAAGGAGATATAAATGTGGATACTTTAGTTCCCATTTTACCGTATTTAGTATTTATAAAGAAAAAGGGTACAGGGTATTCCACTGTCTGCATCAAATTTGTATGCAATGCTTCCTTAAGCTGAAATTTGTTATCACATTTTTGTCATTGTTGGATCCAAACATTAGGAAAATGACGATTGACTTATTTTCGGTGCTTATCGTAAATATTATGACATAAAAAATACGTTAAAAACGTAAAAAACGTTGTCGGATCCCAACTTTTGCTACAACAGAAAGAAATGATATAAAACGAGTCGGTTAAATACACTTTAAATGTATGTTATGTAAAACGAAAGCAAAACCTGATGCACTAAAGGACTCTTATTTCCAATTTCCCAAAAACCCGACGACCCACCACATTCACATTCAGTTCTATGATCCCCTCGAAAACTTGTATTCAAAATGGGTATGGACAAAGTCAAGGTAACTGTACTGCGGGTGGTGGGGTTGCTGTGCGACAACACGAATAGACAGGCATGGCTTTATCGACACGTTCAGTTCTATGATCGCGACTAATACTTTTATACAAAATGGATGTGTGCAGAAACACCTGACTATTACTAGTTACCAACTATTACTTTTCCTCAAAAGAGCATTGCGATTGGCCAAAAAAATAAAATCTCTACTTTTATGTTTTTCGACGATTCAACCACTCTGACAACTTTTCTGGCGATTTAGCGATGTTTTTGTGTTGGGCATGTCTTCAAAGGGTTTCCAATAGTTGGGTCGCCAGAGGAATAATAAGACTAAATAATTTTTGAAATTTTTTTTTTTTCGTTTAGTTTAAATTTGTTCTAGCTAATTTCGATTGTTTTGATAAACGCGCGGAAAAGCCTGAGTTGGTTACCAACTGTTTATTATTTTTTATGGGTAACGTCTATCCCACTGTAGTCACTGGCCTAAACGTCTTCACACAAAAAATTTGGCGATAGTAGGAAATACTTTTATAAAACTTCATGAGCGTCTTCATAAGCGGAAAATTTGAATTTGAAAAATTTTTATTCTTACTTACTTAACTGGCCATAACAACCCGTTACCGGGTTACGGCCTGATATAAAGATCTCCTCCAGGCGTTCCTGCCTTGCGCGAGCCTCTCCGCTCAAACACTCCTAGGGCATTTTCATCATCGGGAAGGATGAGCGTCTTATAGAGTGTTTGTTTCGTCTGGCGGGAGTGGTCTCTACTAATTTGCTTACTGAGACCAAAGTATCACCTATTGGCAAGAGTGATTCTCCGCTATACTTCGTCTTGCTCTCATTTACCACCAGACCCACCCTGGCAGATTCTCTTTCAATAGCCGCAAAGGCTCCGGTAACTGTTCGCTTAGTACGCCCGACGGTATCGATATCATCTGCGTATGCAAGCAACTGGACACCTTTACAGAAGTCGCAGGAGAGGGCATCGCCGTGTCTGAAGCCTCGCTTAGTATCAAATGGCTCGGAGAAGCTCTTTCCTACCTTGACGGAGCTGCGCGTGTTGGTCTATGGTGGACTTACCAGGCCAAAAACCACACTGATAAGATCCAATCAGTTCTTTCGCAAACGGCTTTGGTCTTTCACACAATATGCTCTATAGGACCTTATATGCAATAGAAAGTAGACTGATACCACGGTAGCTGAGGCACACCGTGGGATCACCCTTCTTGAGGACAGGGCAGAGGTAACCAAGGTTCTAATCATCGGGCATGCTCTCATCTAGCCAAATTCTGCAAAAAAGCCGGTACATGCATATTACCAACTCATTGCCTCCAGTCTTGAACAGCTCAGCAGGCAGGTCATCTGCACCAGATTCATTGTTGTTCTTGAGCCGCTTGATTGCGACCCTGATTTCGTCATAGCTGTGCGGCGGTATATCCACGCCGTCGTCTATAATTGGCAACGTCGGGAAGTTAACTCCGGGGGCTGCATTATCCTCATCATCGCCCGAAAGCGAGCCAGAGAAGTGTTCCCTCCACAACCTCACTGCACCCTGTTCATCCACTACCAGATGCTCCTCTGCATCTCTACAGGAAGACTGTCCGGTACTAAATCCTTCAGCCAGACGCTTGACTTTTTGGAAGAGCTTCCTAACGTCAATCCTGCTCCTGCACATCTCAATCTCCTCTTGCTCACGTTTTTGCTGCTCACGTTTTTTGCGTCTGAAAAGACGTCTCTCCATCTTCCTCATTTCCCGATAGTGATCTCGCACAGATCGCGTAGCAGCCGACTGCAGGGTCCTTGGATTTGCGGCGGAACGCAAGGAGTGGGATATATGATTACAGATTCCCTTGGCGTTATCTGGTGAGGGAGGTTGAGTGAGCTGCTCAGAGAGTTGAGCGGAAAAGGCCCCAGCAGTCTGCTGTGATTGCAACTCTGTGAGGTCCAGCTTTCGCTGTGCGCTAGATCGCACGATCTTCGCTAAGCGTAGACGCATGCGAATCTTAGCTGCAAAAAGGTAATTGTCAGAGTTGATGTTGATCCCTCTGAACTTACGAAGAGCAGGCATGCTGGAGCATGCCTTCCATCAATCACAACATGATCAATCTGGTTGCGTGTAGATTGATCAGGAGACAGCCATGTAGCCTTGTGGATATCGGGATGCAAAAATCTGGTACTACAGACTCAGTCAATTAGCTTGAGACCGTTGTTCGAGGTGGTCTCGTGAAGGCTGAATTGTCCGGCAGTAAGACCAAAGATGCGCTCTCTTCCAACCTTTCCATTAATATCGCATAACACGATTTTAACATCATGGGCTGGGCAGCGGTCGTAGACAGACTCCATAGTCCTTGTCATCCGTCAGTACGTGCCCAAAAATAAGGCTGATGTTGAAAAATTTAGCCTTAATGCGGATTGTTGCCAGACAAGTTCACTGGTGTGAACTGGGATTCACGGTTGCGTAATCTCCGGCCAACAACAAATCCGCTCCCAAATTCGTGCCGCTTCGCATGGCAGCTGTAGTAGATGGCCCAGTCTGCTTCCTCGCAGCAACCCTTTTCATTGCATCTCCTGAATGGCGGTAACATCTGCTCTGCACATCCTGAGAGCATCCGCCAATTGGGTAGAGGCACCATCCCAATTAAGGGTCCGACATACCAGGTGCATACCCTAATATCATAGTCCTCTGCACTTTTGCGGGGGTCGTCAACTTTGGGGACGTTCCTATCCGAGGCAGGTTTTTCATCTTTCATTGGCGGAGGTTTTTACGCGGCGGATCCCAAACCCTACGCACAACCAATTCAGAGCCCAGGGAGGTCAAATTTTCATTCAGTATATCAAATTTATAAAGTGTTTGAAACATTCGGGATGAGGGAATAAATTAATGAAATAACAATGGCAAAAAACTATGGGGAACACACCGGAGAAGCTATTGTTTACATAGGCTAGTGTTATCAAAATCGAATCAATAAATCAAAATAAATTTATACGTATAAACTGTATGTATAATGTCAGGTCAATGGACTAAAAAGCGTAGCTGTAAACCCAAATTCTGCCGAGGAGGGCAGATATAAACCTAACCGGCTTCAAGATATTCATACAAGATATTGGAAACAGACAGAACTGACGATTCACCGCAGATTATTTTGGTATAAACAATTTATGGTCAACATATGTACATTACACAAATCTAAAGTACACTTCACCTAGTGACTACAAAACCGACTGACTTCTTGCGCTTAGTCTTTTCTTTTAACAAATTATTAAGAACTAATAAAACTCTAGGGATTAGGGGTGATGTATTTATTTTCTCGAACACAGTGCAGGGATTCGTTATAAGAATTCAAAATTAAAAAAAGTTAAAACCTAAAAAACTCAAATCTTCAAAAAGCAATACTTTATGACCTTATGATGCACTTCACGTGTACCATCTATTTGCATAATAATTCCCTTCATATTGGAATTGGGTCAACCCACGCCCATAAATCATACAAATACTTTTTACACCAGGCCCTTCAAAGAAGTCACCTTCTGTCCTTATTCACCACTGTCATTATTATTACCATCGCACTGTTATTGTGGTGCGGGACGCACTTTTTACATGTGTCAAGTGCATTAACACACTGTGCACCTACCATGGTAACATAGTACCCCGACACCGGGAGGCAACTATGGAAAAGTTTTATATTTATCGCATGTCACCTAATTGCCGATCCAATGGAGTCGGCAAAAATTGGTTGACTGTCATTCGATGGCGTCGGAGGTGTCGCCAATAATGCTAAATCTTTAATGAAGCAAGCCCAGGCAATTACCCATCGTACATTCGTCATTTGGGAGCTTTCGCGAAATACAAAATTAATGAGGATTCAACTCAACGATGAAACCGTTGATTGCTTAATTATTTATCAGCAAAACTGAGAGTTATGATGACAATCAACCAAATTCTGCCGTTAAATAAAAGTGAGACTCACACAAATTGTTTCTAACAGAATAATAGCTGTGAACCGCAGCAAAGGTATTCTCTATTGAACAGCTGGTAAAGTCTGAGTGCATCGACAGGTGATAGTAACCCAGCAAATATTGTCACGTGTGTCTGAGATTTAAGGACACTATTAATGTATGCATCACCCCGTTCAGTGAGCGGTTTAGAGAATACCACCTCAGCAGGTCGTATGTGGCGACTAACAATGACACTGGGTTCTTTCACAACCAGTAGAGCTACCCCAGGTCTTAAAGGGGTTGTGCGTAGGGTTTGGTACCCACCACGTAAAACCACAATTCCAATGAAAGAATATATTTACATCAGGCCGTAACCCGATAACGGGTTTTTATGGCCAGTTAAGAAGAATTAATGTATGCTTTATGGATAGGAACCTTTAGCACATCAATTAATATTAAATAGCTGCTTAACTCTTGCAAAAATAATGCCAACCATAATGTTAGGTTATTGCGTTACACACTTTCAAGGCCTTTTTAAGTCATGTTTCTGATTAATCCTTGCCTCGTTTTTTTTTTTTTGTTACAGTGAAACAGAGCGCTACAAGAAAATCAAATGGGAGGATGTACGCGTCGGTGACATTGTGCACTTATCCAACAACGAGACAGTGCCGGCTGACGTTCTGTTATTGCGCACCAGTGACCCCCATGGGGTCTGTTACATAGACACATGCGATTTGGATGGTGAAACAAATCTTAAACGTCGTGAGGTATGCACCATACTCTACTTACTCAACTGTTCCTTAGGCTACGTGCTATTATACGAAATTTTAAACATCTATACATTGTAGGTCGTACGTGGCTTTACGGAGAAGCAGAGCATATTTTCACCTAGCAAATTTGTTAGTCGCGTAGAAGCAGATGCGCCAACAACAAAACTTTATAGATTTCATGGGGCCTTAATACATCCAACTGGTGAGCGTGTGCCCATATCGACCGAGTGCCTTTTGTTAAGAGAGAGCAGACTGAAAGTAAGACAGTCAACGTATGAACAGCAAAAGCACATTTTTTGTTACCAAGCTTACATTTTCTTTTTAGAATACAGACTTTATTGAGGGTATTGTCGTCTTTGCGGGACATGAAACAAAATCAATGCTTAATAATAGTGGTCCAAGATACAAGCGCTCCCAAGTGGAACAGCAAATGAATATTGATGTGATATGGTAATTATCAGAAATGGTTTCTATCTTTCATATAACACCTTCTCATGCGTATCACCACAGGTGTGTGATAATATTGTTGATATTGTGCGTTGTTGGCGCCATCGGCTGCACAATGTGGCTGAGTTCCTTTGTTAATTTTCCTGTACCCTATTTGCCCTTTACCGTTGATGCTGCTTACGAGGGCATGCTAACCTTCTGGACGTACATCATTATCTTACAAGTGATGATACCGCTTTCGCTCTATGTGACCATAGAGCTTTGCAAGATCCTTCAGGTATTTCATATACATAACAACATCGATCTGTATGATCAGGATACAAACAAGCAAACTGAATGTCGTGCCATGAACATCACAGAGGAGTTGGGACAGATACAGCATATCTTCTCTGACAAGACAGGCACACTTACAGAAAACAAGATGATCTTTCGCCGCTGTGTGGTCAATGGATCGGATTACAATCATCCACCATCGGAGCTGGAGAAAATGTACACAAAGCCCGGTGCACCAGCCCCAATATTGGTGCCTAATGACACGCTGTTGGATGATATGACACAACTGACGGGCGCCTTTCTAGTGCCGCATGCGCAACGCATACAAGAGTTTCTCTTGGTGCTAGCCATATGCAACACGGTAGTAGTCGGCACGGCACCTCATCGCGATCTTATGAATGCCAGCGGCATTATCGAGGTGCAGCAGAGCAACAACAGCCCGGCTACATTGAAACATATCAAAACTGCGGGTCGAAACCAAACGTTGGATATGAGTAGTAGCAACCGCAGCGTTGACGTTGGCATGAGCAATGAAGCGTCCTCCACAACTACAACCATTATAACCACGGATTCCTATCACATTTCATCTATACCAGCCGATCGCTATACACGCCTGGCCGAATCCCGATCTGTGACACCATCTCCACCGCCTAACTTGCTATTTGCCATGCCCATACAGAACCATCTGCCAACTCTTTCGCCCATTAGCAGTTCAGCCGAGTCCTCGCCGCATTCCGAATCGCCATCGCCGCCCATGAAAAGCAAATCTATGTCCAACAGCAGCATATCACCATCAGGTCGGGCCAAAGCAGTGATCAATTCAAAGATTTCTAGCATAGCCAGCTTTCTGAATGCTAAAGCCCAGAGCAAGCAATTGAAAATAAAGTAAGTATCAGTACAGAATTCAATGTGCGGTTTTAACATATATCATTTATGCATGCAGCCAAACAAAAACCATATACCGAATGGCCGATGGGCGCCCGCTCTACGAGGCGGAGAGTCCCGATGAGCTAGCTCTGGTCAACGCGGCCTACAGCTATGACTGTTGCCTGCTAAATCGAAGTCCCAATCATATACTAGTCAGCATGCCACAAGTGAGCACTAGCATTGAGTACGAAATTCTCAAGATACTGCCCTTTGACTCGAGTCGCAAATGTATGTCGATTGTAGTGCGGCGCACGGGCACGCAGGAGATTGTGCTTTATACAAAGGGCGCAGACAGTTCTATTATGCCAGTGCTGGTGCCCTGCGCCCACAATAGTCCCGAAAGTAAGTGCAACATAATTCGAATTAATCAAAGAACAGTACTTTATCAGCTTTCTTGTTTTTTTTTTTTCAGGCATGCTGCGTGAACAGACGCAGCAGCAGCTAGATCGATATGGACGCGAGGGTCTGCGGATTCTAGTAATGGCCAAGCGAAGTCTAAATGCTGCTGATTATACAGATTGGTGGGCGCGTCATCAGGAAATTGAAATGTCACTCGAGAACCGAGAGCGACGATTACGTGATTCATTTGCCAAACTGGAGAGCAATTTAACACTGTTGGGTGCCACCGGCATAGAGGATCGCTTGCAGGACGGTGTGCCTGAGACCATTGCCTCACTGCTCTCAGCTGGTATTTCGGTTTGGGTTCTAACGGGTGATAAGCCTGAGACGGCCATCAACATAGCGTATTCAGCAAAGCTGTTTACGCAACAAATGGAGCTCATCAAGTGAGTTGTCAAATATCATTTTAATGACGAAACGATTACTCTAGAATTTCACTATTATTATAGATTGACTGCACGTTCCAGGGATGCAGCTGAGACGGCTATCAACTTTTATTTAAAAGATATTTCGAGCTCCAAAACGTCCTCAGTCTTTAACTTGGTACCGCGTTCCAAACCGCGCGCTCTGGTTGTAGATGGCAAAACTTTGACGTTCATACTGGATCCCAAGTGAGTCATAGCTAATTACATATGGCATGCTTCGGGTACCATAATACTAAATTTCTGTTCATACAGATCCAAATTGATACGTCCTTTTCTCAAACTAGCCAAAGGCTGTGCCTCAGTGCTATGTTGTCGTTCGACTCCCCTGCAAAAGGCGTATTTGGTTAAAGTTGTCAAGGAGGAACTGAATTTGCGCACTCTTGCTATTGGAGATGGTGCCAATGACGTCTCTATGATACAAATGGCCGATGTAGGTGTGGGCATTTCTGGGCAAGAGGGCATGCAAGCTGTAATGGCTGCAGACTTTACGCTTTCAAGGTTTCGTTATTTGGAACGGCTGTTGTTATCACATGGTTATTGGTGCTATGATCGCCTGGCCCGTATGATTTTGTACTTCTTTTACAAGAATGCGGTAATATTGACTGAATGTGGGGGAGTCAAGATAGATGACTTTAAAGCATTTAAAAAAATCTTTCAGGCTTTCGTATTTCTCATTTTTTGGTATCAATTGTACTGTGGCTTTTCCGGCTCTGTCATGATGGATCAAATGTATTTAATGTTATATAATTTGGTATTTACTTCATTGCCGCCATTGGCCATTGGTGTTTACGATAAACGCGTACCAGAAGATTTGCTATTGAAGAATCCATATCTTTATAAGAATGTAAGTAGAAAAGTGATAACTCCTCGCAAGAATCATGTATATTATATGTCATTAAAAAGGGTCGAATGGGTCTTGTGTATAAGCCACACGATTTTTGGATCATCTTATTAGATGCTCTTTACCAAAGTCTTGTAATATTTTTTGTTGCGCTGTACTCCTATGCGGAAAGCGATGTGGGCATATGGGAATTTGGCACAACAATCACTGCGTCCTGTTTGTTTGCCAATTTAGTACACTGTGCTATTGAAATACGTTCCTGGGTAAGTCACAAACATGACATACCTCAATTGCATAACCTTAAACCTACTTCTTTTGTTGACCAGACGGTGCTGCATGTTATATCGATCGTTTTCAGTTTAGCATCATTCTACCTCTTCTCTGTGGTATACAATTCCATGTGCGTCAATTGCTTCGGACTGCCATCCACGTATTGGGTGATCTTCGTGTGTTTCGCCTCTTGGGTGCATTGGCTGGTCATTGTGCTGTCCACAATTGTTGCTGTACTCCCACGGTGTGTATACTCTGTTCATATTGAAAAAACTGTTTCAATGCATTGTTTTTATTTTACAGGCTTATCCTAACTACTGTGCGTACATCTGCCTGGCCCGACGATAGCACAAAAGTCATTCTACAAAGCAAACGTGATCGCAGCAGAGGTGAGGGTTTGTTAGTAACATGGTCGCGTTCAACATCAGCCTCATCAATTTATAGGTAAAAAGGCACAAAATACAGTACATATCAGAATAAGAAACACTAAAACAGCCAATGGTTTGTCCTTGTAGCTTAGTAGCTGCACAATTATTGCATTCCAATAAAAATTATTTCCATTTAAATTTATATTTGAGTTCTGTATAAATTGCACAACTTTTATGGCACGTCTGCATGTAGCACACATTTTTTATACGTTTTACATTTTTTATTTTGTGTCTTTTTCGTTAAAAATTGCAAATGGCTTGCTCCGCTTTTGCATTCTGTCCTAATGTCTATCTATTTGCAGAATCACCGATTATGGGTCTAAGAATCAGATTATAACCACGATTACCTGATCAAGCTCGTCTTCTCTTACAACACATATGAGATATGTATGTATGTCTGCTTACACAATATACAAGCAACCTTATGGGCCATTATTCTAAATGAGTGGCCTTCGACACCGATTATAATTAGTTTAGTAGACTTTAAGTTTTTTATTTCTGCTCTCTACTTTTGTACTTTCTGCCTGAAACTTATTATATAGCATAGCAATTGTAGTATCCAATTTAAGCTAGATCAAACACATACAACTAAGTAGATGATATTAATCTTTGTTAAAACCTTATTGATTACCATTCTAAAATAGATTTTAAAAGAATTCCAAAACTGAAATTCCCTACTTACTGTTTAGCTAATATGTGTGTATTTTTGTATTTGTTTTGCTTCATAAATAATTTAAAATATTTATTTGTATATAAGTTGAAAAATAATCAATTATGTCAATCAATATCAATTTAAGGTATAGCAAATCAGCTTGACAGACACAAAACATAAACAACAGTAGCAACATTGTTTGCAATAAAATTACAAACTGATCAGCAAAACTGATAATTACTACTATATTTAACATGGATTTAATTTAGTGCTCTATATTAAGAGCAGGGGACTATTAATAATCACAGAAGCAAAACGTTTATATACATGACAATTCTAATAAATGAAAAACTAAAGTTTTTTCGTGAAAAGGCTGTGATTCTACACTCATGAAAATCGATATATACTATATATGAATATATAAAAACTGAAAAGAATTATTTAATTTGAAATAATTGAAATATTTGCAATTCCATAAAATGTGTCTCCGTTTCTTTTTTTAGTTTTGAATCAAAGGCGTAAATCGTTGTAATCATTTAGATGTAGAAAAAATAAATCAATTAGTCTTTTAAAATACCGTACCAACAATTATAAATGCAATTAAATATTAATATTATGTATGTTAAAACACAAAAAAGTTATATGAATATTTACAATGTTAGAGAGATGAAACAAAACCCAAAATCATTACATGTAATAAATAAATGTATTTTTACTAGCAAAGAAAAAAAGTAATGAAAATCTACCTATCATCGATTTTAATTGAGACATTTTTTGCACATTTAATTGGGTGCTATATCAGCATAATTCGATATTTTTCCAATTTTCGCAGTAATTTCTTTCGAAGGTTTTTATAACCTGTACACAAAGCGTATATAGGCGTGGCAGACCATATGTTCCATGGGCAAAAAGGATCCGCAGTAATGGTCGAGTCGATATAGCCATGTCCGTCCTTCCGTATCAACGTTAATATCTCGATCACCATAAGAGTTAAAGGCACAAAAATATTACCAAAAGATGCTCATTTTCATCAAGCAGATAAAGTTTGTCGAATCCTGTCCCTTCCCCACACAATTAAAGCTATCTACATGGGTGGTGTAGTAACTCTAAAAGATATAGGCAATGAAGTTAATATTTTAAACCCCTTCTACAACAGCAACAAAATTTTTAACTTTTTGTAGAAATGTTAATATAAAGGTAGAGGTTTTGTATTTGGTATGCATATATTATAAAACAAACAATTTTGACCCATAGCCAGCCCTCTCATCAATACAAAAAGTTACGGAAATTCGATTTTTATGGGGAAAATGTGCACAGGGTATTCCACTGTCCAGCACCGTCTAGATGTATATTGTAATATATTGTAATATTATGAACAATATTTTTTTCAGAAACACTGCAAATTACAAAAATTTATGCAGACAGTCGGGACGGTGCCGTCCGACAGTGGAATACCTTATACCCTTTTTCTTTATAAACACTAAATATGGTAAAATGGGAACGGAAGTATTTACTTTTATATATCTTTGCCTGTAAACATTTCGGAAGTTCCAATGGACAAGTTTTCCTATTGGGAAGTCGGCAATTATGGCGGCAAAAATTACTTTTATACCCATAACTCCAGTATTCTTGGGCCAATGTCTTTGAATTTTGTAAGGTGGATCAAAAATACATATATAAATGTCTATGACAATTTTCAAATCAATATATTGGGGGGTATGACAGTAATTAAGGTAAATCGATTGCGGAGGAAGGGGGGTTCCATTGAAAAAAAAGTGGATGCAGCTTTAACGATTAGTGTCACGCGAATCTCCACACCAAATTTTGTAACTCTAGCTCACATGTATCTATATCTACATGTAGTGGAATTTTGAAGCAGTTTATAGGCTAACGCATATTCGACAAACTTCCTCAGCCGTGAAAAAATGCGCATCTTTTGGTAAAATTTTTGTTGCTCTAACTTATAGTGTCGGAGAAAGCTGGCCCAACACGGACATGTCTATATCGACTCGACTATTGCTCCTGATCATTTTTGCCCAAGGAACATATGGTCATACATTGCACAAATCTATAATACCCTTTTACACTTTGTGTACAGGGTATAAAAATACAATTAACCAGAAGTTAGTGCGTGAAGTTTGAAGCTTAAACGTTTTGCTGAAAACCGTATGCTCTCACAAGAATGTGAAACTTCTACATTTATTGCTAGCCCTAATATTTTACAACGTATTTAAAAAAACGAAATCACTAATTTGGTTGACATTAAAAAATTCTTATTTTTTATAGACTTACATAATTACTTGTTATATAGAAAATTAATCTACGGGAATTTGAACTACACGTAAATCTATGTAAAATTCAATTCACAACCATCAGGAACAACTTTGGTTACGTTGGGGAAGCAACCGGTGCCACACCTAGACTACTATTGCCCAGGAAATCAAAATCTACGCACTGCATAATCACACGACCAATATCGTACGGCTGTATTGCCAGCTCCGAGTTCACAGCTGCCGGTGGCAGTGAAAATTCATGCCCGCTGGAACATTGGTGCGTCATCTTGGCGGCAACAGATCGACGCACAAGCTTTTCCACAAACAGCTGCATAACATGAGCTAGAAGTGTAAGTGCCAGCGGCTGAGATACGCCTGGTATACTCTGCTCTGGTTCCAGAGAGATGCCAAGATCTTTACACATGTCATGTACGAGCTGAACAGCAGCATCTAAATTTTCTGGTGGTGGCAAATACAATAGGTGCCGATTTCTGGACATGGTCTTTGGTTGCCGACACCGTTGTGATTCCTTGTCTTCCACAACTACCACATCGATGAAAGCCTGCTCGTCTATATATTGCTCATGAAGCTGATATCTCTCCGATGCTTGAGCCAGCCAGTTGAAGACGCGCGAATTCGAAGTGAGACTTGCATAGCCCATTATGTATTTAGGCTGTTCCGTTTTAAACTGTTGCTCCACGAGTTGGGCAAGTTGTTCCGCCGCTGGCTCAATATACTGCTCCCTGATTTGCTGTGGCAAAATCGATTTTAAAGGTGGCGTGTATCCATGTACACGAGCATAACTGATAATCTCGCGCAAACTCCAATACTGTTCATGTCCAGTGGAATTCAAATGCTGTAGACTTGGGTGCTGGCGCATACAGCGCAAAATGCTGCGGGCGCGCAAGTACTCGAAACAGCGCTGTCGCAATGCAGACTCTGCCTGAAAAGCTACTGGTGAGGAACACATAAAAGTCAAGTCACTTGAGATTGGAGCTGTCAGTGGTAAATTGCGCATTAGGAAATCTAATGCATTTCGCATGCTCTGAAAGCAAATGCCATTAAAGATCTGCTCTAGACGCAAGTGTTGATTAAGCCTTATAGGAGCCGTTGAATAATTATCGCTCAAATGTTGGACTAAGCCGGCGCTTGAACGCGGCGTCGGATCATTGTGTCTACTGATTCCACTCATGTTTGCATAGCCATGGTCGTTGTGTATAGCTTGCAAAGTTTGAAAATGCTTGGAGGATAGCTGTTGAGAGAGCGGCGGCTTCAGCAGACTTAGCTGTGGTTTAAGCAGCGACTCTTGTTGCCTTTGTGCTTGTTTAAGCTTGGACTGAAGTGGATCTATTATGTAGAGTTTTCCCTCCTTTTGGAAGACAACATTTTTGTGCGGAGGCTTCATGCTATATCCATTGCCTTGTCCCAGTCTTCGCAAAGGCGAAATACCAGCGACTTTGAAGTCTGTTTCCCCAAACCGTTTCAACTTTCCAGCTATTTGAATTGGTGTCTGCATCACATAACTGGCTCGTGTATTGACTGGTAAATATACAATAGAAGGCCGAGAAGCGCTTACAGATGTAGGATTCATTCGCATTTGGGGTTTTGTTGACGTTGGCGATTTTTTACAAGGACTACAGAGCTTAAGGTTGCAAGCAATCGGCTCCGAGACAAGTACAGTAGGCTCAATCTTTTCAATGTCGCCGTTCATTTCGGTTTTGCTTATAAAGCCAAAGAGATTGTCGTCCAACTCTTCCTTGTTTTGTGTTATAGATATCGTGCGTGGTTTGGAGGTATTTTGCGGCGGCGCCAGTGGTTCGTGTTTGGTTGGTGTTGTTATGGCTGTTGATAAATTCGAGTTTGTAATATCAGTTCGAAGCCACACTTCTACAGTGGTCTCTGCGCCCATAGTATGCAGGCCACACATAGTTTTGTCCAGCACCACTGTGTGCATCAACTGAACGGGTTTTTGGTACAAATTATCTTGAAAGAAGAGCTGTATGCGCATAGGAAATTCACCCCAGCCACGCCTCGTAAGCTGAAAGGGCGGAGCATGCACGTCAACAATATCGTTGGGCCGATACGAATGATGCAGTTGAAATCGTACTTTTTTTATGTATGTGTCCAAAGGTTGCGGCAAGTTTTTTCCCTGAACATAGACTAGCCATTTGTAAGCCAACGTTTCACTTGTAGCTTCTTTTACATGCAGGCTCAGTTCTTCGCCAATATACTTGGATGTGTTGCCCACTACAAAGTTAAATTTATGTTTGTTGTTTAGGCGTGAGGCGTTCAATGCTGATGAAGTTGTGGCCGTCAAAGCCTCTACACCAAATTGCTTTTGACGATCGAGTGCTTGCCTGCTTGTGCAAGGCTTATCAACATCCGGCTCTGATTTTATGCATTTTTGCTTAGATTGCTTTTCGTCATCTTTCGAGTGGTCTATAACAATACCCTGCTCACGTATTTTCTGTTGTCGTCGCCGCTCAGCACGACGGTGCGCAGGATTGCGCAGACGAATGGTCTCTTTGGCTTGAGCAGCAGCTGTGCGCTCCGGCACATGAATTGGTATAGTTGTTGGACGCTTGCCTACAATTTTTTTTACTGCAGGGTGAAGTGGTATTTGTGGACCGTCGCGCTCATCACCAAACAAAGATTCGTTCCCACGAATTTTCAGAACATCTGCTGCAGTTAGTGGTACTTCCTGCTTGCGGTAGTATTCGCTTACCACATCGTAGCGCAGCTTGTCAAGAATGTGCCGCGCTTGCAGTAGACGTTCATCTATTTCGGTCAGCTGCTGCTCTTTCGAGAGAATTTCCTTTTTAAATTCGTATCGCACAATTTTGCAAAGCTTGGCAAAGCGCTCTGCCATGTTTGCAGGATTTCTGTATAAAATATCTGATGAGCCACCGTGTTCAAGCTTAGTTCGCTTTTTACCATGACCAATTCTTGCTTGGTACTCTGACTGCGCCGTAATAGCTGCCGAGTTACCATTATGGTAGTCTGGATCATGGTATTCGCTGTGCTTCCGTTTTTGTGGAGTCGTTGGCGTCGTCGTTGTTTTCGTCGCACTGGACAATGACGGCTGCTCCATGTGATGAGTGCGTGCGAGTTTTTTTTTGGTCCACGCGGAATAGTCGGATCACTTTGGTTGGCAAAAAAACAGGTTAGGGTCCCGTTTAAATTTTTGCTTGCACATTTATGTGGTTTCGGTAATAATTTTACCAAATTTCTATGCGTAAATAAATAAAGCAGTCCACAACAACAAAAAAAGTTGCCACCTTGTTTTAGAATTTGCACGCCAAAAGAACAATCCGCGTTGCATAGCACTGTCAGCTGTTTAGTTTGACGCGGGAACAAGAATGCGGTGGACGCAGATTTACTAAACAAAAAAGTCGCTTTAAAAATGGTAGAACGTATCGAGGACTTAAATTTGCCAAACGCTGTTATAGCACGTTTGATAAAAGAGGCATTACCCGATGGAGCTAACGTAAGCAAGGAAGCTCGTGCGGCAATTGCACGCGCCGCCTCTGTTTTTGCCATATTTGTTACTTCGTCCTCGACTGCTTTGGCACATCGTCGTAACCACAAAGTAATCACGGCGAAAGACATTTTGGAAACATTAGCCGAGTTGGACTTTGAGAGTTTTGTTCCATCATTAACACAGGACTTGGAAGTATATCGAAAAATGGTTAAGGACAAAAAGGAGAGCAAACTTAATAGTAAGAAAGATACTAGTGCTGATAACGCAAGTGGAAGCGGCACTGCAGCTGCCGATGTCGAAGATGCAAATGAATAGCCACAAACAATAAAGTTAACCCAGCAATGTCATATTTTCTTGTGCTTTGTTATAATTCATATCATTCTATAATCGAAAGTAGTAATAAACAAAACAACATTTAAATCGCATGTGTCTGACATTTTATAACACTGTCGCTGGGCACAGATATTCAGCAGCTGTTTTTCTCTGCTTGTTAATAAAGATTTTTGCATGCGATATCTGTTAATTTAATTTAACTTATTCATATTATGGGTGTAACTGGTCTGTGGAAGTTAATAGAACCATGTGGTAAACCTGTACCTATAGAAACATTGGAGGGAAAAATACTAGCAGTTGGTAAGTGATTGCAGCAACTTGCGAAATTATTGGCGAAGCAATAAAATAATCCAATGCTTTACCAGACATATCCATTTGGTTGCATCAGGTGGTAAAGGGATTTCAGGACAGCAAAGGCTCGGCACTAAGCAATGCACACCTATTAGGATTATTTCATCGTCTTTGTAAATTACTGTACTACCGTGTGCGCCCAGTCTTCATATTTGACGGCTGTGTGCCTCAGCTAAAACGCGATACTATTGTAAGTTCTTCTTCCTGCCAAGTAATGATAGTAAAGCAAGTTTGTGGTTCAAATTTTGCAGGCTCGTCGGCAGCAACAGCGAAACAAACTTAGCAATGAGGCCAATCGCATACAGGCTTTACTATTGCAATCCCTAGCCAAAGAAAAAGTTGTACAACAGGCCCTTGGCACAAATGCGGAACTCTTGCTTCAGTCGCCAGTAAAACGTGGGACAGCTACCAAAACAAACAAAAACGACGAAGACGAACTATTCAAATTGCCTGAACTACCTGCAACTTTTGAAACTCAATTGAACGGGGATGACAATGAGCATAGTTTTAGCCAGGATGAATACACAAGCCTTACACCAGATTGCTCTTTCGATGAGTCAACAGCTCGCCACGCATACAATTCTAGCTTGCAGGGTATCGATGTGCGCAGTCAACATTTTCGCGGCTTACCTGCTGATGTGCGTCATGAGATTTTAACGGACATCAAGGAAACCCGTAAGCAATCTTCCTGGGGTCGTTTGCATGAATTACCCGCTCGTAGCGATGACTTTTGTTCTTTCCAAATGAAGCGCTTGCTAAAGCGACGAGCTGTGCAGGAGTGTCTGGAACAAGCGGAACAAGAAATGGGTGGGCATACGCTTACGTACTCTGAGCTGTGTGATTTCTTTAACGAGGAGGGTATTGTAACACCAACAGCTATTGAACACAGTACACGCCAAATAAGTTCTGATGAGCATACGCGTTTTCTGTTAGTGCGCGACCTCAAGAAAAAGGCTAAGGAGAGTGCCAACCAAAAAAATGCATTTAAGTTTGAGACCATAAAGGAAATACCCAATAAAGAGTACGACGAAATGCCATGTACCTCTACACAAGCAGAAATTTCGAAAGCAGAAAAATCTTTGGGCAGCAAGAGTATAGAACAAAAATCCCGTGGCAGCGAATATGATGACGATTTGGCGTTGGCATTGGCATTGTCTCTAGAGGAAACTAGCAAGGTGTACGACGAAAAGGACTATGAGTATGACTCCGATCAGGATCTTAAACTTAACCTCGAGCAGACAAGGCAATTGCGTCATGCAGCCAAGGGACCAGCTCGTGCCTATATGATAGAATACGGAGGCATGAATGATGTTGAGGTAGACAACATTATGGAAGTAACACAACTGAATGACACCCAAGATCTGGAACGTTGCATTGATTCAACAGACAGGGGTGTAAGTTCACTTAATGTGAATAATGTAAACCCAGGAGCCTTTAAAAGTATTGAAAGACTGAAGGAAGAGACATGCACTAATATGAGCACAGAAATTGCTAAAGTTGAACAAGTCAGTTTATTGGATACAGATACCGATTCTGATTTGGAAGAGGTCACAGAGGAAAAGCAGCCTAGCGAACTTAGTTCAGAAAAATGTATTGAAATTCACGTCGATTTTAAGATGAGACCTGAGCCATCTGATGATCTATTTGCGGATATTTTCCAACAGCCGACAGTAAACAAAAAAGAGGAAAAGTCTATCATTACGTTGCAAAAACCGTATAACTTACATGATGCTTTCGCGGAAGCTAACGAGAGTACAGAAATAAAAAAGAAAAATGGTCGAGAAAGCGAGCATGCATCAGAAGAACTGAATCAAAACGTAGTATCAAAAAATGATGTAATTCTCAGTCCCATACTTAATGATATTAAAAAACAAACTGAAGTAATAAATAATTTTCCAATAAATGATTCAGTCAAGCCATTTACAAAGCTTAATGCTCCTTCTGTGGAGTTAAGCTCTATTTTGGATGATCTTAAGCGACAAACCAATAACGTTAAGAACATTAAATTGAACACAATTAAATCTGGTAGCGCCACCATCGAGCTATTCTCTGATGACGAAGCTTTCAAAATATCAAGGCCCCTTAAGACAGAGGATACAAATGAAATAATTGAATTATGCGATAGTGACGATAACAAAAATATACGAAGGACAGTCTGCAAAACACCCACCAAGAACAAGTCCATTATGGATTACTTTGAAACAAGTTATGTTATCAAACGTACACCTAATAAAACACCAGAGGTAACACAACCCACAACACCTAAAATATCTAAGCCATTTTTCGTCAAACGCACGCCAAAATCCTGTCAGAAGAGAACAGCACATGACAACAGTGACAGCTGCTCGCCATCAAAAAAAGCAAGCAAAGCATCAAAATCACTCTTTAAGAGAACCGAGCAGGTCCAACCAAAGACCCTGGACGCGACGGTAAGTTTTTAAAAGAACACTCAATGCAAGTCATAACTGAATGTGTTGTAACTACGCAGGAGCTCATGAAAGATGCGGCGAAAACCTTGAAAGCTCAGAAAACAGACAAGGAGCTGCACACGATGGCTGATGATTTGGCGCAAGAGCGTCGAGAACTAGAGGTCGAACGAAATCGTCAAGATCGCATGGGCATGTCTGTCAGCCAACGCATGAGCGTCGATTGTCAAGCGCTACTGCGTCTATTTGGCATACCCTACATTGTTGCGCCAATGGAGGCAGAAGCTCAATGCGCCTTCCTTAATGCTACCGATCTTACTCATGGCACCATTACAGATGACAGTGATATTTGGTTGTTCGGTGGACGAACTGTCTACAAAAATTTTTTTGCCCAAAACAAACATGTGCTAGAGTTCCGTTCTGACAAAATTGAACAAACATTTAATTGTAATCGAAACAAACTCATACAATTGGCCTGCCTGGTGGGAAGTGATTACACAACAGGTATGAAATACTTATACTAATAAGTTTCCCATATTAGCATGACGTGATTTATAGGCATTCATGGCATTGGAGCTGTCACCGCACTGGAAATACTGGCTTCATTTTCAAGCGGCGCAATTAACAACTCAAACTCTCCAACTCAACCAATCAACACCAGCGCTATGCAGTCTGTACTTTCGACGCTGGTCAAGTTTCGCGATTGGTGGCAGGCACACAAGCATTCTAACATGCCACCAGGCAGCACTGCGCGACTAGCTCTGCGGAAAAAGCTGAAGAACATTGAGCTGCACGAGGGTTTCCCCAGCATAGCGGTAGAAAACAAACTATAATTATATTTATTTAATATATAGCAGCATTTTTTTTGTGCTCAGGTCGTGGATGCTTATCTTACCCCCAAAGTGGATGAAAACCGCGAAGCTCTCAGCTGGGGCTTACCTGATGTAGAATCTATACGAGAATTCACTCGTAAAACTTTTGGCTGGACTACATCGAAAACTGATGATATACTTATGCCGGTCATAAAGAAAATCAACGAAAAAAAAATGCAGGGCTCAATATTAAATTATTTTGCGGCCAAAAGTGCAGTTCGTGTGCAGCAGCCTAAGGTTAGCAAACGTGTACAAGTTGCCATTGACACAATGTCAGGTAAAGTTAATGTTGAGACGACTGAAAAAAAAAAAAAAAAAACTCGACCAAAAGGGACCAAAGCCCCTACAACTTCAGCTATACAGGTTGAAGATGTCGCTGAAACTCACTGCAATGAGGCAAAGCCGAAATGCAATAAACGCAAATCCACAACTAATGAATCCAAGCAAGCTGCAACCGAGGTCGAAGCGGAAGCTACATCTTTTGCTGGAGCTTCAAAACCGAAAAAATGCGTGAGATTACCCAACACCCAAGAGATTATTCCACAAAAGCAGCGCGATTTGGAGAAAATGCGTCAGAATAAGCTCAATGCCGCGGAAATTTTGCGAAAAACGACCGCGCAAAAAAATAAAAAAACGTAAACGTTTTGTAATCATTAAAATAAATTTACCTTAAGGCTTTGGATTTGATCATTGTAAAAACTTACCTAATATTAATCCATAGCTAGAACGCCAAATTCTAAGAAGTAATGAAGTACCTATCAGGTCAATAAATTCATTGTTAACAATTAGATTTTATACCTAAGTTGGTCAGAATTTAAAAAATATATATCCATTTACCTATATGCCTATAGAATTCTGGCCGTGTTTGGATTGAATCGCCTGAAAAAGATTAAGAAGATATTGGCCCACATTTGCAATATCTTTTGCAGGAGAATCAATCTGATAAGCTGAATTTCGAATCAAGTGCAACAAAATGCCTCGGCGCTTGTCAAGCAGCATTCGCAAACAAAACCTTGCGAATAGCATATATTCAGCATATTTTTGACCATAACTTTTTTTACTTTTCCACAAAAAAGTATTGGGATTGGCCAAAAAACTAAAATCTCTAATTTTATGTTTTTCGACGATTTAAGCACTCTGACAACTTTTCCGGCGATTTAGAGATGTTTTTCTGTCCGTGCGTCGTCGTTGTCGTAGTTGTTGTCGATGTAGTGTGTTAGTCAAATAACTTTAGTAATTTCGACTTTAGCAAGCTAAATGTTTTTCTATCGTGTTGGGCACAGCTTCAGAGTTTCCTATTGAAGAAGAATAATAAGAGTAAATAATTTAACACCATTTTTGGTTTTTAATTTTTTGTTGTTTAAATTCGTCCTAGCTAATTTCGGTTGTTTTGATAAACGTGCAGAAAAGCACGAGTTGGTTACCAACTGTTTATTTAAATTTTTTTCAAGGCATTTTTTTGAGTCATACTTATAACCAAGAAAGGAATTCTCCCAAAATCCAAGCAATCTTATTATAACTGTTCCAATGTTCCTTATCGCTAGTGTCAGTATCTACAAGAGTTATCATATTGTATTATTATAGCTTTTTTCTATTTAAAAAAATTCAGTATCTTTTGTTTATTCAGCGCCTTAATTTCTAGAAACAATCAACAAACAAAGAAAAATTCTGTAACGATGCATTGATATTAATATGAAAAATATATACCGAATTGTTAACATGAAATATCGAAAAACTTCACTTATTTCTGTTTTTTTGTCCATCACTTTTAGACGCAGTTATTATTTTTTATAAAGTAATCGCATTAATGGGTAGCATTTTTTGATTCCTCATATTAAATGCTATTCTAGGTAAGCTTGAACTTCATCTAGTCCAGCATAAATTTCACGATATTCCATATTCTCTCCCTGAGACTGTTGACTTCCGCCGTCTTAGTTCAATATCATAAGGCTTTTATGATTTCCCTGAAATTTTTTTTTGAAAGAGAGTTAAGGATTAAAACCGTAATCGAAAAATGTTGTGGAAAAATGACTCCTTAAATCGAGAGCAATTAACTTAAAATAAATTCTAAAAAAAAACACAAGTAAAGTAATTATATGTGCATTGCTTCATATAAATTTGTATACCCTGTGCACAAAGTGTAAAAGGGTATTATAAAAGGACCATATGTTCCATGTGCGAAAATTATCAGGAGCAATAGTCGAGTCAATATAGAAATGTCCGTCTATCTGTCCGTGTTAACGCACCGTTCTCTGAGACTATGAGAGTTAGATCAACAATTTTTTCAACAAACGAATTATGTCGATATCTCACCCCCTATCCACGTGACGGATTTTCGCGGTTTACACCTACACAATAAAAGCTATCTAATTTAAACTTGGCACAGTTATACACACTGTTACTGTGCATGTATTGTGTGAAAATCATTAATCGGATAGAAACTTTAAAAGTTATAGGTAATATTATCGCAATTTGAGACCCCTCCTCCAATAAACTGCAATAGACTTTCAGTTGTTAAGGTTAATATTTATGTTGACTAAATGTGGTACGAAGACTATTGTTAGGCTTATAAGTCAAACAATGCTTTTTCGCGTTATCCCCCCTACCCCCGCAGTCAGTGTTTTAGCTTTTTTCCCGCGAGATCTAGCTTTTTTTTAAGCTTGATCGCGGGAAAAAATGGAAAATATCGGGCAGCGGGAATTCTAGCTTTTTTTTAAGTATGTTTAGCTTTTTTCAGCTTTATTTTATGTAAACACATAACAATGAATTAAGTGTAAAATCGTAAATCAAGACAAACAAAAAGTTGGCGTCCATTCGTAAGATTCAGAGCCGACGTTAGCTACACAAGCTAAAGCGCACTAAATGATTGAAAATTTCGATGGAAATGGACCACGGTGGTATCCTCAAAAAATATGGTTTTATTTTTTTTGAGTTCTCATGTGTCGACCGATTTGGCTTTAATAAAAACAACTTTACATAAATCTTGTACTTATGCGAAAGATTGATTGAAACTGTGAGCATAAACTCCGAATGTTTTGTGAAAGAACTAAATGTTAGCAACTTTGTACGAGTACCTGTAGGTTTCATCAAGAAACGATCTATACAAGAAATAATGGAATATTAGTCATGGCATTAATGGCTAATTAAATAAGATTTTATTTATGGTAGATAAGATGGAAAATGGCCCATTTCTAGCTATAAATCACATTGGCCTGGATGGATCTATTTTTGAGAAAAATAATAAGATCCAATAAATCTTCGTTGGAGGACACATAAGCAACATTTTTCTTACCTTCAAAAAATTTTCTCCTATATTTTGTGGATAGTTTGATATGAGGATGTTTATAAATGACGTCTGAACCAATTATCTGAATTATTCACAAAATTATTATTAAAGGGATTTAACTCAAAACATAGTTTAATCAGATGGACATGCCTAAATCGCCTTGATAGTTGACAATTTTTGTAAAAAGAATGTATGTCCAAAGCTTCTTACATGCGTTACCAAACTCGTATTAATTATTTTAATATATTAATTAACCCTATTAGGGTTTGAAAGATGGTTAGCGTTTTTTTTTTTGGCTTTTTTCTGAAATTTTTAGTTTTTAGCTTTTTTTTTAAGATTTTTTTTTAGCTAAATTGACTAGCTTTTTTTTACAATTACCGTTATTACGCCCGTACTCTTCAACGCATCGATACATAAATTTCCACAGAAATTTGATTTTCATAGAAAAAATAGGTACTGGGTATCCCACTGTAGGGCACCGTACCAACTGTCTGCATCAATTTTTTTTATATAAAAACACTAAATAACACTATTTCTTACAAAATAAACTAATGTTAATAAAATATTGGATGGTCGTTATGTCCATCAAGTAGTTTCAGACTGCGAGGCAATAAGCCCACCCTACTTTCAAGGACGGGCAAGTCCATTTTGTTCAATTCCGGTGCGATTGCACGGATTCCTCCTCCTTAAAGCTTCTTTTAAGTTTCAAACTGACTATACTTGAAATTTTATAGACAGTATCTCCCAGACTTCCTTAATTGGATTACGGTTCGGAATCATACTCGCCAACGACAGAAAGGGACTAAGAGTATGACTTTGTTATCTGGCTATAATTGTTTCGAGCGTTGTTTTGCTGAAATATCCAGGAAAAACGTCTCGAAATGGGACTAGCTCGCTTTTAAATAACTTATGATATGCTAGTGAAGAAATTCGACTCGGGGAAACGAATATTGGGTAGTTGGGCATAGCACTAAACACAGTCCATACCATAGTTTTTGAAAAGAATATTCCAATACTCGTGATTTTTTTGTAGCAGCCAGCTGAACCATCCAAGTTCAACTTTTTCCATCTTAATTAAACTTTTTTCATCGCTAAACATAACGATTCCAACCCAAGACCTAAAACTTGTATTTCTCATACACTGTAATTATCTCATTTTTGAACTGCCCTGTTGCGCTTGGTTTGGTATCCTTGGAACGATGTGGAGCTGCATCCAACCTTTCTATTATTGTCCCACACGCTGTCTAGTAACATTGACGCATGATTCCGACTTAATTTTGTTGGACATCGTCATGTCATGGGTATCTCACTTCTCAGTTCCTCTGATAGTCGATTGTGTAGTTTTGGTACATGTAATAACAACAATAACCCATTTCCAGTTATAAAAAATGATCTTGTTTCAATTTAAAATGATATCTTACGCACTTTTCCAATATCTTTTTGCCTTTTTCGCATGGGTGTTGACTTTTCGGCACTTAGACCGCAAATAAATCACAATGCACGTATAATTATTTGCTATGAAATTCACTAAATTAACCCCAAACCCAGGTTTTGGGTCAGATCGCCAATACAATTTTTTGCAATCTTGTAGTTTGTTGGTGTGGGTGTAAACCGCCAAATTCTATAAATCGGTAAACTTGCCCTGCTCCATGCACGTCTATTGGTAAAATTTTTGTGGCTCTAACTCTTATAGTCTTTGAGAAACAAAGCCCAACACGGACCGACACACAGACTGGACATGGCTATATCGACTCGACTATTACTCCGGTTTTGCCCGTGGAACTTATGGTCTGCCACTCCTCTTGCATTTTACATACATGGGCCAAGTTTATTACACTTTGAGTAAGAATGTGACATCAGGTGACGGAAGCGGCTCACATAAAAAAGTGTTAAAAGAAAATTAAATTTAAATACATACCTAGGCAATACACATAATTATTTCGACAACCTACATATATTCGTCTATTTGTTTTAATGTAACAAGGTGTCGAAAAAATTTCCCCAGGAAGGGTAAACGAACACGCTAGTTGGCCATCGGCTAGACTCGCCAGAACTGCTCGTCCATCTGTCGCACAACACAACACCAGACAGTATCCAGGCTGCATTGATACCAATATAGGAGTGGCATAAATAGATGCACCCAAATCTATTTTCCAATGCATTTCAAATTCAGTTGAGTTTGCTCCAGTTTTGCATCTCAGACAATACAAGTGCTTGTCAATGCAGCCAAAAAGTACAAAGGCATGTCCCATATTTGTTGGAGTTGTTTTGACTAGCAAAGATGAGAATATATTGCCTTCAACATCATAGCTGGCTAGCTGTAAAATGTCAAATGTTACTGCGATAAACGTATTATAATTTAAATCACCTACAATATCTCCAGTACTCGAGTTGCAGGCATGTATCCGACCATTTACCTCAGCGCAAAGAAAGGTTGTCGCATTTGGGTTTGATTCCAAGAGCACGGGTGTCGAAAAAAAAGGTTCTTTGCACTTCTTGACCCATTCGACAACTCCGTTTTCCAAGCTAATGCATGCATAGCTGCCATCAAGTGTGCAAATTATAATAGTATTTTGAGAAGGCAGTTCCAACGGCGACGCAAAAATCGGTTTCTCGCCTATGTTGATACACCAAATAATACTTTGATCACCCATTGATATACACATGACATTATAATCGTTGGCATAACTGCAGACAACAATTCGACTACCGTCCCTTGACACTATTGGTTGTGCCTTTATCATGCCGCCAATCTCTACATTCCACAAAAATCTGCCTGTCAACGGATGGAAGGAGTACAGATAGCCATCATAGCATCCCACTATGGCCATTTCCCCGCTTACGAACGTCACCTTACATTCGATGCGATCCGGCAAAGTAATCGTGCTTTCTACAGCACCTGTGTTCGCATCCATGGTACGCACCATCTTTGAGTGCGCACCTACGCAAATATAGCGGTCATCAAACTGTGCAATAGGCGAGTCCACGCATTTCCTCAGGGTAATTCTCCATTGTATTTTGAAGTTAAAGGATGGCATTCTTGATTGTGTGATTGCCGAATTGGTACTGCTCCGACTGCAACTAGCAGCCAACAGTGGCTCAATGGGCCTTAGTTTAGTATTATTTGTTACCAGTTTCGCTTTGTCTAGGTAAAGAAATACAGTACGTAACGGCACAGACTCATCTAATAACATTTCAAACAAATGCCGTTGTTCATCATCAATGCACATTTGCATGCCAATTTCACGAGACAAAGTGATAGCATGAAATGAGGTACCACCAGCTTGCCGAAAGCTTAGGTCATAGCCACTGTATTGAATATTTACCGACTGGTCCTCTAACTTTGACCTTTTAGCAAGCGTTCGCGGGTGTATGTCAACACACCCTAGCGTGTCGTGAAGAAATGACTTTAAAACATCCTGTCCAGTACGTACCAGAGGCAAGCACTGTTTCAATAAAAGGGAAACATCCAGTTTGCCATGAGAGTTAAAGGGAAAGTGCTGCAGATACAAAAAGCGATCTGGCTGTTCCGCGGTCATAAGCTTCGACAAAATATCATAAGTCTGTGCACGCCTTTGAAATTTGGTTGAAGATTCATTGGTGCAAATACAGCAAATGAGTTTCTGAAAATACGATTGCCATAGACAAGTAACCAGCTCATTGGGCAGCAAGCAGTTCTTGATTTTTTTTGAAATAGTATCTGCACGATCGAAAAATAAATGTTTCAATTGATTTCTAACAACTTTTTAAAAAGCTTACCTAAGCATATGCGGTTGCCGGCACGTTTAACCACATTATTGGTCCGGCCCTCATAAAATATGCATCCGTCTTTAGAACGCCGGACCCAATCGCCAGTTGCACGAAAGCATATTCCACTTTCATTTAGCGCATTTCCGTTTCCATCATCAATTTCCGGAATGTAACAAACACGCGTTGCGCTACCCACCAGCAGCTCACCTCTACCTGTGGAGTTTTGGCCACGATCCTTTTTGTAGTCAATGTTAATACAAGTTTGATCATCAATGGGCACACCCAGAGGGACTTGTGTACGCAACGACTGTAGAATGTATATCATGCTCCAGCACGATAGCTCTGAGATGCCATATATATTACAGATCAACTTTTGCGTCAGAATTTGGGGATCCATCCAGGAGGCAAGTTCCTGATTGAAGGGAAAAGGCTCACCACCTAAAAGCAAAACTCTTAAAATTTAATAGGCTAGATTATTTTCAAGAATGTAATAGCCTAAAGGCAGAAACCTTAGATTGCTTGTACTGTTCAAGATACGTTCACGTATGGCTGTTCTGCCGAACTGGCGAAATAAGGAAGGAGTCGTCTGCAAGACAGTTATTCCAGTTCTGGTCGTACTATTTGGAAAGAGCATACTGAGAACGCGCGTGGGCGACTCGTGCATTGAGTAGTGGGTTATTAGAAGGGTTGCACCATTCCGTATAGCCAAGAAGAACTCAACGACAAAGGGATCGAAAGTGAAGGGTGTGCCCATGTAAATAACGTCGAGCATGGACAATTGCAACTTTTTACTGGGAAATTGAGTTGATATTAAATTTTTAATTTGCTTCGCTTTTACATTATATTACCTAAGTCCTTGAATATTCGGTTCAATGCACTCGTACGGCACGTGCACTAGTTTTGGTTCGCCTGTTGTTCCAGTGGTACTAATTGTGTAGCACATATTTGGCGGCAGTATATTTGCTGTGATTGGCGCCAGTTCATCTGCAGCGTCTATTAACTTGAACAGCTTATACTCCTCATTATATACTAAAAATGTATCAATGCATTCAAAGAAAGCCGCGCCAAGAAACATATGTCCGCTTGCTAGTAGATATTTAATGCCAGCTCGGCACAGCTGTTCTTTTAAAGGCTTGGACAACATAAGTTTGTCAGTTGGAAAAAAGTGGCATTTATAGTTGAGTATGCTGCAATTATACAATATTTATACATACATATGTTTGTGATTATGTTACATGATCTTTAACTTACGCCAAAATCAAAATGCAAGATGCCGCCGTGTGCTGTGCAATCCGAATAGCAATACCAATTCCTTTGGGCACATTTGCTTGTTCTAATTTTTGCATGACCACCTCTACAGTACTTACAGCCTCGGAATAAGAAACAAGTATATCTTGGTGTTCCATTCGTTTTATAATAAAAGAAGTTTTAAAATGCCTTAGTCTATCAATATCATATATTTTCAGGAATGGTACTGGTATAAGAGGTGGGATATTATCCTCTTCAGCAGATGGCGTCGCATGGCTTATATCATCCAAGTCAACTTCAAATTTAATTGGTATTATTGGGGGCATATGCTGCTCCGCAATAGGATCCGGCATAAAACTCGAAACATCAATGTCGGTTTCGGATTTTATTGGTACAAGAGGAGGTACGTCATCTTGTGCAATGTTCGACGACATATTACTCTTATTTCATATTTGGTTTCACTATGTTTATATCTGATTAATCCTATTATGTAGTTTATAAAGATGATACTTCATACAATTTTATCGATAGTCGATAAATAAACCAACAGTTGGGAAGTTGAAATGTTTTGTATTGTTATCGAAATCAAAATTCAAACGTAAATTTTACATATTTTAAAACATAGATCTTAAATATAGGTTATTTCAGTTTGGGTTCATCTTACTCATACAAAAAAATGTATAATGCGGGCGATTTTATATTCATTTGCAACACATTTTTGTAGCGTTTATAAATTTGACAAACTCGTGGTAGCCACGATAAAATGCTTACAATTTATGGATGCATAAAACTTAATCAAGTATTATGTGTTGTATAGACTTCCATAGTAATTCCATGGTAATCGGATCTTTACGACCTTTGTAAAAACAAAAAAATTTGTGAGAAAGTGGAAAAAAGCGGACGCAAAGTTTCCTAGCTCCCAAAACAAATTGTCTAAGCGACGAAAATATATAATTGCAAGTTTTTTGCCACAAAATGGCTGGTTTATCCAATATACAAATAAACCAAAAAAAAGCGTAAAATAAGAAAAATTTCGTGCAGACAGTCGGGATGGTGCCCGACAGTGAAATACTTTGTACCCTTTTTTCCCCATAAGCACTAAATCCAGCATATTTTCTTTTATTTTTTTCTACAAGTTCAATATGACTGCAAGCTTTTTCCTATTGGGAGGTTTCAATTGACAATTGACTTTATCATATATACTATAAATTTTTATATATTTATCCGATTTCGATCATTTTTAAAACATAGATGCACAAAATCACCAATCTCTGTCGAGTTTCGAGATGGTGGATTGAGCGGCTGTAAACCGCGAAAATCTGTCACAGGCGAAGGGAATGCGAATCTCTTGGTAAATTTTTGTCCCTCTATCTTTTATAGTGTCTGATATCTCGATGTTCATACGGAAGGACAGACAGACGGACATGTCTATATCGACTCGACTATTGCTCCTGACCATTTTTGCCCATGGAACATATGATCTGCCACGCCTCCTTCTGCCTGTTACATACTTTGCACAAACCTATAATACCCTTTTACACTTTGTGTACAGGGTATAAAAATACTACTATTGAACCATATTTACATCCCTTTTTTTGGTTAAAAAGTGATTTCGTAATTTTTTGTTTTGTTTAAATTTCTTCTAGCTAATTTCGGTTGTTTTGTAAACGTGCGGAAAAGCCTGTATACTATAATATTATAAAATATTATAAATTCGAAAGTAACTCTGTCTGTGCGTATGTATGTCTGTTTGTTGCCTTGTTACGCCTAAGCCGCTGAACCAATTGTTTTGGTGTAGAGATAGATATTACCTTGAAATAAATAAACTGTGCACAGAGTCTGGCAACACCTACTAAAACGGGAAGGAGAACGGAAAGGGGAACGCGAAGAAGAATTTGATCTACCTGGTACGGGGGTTGGTGATCAGGGCGAGCAAATGGCAATGACCATTTCACTATTGGGTGAAATCGTGAATGCTTCGCTTTATTTTGGGCAAAACGAAGTTTACAGGGTTTGCTATAGTCTATCTATATATAAATACGGCAACAAAAAAAGTGTTTGGTACCGATTGTGTTTGAATGCGAGTACGTATTAAGGTTAAACCTATACCATTGGATAGAGAATGTTCATACGGTGTGGAAAATATAAATTTTATTTCGATACGTTGGCATTATACAGGTGAAATCCCACCTCAAACGTGAAAATGTATTGAATTACAACAACAAAATACATTGTAAGCATGAACGGTGTCTGCTATAGTTTTGTCGGTTATCTTTCCATTCTCATCCGTATATAGAATAGATGGGATAGAGAACGGCAACAACAGCGTCAACGACTATGCTTGGTGTGTATTTTATATAGGCTTCAGTTGTGTGTGAAATTTGTTGCTGTTCTCTTTCCATTTTGTTCTATACATTTAGCATTGCCGTTGATGACGTTTACGTTGTTGTTGTATATTGCGCATTATTTGATTGGACATCATCGTTACTACTTTTGGTCAACGGTACTGAATTGCTGGATTTCAAAACATTTGGTAATTTGAAAATATTTTCATGGAAGAAATACTTCAGATGTGCATGAAGATTGCCAAACAGCAAGATCAACTTAAGCAAAAATTGGGGAATACTTTAAGAGGTTCGAATTAAAATAATTGATAAAAAATAACATTTATTTTAAAACTAATTGCTATTTTCTCCATTCAGTTTGCTCAAATGAACAATTTACATTTATGAAAAATTATTGCCAACTTCGTAGCGATGATGATGAAATAAATGCCATTATTAATGTTTTGGCAAAATATAAAGCAACTGGTGCAAGATTGATTTTATTCTTTGGTAATTTATAAATTTGAATTTAATTATTTTCAAATTAAATTACCTGAATAGAATTTAATTGCATTTTTTTTTCCAGGTGTATTCGAATCGAATTATGGAAAGCAACCAAATTTGAATTTATTCATCCAGTTGATTGAAGAAAAGCAAATTACTATTTGTGAAGATGGCAGATTTGCAATTAAAAATTTTGCAATTTATTCCAATGAAGTTGATTGTGAATCAATTGAAATTTTAATTTAATTATACAAAATAAAAATTTTGTAATTTAATTAATTCAATTGTTGTTATTAATTAATGAATATTTCAGTTTGTATTCATATGTAGTAAACAATTATTGCTGTTGATATCACTCGATTACTTCAAACTGTTGCCACCAGTTGATTGTTTTTCAAAGTCATATGTCGCACCGAATACAGATACGATTGTTGTTGCCTGTAATTTTACTTAGCAAGCATTTTGTACGAAAAATATTTCAAAAATGAATTCGGATTTCAAGAAGTCATTGATAGAATTATTGCAATTGACGCAAGAATCTACATCGGTAGAAGGCAAAATTTTGGAATTATGTTCCAATATATTCGAAGAAAGAAATTTACTACGCCAGAAAGTTGAATCTATGGAAAAAGGTTAATAATTTTTATTCATATGAATTATCAAGTTTTTGTACTTAGGATGTTTACATTCTCAATTAATTTTCAATTTTAAATACTATTGGCCCTGGAGCAATAAAGGCAATAATGAATGAAATGAAATGCTACACACCGATCTGTTAAGTGCAAATTGCATAAGTGAAAGCGATGATGTTGCAGTCAAAAGGATTTTGCACACTGGCTACTTTCAAAATTAATGGATCAAAATTGCATTCGTTCATTGGTAAAATGTTTAATTTTGCAAAGGTTATGATTCTATATATATATTTTTATTTTTTCCAGGTTTATATGAATCGATTTATGGAGACGAACCAAATTTCTTATCTTGTTAATTCTTATCTTATTAATTTTAATCGAAAATAATCGATTCGCAGTAAAGGATTTGTCGCAATATTCACATGAAATAAATTTTGATTTGGAATGCTAATAATAATTTAATAAAATAATTGCCAAACAATAATTAATTAATTTTTTATTTCATTTAGAAATTTTTCATTTCACTCGGAGTCCGAGTGCGGCGCGAACTCTAGTATATATAAAAATCAATCCAAAATTATGTATGTGGACGCTGTTTGGATAAAAGGTTTAGAGTTTCGTTTGAATTAACAAAAAAGCATAGAACTAAAAAAAATTATATAAAATCTCAGCCTATTTTTGGAAAATGTTCACAGAGTGAGGAATCGCCTATTAATAGGAACGGGAAGGGTACCCATAAGAGGAAGAGGAATAAGATGAAGGTAAAGACAGAGACAAAGGGAAGGTGGAGAAGGAGCAGGAAGAGGAAGAAAAAGTGGAAAGGAAAATGAAGAGGAAGAAGAAGAAAAAGAAAGTAGAAAAGAAATAGGAACATGAAAAGGAAGAAGATAAAAAAGAAGAAGAGGAAAAGGAGTAGGAGGAAGAAGGGGAAGAGGACGAAGAAGAGAAAAGGGAAGCGGACAAAGAAGAAGATGGGGAAGAAAACGAAGAAGAGAGAAAATGAGGAAGGGAAACGGGAACGGGAAAAAGAATATGCTCTACCTCCAGAGGAGCACGGGGGTTGGCGAGCGAAGCGAGCAGGGGGCGGAGCTTCCTATTAAGTAAATAACATTAAAAACAAAATAATGATTTGTACTGTAAATATAGTGACTGGTGCATTAATATATAAGTATAACTTGCAGCACTAGGATATGTCTGAAACTTAAATAAATAAAAAATTTGATGCACACAGTCGGGACGGTGGCCGACAATGGTATACCCTGTACCCTTTTTCTTTATAAACATTAAATACGGTAAAATGGGAATGGAAGTATCCACTTTTATGTCTCTTTCATAAGATCGATATGCGTATAAACATTATCCTACGCAAAAATATACAAAAATATAAAACACTAACAGGTAAAATTCGCTCACAAACTAAACTTCATCTGTTTCATTTATATGAATTCTATAAAACTAAAATAGCTCGTACTTGTAGTTTGTAAAAGGCACTTATGAATGTAATAACGTTATTCTCTTACAAATTAATTTAAATTACCATTTTACTAAATACTAATTTATATCTGGCTTGACTATTCCTTTTTGAAATTCTTTGCTTTAACATTGTGGAGACAGTTGTAGCTGATAAAATTGTTTTTTAATATGTGCATAACAATATCAATTGGTAATTTTACGATATATACTGTCCAAAACCCACATATCATCTACGAAATCAGTATAATTTTTAAGCTTTGGACTACTATGACTTATATCTTAAGTTTTTATATCTGCTTCTTTGAGTTTATGAATTGGCCTTCTTTAGTTAGTTTCATGTGTTCAGATTGCATGACCGAACGACACTGTTCAATTAGCTGATTGATTTCATCCTTCTTATATTGATCCGTTGATATTTCTGGTAGTATGTGTATTAAAGCATGGCTCGGTCGGAAAGTATTATTAGTTTCATCAAAAAACGCATATTTTGATATTACCACAGGTTGTATAGTGCACTTACTTTCTAGAGCGATATGGAAGGAGCCCTTCTTAAATGGTAATAGCGTGTCCTTAGTGTTACGAGTGCCTTCAGGAAAGAGCAACAGTTTACAGTTTCTATTACGTATAGCCATTGCTTCTTTCTGAAGAGAATTAATGGAATCGGTTTTACGCGATCGGTTTATAAACAAAGTTCCCCAAAGCCAGGCGCCAACGCCGAAGAAGGGCAAGTAGAGTATTTCCCTCTTGGACACAACAGTAGCCCGTCCAATTACCGGCCATAAGTATGCCAAAACGCACAAGTCCAATGCACTCTGGTGATTCATTAAAACAACGCTGCCATGATCTTTCCGTACATTCTCTAGGCCACGGACCTCCATCGTAATACCCATTAGTTTGCACAGTTGTCGGAAGCACCAGGCCGGCACCCTGTATTTCATTTCATTTTTGTTAGCGAGTTTAAAGACATTACAACAGGCAGTACACAACACTCACAACGCATTGCGATAGTCCCTTGGTCGGAGTATCATAAACGGGACGCATAGCATAACAATTGCGCCAGCTCCAAAGAAAATGAACACCATGCGCATTTGGTATGGAGCCTTCACCAAAAAGCTCATGATAAGCGCCACTATGCAGGCCAGTCCAATTACTTCATAAGCACAAGCCATGCTGGGAAGCTGTCTTTGGGCCAAACGAATTTAAGATCCTCGAATACTTGTAATTACAAAAAAATGAGCATTTTATTGTAAATGTTTTATTTAAAATTTTAAAATAAATGTTAAATAGTTTTATGTAGATTTCTAGATTCTTACTGAATGTGTTATGCTAGAGTTCTTTTATAAATTGGAAACTATGTATGTGTACTCATGCATATTTGGTAAATTTTTATATTATCTAAAAAAAAACCATGATTTCTATTTATCTTAACAATCAATTCGATTTTAAGTACAAACTGATTTTTAACCCCTTGCGAAGCGATAAGAGGCCCTTTGTAGCACACTCCTTAAGACTATAAATTTTACATTTAAATGTTTATCAAGTGAATTATTATATGTTATTAAAATGAGTCACTTTAGAATAACAAACACTATGTAGTCTATATAAAAGTCAGTTAACACGACTGACTCTATGGACTTACCTCACCGAACTGAAACAAACTAACACCATCTGCAAAGTTATTTGAATGAACACTACATGCTTATATATACATATGTATATATTTTACCCAATTCTTATCTCAAAATTTTCAACTGTTCGTTTTGTGGCATTTATTTTGATTGGATTAGGAGGATTGAACTTTGATATAGCACTTCTACACTCTATGGTTTCATTACCATAGTAACATTTTATATGCATGTCATATTTTTGTATTTACACCATATTCGGTGTGTGGATGATTTTGTATTTAGACTCCGATATAGATTAATACCAGGAGTTACTACAATTTTTTGTAAGATTTATCCATTACGGCGAGAAGTTCATATATATACGTTTATGATCATGATTACCAGGCGTGAACGCAGGGAGGGTTTCGGGGGTCAAAGAGAGAAATTTGAATTGCTTGTAAACCAAGGACACCGGACGCTAGTTAAAATATTCCCCTTCGACTAAACGTAAACTAAAAATTTAAAATACACCACTGATTAGCATATTTAGCTTTGATTTACGAAAATAGAAAAAACGATATCATTAGTGACATCGACCAAGGCCGCAAACAAACGAAACGCGATAAATGAAAAAAGCTCTTGCCTATTATTCGAACAGTTTTACAATGCGTCCAACAAGGATATGCAATTCGTGGATATTGAGATGAAGATGAATTAGACAAGGCGCCATACATTTTGCTGCGGGGAAGATATTAGTTGTTTTATAGGAATTTCCTCACTGCATTCAAATCTGGCCACCATTTTCATCCGCGATAGGTTTCAAGAAATTAAAAAAAAAAACTGTTTTATAATCAAATTGACCTCAAGTGATTGTGCACGGATTAAATGTATTTAATTTTTGTTACTTTAAATATTCTAAGGGTTACGACAAAGAACGATCTATGAGTGAAAAAATGAAAGGTTGTGCTACTATTTAAAAAAATATATCTTGACGCTCTTTATGTTTACTCTGCCAATCATGGCTAAAATAAAGCTATAACGAATATGTGACATATGACAATTAAATCACCGATGAACCTTTTCCGTAAGCGATGAAACTTTAAAAGTCTATATTCTAGCAACCAACTCTTGTGCTAGAGGAAATCGTCTAGGATTTAGATTCGCTTAGCCTTTTTTATGAAGTACTGGATAAGCTTGCACTGGAGGATTCGGACTAAAAGACACAACCTGTTGACATACAGCCATTTGATTTACTGTCGATTCTCACGGCTTCGTTTATCTTAGCTTTTACATTATCGAAACTATTAACGATATTTAAAGGCCGAAGTGCATTTTCGCAATATTTTTGGTTAGGCAACTCAAGCAGCAGAAAACCTTTGAGTAGTGTTTACAGTTTTCCGACGAAGGAAATAGAAGAAGATTACTATCAGAAATCTATTTTCATATCTTTTTTGGACAAATATTTGGAAGAGCTTCAGACAAAATTGTTTACTTATCACAAAATCTTGTCTCAAATCAAAATATAATTTCGTCAAAATGCGTAGAACTTGAATAAAAAGAGCTATTAGCTCTGATTTAAAATCAAACTGTTATTACTTTTGGAGCAGAACTGAAGAGTTTGAAGCCTAAATTGCAAAGGTAATTTCTCCACATTAAGAATTGGAGTTCCATTAATATGCTAATTTTATTCCTTATGTTCCGCTTCCTATATTTTTGTGCAAAACCCAAACCAAAAATTTGGATTTAGTTAGTATATATACTCGCAGATTAAATAATAGTTGTACTTACTAATGTCATGTCAAAGCTATTTGACTTACTATATATTACACAAAGTCATATTAAAACGCAAACTGTATACACAGACAGAAAGCTCAGTATATATGTATATATATGTAGATAGTTACTTGTTCATGTGTTTGATAATATAATGGAAGGTAAGTATCAAACGACAGCTGGGTCTTTTTCGGTTGTTAGTTGTCAATTAAGTGTGCGACTCTACCAAATTGCTACTTCATTGAGACCAATCATTTGACCGTTTTGACTGAATATAAATACATTAGTATTATTGTCCTAAAATTAGCCAAAAATGGGTTTGCTTATCAGATTTGTGCATCCCATTCATTTTAGAAATTTGATATCCCACTTTATAATTTTAAACTGACTAATAGTTTTGTAGCGATTAAACCCTAAATGGTTTTTGCTTTCTATGTATGTTTTAAATGTGCATTCAAATGTAATGATATTTCATTAAACAAACTTAGCGATAAGATGATTGGGTGATTCTTATTGCAACAACAATAAATTATTCCTATCAGATCAACTATCGCACAGTTTCATTTTTATAAGTCACGCCATGAACCTTACTCAACATAGGATGACATAAAAAAAAATTAAATAAGAACGAAAACAGTTTTACGCTTTTTCTTTTTAAATTTAAGCTTAAAGAAACAAAAATTCACAATTATTGACATACAATGGGGTTGGTCAAGTACATGTTTTCGATGATAATTTTAATTTTTTGAACTACCATCTATTTTTGGAAAATAAAATTAATTTTTGACACACTTCAAATATATGTGTAGGTAAAGCCCTTATAAGCCAACTGAATTTTTAATTGCATGAATTAAAATAAGAAGGTTAAGATACATATGTACATACATATGTATGTAGGTGATAAGCACAATTACTAAGAAAGAACAAAAAGTAACTCAATGTTGGGCCAAGCGATGATGAACGCATATGCGTGGGAAACATTCGAAGGACACAATATGTTCATAAGCATACATAAATGGATAAGTACCCTGTTTTTATTATTCAGGATAATATGTTTTGATAGTAATACCCCAGCGTGAATTACTAACAAAGAATATACACTCGGTTCCAGAATTGTGCGTACAGTGCAAAAAAATTACAAAATTCAACTTTGACTCCATTTATTTCCATTTATAGGGTAGATACAGCAATATTTATTTACTTTTCCGCAAAAAAGTATTGGGATTGGCCAAAAAAATAAAAAAGAAAAGACTTAGTTGGTTACCAACTGTTTATTTTACATTTTTTAGAGGGATCAATTTACTTTTTAAAACTGCTTATTGTAAAACTCAATTCCATCGAGTTTGCATATTATTAACTATTTAATGAAACTACCTTAAAATGTACACCCGCAAAATTCTGCGTACAGCAGTTTAAAGTTGTAAAATTCTGAAGATAAAGTAGCGTTTCTTAGTAGGTTGTGGACTTGGATACGTTAATCCCAAGGATTACCGGCGATCTACTGATGTTGGAGGTTTCGGAATGCTTTGCTAAAATAATATCCGAAAATAGCATAACAATAATTTTAAAGGAAGCTGACTATTATAGCCATGTAGCCCTTAACAAGCCTAATTAATTAACGAATTAAGATCATTTTATTCCAACTATAAAGCATAGAGAGGGTTGTGTTAAGGTTTGGGGCTGTATGACAGCTTAAGGTATCGGAAAATTTGAATTTATTGAGTCAACAAAGATCCACATGGGCTATTTCTAAATTTTTGAAGACAATTTCATCCAAAGTGCACATAAGATGTGCCTAGAGGACGATTTCTGGCTTCAAAAAGACAACGACCCGAAGCATACGGTGCATATTTCGAGGCTCTGGATACTGTACAACGTTGAAACCCCGATAGAGCATTATTTGGACCTAGTCGAACGCAGGATCCGGCAACACCATTACGTCCAAAAATATGCTCAAGGAAAAGATTTTGGAAGATTGAGTGAAAAAAAAAGACAGAGGAAACAAAAAAGCTAGTAGACTTAATGCCAAAGCGACTAAAGGAGGTTGTGCAGCGAGATGCGGGTCTATATTTTAAGGTAAATTCAGTTGGTTAATAATAGGTAATAATTTGTAAACTTGATGGAATTGAGGTTTATAATAAGCAGTTTTAAAAAGTAAATTCTATAAAATAAATATAAAAATATATTGCTGTATGCAAACCCCATAAATTGAAATAAATGGAGTCAATGTAAAATTTACATTTTTTTTGCACTGCACGCACGATTCTAAGACCAAGTGTACATATGGGCATACTTACATGCATTAACAATGAATATATAACCACAGAAATATACTGACACATGCACGCATAAAACCGTTATATACACTTAAAAACGAAAAAAAAAAAATTGTCGCGTTTTTTCGTAGGGGTAAGCTTAGTTGTTGGTGCCAGTTTTCTAAGAGTTCTGTATATCTGAAAATTTAAGGATAGTACCGAAATTACAGAACCAGCCAGAATTTACTCTAAAACTCACTTTCGGTACAAGTACAACGAATTTCATGCAAATTGGCCAATACTTTTTTATTTGTTTTTAATTAGTTTCCTCTTACACAAATTGCGAGAAATTTCAAATTAATAGGACTGAATCGGACGCTGGCAGCGCACTAACGTTTTTTACAAACATAAGTATATAATCATACGAGCGCGTGTGTGAAACTGTTGAAAGTTCCGCTACACTATGATAAGCGGACTTGAGCTAAGCAGCTGACTGAAGCAACCCCCATAACATTTAGACAAAAAATTAATTTGCTTCGGCGATTTGAAGTTTGTATACGTATACCCTGATGGAAACATGATAATCTTAGTCTTAAGTTTGATCTAGTCTTGCCAAACATATACTAAGCATATGCATATGAAGTTAGTTGCAGAACACTTAGTTGGATATAGTTAATTTTAATTTATTACAAAAGCAAAAACAGACTGGCTCCAATTTGGATAAGGTACTCTAACAAAGTAAGAAGTGAAAATGTGCTCTGTACCTTATAAATATCAGATCAGTACGAATATACCTTATCAATAGTGTATAATAACAGAGCAAGAGCGCATGACACTTCGCTTAATAAATTGAAATCGATAGCATATTAAAATATATTTTATCGCTGTACATCGATAGGTCGAGAAAAGGCTCAATCGATACATGCCAAAAGTATTAATCGGTATATCAGCATGTAGATTATTTATAACATTAACCACGGAGTTTATTTAAAATAAAATAAGTAATAAAATAATGTGGATTTTTGTTCAATTTTGTAACGATGAGTAAAATTCTTCATTGACAATCATATAAGAAAAAAAACGCATGCAAGATTGCAGTTGGTTCAACCGGCGATTTGTGGCTAACAACAAACTTTTGCAAAATGCTTAATTTAGACACAAAAGCAGTAGACATGCCTGGGGAAGAACACATAATCAAGGAAAACATTTTAATGGAAAGTGCTACGGGAGAAAATACACAGTTAAAAGTACCAACGTTGCCTGACGATGCCGATTTATGCTGCCGGCTATGTCACCGTAACGCATTGTCAATATCGTCGCCCAATATTTACGAGACAGCCGCGGAGTTTGCTAAAACAGAGCCCGGAAAAGAAACTTTGATTGTAGATCTGTGCTTCAATTTACTTGGTGTTCGGGTAATATTAGACTTTCTATTGACTTTACTGTCGTACTTATATTTTTCGTTTTTAGTATGAGCGGCATAAACTTTTGCCAGAGCATATTTGCTCCCGCTGTCTTAACATGCTGGATGATTTTTATGAGCAACGAAAAAGTATGCAGGACCGCGAATACACATTACAGCAGGATCTGAACATAATTACTAAACTTGATCCCAAATACAGACCTGGATTGAATGGTAATCCCGGTGTGTTTGAACCAGAGGATGGCTGTGTAATCATTGATGTGGATCCGGACCAATTATTCGAATCCAGTGAAGATGAAGATTTTCTTATTGGCTCTGATGTCGATGTCGATGACGAGGATGACGACGACGAGGATGTGCAAAACGAGGATGATACCGATATACCTCTGGGTATGGATGCGGCTGAAATGCATACCATAATGCGGGCACAGCAAACTGTAGAGACTGGCACCAGTGCAACAGCAGACATTCACCCAAAAAGCGCATTCCTTTGCCAGTACTGCGACTTAGCCTTTACACTCCAACAGGACTGTCGGCAGCACGAATTGAACTCTCACGACTCAACTTCTCCATACAGCTGCAATTATTGTCACCTTTGTTTTGGCACACGTCCAGGACTCATTTCCCACATAAGGGAGCTTCACGATGCAGATCGTCCTTATGTCTGCGCCCACTGCACCAAGGGATTCTGTCGCCGCTCCGACCTCAAAAAGCATACCATCGTTCACACCGGCGTTCGACCATACACATGCCCTGTGTGTTATAAATCGTTTTCGCGAAACACCAACTTAACCAAGCACTTGCGTATACACAGCAGTGTAAAGCCTTTCGTTTGCCAGCAGTGTCCGCGCTCCTTTCAAACCCATTTGGAACTCATGAAGCATACGCGTTCGCATGCCGAGGTAAAGCCTTTCCAGTGCAGTCGGTGCCCGTCATCGTTCTCGCGCAAGGATAAGCTACAAGTGCACATACAGGTTCATGAGCGACGCGACATTGAGCAACTTCAGCACAAGGCGCGTATAAATAACGTTCAACTTGCTGTGGAGCAACTGCCAATGCCACTGCATCCTTACGTAGAAAGATCCGTCGAATCATCGCAATCAAATTATCACCAGCAACAACAACTTGTTGCAGCAAAACAGCAGCAACTAGCAAGACTTTCTGTTAAGCCGTCTCGGAATTTCCGTTGCGACGTGTGCGACAAAGCATTCCAGCGTGAACGTGATCTGCAACGTCATCGCGCCTTGCATCTGGATACGCTTTTTGCGTGCAAAATCTGCGGTCAAGGTTTCAATAGACGCGAGAAGCTACAGCGCCATGAGCTGGAGGCACACGGGCCTAACTACACATGTGCCATTTGTTGCATTACGTTCTTGCATCAGTTGGATCTCGAGACGCACATAAAAGTTCACGAACTACAGCATAGTGTTGCAAAAAGCACACAAGAAGCTTTGAATGCTGCTGTTCTGACGCCGCAGGTGGTCACAGAGCAGGCAACACAAATACAGTCTGCTGTGCAAGAGGCGCTACAGCAGCCGGTGCGGCCATCAGCTTCAGAAATGTCCTTTTACAGCAACATGATACCAACGATGAATTTGGGATTTTACAGTGAGACACGCCCCGAGGACCGTAATGGAATTTAATGAAGTTGGCTAAATAATAAAAAGTCTTGCATATTGATTGTGTCAAGAATTGTCAAAAATGTAGAAGAATGGTATATTTTTGCCAATTTCTTTTATACAATATTCAAGGATATTGAATTATACCCACAAACATTACATAGAATCTTCGCACTTTTAAACTTAGCAATTTATATATAAATGTCAAAATAAGAAATTAATTTTGTTTTATCAAACGTTAAATAAAAACAATCGTGACTGCAACTGAACAACCTCATAAATAATTTGAATTGACACCAAACGTAATGCGATCCCATTGCAATATTCGAAGATCTTCTTAACTGGCCATAACAACCCGTACAACATGACCTAGCCAGCGGAGCCGCTGGATTTTAATTCGCTTGACTATGTCAAACGCTCCAAGGGCATGTTCATCAGACTGCGTCATCACTCATGCTTCAGCGCCATAAAGCGAAACGGGAAAGATGAGCGTCTTATAGAGTATTAGTTTCGTCTGGCGAGAGTGGTCTGTGCTACTCATTTGCCTACTCAGCCCAAAGTAACATCTGTTGGCAAGAGTGTTTCTCCGCTTGACCTCCATGCTGAAATCGTTTTTCATCGTGATGGTGGTGCCAAGGTAGACGAAATCCTTGACTACATCAAAAATATAGTTTTTAACATCAATCTAGACCCACCATGACAGATTCTTTTTCAATAGCCGCAAAGGCTCCGGTAACCGCTCGCTTTGTACGCCCAACGATATCGTTATCATCTGCGTATTGAAGCAACTGGACACCCTTATAGAATACAGTTCCGTTCCGATTCACTTCGGCCTTTCGCAACACATTCTCCATCAAAAGGTTGAAGAGGTCGCAGGAGAGGGCATCGCCTTGTCTGAAACCTCGCTCTTTCCTACCTTGACGGAGCTGCGCGTGTTGCTCAACGTCATTCTGCATAGTCGTATCAACATTGCAGGGATACCAAACTCAGACAGTGCGGCATATACGCGATCACTCAACGGGCTATCAAATGCTGCTTTATAATCAACAAAGAGATGGTGGGTGTCGATTTGTTTTTCGTGGGTCTTTTCCAGGATTTGGCGTAGCGTGAACCTCTGGTCTATGGTGGACTTGCCAGGCTTAAAACCACACTGATAAGGTCCAATCAGTTCTTTCGCAAACGGTTTTAGTCTTTCACACAATACGCTTGATAGGGCCTTATATGCAATAGAGAGAAGGCTGATACCACGGTAGTTAGCGCACACCGTGGGATCACCCTTCTTGAGGACAGGGCAGAGGTAACCAAGGTTCCAATCATCGGGCATACTCTCAACTAGCCATATCCTGCAAAAGAGCCGGCATGCATATTACCAACTCATTGCCTCCAGTCTTGAACAGCTCAGCAGGCAGGTCATCTGCACCAGATGCTTTGTTGTTCTTGAGCCGCTTGATTGCGACCCTAACTTCGTCATAGCTAGGCGGCGGTATATCCACGCCGTCGTCTATAATTGGGGACGTCGGGCAGTTAACTCCGCGGGCGGCATTGTCATCATCATCGCCCGATAGCAAGCCAGAGAAGTGTTCGCTTCACAACCTCAGTGCACCCTGTGCATCCACTAGCAGATTTCCCTCTGCATCTTTACAGGAAGACGGTCCGGTACTAAATCCTTCAGCCAGACGCTTGACTTTTTGGAAGAACTTCCTAACGTCATTCCTGCTCCTGCCCATCTCGATCTCCTCTCGCTTACGCTTTTCCTGCTCGCGTTTTTTGTGTCTGAAAAGGCGTCTCTCCATCCTCCTCATTTAACGATAGTGATCTCGCACAGATCGCGTAGCAGCCGACTGCAGGGTCCTTCTATAGGTGGCGTTCTTTACTGCAGTGGCTTCGCGGCACTCCTGATCGTACCATTGGTTCCTCGGCAGTGGGCGTTGGAATCCAAGGACGATCTCCGCGGCGGAACGCAAGGATTGGGATATATGCTTCCAGAGTCCCTCGGCGTTATCAGGTTCTGAGAGAGGTTGAGTGAGCTGCTCAGAGAGTTGAGCGGAAAAGGCCTCAGCAGTCTGCTGTGATTGCAGCTTTGTGATGTCCAGCTTTCGCTGCGCACTAGATCGCACATTCTTCGCTATGCTTAGACGCATGCGAACCTTGGCTGCAACAAGGTAGTGGTCAGAGTTGATGTTGACCCCTCTGAACGTACGAACATCAAGCACGCTGGATGAAGGCCTTCCATCAATCACAACATTATCAATCTGGTTGCGTGTAGATTGATCAGGAGACAGCCATGTAGCCTTATGGATATCGGGATGCGGAAATCTGGGACTACAGGCTACCATGTTACGCGCCGCGGCGAAGTCAATTAGCCTGAGACCATTGTTCGAGGTGGTCTCGTGAAGGCTGAATTGTCCGACAGTAGGACCAAAGATGCGCTCTCTTCCAACCTTTCCATTAAAATCGCTTAACACGATTTTAACATCATGGGCAGGGTCGTAGACAGACTCCAGTCTATCATATTTATTTAGCAATTTAGCCTTTATGCGGATTGTTGCCAGCCTTTCGTTCACTGGTGTGAACCGGGAGACACGGTTGCGTAATCTCCGGCCAACAACAAATCCGCACCCAAATTCGTATGCAGCAGCCCTGTCCTGTCCATCGCATCTCCTTGATGGCGGTAATGTCTGCTCTGCACATCGTGAGAGCATCCGCCAGTTGGGTAGAGGCACCATCCCAATTAAGGGTTCGGACATTCCAGGTGCATACCATCAAAATCATAATCATAAAATAGATTTACAATCTTTCATTGGTGGAGGGTTTTACGCGGCGGGTCTCAAACCCTACGCACAGCCCATTTGGAGCCCAGGGAGGGCTTCGCTGCGTGTTAGAGTAGTGAACACCGGGTGGCGATTAGAGCAGCTATACCAGTGGTACCACGAGTAGGTTGTACGTCAACTTGGTTAAGGTAGAGACAGGTATCACCCTGACTATTCCCCGGTGAATGACGATCAGAAGCTTTCACTCTGTTCCACCAGAACCCAGGCCCACCTGTGTACACAAAGTGTAAAAGGGTATTATACATTTGTGAAATATGTCTAACAGTCAGAAGGAGGCGTGGTAGACCTTATGTTCCGTTGGCAAAAATGGTCAGGAGCAATATTCGAGTCGAAATAGATTTGTCCGTCTTGTGGTGTTTCACCAAGCGAAGCCCATTTTCCCTAGATCAGGTTTGTGGAATTATGTCGATATCCCACCCCTTTTCCTTCGCGGCTTTATCCCAAACCATAAAAGCTATTCAATTGAAACTTATTACAGTTATGCACACTCTTACTGTGCATGTTTAGTGTAAAAATATCGGATAGAATAATGTGCCAATTTTAGGCCCCTCCTCCTATAAACTGCAGCAGAATTTCACTTTTTACAGAAATGTTCAAGTTAACATTTATGTTAACCAAATGTGGTACGTTAGGCTTATAAACCAAACAATGTTGACCTTTTTTCGCACCATCCCCCCTACCACCGTAGTACAGTTACCGTTCTTACGCCCATAACCTTCAACGCATCGATACAAAAGTTTGCAAAGAAATTTGAGTTTCATGGAAAAAATAGGTACAGGGTAACCCACAAAATTAATTTCAGCCTTCTAGCATTATAAGTATAGGCTGTGTTAATAAAGAGAATATCGCTAAGGTAGATACATATATTATTTTATAGGAAATTTTCCGTAAAACTATATCTGAACTGTTCTTGCAATTTAATGAAACACTGCCTCTTGACCTACAAATACCGTTGACAAATTAATATATCCTGCTAAGGCGCCTGTAACACGAAGCTAGATTTTCAAGTGAGTTCGTGTGATTTATATGTCGCACTGTTTGCAGGCACGGTAATATCACGCATAAGTTGTCTTGCCTGCAATCCTGTGCGACTTTCTTTATATTAGAATGCATTCTAATCAGGCCTGTTCTAGTTTCCGAATCGGAACAAAACGAACGTTCGAACTCATTCCACGCAATGGTGTTGTGGTTTTCGTGTCACTTCGAAACATAACGGCTTCGTTTTACTTTTGATATGATAACATTTGCAACAACAGCTGTGTTTATGTTTCCGCGCGCAGTTGTTACTTTAATTGTTTGTGGAATTTCAAATTTAAATTGTCATAGCCAATGTTCTTTGGTTGTGCCTATGCAAGAAGAAGATACGTTGTTGAATGTTTTCTTCTTGCCAGTGGAATCCTTGCAAAGAGGACCAAAAACAAAACGTGAATCTGCGCGCGCTGCCCTCTTTGCGTCGACCGGCAGCTTGTCAAATTTTCAAGCCGCATTGCCATGCATTTAAGTGCTTACATACATGAATCGGACATTTACTCATATTTGGAGTTTCTCCTTTTGGCCATAAAATATAAATTATTACAAAAAAATTTTATTTAAATTGCAAACCAACAATTGTTTGACTTTGAATCAGCAGGCAGCAAATATGTTATCGCTGCAACAGGCTCTATTTATCGATAGCTTTGATAAGGCAGTCAATACATTCATTATCGGGCCTGTTCTAGTTTTCGACTCGTAAAATTCCAAGCATTGGTGTTCCAGTTTCCGTGTCACTTCGAAACATAACGGCTTTGTTTTACTGTTGACATGATAACATTAGCAACAACAGCTGTGCACGCGCAGTTGTCATTTGAATTTGTTTGTGGAATTTCAAATTTAAATTGCAGTCAAAGCCATGGCCAATGTTTTTTGGTTGTGCATAAACAAGAAGATGCGTTGTTGAATGTTTTCTTCTTTCCCGTGGAATTCTTGCAAAAGACCAAAAACAAAAAGCGAATCTTTGGGCGCTGCCCTCTTTGCTTCGACCGGCTGCTTGGCACTTTTGCAAGCATTGCCATGTATTTAGGTGCTTACTTACTTAAAATGGACATTTGCTCCTATTTGGGGTTCCTACTCTTGGCCCTAAACCATAAATTATTTATAAAAATTGTAATTCCTACGTGCCAGTACGTTTAAGCTACCTACGTCGGCTACATCCAAGGCTAGCCGACATAGGTGTTCTTTGTTGTTCGTTCCGCTTGGAACGATGGCAATGCACGCTCTGAAACGGCTGAATGGGAAATAGCTATTTGTGTGCAGCAGCACAAATAATGCATATATCATACCTAGAGGTTCTTCTTGGAATTAAGGTTTTTTCTTTTTTTCATGGGAGGCATCCACCTCGCCTGCTAAATGCAAGAATTAATAAGTTTAAAAAATTAATTTACATCAATTTTACTTCAATAAGCACCGCAAGCACTTTCCTTAACTTTCTTACGACAACGGACAAACAAGGTAAACAAAGCAAACTGTTCCACTTCGTTTGAGATATTTTAGAGAGTAAGCAGATCGCACCTTTCCACACCGATCTCTTGCCTACATGACGATACACACAAAACTAGCAGCAGCCCAGTTGCATTAAAAAGCAGGCAGGCGCGGGAGGTTGCTGGCAGTTCATTTCAGTCATTTCAGATCGTAAGCCGCACTCGCCTTCTCTCAAATCTCCTCTCACCTACATTTTACCAACTGTAATTTTAATGCTCGCAAAACGACCAGTATTGCACTACTTATTAAATGACAATTGGTACATTGCGAACTGAACGGTACTTATGTATACCAACAAGCTAACCTTCGTTATTTTCCAAACGCAATTTTTATAAATTCTTTTTATGAATGATAATTAATACATCCTTTACCAATGAATGCTGCATTGACTTTGTAAAATATTAAAGATTTATATAAAAAATATTTCGCTGATAAACGATCATTTAAGGTTTAATTTGGCTTTACTTTAAATAACGAATGGTTCGGAAACTAGAACACCAAAACCATTCCATTCCATTCCGACATGCATTAATTCTTCCCGTTCCCATTCCCCTTCTCGTTCCTCTTCCACCTCCATCTCATACTCTTCCTCACACTAAGTCCACCTGCGGATAATGGTACCCATATCTTTATATCCTCTTCATCTATCTCTACCCTTTTCCTCTACCTCTGCCTACTATATAAGTAAAAACACATTAAGTATGTTTAATATGGAAAACGTTTTTGTCGATGAGATGTTGAGGTGCCATCTATTGGAATTCGTCCAAATTTTACATAAACCATCTACAGACCATCCCCAACATACCCAAACATTTTTAGTTGCATTTTTTCGCATTTTCGCAGTCCGCTAATATCTTACTTTTATGTATACCTACAAGTTGCACAATCGCTATTTTCCGAACGCAAGTCTTTTTCTTGTCCAAGCAGACAATTTTTATAAAAAGTGTTTAATGAATGAAAATTAATACATCCTTTGCCAATGAATACTGCATTGTCTTTAGGCTTTACTTTCCATAACGAATGGTTCGGAAACCGGACCACCAAAATTATTCCATTCCGACAGTCGGAATCGGAATATCGAGCGAAATTTTGTTAGATTTTTTCACTTAGTTACTTGAAAATCTCGCTTCGTGTAACAAGCGCCTAAGGCATATTCAAATTTTAAAAACTCACTCAATGTGCTATTTTCTTTTTTGCCGTAAAGTTGAGTTTTCCACCTTTTACGATGAGCTTCATACCACAGTGGTATCATTGAACAAGTTTGAGCTGGCTTCAAGGTAGGTGCAACAAAAACGGTTCGAACCTCACACAGTCATGCCTCATGCGTTATTCGTTTGGGGTCTTCCTAACGAACGGTCGTGCTGTTCTCCTTCTTGGCAAAAATCTGTTCGAGTATGCGCCGTGGAACTTCAGAGTTAATCAATATTGGGACAAAAACTTACATATATGAGCGAGTATAAACGACTAAGTGCAGTGATTAAGAAAAACCCGATTTTCTACGAATGCAAGTATGCCTATACGTGAGCTGTAATCATAAGCAACACATTTGACTTTACTGTGCTCAGAAAATTAGCTACATTGCCCAATTTACAGTTCAATCACAAGGACAAACACAAGAAGTTTAATGTACATGATTTGAAGTTGGCTTAAAAAGTAAGCGATGATAACAAAGATCTGCAACAATTTTTGTTCTTCTAAAATATCAGCGTCTCATGTACGTAGATTGGTTGAAGTGTACTACTTGGCAAACATTATCGGGCGATTTTATAGATTCGCTGTGTGATATTGTGATTTGTAATTTTTAATTGTGAAACCCCAAAATAAAACAAAAAACAAACAATGTGTCTTAAATATGTGCAAGTTATAAATCGTACGCTAGATTTATTGTAGGGTCAGTTGAAAATTGGAAACCATCGCGAGCACGCAACTCAACAAGCCATCGAATTTATGCGCAGTTAAGTTAGTGGTAAGTTGCAATCTTGGCCGTTATGCCAAGTTACAAAAAAAATATAGTTACAGCGAGCCTTGAAGTGCCGAAGGTTGCATACGCTTTATTATTTTTTTAGTTAGAATATATAGTAAGTTTGCATGCACAACAAACGTATATGTATGTTACCAACATATAACCAAAGTTAGTAGAGTGTCTTCACTACGACTGGTGAGTTTTTGAATTTGGCTGGCGACTTGGCTGTTATCTGCAGCGGGGTATCGATTGGGCCATATTGCCTGCGGTGCAGAAGCAAGAAAAATAGTTCCAGCTCCGACCTTAGCAGCCAAAGGCAACGATGACAAATGAACATGTTGCGCATCCAAAAAGTGCCGCCTGCGCATGCGCGTAGTTTCTCAGTCAGCTAAAGATGTCTGCTGATTATACCCCGCACACAAAGTGTAAAAGGGTATTATAGATTTGTGTATGTATGTAACAGGCAGAAGGAGGCGTGGCAGAGCATATATTCCGTGGGCAAAAATGGTCAGGAGCTATAGTCGAGTCGATATAAACATGTCCGTCTGTCCATTTATTGTGCGGCACAATAACACAAACATTCACACACTAAAGTGTAAATTTTTTACAATTGTTTCTATTTGCAGATACCAAAATCCACCCTTAAATTCGCTTTAAGACCAAAAAAGATGCGTAGACACACAATCTTACTGATAGCTCTGTGAAGGGAAAATCCCAATTACATTGTTACAACACCAACATCTATATTAATATTATAAATTCGCAAATATTATAAATTGTCTGTCTGTGTGTCCGTTTGTTCCCTTTTCACGCCAAATACAGCAATATATTTTTTTTTATTTTATAGAGGGATCTATTTACTTTTTAAAACTTCTTATTATAAACCTCAATTCCATCAAGTTTGCAAATTATGAACTATTTTCTGAAACTGTCTTAAAATATAGACTGGCAAAATTCTGCGTACAGAAAGTTTTTATTTTATAAATAACTATTAGAGGTATCTTAGTAACTTGTAGGAAGCACCTTCTTAAGTCACTTTGGCATCAAGTCTATTAGCTTTTTTGTTTCTTCTGCCTTTTTTTCCCTCAATCTCCCACAATCTTCTCCTTGAGCATATTTTTGGACTTATGGTGTGTTGCCGGATCCTGCGTTCGACTAGGTCCCAGTAATGCTCTATCGGGTTGAGATACGGAGATTGGGGTGGTGAATTTAGCTTTATCCAACATTGTATAGTAGCCAGAGCGAAATATGCGACGTATGCTTCAGGTCGTTGTTTATTTTTGGAACCAGAAATCATTCTCTAGGCACATCTAATATGCACTTTGACTGAAATTATCTTAAAAAATTTGGATATAGCCCATTTTTCCGACACCGTAAGTTGCCATACAGCCCCAAACCTTACCGCAGCCTTCTCTATGCTTCATAGTTGGTATTAAATGATCTTAACCCACCGCTGTACGCTTGTTCCGCGACATTAATTTCTTTCCTTTTATTTCGAAAATCAAAATTTTACTCTAATTGCGAAATCCTTACGCTTCTGAAAATTAGCCAGGTATATTAGAGGCTTGTTAAGGGCTACATGGCTATAATAGTCAGCTCCCTCTAAAATTATTCTTATGTGTTAATGTGTCCAAGTCCAAAACCTATTCTTTTTCTTGTTTTGTGAGTAGGAATGGACGCCCAGAACAAGAAACAAAGAAACGAAATTCTTAAGAATTTTACAACTTTAAATTGCTGTAAGGTAGTTTCAGTAAATAGTTAATAATATGAAAACTTGATGTATTTGAGATTTACAATAAGCAGTTTTAAAAAGTAAATTGATCCATCTATAAAATAAAAATAAATATATTGCTGTACTTACCCTATAAATGGAAATAAATGGAGTCAAAGTTGAATTTTGTAATTTTTTTGTATTGTACGCACAATTCTGCAACCAAGTGTATAGCTCTATAGTAGGGATCATAGCGGAAGAAGAACCAGATGAAATTAAAAAGAAATATTGGTCATTTTTTTCCCGTATGGTGAGCGGTTTAGAGAATACCACCCCAGCAGGTCAAAGTTTGTCGTATGAGGCGACTTATAATGACACTGGATTCTTTCGAGACCAGTAGAGCCACCCCGGGCCTTAAAAGGGTTGTGCGTAGGGTTTGGAACCCACCATGTAAAACCCCAATTCCAATGAAAGAATGTATTTACATCAGGCCGTAACCCGATAACGGGTTGTTTTGGCCAGTTAAGAAGAAGATTGGTCATTTGAAACGTGGACAAATTATACTAAATGAATATTTGAAAACTTTAGGAATATATAAACCAAAGATCTCATTTAATTCATGTGACAGCTAAAAGCATACAGCATCAATTCTGTTCCATTTGTCTCAAAAAATGGGCGTTTTTGCCAAAACTATTTCCCAATAAGTTAATTATTTATTTAATTTTTTATGGTTGGTTTTAGTAAAATATCGTTTTTAGGATCGTTTTTATTTTCCATTCCCTTTCCAGTAGAGTAATAATTAATTTAGTTATAATTATTATACATAGTGTTATGCAGTAGTTTAAATTAATTTGATTGTTTTTGCTTTTTAAAATTTTACTAGCTTTATTTAAATTCAATCTTCATATGGTTTTTTCAATATCAGAAATTTACTGTCTGCAACCTTGTCACTTCTTTCCGGCACAATTTCAATTGATTCCTCCGGCCAATCGGCTAAAAAAGTACCTAAAAACGTTTTTTCAGTATGAGTATGAGGAGAAAGAAGAGGGAAAAGCAAGAGGAGTACAGGAAGGTGGAGGAGGAGGGCAAAAGGAAGTTAAAGAGGAATATGATCAACTTTGCACGGGAATAAACGCACTTCTTTTGTTTTTAAGTGTCTAGTTCTTTTGGTCTTCAAGATCTAGGCGTTCATACGGATGTACATACATACGGACAAGTCAATGGTAATCATTTTGGTATAAACAACTTCTAGTCTACAACGAATACTTGTTCCTCCTACATACACTGCACAAATCTAAAATAACATTTTACACTTTGTATACACGGTATAAAAAGAATAATTTTGCGTTTCCAAAAGTTAATTTAATAGGATTCTTGTGTTTGTAGCCCTGCTTTAAATATGTCATTTATCTGTCTATACTTTTTACCGCTTTTAGGTGTGCCGCCGAACAAAACATTTCTCTAATAAATATCAAAATTTGATGTTATTTAAAACAAAAAAGGCAACGCCTGTTGCTAACTTGTAAAAATTAAAAAGCACATAAAATAACAAATAAATTATAGAAGATAAGAAAATTCCCCTCCTAGCCCATAAATATTATTATAATTATTTTTTTGTAAGTAACAATATGATAAGATAATTCCCCCCCTCTTTCCATGTCATATATAGTCAAATTTCCCAATAGAGTGAAGTGCACCCAAAAAAATCAAGTCTGCTTTGGGCTCTACTGTTGTTATAAAAGCGAAGGGAGTTTATTAAGATAAGAATGAGTTCGAAATGAAAAGAAAGCATTGCATGAAAATATAAAGCTCTTTTAAGATTATATTAACCTTTTGATTGTGTCGTCACGGATCACCCCTCCTCTCCTATCGTCATAAAAATTCACAATTTGATGAAACATTTCGGTTGAAAATTAAAGTTTTTGTTACTCTAGAAATATATATTTCCATGAAAATTGCTTCCATATAAAGTCCAAGTAAATTCAAGTCGCTTCGAATTGTAACATCTAATGCACCTAGCCAATGATATAATCCAATGGGACTCCTGTGCCCAGCATTGTTTATTGCCATCGTCTTGTTTTGCACTCTCGAGCGACATATGGGAATACATCAATGTCATGCATTGAGATGTACGACACTTAACAGCTGTCAGGTTCAATCTGTGCGTTGATCACCATGTTTTGTTGCGAGACCCTGCTCGTACCTTTAGGTTTCACTTAACCAAGAATCATTTGAAGACATTAACAAGCTGAACAGTGATTATACTTAAATATTTTTTAGAGCAAAATTAACAATTCCAGTTCACATCCGTTTCGCTTGATTTTCATCAACTGTCGCAATTCACTTTCTATCTTTCATTTCCATAAAATTTCTTTTAGCCAACATTGTTTTTTGCAGACTATACAATACAATAATACAAATAATACATATGTATGTATATGTAGTAAAACGTTCCACTTGGCTAACTTGGCTTGTTGGTTTTCCATCATAGTCGTCAACGGCAAGACCAGCCTCATCACCATCATCATCCGTTTACTGTATCATAAACATTTATGCCAATTTTTTCGCGAACCGTCGCCAAACTGGTTTTCTTTGCCACTTGAGCTATGGCGTCGTATTTGTTGGCACGACATTTGTTTCCTTGGCTTCCAACATGCCGGTGTTTGTGCCAGAGCCAGCGTGAGCCTGCGGCGATAAAGTCGATGACGTCGACTCACTTCATGTCGTCACGCAAACTAAGTTCGTTCATTAATTCTGCCGGCAAACGGTTCGTATGGTAGGCGTGGAAGTCGGTGGAAGTGTTAATTAGTTGTTAGTTTGCGTATAGTATAATGAGCTCCGTGCGAAATCATGTCAATTGTGTAGGGATGTCACGATTACAGCTTAGTATTTTGATGGAACAGCTATTAGATAGATATTACATATAAAATCCTTTGAATGGTACAGCAGCAAATAAAAAAGTACATTATACCGTATGTGTAAAGACAAAGTGAGGTTCCCTTTTCAAAATAAAAGGTCTGTTCAGAAAATTTGTGCCCAAATCATTTACATTCTAACTGAGTTGCCATCTACAAAATCCCACTGCCGATTCACAATTGCTATTGGCATTATTATTCTTCAAGTTGGACTCCTACAAGAAATTTCCATAATTGTTTAAATTGCTTCCTCCAACATGTCCACAGAACTGTCGTGCCGCAACCATTTCCACTTTGAAAATTGGTTTTGTTCCCCTCTTCCAACAAGAAAAAGAAACAAATGATTGGATGGTCAGCACGTTAAGATCAGTGCACAACTGGTTGCAGAATTTAGCTTTTAAAATAAATTCCTACTTACGATTCGGACCTGCATCAACAAAGTCAGCATCCATTTGTACACATCCATACATACATACATACACAGATGCAAAGATAATGTGAGCTTGCAGTTCTACTAAATCCACCCGAGGGCAGTGCACGTCTATCTGCTGTCCTCTGTTGTGGGTGTGGGCAATTGGACAGTTGGGCTGTCAACTTTTTAGTGATCCATAAGAGATACATGACGATTGCAGAGAAGTTATTACCTGCTGCTGTTGCCGTTATTGCGTTCATGTAGATGCTACAAGTAAATATAAACATACACACTAGGTATGAATACAAAGGTAGTGGTACAAAGGCTTTTTCTTCAAAAGAGGGAGAATATCTTTATTTGATTAGATGTCACGACATGGATCTTTAGTTGGAAACAACTTCAACACGGTATACTTATGTATGTAAGACACTTTGTTGGTTTGATTGCCTTCTTAACCCTTCAGAAATTAAGGCTTTGAAAATTTGTAATTTTAATCAGTAATTTTAAATGACTGTTTTGATGATGATGAATATTTTCTAGAATCAAATAGTTTAATTCACTGTATGAATAAAGAGCACCTTCAGGTTGCCGAAAGTAACCTAAGTAACATAATTTACACGTAGTTTTTGATTGCGAATTACAGGGCAGTTATTCTAAAGTAATTACTATATTATATTTTATTATTATGTAAAAACAAAAGAAACCTATGGCTTAAACATACCGTTACCTGTAAATTTGAGATCTGATTCGATGATTTCGAATCCGGAAACCGTTTTGAATTATCTAGAACGGGTTTCGATTTATAGTTATGGTTGCAAAGTCTAAAATGCGCATAATTTATTATAATTAGTTTTTGCTCTAGCTCTTATAGTTTCCGAGAACGGCGCGACAACACGGACAGACGGACAGACGGACATGTCTATATCGACTCGAATATTGCTCCTGACCATTTTTGCCCATGGATCATACCGTGTGCCACGCCTTCTTCTGCCTGTTACATACATTGCACAAATCTATAATACCCTTTTACATTTTATGTACAGTGACAGACAGACAGACGGACATGGCTATATCGACTCGACTATTGCTCCTGATCATTTTTTTTCATGGAACAATTGGTCTGCCACACCTCCATTTGCCTGTTACACACATTGCACAAATCGATAATACTCTTTTACACTTTGTGTACAGGGTATAAAAGCTTACTTGAAAACTCCCTTCAAATAGCAGCAATCCCAACCAGAGAAATCAAATAATAAATGCACTGTCAATAATAGTTGTAGTAAATAAAGCGTAGAAAAACTCTAATTGCTTTATGCCTTTTATTGCTAACTGTTCAATGGGACGAAGGCTCAAACCAGACGCTTAGACAAGTTTTTCTGGGGCGCTTCGTTCCTCTGCCTCTTAGTTCTACAATCCTCAGTGAACGTGTTGGCATTCATCTACTGAATATTGCATAACCTGCACACGCGACAAGAAATTTTAAAGCAACTCCAGCAATGTAGCAGGTCTTGAGATGGGCTAGATTGGAAATTCCAATGTTTGTTCGATCCTTGCATCCAAATGGGTCTCACTTGTCACGCCTTTTGCGTCAGAGCTTGATGCGCCTACTCCTTTTTAGGCTGGGATGCAATTAAGAAACGATGAAGGGCTTTCACACAGTTGGAAGCTTCCGTTCTTTGCACAAAGACTCCCACATAAATTTACAGACTTCAAGTGCTATTTCCGTTTCCTTCTGCTTGTATAATAAGAAGATGACTTTCAATTTTTTACTCTATAGCTTGGCTTCAGCTCGTTGTCTGCTTGCTCACCTTGCATTCAATTCTTGAATATTGCTGTGAAATCTACAAATTGAATCACGTGGCTGCTTTGCCAACTGTTGTCTCTTTTTATTACACTTTCGAAAGGTGAATGGGTCTGATGATACACTCGTTATAGGAGGCAAAGCTTCCCTTAAGTAATTTAAAAAAATCGATATAGCCATGTCCGTCCATCCGTATGGTAACCTAGATCTCGGAGACAATAATAGTTAGGGATACGAAATTTTCCCAAAAGGTGAGCATAACATATAAGCAGATGATGTTTGTTGAATTATGTTAATAAATTCCTAAACAAGTAGATGGTGAAAAGTTAACCTAAGCCAAGAAATGGAATTGAACCGTAAACATTTTCGTGCGATTATTTTTTTACAACTTTCGACTTAATTTACATATCTAGACAAGAGACCGTCGGTTAACTTAATCTGATGTGTGTCACCATCGAAAATCACAATTACTTAATACAGGTTCCCAGAATTTAATCGTGGCTTCTGTACGCTCACCGACCAATTTCGTAAAGATCGTCCAAAAACAGAAACCATCGATGCAGTACGCGAGATGGTTGTGCAAGACTGTCATATGACGATAGTGTGAGGCATCCCTGGGCATTTTCGCCACCAGTGTACATTCAATGTTGCATTTGGCCGTCAAGTAGATGTGTTTACGTTAGATACGGCATTAAATGTCAATTACCCAAAGTAAGGCTCTTGATGATTGGTGCAGAGATATGTTAAAAAACAACAGCCGCAGTGCTTCAATTGAGGTTTATACGATCGTCAAATGCGAAGAATCTTGGATCTATGCTTATGAGCCCGAGACTAAACATTAATGGGCTGTATGAGTCTTTGAAAATCCAACAAAAGTTGTTGCTAGACGTAGCACTTCCAAGAGAATGGTCACCTGATTCTTCTCAAAAATAAATTTCGGAGTATTAAGGCATACTATTTACCAAAAACGGATCATCCTTTCACACAAGAGACTTTTTGGACAGCTAAAAGTTGACGATTTAGCACGAAGTGATTTCTTCTTGTTCCTGCACATCAAGAGCAAATAGCAAGGTTAACAGCTGAAGAAGCGTTTGATGCGTTCAAAACAAATGTCTCGGGGTACCCCTTTTGTAATGGTACCGATTTTCGTGAAGAATATTTGAAAAACAATAACAATAAAAAAACCTTTCCATGAAAAATCTTTGTTATTGTACTCTCTTTCCGATATATAAAAGGCGAAACAGACGTATGATTTTTCAAAGAGAAGATCGTAAAAAATATTTACGGCAAGAGTATTTTCAATTGCCGAGTTAACCCTACCTTTTCTCTTGTTCTTTATACCCTTGTTACACAAAGTGTAAAAGCGTATTATAGGTTTGTGAAAAAATGATAGGAAGGAATAGCCGAGTCGATATTGCAATGTCCGTCTGTCCGTCAGATACAATAAGAGGTAGAGGCACAAAAATTTTACCAAAAGATGCACATTTGTGCCAAGCAGATAAATTTGTCGATATCTTACTCCCTTCCCCATTGAGAGATTTTCGCGGTTTACACCCACACCATAAAAGTTATCCAATTGAAACTTGGTAGTTTCCCCTCCGCAGTCCAGTTACCTTAATAACGCCGATAATCTTCAACGCTTCGATATAAAAATTTGTACAGAAATTAGATTTTTATGGGAAAAATGGGTACAGGGTATTCCACTGTCGGGCACTGCCCCGAATGTCCGCGTAACATTTTTTTTTTGTAAGTTCGTAAGCTGGTTAAGCGCATCCTCGTCTGGCTCATTTTAATACGTGGTCTGTGTGTATTATGTAGACGTAATTATCCTTAAAACCAGAAACGTGTAAATTTTTGCAAATTTTATGCATTCAAGTTCCGTTTCAATTGCAAAAAGGAATGTGAATATCAATGCTGAATACATATTGGAATGCACAAAAGGGTTACGTACCAATAGGGACGGAAAAATATAATTTGGCCTATACTCCAAAGTACGTATAAAGGAGTAGGACGACTAGACACAGTTTTAGCTTGCAAAATTAAAATGGATGCCTCTTTGCAAGGCGCTCTTTCATTCCACAGGTCACTATAATAATTCGATCAGTAGGTTCTATTGTTGATTGAACCGAACAAGCACAGTCACAATGTTATAAAGAAAAAAATTCATTGAGTCTGACTGCTTCTTCTGTCTACTCGATTCGCAAAAATATTTCTCAATGTCTTACCGTAGGCCATGTACAAGGAACACCATGAAAAAAGCATCCAGCGAGCCGTCCGTCCGTCGGGCCATCCGCCCAACCAGGTAAACAGGCAACCACCTATTAATCAAAATCTCTTGATCTGGGCAGAAGTTTACACTGAAAAAAAAAACATTCAGCTGTGCAATATTGTAGAGAGTATTGATTGTAGTGTTAGAGAAGTAAAGTTGGCCAAATTTGGGAGGCCACCACGTTGATGGTCGCCAGGTAATGGATGCCATGCGCTGCGCTTGTTTTTGGGATTTATTAGGTATAAGAGTGTGGGGGTGTGTGTGTGTGTGTGTGTGTGTGTATGTGAGTTGTTTGGTCGCCCTTTGGCTCTTTGGGTATGTGTATAGTACAAACAAAGGAGGCGAGGAGTGCAGACTGGAAACTTCAAGGAAATCGCGGTAAATCACAAAAGCAAGACACGAACTGATCGGATCCATACCAAAATACCTTACGCTGTGCCCTTGGCTCTTTATTAAATTAAGTTAAATCATGTAATTTCTACGTAGAGAGTCAAAAGTGCAATGCATGATCGTAATGATTATAATGATAATAAGCATAAACTACGGATGGTCATACTTTCAAGCAATCAGTTGTTCAAACCTACGCTTAATGTCTAGGAAACAGTTCTTGGACATTAAATTGATTGTAATGTTTGCTTGGCTAGATAGTACATTAAATACTTGTATGCTCTTACTATTTTACGGTGCGCCTAAAAGTTAATCAATATCCCAAACTGACTTTAGTGTAAATAGAAATATAGTATGTATCTTTCCAGCCTGCTGTTTCGCTGATTTGGTGATTTGTTATTGTTAAATGCAAATGCAAATTAGTTGACTAAGACGGACCGACATGGCCCCATAAATTCTATTTCAAATACTTGGCTCTCTCAAGTGGACTCATGAAGACCGCCACGAGCGACCCACAGCAACGTTTTAAGCGTAAACTGAGCTCTTTAAAAGCGGAAACTGTAGTTAGAATAAATAAATTTTGTAAGAACTACAAAGTAGTATGTAGTAGTAAACAGTGGGCTGCTGGCAGTTTGTTGGTCAGCCCCAAGCGGCATTCTGCTAGCCAAGTTAGTACATGCCATGAAAGTAACTGCCGGACATATTAAGATACATTTCCTCAGTAGCTGGCAGTTGGCAAGCGGCAAAATTGTGACTGCATATTTATGAGATTTAACTTTTATTTTATGTACATATACGCGATGTCCTTATTTGATGTTGGTTTTTTGTAACATTCATTAGTGGTTTTTTCACAAAAATTACAATTTTCAACATTTAAATGCATATATTGCGAGCCATAGAAATTACGAATTTGACATTCATTCTTTTCTTTTCTTTGAAGATCTTTTAAACTTTCTGTATTTCATTTACAAATTCAAACAAAAGGCAACTTACATAAACTGCATAAGTTTAAATAACGCTTGGCTTGCAAGAGCCAAGTAAGCCATTTTCTTATACCCTCTACACATAGTATCAACGGTATCGTAGATTTGTGAAATGTATGTAATGGGCAGAAGGCCGGGTGGCAGACTACAAGTTGTTTGTACTAAAATGATTCGTCATAGCTAGGCGGCGGTATATCTATGCCGTCGTCTATAATTGGAGACGTCGGGAAGTTAACTCCGGGGGCGGTATTATGATCATCATTGCCCGATAGCAAGCCAGAGAAGTGTTCCCTCCACAACCTCAGTGCACCCTGTGCATCCACTACCAGATGCCCCTCTGCATCTCTACAGGAAGATGGTCCGGTAATAAATCCTTCAGCCAGACGCTTAACTTTTTTTTCCTGAACATCTCGATCTCCTCCCGATAGTGATCTCGCACAGATTGCGTAGCAGCCGATTGCAGGATCCTTCTATAGGCGGCGTTCTTCACTGCAGTGGCTTCGCGACACTCCTGATCCTACCATTGGTTCCTCGGCAGTCGGCGTTGGAATCCAAGGACGTTCTCCGCGGCGGTATGGTGGTTGAATGAGCTGCTCAGAGAGTTGAGAGAAAAAGGCCTCAGCAGTCTGCTGTGATTGCAGCTTTGTGATGTCCATCTTTCGCTCTGCGCTAGATCGCGCCTTCTTCGCTACGCTTAGACGCATGCGAAGCTTGACTACAACAAGGTAATGGTCAGAGTTGATCTGGTACTACAGACTACCTTGTTTAGCGCCGCGGCGAAGTCAATTAGCCTGGGACCATTGTTCAAGGTAGTCTCGTAAAGGCTGAATTGTTCGACAGTAGGACCAAAGATGCGATCTCTTCCAACCTTTCCATTAAAATCATGTTAGCCGATTTCCTTTGCATCGCATCTCCTGGTGGGCGGTAATATCTGCTCTGCACATCCTTAAATTGGGTAAAGGCAACATCCCAACTAAAGGTTCGGACATTCCAGGTGCATACCCTCAAAGCATAGTGCTTTGTACGTTTACTTGGGTCGTTAACTTTGGAGGCGTTCGTATCCAAGGCAGGTTTATCATCTTTCATTGGGGGAGGTTTTTACGCGGAGGGTCCCAAACTCTACGCACAACCCATTTAGAGCCCAGGGAAGGCTTCGCTGCGCACATTAGCTCACTACTCTAACACCGGGTGGCGATTAGAGCAGCTATGCAATGGGCACCACGAGGAGTTTGTGCGCCAACTTGGTTAAGGTAGAGACAGGCATTACCCTGGCCTTTCCCCGGTAAATGGCGATCCTGTTTCACCCTGTTTCCATTTCCGCCACCAGAGCCACTAAAAACGCTAATGAATGGCAATACCGCCGTTAAAATTATTTTTGAACAAAATAAGAAGATTTAATAGTTGTCTTCGAATGACCTCATTTGCCTTCAACATTATTATTTATACGGTTGGCGGGCGACTTCTGGCTGATAAATTCATCGCATGTCTCAAGTCATCATATTTGTGGAGAAACGTGAAACCAATTCATTGAGAATAATTATGTGAGTGTTCCTGCAATAGGATATATTGGCAAAAGTTTCCCCAACGAACTGCTGAAGATCAGAAATGGACAAATTTCGGTTGATACTTCCAGTGGTATAATATCTATTCCACATGCCATTTTACAATTCACTTCAACAAAAGATGAAAAATCCTTACCTTAAAATAGACTAATAAGAATAATTAGTATTTTGAATTAATGGCTAATATTTTAAAAATCTATCGTAGCTGAAAGTCAAATTCGGTGTTTGAATTCACTGAATCGAACTTTTATAAATGCCTTGTTATGATGCGTCAAAAATGAACCAAAAATATCTTTGTGAATTCTTTAAGCCAGCAATATAATTGCCGTAATAAACCAGGAGTGGTTAAGATACCCATTTTCTCATTCTTACAGACAAACACCGCCTACTGCTTTGACATTGAGAAATGCCGACTGTCGGTGGCGGTTGGTCACATCTCCGCACATTCAACACTTTATGACAATCATTAGAGTTAATTGCCAACAGCTTGTGACTGCGCTTAGACCTAGGACCGACGTTGTCGTCTTGCAGATGGACCACACCGCATGCGTTGGCAAAAGTGTGGTATAAATATTGTGTCTCATTTCAATTGGTAAATCATCTATTTGGTCTTCTGCTTAAACCTACTTGCCTCTTACCAACTGCATACCGGACTCTGCCGTTGGCGCTGTCTGTTGAGCGAGAGTGCAACATGTTGAGATCAAACATGTGTGGTAAGCATCACAGTCGGAAGACATACAGGTGCCGTCACATTCAATAAAAGACATTAGCGTCTGTGTCTGTCACCTTCGTCATGGTCACGGCAATCATGGAAATCGGCTGTGCCAATAAACTGACAGTTTTATGCGCTTGTAGACGCGGAAGCTGCTGTGGCCACTGACCACAGGGCACTGTGCTCTGGCAAGGATTGTACATTTGGTTTAAAAGCAATTAATATGTGAATTGATGTTGCTATTGATTTTACATTCTGTTAATTTTATTTGGTTTATTGCAGTTGTTTGCCACTAAATGGGTCATGCACAATGATATCTGATGTTGCTGCCGGATCAGACCTACCCCGACATCAACAAGAGCCGCCATCCAACCACAGCGCAGGAAACCTTACACAGAAGACGTGCCGGCCACCGATGCAAGACAAAGGGAAAACAGTCAGGCTCCAAGAGTTCAAGCACCAGCGTGAGCAGTTATGAGCGTACTGTTGACTTTTTCGAGAATATACCCGACTTTGTGGGCTCAGCTTTTCCGAGGTTCCTTTGCGATAGTTCCCGGCAAGCATCAGAGGATGCTCAAAATGTGCAGCACCAAAGCGGCAAATCAAAGAAGCCTACCAAAGTGGGCACCCCCACAGATAGCAGTAGCGATGGCAGCATCAACAGACATGATGACAATGTATTGCGCCTGTGCGAGGATTTTCTGTGCCGGCATCGCATGCGATCCGACTTCTTTTGCCAGTACCATAAGGCAGTTAGGTGGGTTATGATAATTCAATTCATACTCAAAAAGTTTGTTCGGATTTGTTTTTCCTCCGCAGCTCGACCACAGCATCGCCAAAGCAAAGACAGTCATCGATATCGCCAGTTGGAGAGATTAGTGTATTAACGCCAGTTGAGCAAAAGTTAAGCAAGGACGCAGCTACAGAAAATAAATTTAGTACGGTAGTAGAACATTTCACAAAATTTTCGGCTATTTATACCCTGCCGGTGGCAAAGCGGAAAAAGGCCTGTGTGAAGACCGCAGGTAATATTACAGGTAATATTTGATGTGGCTTAATTGTTTTTGGAAAATTAAAAAACTGGAGTAATTATACAAAAGTTACTTGAGTTAGTTTAAGTTTGCTTGATATATAGTATGTATGATGCGGTGCCGCCCAATTTAGAATATCAGGCAACTATTTACTATATTCTACTAAAGAGTTTTTTGCGACCCCTGGAAGCGAATTCCAGTCTTTGCTTCTCTTTGCTTGTCTGGTAACTCATGTATATTTTCGTCTGGGTAATATAATGATGGTCGACATAATTTTTATAAAATCATAAAAAACAAATCGTGCTATGCCTAATATCCCTACTCGATTAAAATTCCAAACCCAAACTCAGACTGAGAGATATGAATTTGGTAAGTCAAGACCTAATTTTCGTTGGCAGTTAGAAATTTTAGGAATTTTTGTAGTTTATTTGAAATATTTTTTTCTAAACATCAACTGCAAAAGGTATCGTTTGAAAACATGATCAGTTTTTTTTTTTATTTCAGTTTTGGAATTTTGTTTAGCCTATCGTTTCCTCTGGAAGTGAATATGTATGTAAATTTATACTCATTTTGTGAAAAATAACGTATAACACTCAAAAATAAAATTGATTCAACACGGACATATTTTAGAGTTTAGTTTCCTTCCTATAGTGATGGACATGGTTATATCATCGTGGGTGCAAGTGATGTTTACAGGAACATTAATTTATCAAATGTTTTAATTAATTATCATTAACGTTATTCAGAACAAATGTGCATTATAATAGTTGTGGAAATCTGGCCACGAACAAATGTCATTTCTTATTTCAATATAGGGTTGTTATGTTACATACATAACCTCCATATACATAGTTATAATTGTATATAATATTTATTTCTATGTATTATTTTAAATTCTTGTTTAAATCTATCTCTTTCTTAAAGTTACTATTTGCAGTGCAAGCAGTCGAAAGAACAGTATGTCAGCAAAAAGCAGTGCTAAATTCTATCCACTTGGTTTCTGGTTTATGTCTTAGCTACGATATATATAAGAGATAAATTTGTTATAACAACGGATAAACGTCAGTTCCCTTTAACGATAACACACGAATTGCAAATTTTGAACCAATTTTTTTTTCTTATCGAAACAAGAGTAAATTTATAATGAGAATTTTTATAGAAATTTTTTAGTGCGTTTGTAACGCACAATAGCCGAGTCGATTGAACCATCACCATAGTCTATGTCAAAATTTCCAAATTGCCAATTGTAAATAACGGTTACTGTTAAAACTATTTTGGCATTTCTAGTTAAATGATTCAGGGAAATATGACGAATCTCTAGACAGCCTTGCTTTAAGATTGATTTGAAATGTTATTAAAATTAAATCAAATTAAAAATCCGTTGTTCAAAAACTTTTTTGATATATTTCTAAGCCTCTCAAAGATATTTCAGACGTTGACCGATGACGTTCGGTTGAAGGATTGCTGTTGGGCTAAAATTAGATTGAAAGAAGTTTTTGGCATACCACCGTCACCGTTACACCGTCTATTAAAAGATTCATGAAATCATTAAACTATATACAGAAACATTTCAAAGAGTCTAAAACATACAATATTTCATATATAGTACATATAGTTACAAGAACGCCAATCTTCGTCGATTGAACGTTGATAATGGTGTTTGCAACTCGTGTTGCAATTAAACACTTTTATAAGTTAATATAATTGAATTTCATTTTCAAGTGCTTCGTCGCACGTTCCAAACTAAACTAAGCTTATCATATTCCTATTGGTTTGCTTAAAGCTAAGAATAGGCTTTATTATAAGAGTTTTAGTAGTTTATGATAAAGCTTAGAAGCTAGTGCTTATGAAAATACAAACTAGGGTATTTACATATGACTATATATATTCTTAAACATAACTTATTTATCTAACATTTTACTGAGTTAAATTAGCTGATTTATTTGTTCTCAATTTAGAAACCTGTCTTTAGTAACCTTTCATGTACATAAATAAGCATGTAGCTAGAAATATACTTGAATACATTTTCATGCTATGAATGTAAGTAGCGTGGTGAGCGGGTTAAAGAATACCACCTCAGCAGGTCAAAGCTTGTCGTATGAAGCAACTAACAATGACACTGGGTTCTTTCGAGACCAGTAGAGCTACCCCAGGCCTTAAAGGGGTTGTGCGCAGGGTTTGTGACCCACCACACCACCAATTCCAATGAAAGAATGTATTTACATCAGGCCGTAACCCGATAACGAATGTAAGCAGTATGTAACTCCATTTGCATTAATTTGGTAGTGTTTTAGTCTTAGCATTCATACTGCAATATGCATAATGGAAACGATGTGGGAATCCGTTGTTGACTACAGCATAAAGAATGAACAATGCACACTAATTAACACGCGTCCAACAATCGAGAAAACCAGGTAACCAGTCAGCTAGACAATTCGCCATTTAGACAGTGTGCCAGCCAAGACTGACACTGGGCGCATAGTTCAGACGCTTGACCCCATATTTGAACAACTTCACAGATACATTCGTATGCAAACATATCAACAATACAATATTTACATGCATCCAAGCATTAGTATTAACTAACTTGTGAAGCGATGCCAATATGAAGACGATCTGCAGAGATCTCTTGAGTCATTCATTCGGGCGATACCTTTTACCTGTTACAAATATTATCTATCTAGAGAGGGAGAGAGAGAGAAAGAGAGAGCGAGTTTGTTTGTTTGAGCGCATGCAACCAAAAAGAGTCTCAAGCCAGTTTGTTGGCTTAGCTGAGCCGACCAACAGCTTCATTCTGTAAAGCGACTTAGAAGCAAACAGACGAAGTTAACGCATTTCAATTCGTGAATTATAAAATCTTACTTCCATCTCATTATATATATACATACACCCATTTGTATGGGAGGGCAAAGTGAATGTGCAGTATGAGAAATGTAAAATGTTTGAGCGATTACAAGCCGTAATTATTTAATTATATCCATTGTGCATTAAACTTGTTGAAAGTTAGTTCAAAAAGGCACATAATTCTTCTTTTTTTTTTTGCTTCTGCTACACGGTATATAGTGCTATAGATTTGTGTGTGTGTGCAAGTGTGTTTGTCTACCCTAAAGGTATCGTAGTATCTGCAGTGGTGCGCTTGTGTGCACTACTTGGTGTGTTGCTGTCTACTACAGTTGGCCAAGTAGGTAACTCGTTTTTCAAAAACTAAACTAAAAAAAATAAATAATACTCCCATGCAAAAGGAAAAAAAAAATTAATGTAAAAAAGTCAGCACAGAACCAGAAAACAAACAGAAGACGCGCGCGATTTGAAAAGTAAAACAAAGTTAAAAAATGAAAAGCAGCAGCATAAAGCGAAAAGGAGAACTACAGAAATCGAAAAGTATCTACCGGATAGACAGTCGCATAGCCAGCAGTTCCGTGATTTGGCTGGCTACCTTTCTGCATTCTTTTGTTCTTGTTTTTTTAATTTTGTTGTTGTTGTTGTAGTTATTGTGTTTCTTCACTTGTTGCCACTGTTGCATACGGGAAGGAAGCGCAACCAATAGTAGCCACAACCACAACTACAGCTACACATGCATACATACAGATATAGATATTTGGCTTGTATGCCATAGATACAGAGAGTGCCTGGCGGAAAACCTGTTCGTTCGGGAGTGTTGATGTCGGGCTGCCGTGTTCCCGTGCTGCCTCCGCTTTCGTTGTTCTTCTGTCTCTATACGAAATTATTCAAATAAGAAAATCGTTGGACAGTCAACGAATACGTCGACGCGTTGTGTCGCTTTGGATGTCGTCGAGGCTTTTGGCTCTGAGCTTCTGTGGTTGTTCCAGTCCTTTTTATCGTATCCGTCGCCAAAGCACAAAACTGAACAAATAAGTCCAAAGCAAAGAAAAGTCGCGATTGAAACTCGTTTAGCGCTCGGTTTGTTCGCTCGCTCGGCTAGCTGGTTCGCCACTCCAATGTTCATTAACGATGGCCACATTGGGCCTGTCAAAAGTCTTCATACTGGATAAATATTTTACGGAACTGCAAAAATTTTGGGAGACGGAGAAGAAGTTGCAGGGTAAGTCGCCCCAGCATGTATGCCAAGAGTTCATATTGTAGGTCCATGTATATGAATATGGGTAGCTCTTAATCGCTTCATTAAAACTAACCTACCTTAGATGTTTAAATTTTAAGAGAATTAGTGGCTTGACTGAAAGACTGTCAATTTGTATCAAATCTGAGATTAAGTTAAAATAATATATGGGATACGTATTCAGATCAATTTAAATTATGAAGCAAATCTGCATTTATTCAAAGTTTGGTTTTCATATAGCTCTAATAAATTTGGCATACCTAATATTCCATATAAATCCCTAGTTGCTGCGGTTAGCTCACATCACGATCTCTACCGCCTCGACTTGCAACATTTTGTCCGTCCCGCAGACAGTCGGACTGCCAGGCAGGCAGCCACAGCCGCAACCTGTGTGACCAGTTTTGATTGGAGCCGTTGTCGAGACTGGCCCGCTGGCGGTGGCGTCCACTTCGTATCTAACTTTTGTTGCTGTTGTTGTTGGCTGTTATTTAGTGGAGCCCACCTCACTCGCACGCTGTTTTAAGTTTCCAAGAAAATTTCTTGAGTACGGCTGTTGCCCAACAGAGCAGGGGCTCCAACTCTTTCTACATGCCAAAAAACAAAACAAAAACATACACACATTTTTTATTGTTTGATTTTGATTGGTGTCGTTGCTGTTTTGTCTTACTTTTCTTGTGTGCAGCTTTTAAAATCAAACTGGTTTTCTCTCATCAATGATATTGGCTTTTGGTCAAACGCTGAGCCATTTGGTTAAAGGTTTTTGAGATCGACGTTGCTCCACTAAGCTCCGTTTTGGTTACCGTCGCTTGAAGAAATTTTTAAGCATTTCTCTTTTTCTCAAGCTAAATTAAAAAAATATATGCTCAATTTTATTGCATTTTTTTTTAGACATATACCATACATATTTGTTATTGTGTTGTTTTGGCTCCATTAAATATTTTCGGTTTATCATCATATCTTTACCCAAGCGAATGTCTTACCTTATTTTCTTTATTGTTTATGGTGCTTATCTATAAAAGTTTGGATAAATCCTTATTCTTAAACTTAACTTCTTTGCTTTGCAACTACCGCCAGTTTCTACATTATGTCGAATGACACTGTAGCGAAATTCGATCATTAACATTTTATGTTAATTAAGTATTTTGTTTTTGCTATTTTAGCCGCTGGTCGCTTAACACAAACCAATCATGTCAACTAATTCTTTTTCTCTAGTTAAGTCTAGCAACCGTAAACCGATATTAATTGAGCTGAGCAGCATTCCGGCTTAATAAAGTTGTGAATTATAAACAAACAATTTTTCTATGCGTATGCACTCGTAAACGAGCTCACTTTTTAGCTTTTCTTGGATGACCAAATGGCAAATAGACTAAATTTAATCAAAGGAAATTTGACTTCAAACACAAAAAGAGTGTCAATTACAAATAAACAACTGTTGGAAAATATTAAGTACCTTTTCTTATACAAGTAGAATACAATAGTAGTAGTAGGTGTACAATATTGTGTTCAGACTCAGTTAGCAACACATGATACATCTATTATATAAATAGGCTAAGGAAAAATGTGTTGACCCTTTTTTTATCAACTATATCGCAACAAATATAGGTGAAACTCATATCATAGTGCAGAAAATTTTCATGAGTTGTGCGATAAAAAAAATTTATTCATATGTTTTGTCAAATCATAGGTAAAATTAATAAAAAAAAACAATTCCTGTATTTTATATGGAAATGTCTTTACATGTATTGGTTACTGTTCACAAACGTTATGTCTGTATTGGCATCTGCAATAGTATTTGTGTCGACAGAGAAAAGTTGTTAATGCCCCTTAGTTCTCTCCCTTCCAACTAGGTGCATTCAGCTCATGAGTTTTGAGTAGGCCATGCCTAGTGATTCATAGCTTCTATTTAAGGGCTGATTCAGGGCTTATTTCTATTTACATTTAGTGTGTAACAAGCGTCAGAATACGAATGTAACTGTAACTAGTATCATCGCCACCTAGGGACTCAAAAATTATATCAAGAGATCACCATTTTCTTGACGCTGATGAGGTTTGTCGAGTAGTATTGATATCTGAATGCCTCTTCCGAGAGAAAAAAACACATTGATTCAGACTGAACTCTGCCTGTCCGTGGGATACCCATTTTTCCATGAAAATCAAATTTCTGCAAAGTGTCAACATTATTTAGTTTATAAATATTGAATTTTTTCCAGGAGCGTTCTAAATATAATCCATTTTTACTTTTGAATGAAAATTATGTTTTAAAAAAGTCTCTTGGGCCAAAACCCAAGACAAAAACTTGTTCTTGAGTTATAGCTGCGCCGATCGGGTAACAGATGATATCCTTATCATATGTTTTATCACACTTTTTTTTTGCACACGCTTTTATGCTAGCTCAGTCAAAAATTTTAAGGTAGAGAAGTTGAGGCATAATGATTTTGTTGAAAAGTAATTGCAAGTTATTTAGTTTTATTTTAAATCAATACAATTTGTACACGCAAGAGTTTATATAGTATCGACTCCGTTGTATTTAATAATACACTCATTCTATATGATTCCAGATGCTTCATCGTCAAATGAGGCAGTCCATTTGCAACAGCGGCTTAAGAGCCTAAGCACTGAATTGGTCACCTTGCGCAATCGTCTGCATGTGGGTCATGGTCAGGGCAGCGGCCCTCAACAACAGAGTGGCACCAGCGGCGGTCATATCAATGGACCCAAAGCGGCAAACTTCGATTTAAATAGGTCGAGTCCAAATCTGAATTTGAATACCAGCGCCAGCAGTCTATCCGCCAAAGCGCTGCAGCAGCACGTAAATGGAGGTCAACATACGCTGATAAAGGTAAAATCCTTTTCGTTTACCTTACCCAAGTTATAGCCACACTAATATGCTTGTAATTTTTTCATCTCCAGCATGGACATACCTTAAGCCAAACATTGCCGCCAAATTCCAGCGTGAGTGCGATCGTTTCGCCACGAAACACATCTATACCGCATCCGTTGCCGCATCAAATAAGTGAGAAGTCAGCTTTGGGACACAGCAACAACAGCAAAAGTTTTATTTCGGGAAGCTTAGGATCCAACGCTAATGCTACGTTACCGCATGGCAGCAGCGTTGCCGGTGTCAGTGCAACTGGCGCCTTAGCACACACTTCTAACACGTTACCCATGCGGATATCTACCAACCCAGCGGTGGGGGCATCGGCGCATGCACAGCTCAACCAACAGTTGCCATTCATACCCGTGTCCAAGCACGCAAATCCTTGTCAGAGCGTCAAGACGTTGCCATTTGGATTTGGTGTCAGTGCCGTTGGGTTGCGTCAAACTAACGGCGCTGGCACCAAATCATCTCAGACGAGCAGTGGGATTGTCGGCAGCCACTTACTGCCAAAACTTCCCCAGGACATGCAAGACTTGATACATCTGCCTGGGCCACTGACAGAGCATGCTGTAATGCGCACACTGCAGGCGCGTTTTAACGAACAGCGGTATCTTGTAAGTATATGTATTCCGTTTTACTCGGAATTGTTTGCTTGGCCAACTGCAAAACGTTTATTAAGCAATAACAATTATTCTGATTGGTTATATTTAAATGAAATTACCGTCGATGCTCACACTCATTTACTGCTAGTTTTAACAAATTATCTATATCAAGCTGGACGTTCCGTTGCCTATAACTAAAATCGTAAAGAGCCTGAAATAAGTTGTTGGTACGGAATAGTTTCTCTCATTGTTCTGAAAATTGTTATGAAGATAGTTGAAACATAAAGTAAATTCAGTGAAGCATTTTCTGCAACGAATCCTAATTTTCATAAAATTGGAAAACACTTTAGTTAGATTATCAATTTGAAAACTTGTTTCATATGCAGCTGTAGTAGTGCCGAACTTTTAGTCAAGATTTCCCCGTTGTCTATAAAAAGTTATGTGCGTCTTGTGAGCTTCCCACAGCTATTGGGCTGTTCGTTAAGCCATTCAATTGAAACCGGTTTTGAGGTTAACCATTTCTGTACCTCGAATTCTCATTTATGCAAAAATATATATTTACCATAGATTTAATGGTGTGTTTGTACTTGCAGACAAACGTTGGGCCCATTCTGTTATCACTCAATCCTTACCTCGATGTGGGTAATCCACTAACGCTATCGTCTACACGCACTCTACCCTTGGCCCCGCAGTTGCATAAAATTGTTCAAGAAGCAGTACGTCAACAGGCTGAGACGGGCTATCCTCAGGCTATTATACTATCTGGAACTAGTGGTGCGGGCAAGACGCATTGCTCTATGCTGCTACTGCGCCAACTGTTTGCCATTGCAGGCGGTGGACCTGAGACGGATGCATTTAAGCATTTAGCTGCTGCCTTTACAGTGTTACGGTCGTTGGGTTCGGCCAAAACAACCACCAATTCTGAGTCAAGTCGCATTGGCCAGTTCATCGAGGTGCAGGTAACGGACGGCGCGCTATATCGCACCAAGATACACTGCTATTTCCTCGATCAAACTCGTGTCATACGGCCACTGCCGAAGGAAAAGAACTATCACATTTTCTACCAGTTGCTGGCAGGATTAAATAGAGAGGAACGACTTAAACTGCATCTAGAAGGATATTCGCCATCAAATTTGCGTTACTTGCAGAGCGGCGATACACTACAGAACGAGCAGGAAGACGCTGTGCGTTTTCAAGCGTGGAAGACATGTTTGGGAATCTTGGGGATACCTTTTCTAGATGTAGTGCGGGTATTGGCAGCAGTGCTCTTGCTCGGAAATGTTCAGTTCATAGATGGCGGGGTAAGTGAAAATTGCTCTTGTATTGTAGCGCCATCTATCGTTTATTTTGATTTAAAGCAATGAAGCAATTGGTGTTTTCGTTCACTCACATGTGTATATATACTAGCTTTGGCACGATTTGAGCGATGCCACGTTAGAGCATTGGGTAGAGTATTTGATTATAAAATCGGAGGTCCATGGTTCGCTTTTCCCAGCGCGCTGCAACTATTGGGAAGTTTACAAAATTTATAAAAATAAAGGTTTATAATATTTATTTAAATAGAAGAATTACTCGCAATGATGGCTTTTGGGTAATTTACGTCTGAACTGAAAATCATGTTGGACAAACCTAAGCAATTTCGCAATTGCGCTGAGCGAGAAATAAATAGTATAAGCATTTATTTTGTATACCAATACCATACCGCTTTACAGATTTTCGAACAAATTTAAAGTAGATATATACTATATTATTATTATATGTGGTAATTTTTGGCTTTGCAGGGCTTGGAGGTTGACGTCAAGGGTGAAACGGAACTAAATTCAGTAGCCAGTTTGCTGGGTGTGCCTCCAGCAGCGTTGTTTCGCGGCCTTACAACTCGCACACATAATGCTCGTGGCCAGTTAGTAAAATCCGTTTGCGATGCCAACATGTCTAACATGACACGCGATTGCCTAGCTAAGGCACTCTATTGCCGCACTGTGGCAACCATTGTACGGCGAGCGAACAGCCTAAAGCGCCTTGGCTCAACGCTTGGAACGTTAAGCTCAGATTCCAATGAATCTGTGCATAATCAGGCTGATGTGGCATCACAGCACGCTTCCACCATTGGCGGCGGAAATGCAGGCTCTAAATCCATGGCCGCCTTGAACAATGCTGTACGCCATGCAACAGACGGCTTTATTGGCATACTGGACATGTTTGGCTTTGAGGAGCCAGCGCCGCATGCCCAACTGGAGCATTTATGCATCAATCTCTGCGCTGAGACTATGCAACACTTCTACAACACTCATATCTTCAAATCATCCGTTGAATCGTGCCGCGATGAGGGCATACTCTGCGATACGGAGGTCGACTATGTAGACAATGTGCCATGTATCGATTTGATATCATCTTTACGCACTGGCCTACTGAGCATGCTGGATACCGAGTGCTCTGTTCGCGGTACTGCTGAGAGCTATGTAACCAAGCTCAAGGTTCAGCATCGATGCTCTACACGCCTCGAGACGAAACACACCACAGATCCACATGATCCGCGCATGTTTCTCATAAGACACTTTGCCGGACGCGTGGAGTATGATACTACGGATTTTTTAGACACAAATCGAGATGTGGTGCCCGACGACTTGGTTGCCGTTTTCTACAAGCACAGCTGCAACTTTGGTTTCGCCACGCATCTTTTTGGATCGGAGTTAAAGGCGCTTTATGCACTGCATCAAGCCCCGCGTGGTTTAAGTTTTCGCATCTCACCCACTTCACATTCGGATCTGCTCAATGGCGATGAGCCCGTGTCTACACTTACTCAGGATTTTCACACGCGTCTCGACAATCTTTTGCGTACACTGGTCCATGCGCGTCCGCACTTTGTGCGTTGCATACGCAGCAACGGCTCTGAGCATGCCAGCACATTTGAGCGCGCTACAGTTGTTCGTCAAATACGTGCCTTGCAGGTGCTGGAGACAGTGAATTTAATGGCTTCGGGTTTCCCCCATCGCATGCGCTTTAAACAGTTTAATGCACGTTATCGCATGTTGGCGCCATTTCGATTGTTACGCCGCAGTGAGGACAAAGCATTGGAAGACTGCAATCTGATACTGCAATATGCCTTAGAACGGCCGCCAGTCTTGGATGGATCGGTGACACTGGCTTGGGTTCCTGGCAAGCGGCATGTCTTTCTTAGCGAGGGAATACGTCAGCATCTGGAGCACTTGCGTACGGAGATTCGGCACAAAAGCGCTGCACTCATACAAGCTACCTGGCGCGGCATGCACTGGCGTAAGAAGATGGGTAACGGGGGTTCTAGTGGTGTGAAGCGTTCACGAAGTGGTATGCTGGCTTCAATACCTAATCCGGATGCAAAACACATTAATGCACATGGAAAGAACACTGGAATAGCCTCTTTGGCGCCAGCTGCTCCAAACACCGGTTAGTGTGTAATGTATAGGGGAATGCGTTAATAATTATCACTTTTTGTTTCAGTGCCGCGCTTGTCGGCTAAAACTACCAACCACTCAGGCATAGTGACCAGACCACGGCCTCAACCTATTGCAGGTACGCCACCCCCGGATCCGCATGAGAAATGCGACCAAAAGATTATTCAGCAAACATGTAGCCTTTTTGGACTAGATTTGGTAAGTGAGCGTACTGCTATTGTGCTCGCACACACACATTGCCCAAGAAAACACAGTTGAGCAAAATAAGATTAATAGATAGGGGTGTGCCAGAAATCTCTTTTAACCAAATTTCAACCCATAAGCAATACGTCAGTGTTGAAGATATCGCTTATAACTGGATTTCAGGACAAAATCAAACCGTCGTTTTGACAGAAACAAAACAAGGAATTTTTCTAGACATTTAACTTAAGTCAAAACCGTCTAGGAACACCCATGTATTTATTTTCAGAAAAGTTAACGTTAGATACGTTTTGGTTATCATCATTAACGCCAAAGCGTAAAATGATGTCATACAGACTGTGCTAATAGATTTATCATTGAGAATTTAAAGATTCAATTCGCTGATACTTTTTTTAATTGTTTTGAAACTAGGCCAAATAATCCTTAGTCATCTGTTGTCCATTGTGTTTTGCCATGCAGCTTTATATTTTCTATTGTTGCATTTATGCTTTTCTTTTTTCGATATAAACAAATGCTTGGCAATTGCAGGAACGGCCACCACCTGTACCTCCCTCACGTTCATATACCATAATTGGCAACTCTAAGCTGAGCTATCCGCAAAGTCGCATCATGAAAATGAATTTTCCGGAGGAAGCGGGCGCTAATCTGACGTCGACTTCAGTCGCTAACACTGCGGAGCAGCAACAGCTGAAAAAAGGCGACACAGTCACAGTGGTGGGCGCTTCAAGTGGGCGTGGCCACTTGCTTGTTGAACATAAAGGCCAAAGCTATCACGTACCCTTTCAATACATGGAATTTGGGGGAGGCAACTTAGGAAGCAGCATTGCCACGTCATCCGTTCCTGGTACTAACAAGGCCGCTGGAAATGTCAACCTGGGAGCAAATGGTGCTGGGCCAGCTGGAGCTGCATCAACAAACATCGGTGTTAAAATTTGATATACATTTTTTTGAAATAAGTAATTATTAAGTACATAAATCCATGATAACGACGCCATTCCTTTTTTACGATTTTTGAAATTAAGAGCCAGAAATATAATCTAAATAAGATTGAAATAGTATGGAAAAAAATAAGTGCAGACTGTAAATATTTTTAAATCGCACTGAAATCCTAAGAAAATAGTTTTTGTTTTCGTTTAAATCCATAATGAGTAAATTATTTTAAGTGTGAACAACGCGAGCATTAGAGTGAAAGCTTCTCAAGCTATTTAGGCCATTCCTTGTTTGGTCTACTAACATTTTGCATACATCTATTAAATATGATAAGGAAAAATTGGTTCACCCTTTTTCACCAACTATATTGCAACATATATGGGTGAAACAGCGTAGGGCATTTTCATAAGTTGTGCGATATTTGTAAGTTTCATTCAAATATTTTGCCAAATCATAGGTAAAATTAATAAAAACCAAATTCCTGTATTTTATATGGAAATCTTCTTCTTAACTGGCCATAACAAACCGTGTTATCGGTTATAATAAATTCTTTCATTGGAATTGTGGTGGGTCCCAAGAACCCAGTGTCATTGTTAGTCGCCTCTTACGACAAGCTTTGACCTGTGAAGTGGTATTCTCTAACCCGCTCACCACACGGGGGGAATATATGGAAATCAGAAATGCTAAATGATTTTGAATTAAATAATTTATGGATTTTAACTTGTAGTCGGGATCCGTCTGCGGGTTTACCACTAGTATACCATTACTAGTTAAGTTGATTATTATGGCGAACGTTTTGTAATATTATTCAAGCCTTTTAATTATAATATTCAAAAGCTGAAAGTTTTTTCATGAAATAATAAATTGTAATTGCAAGTTGGTTAATTCATCTAATTTAAATATTCATGTATGTTTTTAATAAGAAATATTGGAAAATATTTCACAAGTTAGCTGACAAATGGTAAGAAATTTTAATTTTGATAGATTTAGTTTCACCTAAGCCATTTTGTCTTTTGCCAATACAAATTATGCATTAAAAGAAATTATAAAAACTGTAAGTGAATTCATTTTGACTTTTCCACATTGTTGCCAAATGCAATCAATAGTCCGTCCAAATATTTGTAATTATTGAACGGATTACAAACTTATTTTGCTTGAAAATAGCTTAAATTTTGGAGACGTTCAGCTTATGTTACAACGATTAATCTAGGGAGAGAGTATGCATTTAAACCATGTACTGCTTACTTATTATTCTATATTTCTATAGAAATGCTTCGTTTTTTCGTTTGAAAGTTATGATAAATATAGCAAAATTTGTTCCATTCTCACTTTTTTTAAGAGAGTTTGAATCCCTGGACTTTGAAATACAACACAGGTCAACATGTTTATGGTTTTATTTATAACATTTTTCTATAAATAGGATCGAGTACAACAGAGAAAATTAGTGAATTTCTATACCAGCATTAAACCAAACATAATTGCGGTCAAAGTGGCAACTTACGACCTCGTGTGTTTGGGTTTAAACACTTAACCACTGGGCCACGCCGGCACACTTAGATACAGTAACTAATGCAACAACACAATGCACTTCCAAATACATACACATATTTCAGTTGGGTTCAGAAGAAGAGGAAGGAGAGCAAATGCGAGAGGTATCGCTAACACTGTCAATTTATTACGCAGTTCTTTTTTAAAATTTCAAAATGCAACTCATTTTGAGGTTTTTGTGTTTGATTTAGGTTCATTATGTTCTTGGTTTTTGTTTGAGTACAAAAATTACTCAATTCGAGGACATATTTTCCAAAAAATGTTACTCAAATATGCTACACGCCATCTCATTTTGGGGATGTCATTTTTCCCTCTGCGTACAATGAGATGGACATCCTACAGGGGCGGAATCCAAATTGTGTATGTGGCCTATGTTACGACAAACAGCTTAGTTGAATCAAGTTGCTCCAATTTATAGCTCATAAAATGAAAATGGTTTTTACCAAAAAAAAATTTGAAAATAGTTTTATTTTGCTGGACAAAAAACGGGTTGTTTCATCATAGAGCGCTTGAAATGAGGATGAAGAAGATTAAGAGGAAGACGATGAAGAAGAATAAAAAGCGGAAGAGAAACGGGAAGAGGAAGAGGAGGGGCAAGGGGATTTGTGATCGGAGCGAGCAGGGTGCGGAGCCCTCTAGTAGCCTATAAATTCAAATATATGGAGTCAAAGTACGCAGAGATAAGTAGGCAAGTGTATATAGATGTGCAAATTTAAAAAATAATAATAGGCTTTGAGATTATGTGTCCTTTTTTTGTTGTAAAAACCACCGATTGCCGTAACATCGGCCACAGACACAATTTTGAGTTTTTTAAGCGCAAGTGGAATTAATCTCGATGTCGATCCAAAGTTATTCGTGTTCCAACAAGACAACGACCCAAACATTGTTATATTTATCTCAAGAATGGCTCATCTACCAGAGCAAACTGCTGAAAGCTTAAGGTGGCCCCACAAATCATTTAAAATTGAATCCGTTATAATTGGCATAATAAGATACTGAACTGAATGTCCGAATAATTTCTGTACGAAGTTAGGACCTTTTTTGTTTTGTTTTACCAAAGCGAATTATCTAGTTATTATTTTATGGATATGTTATTACATAATATATTTTTTTTAGTGGGAAACCTAACCAAGTTAAAATATGTAACAAACTTTAATGGTTTCAGAATAATTGGTATAAACTCATTCTATTTTTATTTATGTGGCAATGTAGTCCTCGAAGAGAATGCAACATACTCATACTTTCTAGTTATATTGCTTCGTGTTCCTTTTTTCAGACATTTGAATTTTGCGTCGATATTATTCAACATGGCGTATCTGTGGACAGCGTAAAAAATAATCAGCTGTTTTACGAACATATTGTAAACAAATACAGCTACGACTTTTTTCTATTTTTTTCGATGAAGTCATTTTAATGACGTTTCTCTTAATTTTTAGTTTATAAATAATATATTTGCTAAATTAAAAGGATACAGAATGTGCTCTGAACTTAATGATGATTGCTGGCTAATGGTTCTAAAAAACCTTGGTTTGAAGGAACAATTGGCTTTGGCGCAAGTTTCCGACAGTCTAGGGTCAACAGTGCGTTATTACTGGCATCGCATTGAAAAGGTGGAACTGAAGTCTGAGCTAGTGGAGCAGTTTAAGGACCAGCCTCAACCGCTGCATAACTTTCTAGAATGCGCATGTCCAACGTTGCAAGAGCTGGCCCTCAAAGGCGGTACAATACAGCTGTTGCAGTTGTGGCAGGCACATGGATACACATTCCCAAAGCTGTGCACACTTGATTGCGATATGCAGTTTAATAATGACAACGCTGACGAGGAGGTGTTCATATTGACCCAACTATTTCCGGGTCTAAAAAAGTTAACGCTGAGTAGTGCTACAACTGGTCGTCACCTATGGCTTTGGAACGAGTTGCAGGAACTAGATCTCACTTGGTGTGAATATTTGGACCCAGAGCTGTTTGGTCTTATATTTAGCACGCTCCCTCTGCGCAAACTTACGCTACTCTATTACGGCTACAATGTGAGTTTTGGCTATGACGTCTTGCCCATATCACAGTGCGCTACGCTGGAGGAGCTCGTTATTGACGACCACCACATGCTCGGGGATTTTTTGCCCAACTTATTGTGCTTACCAAATTTTCGTAAGATATCCTTCTATACCCGGGACTACCACGAGTATCTGTTGGGCTCATTGGCACGTTTGGATGGGAATAGGGTTCAAGCTCTGCTCTTTAACGATTCATTTTGGAGCAGCACAAGAGTGGCTACGGCCATTGAGAGCATGCAGAATTTGCGTCGCTTTGCCCTAGAAGATGACGACATAGACTCACAGCAACTGTTCAAACTTTGTGCCAAGCTGCCTCACTTGGAGGAGCTGCATTTAATGAAAATGCGCGTTTTGCCAACCCCTTCTCAGATGTGGGATGCGGTAGCCGCCTGTGGCAGCTTGAAACTATTAAACTTGTCATCTTCTAAGTTGTATGAAGACTTTGTCGAATCCAGTAATTTATGTTTGGATCGGGTGCTCAGTAATCGAAGCGAATCATTGACGTTAAACTGCCACAACACAAATTTATGTTCGGATCACGTAAGTTACTATCTATATGTACATCTATATGTTATGTGTTTACAAGTCTTCTAATTATAATTTTGCTATTTTAGATCAAGGCTTCACTCAAACATTCCAACTTGAAAATCATATTTAAGCCAACCCAGTTAAATATTTGGAGCTCTCGTTTTATTGATATTGAGTTTAATATCAGAACAAAGGCGCAGTAGATCGTAGATGCCAAAACACTCAGGAATATTATAGAAGTTCGGTCACAAGTTTCCACAACAAATTTGGATATTGGATAAAGTCACCGAAGTAGATAAAACTGTGAATGCAAGTACTTTATTTACCCAGAAAAAACAGCTGTATTATTACATTACTTATTTTCTAGACTAATGGTTGAATATTAATTTAGCCACTTTTAGATTTAAACTTATTACATATATTATGACCCAATTTGGAGTACCTATCGCTTTCCACCGTGCGCCATAAAAAGTAATATCGAAATACTTATTTATGCATAGTATATAAGTACCTGCATTCGAACATTAATCAACTGGATCCAATTCACAAGTAAATAAATAAATTGAATTGCTATTGCTTATGCATACGTTCGTATGTTGCTCCCCGTGGACCCATTTACGCATACATAAACAAGCTGATAAGGTCATCAATACAACCGCAATGGTCAAAGTGGCCGCAGATATCACTCACACTTTTACATAATGCATAAGGCTGGGTGGTGCAAAGCAAAATAACAGCATTTTCAGTTATCTATAATAACTCGGAATTGGGTATCATAGATAAGAATAATTATAAATAGATATTCTAATCTTTCTGTGTATATTCTCAAAAAACATGAACTTAACCTTCAAAAAACTCACGATCTGTGACCGGTTTGACGGAAACATGTGTTAAGGAAGCTCTGAGCCAATGCTCACATCACTGGAAGAAGCTCCTAGAGCAAATGTTAGTGGTCGTTAAGCCCTGACTCTACAAAATCTCTATGCTGATCAACCATTATGAATATCTGACAACACTGTGACGAGGCAAAAGGTGCCCCGCCACGATAGTCTTAGACATTGTACACATAGTTGTAAATATTAGCATAAGTTTCATTTATTATTAGTGTAAGGATAGAAATATGTCTAGCCTTAAGAAACGCGCCAATAAAGGTCGCTAGAATTAAGTTGATATGAAGTCCCTTTTAGTTAAGAATATTAGGAATAATTAACAATGAATAGAATAAATGGTGCACAGTTAAAAGCAACGATAAACAGCTTATTATCGATGAGCGTCCGACACCGCCATGCTGTCGCAGCAGCCAGCTCCTGCCAGCTAGCGCGATCGGCAACGCGTTAGCATGTCTGGCCGGCTAAGCGAGAGTTGGCTGGGCAAGGTGTGTCGAGACTTTTAATCGGAGCCGCTAACAAAGTTGCTAAAGCGTATAAAACTAGTGGAAGGCGAATACATAGGAGAGAATAGTGAGGTTAGAAATATGGCATGGTGCTAAAAAGAGTGATAGGAAATTAAGCAAAGTGAATAAATAGAATGTTAATGAAATAAATTAGATTAAAGATTAATTGAAAGTAAATAACGGAGCCTTTGTATCACGTTGAGTGCATTTCTATTTAAAATCTGCTAAACCCAATCTCGAGGGCCCCCTTTCTTTTTCCAGTAATTTCATAAGTTCACACCATATATTTATGTATGCCAAATATCCACAACAAAGAAGTCTTCACATTTTACTATTAAAATGTACGTAAAATGTGATAGAATATACATGCTTCACAAATCCTTTTAGGAATTAGAAAATAAATGTAAAGTTAGAATTTTTTGTCTAAATTCTTTGAATCATCTTATAAAAGCAGTAGACATTGTTACCCGAACATGTGTAAAGGACTAAGATTAGACAATGCGTGAATGCACCAGGATTGGGATGGTGGCTCTGCCTAGTTGACAGATGATCTTGGGATCTGCGAGCAGACATAACGATCCGGGAGATGCGATGGCCGGGGACTACGCCACCGTGTCTGTAAGTTCACTCCAGTGAACGAAGGGTGGACGACAAGGACGATGCCGAGTTGTGTCTGAGTTCGGTATCCCTGCAAAGTTGGTGCGACTATGCTGTATGAAGTTGAACAACGTGCGCAGGAAAGAACCTCTCCGAACCTTTTGTTACTGAGCAAGAATTCAGATGCTGGCGATGCCCTCTCCTGGAAACTCCAACGAAACGGGGCAATATTGAGCTATAAGAGTGTCGAGTTGCTCGATATCGATATCATTGGTCGTACCGCTGTTACCGAAATATGACATGGTGGGTTTTTTTTCGAGAAGATAACGGGTTGACACTCAGATTGATGTTGAAAACTATACTTTTGATACCTTGACTTTCTACCTTGACAACACCGTCACGATGAAGAATAATGTCATCATGAAGATCAAACGGAGAATCACTCTTGCCAACATATGTTACTTTGGCCTCTGTAGCCAAATGTGTAGTAGAGACCAGTCCCGCCAGATGAAACTAACACTCTATAAGCCTCTCATCCTTCCTGTTTTGCTTTATGGCACTGAAGCATGAGACCGCATCCGATGGAACGAAGATTTCTGATCTCTAAGACGACATTGATATAGTCAAGCGAGTTTATATCCAGCGGCTCCCCTTGATTGGCCATGCTGTGCGTATGGATGAAGAAGCTTCCGCGAGTGAGTTCTATAATACGACTGAGGGCCGAGTCTCAGTTAGAGGGATCAGGTGGACTAACTAACTTTCTTATCACCGATTGAGTGCTTTAAACCAGGCCGTAATCCAGTAACGTTTTGTTATGGCCAGTTAAGAAGAAGAAGGTTGTGTTCAGCATAATATTTATATTTGTGCAATTTGCCTCCGGACAGCATTTCCAGGGAATTAAAAGGCGACCACCTCTACCAATCAAACATTTCTTCTCCACTTTTAACTCGATGAGAACAGGAGGATGGTCTACAGTTCTAATATATATTTATGAGCTATTTTGTAAATTTTCGAATGGTGTCTTTTTTTCAAACCTCTATTCCACGACAAGACAACTTTCAAACAAATTTCCCAATTGCAAATTGTCAGTATGCAAGATATCAATTAAAACCGATTTTCAACCACAAAGCCATTCGTCACTGTGCCATGGACGCATCCGGAAGACGGGGTTTTAAGGGCAATTAAAATGAAAATGTAACCTGATTAAGACATTATTGAAGAAAATCCATTCATTCAAAATGAATTAATTTCAGTGAATTTAGCCACAAGGTACAAACAATCAAACAACAACAAAATATTGTATTATTGTCAATGCTCATTGTCATACTTAGTTGTGACTAACAAAATATACAATATCGGAGATTTTTTGAAGATAAACTAAACAACATAACATAATCTATTTTAATTTTCATAGACTTGTCCCTTATCTATGCCGATTCTGTAAACTATTGAAGATAAATGCGAATTTATCAAAAGTTGGTGCAAGGAAAAAATGTACATGTATACAAATACGTGTGGTATAAGTTGTATATACTTTTTAATACGAAATCATTCCTCGATCTTAAAATGCTATTTATCATGTACACCAAAATCCCGCAGGGGCAAGAGGTAGTAAAAGGTAAAAAGCAGGTACTTGTCGCTCATCGAACTAAGGCGCCCTTTACATGAAGCGAGATTGTTTGATTTGTATTTCTCGTCGTTTGAAGGCACCGTAATATCGCCCGTAAGTTGTCTCGCCTGCAACCCTATGCGAGTGACTTCATATTAGAATGTATTCTAATACCGAGCGAGATTTTGTGTGAGATTTTATCACTTTCTCGCTTGAAAATCTCGCTTCGTGTAACAAGCGCCTAACGCAATCACACATTAGTGTGCTACTTTTCAGAACATGCCGGTGAATCGCCGGCGCTGATTACGAAAATACTATTTCAAAAACCAAGAACTTTGAGTTTCTCTAAATGTTAATTTATTTTATCATATTCATTTATTTAGGTAGATTTTCTTTAGACACATCAATACATGTTTTTGTAGCATTATTTTCTTAGATATTTCATATGTGCATATATGTAACATATATCGCATTTTTGTGTTATATTTACAATACTTTAAAATGGCTCGCAGTGAGTGAAAAAAAAGTGTATATTTGTTGCAATTTAAATAAAACAAAAACACAATTGGATCTTGTAGGGGCGAATATTTGAAAGCTTCTTGAAAGGGGACCATTTTACTACTAATAAGAACTCTAGTATATATGTATGTGTTCACCAAACTCTGGCCTTAGTGTGCTTATAAGAATGTGACATACCTACTTAAAGATTTTTTGCGCGATTTGGTTTAAATATGTTGGTATATAAGTATTTAATATTTATAGTATATATTATTTTCTATTAATACGGTATAGATTGGTTTGGGAGCGATCAAATAATATAGGAGCAAGGAACAACTGGATTTGCATATTAATTGAATGTGTATACAATTTTTAAACTTTGGAGCAACAGTTTAACATTTTTATTCAATTTATTTTATTGAAAATATTTTTAAACACTTCGAATTTCGATTTCTAATACCGTTACTTGCACAATTATGTGCATGTTTTATTGTTTACATGAATAGTATAAGGATAGAGTCATACTACTAACTTTTTTAATAAATATATACAATGCATAACAAAAACATAAAAATACACAAACATTGTAAATTATTTTGCAAAGACATAAGAAATTAAATCAAAGAAATTAAAATTTTTCATTGTTTTTGTTTTTTGTCGCTTATGAAACATTTCGTTAGAGTTGGCTCATTTAGACGTCAGTCTCCGAGCGTCGCCTTCGTCCGGGTCCGCCGGGGAAATTGGCCGCAGCAAGACCCATGCGATGTTTCGCCTCCTGGGTACCCGAGTAGCCACGAGCCAAGCCAAAGTCCACGGTCCGTTTCGAGCTGAGAGCAATGAGATAAGTCAAACATGCACATGTATATATATATATATATTTCTTCCATTGCCCCTACACTTACTTTTCCAAATCGTTGCGTGCACGTATTATGGTGCGACCAAATCGTGTCATCAATTCCATCAAAAGGTCATCGGGCACCTCCTCTAGTTCATTGTAGCCGCCATAGCCATTGCCATTGCTTTGGCTGTAGTTGCAGTCAGACGGAAAATTAAGAGTTTTCATAAATACATAATTAGTTTCTTTTTTCTTTCTTTAGTCGGTGTATTTCCGTTCTCCTGTCTACCCCTAATCAGTAGCCATCATCTAATTACATGTGTCGCCTGTCATTGTAAAGATTTTCAATTTTCATTGCTTGTTCAGTCTTTTTGTCTTCTTTACTTTCCTTTTTTTTTAGCGAACCTTTCAATGCTACTGCTTCTTATTTTCCATTTGGATAACTGCAAATTAGTAGAGCACATTTGCATTTACAGTACCAAAAAGACATTGAAGGCTAGTGAAATTTTTTATTAAACGAATAAAAGATTTTCTTCATTTGTATCTAAAAAAAAAATGATGCAGACAGTCGGGACGGTGCCCGACAGTAGAATACCCTGTACCCTTTTTCTTTATAAACACTAAATACGGTAAAATACTAACGGAAGTAACCACTTTTATATCTATTTTTATAAGATCGATATGACTGTAAACACTTTCCTATTGGGAAATTCCAATTGACAAGTTTTCCTATTGGGAGTTGGCTATTATGGGTGCAAAAATCACTTTTTTACCCATAACTCCAGTATTCGTCAATTGTCGTTGAATTTTGAAACGTATATCATCAAAAAGACGTTTAAAAATATATGTGGCAATTTTCAAATAAATATTTGGCGGGGTGCGATAGTAATTAAGGTAAATCGATGGCGGGGGAAGGGAACCTCTAAAAAGGGGTTTAATAGTTATAACGATTAGGGTCACACGAGTCTACACACAAATTTGTATCTCTAGCTCACATTTATCCATATCTACATGTAGTGGAATATAGAAGCTGTTTATAGGATAGGGGGGTGAAATAAGCATATTTTTGACTAAAACTTTTGATATATTTATCCGATTTCGATAGAACGAAGAAGGAATTGAAGGCTATACCGGAAGAGGACTTTGCACCATGTTTCGAAAATTGGAAAAAACGTTGGCACCAGTGTATGGCATCCGGGGCGGACTACTTTGAGGGGGATGAAATTTGTAGATTAAATAAAGATTTTTTAATTTAAACGAAGTCCCGCTAGTTTTTTTGCCCACACAAAAGCACTGAGATGCACATAAGTTTCAAGTTGATAGATTCAACGGTGGGGCTGTCAACCGCGAACCAAGGAACTAATGTCTGCCACACCTGCTTCTGCCTGTTACATACATTGCACAAATCTATAATACACTTGTACACTATGTGTACAGGGTATACTCATGAAATAAAACGGCAAGAAAAGTTTTGTGCGAATAATAATATTTAATAGATTGGCTTATTATTAACAAAACGTACAAAATGTACTCATAACACCACGGTGAAATGATTCCTGCTGCAACTTTCTTGCGTGGATCTATGAGTGCACGTTAGAGTCCTACCAACACACACACACACTACACATATAAATATACTCTTTTAATCCTTGAAGAACCGAAATAAGATACAAATTTTATTGAAGTCTTTTAATTTAATTTATAAGACGACGTTATTTTCCACATATCTAATTATTTCAAGTTTTTTTTTACAAGCTTTCATATTATTAATTGAAATTATCAGGATCTTTGCAAAATATACAAATTAAATATGCAAAGAAAAGGCAGAGTACAAAGTACACAGCTAAAATTAAGTGTGAAATTGTCTAAAGATAAACACAGCCACATATACATATAAGTACGCTCACACACAGTGTCACTCCTACGAAGAAGTGGCATGCCCATGACGTCTAATAGCAAATGTACAGCGACCACTCAGCACATTTTGTCTTAATTGGTTTTGGCAAATATTATTACTTTTCAGAGCTTTAGTCTCAGAAATTAATTTGTTTATATTACGCATATGGTATGTATTTGGGTACAACTACCTGGGCATGGGAGCAGCCTCAGTCCTTGAGATGGCCAGCAAGAACAGGCACATGCTGAGAAATGCCAAAGCGGAGAGAGTAAATCGGTTGGTCATCATTTTGTGTGAAGCTGCAAGAAACAAATAGATGAAAGTGCTTATTAAAGGTCAAAATATATTATACATTAATACTAGCTGAACCCGCGAGCTCCGCTGCCCATTGATAAAGCTGTCAATATTTTCATTATATAAATCAATTCTTCCCGTTCCTCTTCCTTCTCTTTCTTTTGTTCATACTAAGTCAAGCTGCAGATATTGGTACCAATATCTTTATATCCTCTACCTTTTAAGTCGACACACGTTTAGTATGTTTTATATGGAAAATCGTTTTTGTCGATATCTTTGGCGTCATCTATTGCAATTCGGCCAAACTTAGATAAGAAAACTCTCCAACATAATGGGAAGCTATCCTCAAAATTTCATGAAAATCTGTCCAGTAGTTTTTGAGGAGAAGAGTCACAAAGAATTGGCAGTCATTTTTATATATATAGAAAAAATTCAAACTAACCTAGTTTAAGGCAATGCTATTTGGGCAACATGACGAAATAGTAATCTAATCTATTAAAATAAATTGACAATCTATACAAACTGACAATAAGCGCACAAACAAGCAAGCGGCAAAAAGTAACAGTTAAATATCGATTGGCAGTTCCGCAACTAAAACGGAAGTCAGGAACTCAGGTATAACGGTTTCCATTAAGTGATTCATTAACTGCTCAACGAAGCATGGGCGGTGCTTACTTGGCCAATGTGAAAAGCGGCAGCAGCTTACAACCCATTTAAAGCAGTCAGTTTGTCACTCCGTCATTTTGACCATTTTGTGTGGCTTGTACACATTCAACTGTCACAAAGTCATTTGCGTCCGCACTGGCATTTGGCCCGTTTGCAGTTACTCCTTGACAGAAGCAATATGAGAGACGGCCGCTCCTCTGTTTTACAATGCACTTCCTTTTCCTACCATATTTCATATCCAGTGCATCAATGTAATGCAGGTGTTGATGTTTTTGCACTGAAAAAAGCTAATTCCCGTTGTGGCATTGCTCGGACATCTACACTCACGTGGGGGCAAATAGGTGTAATGCTTGTGTCAACTGCTGATGAACATATGGATAGGTCTGTAGTGAAGAATTATATATGTACATATATAATTATATATGTACATATTTGATTTAAATGAAAGCATTCAATGTTCGTTCATGGGTAAAACAACATAAGAAGAAGCATAATATTTAGAAGTTTTGCAAAAAGTATAACTCCTTTAGCAAACTATCACTTAATTCTTTTGAATTTTATAAGTCCAAGAATTATATATCAAGCCTCATATTAATTCTGAATTCAAGAATACTTTGCAGAATATAAATCAAATGTAATTCATATAGGCAAATAAATATTCATATGTTTGTGGTTACTGAAATTGTATCTTTATTTCAATATTAAACCAAATATTTGGTTAACAAGCCTTTTATGAGCCTACGCTTAAAATTTAGAGGTTCTAACATAAATATTGTGACCGTTTGGTGACCGGGTTAGAGAATACAACCTCAGCAGGTCAAAGCTTGTCGTATAAGGCGACTAATAATGACACTGGATTCTTTAGAGACCAGTAGAGCCACCCCAGCGTTTGGGACCCACCATGTAAAACCCCAATTCCAATGAAAGAAATATATCAGGCCGTCATCCGGTTACGGGTTGTTATGGCCAGTTAAGAAGAAGAACATAAATATTAATATTATTATTGGTAAAAAAGTGACATTTTGTTGCAGTTTATAGGCGAGAGTTTATAGGTCAGAGAGTCTAAAATCTGCAAATTATTACCTATATCTTTTAAAGTTTCTATTCGATCTTTATATTTTTTTTACACCACACATGCAGAATAACAGTGTGCATAAATGTCCCAACTTTTAATTCGATAGCGTTTATGGTGTGATTTTAAACGGCGAATTTCTGTCACGGGGGAAAAGAGTCAGATATCGACATGATTCGACAAACATGATTTTCTCTCGGATGGATCGACTTGACTATTGTTCCCGATCATTTTTGCCCATGGAATATATGGTCTGCCTGTTACATACATTGCACAAATCTATAGTACACTTTTACACTTTGTGTAAAGGCCTAAATAATTCGAATCAATACGAGAACAACAAAACGATTCGGTTTTCAGCCCAAACTAAAATTGAGAAACATATGCTAATAAAAGACCATTGGTATAGATCATATGGTGGCAGATAAAGTTGTTCTCGATATTTTCTCAAATAAATAGTTTCCGTCTGCTCACTGGTCGCGGTCTTAAACTTCAAAGCACTATAATCTAAATTCAATAGTTAACCATTGCCGATGGCCATTTCTTATTATTGAAAATTTGAATCAATTTTTAAAGCAAAGTCTAAATTAGTGTCCATAAAAATATAAGCTTTATGGATAAGCACGTAGTCAGTTGCTTTTAATGTTGCCTTCGGTTCTCCTTAAAACCATTATTAAATACTGATTTAAAATTAAACCAAATTGCAAAAGAAAAATAGGCAACCAAAATGAGAACAATGTGCGATATCTTTTTAATGCACAAACGTTAGAGCATTCCTTGGAATTTAAGCTACAGGTTGCTGAAATTACTTGGGAGTCATGGGTCTTATCGCACCCCACAACGGGCAGCACTGAGGATTGTGGTCAGTAATGCGATGCTTAGGCAAAAGTAAAAACAATCTGAAAAAAAGAGAAAGAAAAAAACAAACGAAAGTAACGTGCACTTTGCTCAAATAAAGTAATCAACGGATTTTACGCAATGCTGAGCAATTTCCGTTTTGTACCACAGAGCGTATGATTGTTGACGGGTTTTCGGCCATTGCCCAGTTATTAGGCAGCTTAGGCTACTGTTTGCTGACGTCCGTGTGAGCTCGAGGGTGTATGTGTGCTTGTCTCTTTTACTCCAAGCTGTCGCTCTGACCAACCGTTTATCAATCATTCTCGCATTTGATTTATGACCGTATGAGCAGCTATAATGAATATAGTCCGTAAATATTGCGCATACGCTTCGTGGCCGGGTCCGTTGCAAACCAGGCTGATTCTACACAATGCATTCAACTGTAAAACGGTCAGCATATAAATTTCCATTTATATTTTATATTTATTTGCCTGAGTTGATAAACAACAACAGGTTTCATTTATGGCCTAAAGCCATGCAAATAAAAATTAACAAATAACATACTACGCCGCATATGCAAAAATAAATATAAATTAATGTATGTATAAGCCTCTTTATACTTTCATGTTGGCAAAATTTTTTTTTTTGGTTTTTAAAATAAATCCAATGCACAATCACTTGCTAGTAAATCCTTCACATGCATAGTACTATATTCACTCTCAATATGGCCTAAGATAGCAACAGCTTTTATTTTCCACTCCTGCGTGCCATCTTTACACATGGTTGGCAATGCTTGGTTGCTTTAGCAACGAAGTTTCGCCTTCCGGCTACTATGAAAACGCATTCCAAGTTTTCACAGTGGTTAGGACTCGCTCTCACTCTCTGATGCAGCCTTTCAGTGTTTAATGGGACATAGTAGCAAGACAAGTTTTAGGCTATAAATTTATTCAAATGGTGCTCCGAATGCAACGAACTTGCAATCTACTATTAGCCGGAATTATTTGGATATAATCAGTAATAGGTTCTCTTCTATCTTTTATTTAATTTGAGCTATTTCTTAACAAAAACAAATATGCACTTAACCCATTTTAACTTGCATTCCGTTACCTAAATCAACTGCTACGTCATCAGAGCTAAGGTAAAAACACACATATTGCTAATGAGATCTTCCTCGCTTATGATTTTGTGTGTATGTTTGGGTTGGTCATAAAAAATGAAATAACATTTTTGTGCATGCCTTTGGCAACCAATGCCCCTAGGAGTAAACTTAAGAGTTTAACATTGCTGCACTCCTTTTCCCCATCAACTTATCCGTATTTTCTGGCTGAAACACGAGCGCCAGACATTGAAATTGCATTGCGTTGATTATAAGCAACACCTCGCCTGGTTGCTTGCCCCATTTGTTGCTTTTGGTGCCTTTTGTAGTTGCTGGGCGCCACCTGCGGTGTCGTGGTAACTGGAAACGTACTCATGATTGTTTGGGCGTGGGTGTTTCAACCAAGAACATGACTCAAATTGAATTTGGGTCACTTAAAGGTTGGCTAGCTGAAAATCGAAATTCTTAATCCCGTATATGCTTTGATGTTTTCCTTATAGCAACGACGTTTCGGCTTTAATTACCATTTCCGTACCCACTTTAATTTTATCGTAGCCAGAGAATGGCACACATAAATTCCTTAATTCAAGCAAAAGCACAAGAAAAAAAACAATTATTTACACTCTTAGAAGCTCTTTAGTGGCATTAAATTATCATATACAACTATATTAAATGAAAATTGTGTGTAACTTGCGGCACAACGCTTGAGAACTACTGGAGGAGTTAAGCGCCGGGGGGCGCTACGGTTTGTAATTGGATGCTTATTGAATTAGCTACAAAGTCATAGTCATCCGAGTCCACGGTGATGCCTTGCGGTTGCGGTTGCTGGCCACACGCTGCGTTTTTCCTGCCATTTAGATATTTATCAAATTATTTCGTTTGCCAAATTAAGCAAACAAGTTCGTCTGAGCCGCAACAGGAAGATTGATTTGGGCAGACTGCTGCTCACTCCGGATTGACAACGGAAGTGACTGCCAGAGCAGACATTTTATTTGTTTTGATTTGTGTGCATAAATCCGTGTACGTATTTGGTTAGATGTGTATGTGATGAATGTGTCCGTGCCTGTGTATGGGTATGTGTGTGTGAGTGTCCTGGCACTTCCTGATTGCAGCTTCATTACGCATGTTTGTTTGACAAAGCGATACTTGGTTTGTGGGCTGCCTCGACAGCTCAAAATAAAAATATACTAATGCAAGGTGTAGCATATTAAATCACAAAGTTAATCCCATTTGTAATATATAGTATTTGTAGAAATTTTAGTATCATCTCAAATGTTGCAAAAGTTACTGAAATTCTTTACATCCAATTTCATACGAAATTGCTTTATACAAACTTGGAATAACTGTGATAATATAACACTTAAACATATTGTCTTCTTCTTCTTCTAGCCATTTGACCTGCTGAGGTGGTATTCTCTAACCCGTTCACCATACGGGGGGTACATATCTAAGCAAGTTTAAATAACTATTTTTTAAAAGCTGTTTACAAATAAGCTATTCCAGAGACCGCTGCGCTGACTAGTCGATCTTATTCGAGAAAAATGGATAAGTTACTAACTTTATTTTTTAATTGACCCAATAGATGCATTCCGTTTCGTATTTCAATTTCGTATTCAAGTTCGTCTTTAAGAGCCGAGTTTATTATTTGGAGAACACGTGTAACCAACATGCACTACTTGGAAATGCCAACATCAAATGACAAAACTAATTATAACTTCTTTTGGATAAATGTTCCAACCAATAAACCGCCTTAAATGTTCTGAGACAAAACTTTTCAGCAAGCTCGTACAACTTTTTCCGAGTTTAGAAACACAAAAGAAACAGCAACAACGTCATGAATATCATAACTACAGCACAACTTGAGTGCCAAAAAAATGAAAAAATTGTTGACCTTACTCGAATGCCGAGCTTACTCAACGTGGGTGAAGCGAGGCTTTCCGAGGCGCCCAAAGCGCCTTGAGTCCAGAACAATGAAGTCGCCCAGCCACGCAGCAGCCTAGCATTTAACTTTTGTAGCTAAAAGCTTGGCAGGAGCTGGTCTGTGTTGAGCAGTGCAAACCAACGGAGGTATCCTTTGGGACAAATGCCAAGCAAAGAGTGAGCTCTACTTAGGCACAAGCAGGTATGAGAAACCGTCAATGTGAGCAACAACCTTGAAGGTTTTTACATTTACTTAAAAATTCATTGCGGCCCAAGGAATTGTTTTATTTGCATTAGGACAGTCTTTAGCTTTGTCTGCTTCTGTTTTCCACTTTGACTCATTTCATTTTGTTTTATTTGTTGTTTTTTTTTCCTGCATTGTTTTTGGCAAGTCTACCGCTCGAAATTGATGAAGAATTATGCCGAAAATGTGGGCAACAGATTCGTGAAATTGCACTCTTATATGGGGTAAGCTTAATCGAAAATTTCTATTCAGACAACAAGTTTGTTGCCTCTAGAAGCACCTTTGTGTTTTAAATCGTGTTTATACCCTGTATACCATAGTGTGAAGGGGTTTTGTGTATATAACAGGCAGGATGAAGAAGCTCCTGCGAGAAAGGTCTCCAATGCGACTGTCGAAGGGACGCGATAAAATGGCAGGCCATGCCTCCGCTGGAAGGACCAGGTAGTGAGTGCACTAGCAACCTTTGATATAACCGATTGGAGGAAGGAGCGCGCAAAACAGAGAGGAGAGATTTACATAAGGCTGTAAGCCGGTAACGGGTTGTTACGAGCAGTTAAGAAGAAGAATATAACAGGCAGAAAGAGGCGTGGCAGACCAGAAATTACATGACCAAAAATTATTAGAAGCAATATTAGTTGATCAAATCACGTTGACCCTGTATGCAACAGGCAGAAGGAGCAGTGGCAGGCCATATGTTCCATGGGCAAAAATGATCAGGATCAATAGTCGATTCGATATAGCCATGTCCGTCTGTCCGTCCGTGTTGTAACATGTTAACAGAGACTATAAGAGTTAGAGCAAAAACAATTTTACCAAAAAATGAAAATTTTCCTGAAAAATATCAAGTTTGTCGAATCAAATCAAGATATCGACCCTCTTTGCCCGTGACATATTTCCGCGGTTTCCAGCCGAACCGTTGAATCTATCAACTCGAAACTCAACAGAATTTTGGTTAGTGCTTATGTACATCTATCTTATAAAAATAATAGAGGGAATTTCTTCGAATCATACGGCTTCGTCACACCTCCATCCATCGTCGATCCTGCTGCACCAACAGACTTACAACAAAGCATGTTAAGTTTCATGCAACATAATATGGCAAGCAAAATTACATCAAGCGGATTTGATGCCATTCTTGCACTTAGACATTATATACAAAACGGATCTGCGCCACAGCAGAGCGACCAGCGTGAGTCCTGGAAGGTACTTTCTCTGAATGAAATGAATTTCCTATTTAACAAGCATCTTTATTTTCTTTTTGACTTCTTCTTGACAGGCCACAACAACCCGTTGCCGGGTTACGGCCTCTCCTCCCGGCGTCTCTGCTTTGAGCGCCTTCCCCAATTGTTGGTACCAAGGATAGCTTGTGTACTCGATACCTGGACGTTCCGACGGAGACATGGTCTGCCACTTCGTTGCCTACCTACCACATTTTCTTCATCGATTCGCACAACATGACCTAGCCAACATAACCGCTGGATTTTAATTTGCTTGACCATGTCAATGTCGACGTAGAGCTCGGGTACGGTAGTTTTTGCCAACGTGTCCAAATATCTTACGGAGTACTTTCCGCTCAAACACTCCAAAAGCATTTTCATCAGACTTCAAAACAAAATGGGAAGGAATAAGCGCCTCAGAAGGTTGAAAAGGTCACAGGAGAGGGCTCGGAGAAGCTCTTTCCTACCTTGACGGAGCTTCGTGTGTTGCTTAACGTCATTCTGCATAGTTATACCAACTTTGCAGGGATTCCCAACTCAGACAGTGCGGCATATACGATATCCCACAACGGGCTATAAAATGCTGCATCATCAAAGAGATGATGGGTGTCCATTTTGGTCTTTTCCTGGATTTGGCGTAGTTCGAATATGGTGGACCTACCCTATATACTCGTCTCCATGTTCTGCAAAAAATCCATGAATACCAAATCGACAATCAACATATCTTTGTCGATTGTAAGCAGCATTTAAAAAAAAAAACCCTTAGATGGGGCGTATTTGCCGCATTTTCTGAGCTCGGTATCCCTCCAAAGCTGGTGCGGCTTTGTAAAATGACTTTAAGCAGCATAAGCAGTTCCGTAAAGATAGGAAATAACCTCTACGAACCTTTTGATACCGAGCGATGCAAAGCGACCTCCTGCACCCTCTTGAACTTTGTGGCGAAATATGTTTTGCGAAAGGGCGAAGCACGGTAGGTCGTAACATATACTTTTGATGTTGTCAAGTTCGTCTACTCGGCACCACCATCACAATGAAGAACGATGTCAGCATGGAGGTCAAGTGGAGCATCACTCTTTGGTAGAGACCACTCTCGCTAAACGAAACTAATACTCTACAATACGCTTATCAATTCCAATACTCCGTAAGATGCAGAAGCTTTCACGGGAAAGCTCTTCAATGTAGCTTTTGAAGGAAGGTAACGATGGGACAGGCCATTTCCCCGCTAGATCGACCAGGTAGAAAGCACCTGGCTTATCTAGGTGCATTTGCACTGTTCTGACCCACAGAAATATGTATGTTAGGGCCCTTTTTCTTATCTTTAAAGAAAATTGAATTAAATTTAAATTGTATCAAGTTTTGAATATTCATAAACTGGTTTCTTTAAAGTTTCCTTACATTCCTTTTAACTAAAATGAGTAAAATAAATATGTATTCAAGTCAAATACAAAATTGCTTCTTTTATGCTTTATTGGATTTTTAAGCATTTTTTCTTTTTTGGTAGATCTACTCGAAGAAGGTATTTAATTTAAATGCCCGACCATAAATGTTCAAATATGTATTTTATTATTTAAAGCGAATTTATTACAACATGCAAACTTTGTCATACGAACATACAAGTATACAAAGTAAAGCTTCAGCACCACAGCTTCCCCCATATTAAGAAAAACCACCATCAACTTAACTCATCCGTTTGACGAGTGAAAGTACACAGAGAAAATTAATCAAGAACATTGTACTCAAATTGAGCGTGCATGAAAACAGTGCAAGTGCATAAAATCTCATTATAAGGGGCATATTCCTATTTTGAGTAAAATTTTATGAAAGCAAAAACTCAAGTTGTTTTTTTTTTTACATTTCTAAGAACTTTTTGTTTTCTCCGTTTTTAAAATTTCCAAGTGCAACTCACTTGGAGTACATGGCAATTCATTTTGAGAATGTCGTTTTTCTCTCTGTGTAATGTTAAGAAAGTTATCGCAAATAACTGAAATTCACCATGCACTGAAAATTTAACGAGGCTGGGACTAAACATGCAACATAAAATAAGGCATCCAAAGGAAAATTAAACAGGTAGAGTCGGAAAATCCGGACTCTCATATTATGTAATGTATGTACCTAAGTTTCGCATATTACTCGGACAGTTATCATCCAATTCTAAAAGTCATAATTGGATATATTTATTCTATTTATTTGGAGCAGTTTAAAGGCGAAGGTCGGTGAAATCAGCACATTTTGGCTATGACTTTTGATGAACTTATCCGATTTCAATCATTTTTAAAACATAGATGTACATAATCACGACGCAAGCCTGTGTCAAATTCAAATCGATAGATTAAAAGTCGCGGCTCTAAGCCGCAATTAAATTACGCACATCTTTTGGTTAAATTTTGTGTCTCTAGCTCTTATGGTCTCGCAGATCTATTAACTCATACAGACAGACGGACGGACATGATCTAATCGTTACCCGAGTCAATGATAAGACTATTTGCCCATGAAACTTATGGTCTGCCACGCCACCTTCTGCCTAATACATACATTGCACAAATCTATAATACCCTTGTACACTGTGTATGTTACAGGGTATAATTGTAAAAATTTGATGCAGGTAGTCGGGACTGTGCCCGACAGTGGAATACCCTGTACCCTTTTTCTTTATTAACACTAAATACGGTAAAATGGGATCGGAAGTATCCACTTTTATGTATTTTTTTATAAGATCCATAAGCCTGTAAACATTTTCCTATTGGGAAGTTCCAATTGACATGTTTTCCTATTGGGAATAGTAAACGTTTGCCAAGATTCAACTATCTTTAATAGTGTGGGCGTAAGACGTATGGTTCTTATACTTTATACATTTATACCAACGCTTTTTTCCAGAACCCAAAGCATTCTTAAAATTCGTTTTCCGGTATTGCATTCAAAGCGCGAAGCTATTCGTTTTGAGTGTCTTCAATAGATTCGAAGCGATGTCCTCGAAGCGGTATTTTTAATTTTGTACATAGCCAGAAGTCAAACCTAAATTATGTGAATAACGCGGTTGCTGTACGATATGGGTTAAATTTTTGGCGGAAAAATCACCAAGAATCAATGCCGTGTGAGACGGTTTTTAAAACTTTTTGGCAAATGATCCTTCAAAAATACTCGGTGTGATCCAACTAAAAAACCAACCTTATCGAAAAGTCTTCTATTGTCAATTAACGACTTTTGAGCACTAATTTCAATCAGTCGCTGAAAACATTTTGGATTTTTTAGCACCGTTTTTGAGATATCGCTATTCCAAAAAATTAGAGAGACATCCATCAGCCTATCGATTCAGATAAAATTTACCAATAAAACTATAAAGCCCTTGAAGATCTGGGCTTCCTCGATACAGAGAATTTTTTTAAAATTAAGACCATAGAAGAAATGGTGACTTGAGGTAAAAGAGCTAGAATCTTAAAATCTAGTCATTGGCTCAAGATTTATTTATGTTTGCTTGCTTTTAATAAACGTTGCTCTAAATAGTTTGATATTGATTTATACTCTGATCAACATGGCCCTTTAATTTAAATAAATAATCTTAAAACTTGACATGTTGCTTGGAAACTTTAACGCCTTGGAAACGCCTAAAGAATTTCAAGGAGTTGCAAAAGATGATGGTTGTAATGTCAAATACTCTTTTGCTAACAATTTCAAACAAAGTATCTGATCCCATAACCTATGAAGCGAATGCAAAGCTTACAAGTTGAAAAAAAAAAAGACAATTTCACAATGGTTGAAATCAAAGAATGAATATCGTTCAAAAAAAAAACTATATTAACAAGTACAGTAATACAACAACATTTACATTTTAACTCAAATTCAATGGAAAGAGTTGACGACTTTGTGGTTGCAAGTGTGCTTGTGTGTGTGCTGGTTTGTTTGTATGTGTGTGCAAAAGTTTGCGGCAACAATACTCATAAAACATAAACATGAACAAGAGTGGGAGGAAAATCGGCAACGGCAGTGAAAGGGCGTCTGTAAGCGGAAGGCGTCATTCGTCGTGAGTTTGCATTCTATGCGGGCTGACAGTTTACAAAATGGCGGCGCAAGGGAGCAGCAATAGGAAGCGAAAGTGAATGAACAAACGGTAAATACATTGACATCGATATGTCGCCTGCCGGTTGAGCTCGCAATAGCAGTTAATATGTACATAAATCAATACATAAGAATTTAAGTAAGTGTTAGTTTTCAAGTGCGCAGCGTGTTATATGCTCCATCGCTCCAATGGATTTATGTTTACTCCACGTTGAAGGTAAATACCTCAACAGCTCTAATAAGTAATCAAAATGTCCCAAACATAAGACGCACTTTATTTCTCCTTGGGAGAACTTAAATAAAAGCGCAGTCATTTAACAAAAGTTCTGCTGATTGTTTTTTGTTAATAATATTTTTCTTTTCTACAATTTGCTTTGCCCCAAAAGCATAGTTTGCGTTCCATTAGAATACATATTTTGCCGCTTTTGTTGTGTTTTGTTTTTTATGACGCATTTTCTGTGGTACTTTTACTTTGGCTTTCACTTCAGCCTTGGGCACTGCATCAGCATCTCATGTGTAACTTGCGCAATTTCATCCCTGACGTTCGAAAGAAGTTTTAAGTCATATTTTTTGTTTCAAAAAGTGATCCAAAAGTGTCTTTTGTTAAGACTCTTTTGATAAAACAAAAACTTATTCGCTTTGCATTCAGATGGGTGCATATATATGCATTGGCGTAACAGGAGAACAGTTGCAGCATGCAAAACACATCTGTCGTTATGCAAAATCAGATTTTCGTACCATTTGTCAATCCCTATAACTTATGTCGAAATGACAGTTCACTTTACACTACTAGTTCGACAAATAGCAAAAAAACAATATAGTGTCAGTAACTATTAGAACGAATTGAGTAGAGTGCATTTACACTTATCAATAAAAGGCATCCGTCCAATAAAAAGACTTAGTAGTGTTGTATTGGTTGAATTCTATTGGATTCCGAATCAAATAATTTGCGATATTAGGCTATGCAAATATTATTCACCATTACCAGATGAAACTGGTTGCTTTATGGCGCTGAAGCATGGGGGATGATGCAGGCTGATTTGAGGGGATAGTAGTCCGTAGGATCTTTGGCCCTTTAGGCGTTGGCAACGACTTCCGCATTCGATGGAACGACAAACTAAGAGCTATACGGCGACACTGATATAATCAAGCGAGTTGGCATCCACTGGCTCTGCTGGCTTTGTCATGTGCGTTTGGATGAAGAAACTACTGGGAAAAAGTTATTCCTTGCAGGAAGACTGTTAACGGAACACGACGAATGAGTATGACGAGTCTCCGTTTGGAGGACAAGGTAGATAGCACTCTAACTATCTTTTGAATCACGCACGGAAGAGTGCGTGCGAGAAGTCGAGGAGTGCCCTACATCATAATAGTTTGGATCAAAAGATAAAGTGCAGCAAGTGCAATGTAAAGTCAACAATGAAAACGCTCTATATAAATCTTTATCAGGGCGCCATCTAGCAATGCGATCCATATTTTCAGATATAGGCATCAAAAGCCTAAGCCCTTACGGGTTATGAAAGATATGATATAGAAAGTCTAGGCGGTGGCTTACAATGGGATATCCTTTTCCTAGTTTCACAAAAAAAATGTTAATATCTGCGGTATCGGCGTATCATCATTCGATTGTGCACATGCACCATAACATGGTATATAGAAGCCAATTCTTTTACGAGAAAAAGTGGTGAGAAAAAATGTCAACTGTTGATTTCAAAAACGCACATTTGGACACATATCCCGTGTGGTGAGTGGGTTAGAGAATACCACCTGAGCTGGTCAAAGCTTGTCGTATGAGGCGACTAATAATGACAGTGGGTTCCTTCGAGACCACTAAAGCAACTTTAAAAGGGTTGTGCGTAGGGTTGAGGACCCACCACGTAAAACACAATTCCAATGAAAGAATGTATTTACGTAAGGACGTAACCCGATAGCGGGTTGATATTGCCAGTTAAGAAGAAGACGAAGAAGACATTTGGAAGTCTTCGGCAATTTAACTCTATAAGGGTAGAAGATATCTTAAAAGAACGCCATTATCATCAAGATGACAGTCACCGCGTCATCTTATCGCAACTATAATAATGAGAGAGATGGTTTAGTTACAAACTTTTGTGATGTTTTCAACACTGCCCCCACTGCCACTGAAATCTGCTTCGAAATGCTTTTCGTTTTAAATACCAAGATTTATCAAAAACAACATTTTTTTTTAATGATAACAATAAACTTTTCTTCGGTGTATTATATAGTTTCCCGAACAACCGGACTAATTAAGCAAAAATAAACCTCTGTTGTAATAAAAGTAACATGTCAGTAAATGAATGAAGTACTGTATGTACTTAAAAAAATAAAGGAAAAGAATACCTGAACTCATAATGCATGACGTGGCACGAATTGTCAAAAACGGCGCGTGGCGTGCATACAAATTTCAGATGCTTCTATTTAAAAAATAAAAAAATTGAGAATGAATTGTATGCTGCTGATTTTAGAACTTTTCGTTGGAAAAATGTTAGGTTAATTTTCAAACACATTCATCACAACGAAAACAAGTCAAATCCGTTTGCTTAGCCAAGTTATTTTTTTTTAAGCTAGTGCATAACATTTGGTTTCTTTATAGACTACTGTACATGTGAAGGGGTTTGTGAAGGTGCGTGTGTTTGTGCATAGGGAGCAATCCAATGTGCAACTAAGCGCCCCTAATTCCCCCTTCATTTTATGCTGATGAGGCCGATGTAAACTTGTTGGTGAACAATTTAATTATTAAAAATATGCAAATTTAATTAGAACAAACGCAACACGAGCCCAAGCACACAAGCCAGCAAGCGGAGGAACACCAAGCAGTCAAGGGAAATTTGAAAAACTTCAGTATTTTTAGCTTTTGTCTCAATTAGTTTAAACAATCGTTAGATGAAACCTTTTTCTAACCCAAAAACAGGTCACAGTTCAGCCCTCGCAGCTTCAATTTAAAGTATTTTTCCTACAAGACTTTACCTATTCTTAACTGTTTTTAATATTTGTTCACCTAAGAGCCTACTATACACAATGGACAGAAAACTTTATGCGCTTAATGTGAACTAATTGACTATAAAGGAAAGAATGATTTTGGGCAAGCGCCAAATAAATTCAAAAGAATACCTTACCCATGGCATGGTTCGTCTCACTTCAGAGAGTACAGAGCAGCTTTTTAAAACTCCGCTTAGAAGAAATTTTCTTTTCTCTTTTTCGTACTTTATAATTGTTTATTTAGTGCAAATTCAAAGATAATAAAGCAACGCATTTAAAATTGTTCTCCTCAAGAAAATAACAGTGCTTAAGGGGCGACGCAGCATTGAATTAAGTAATATTTGTGGGTCTGCAGGAGCGCGACTGCTGAAAGAAGCGTCAATACCAAACACCTGTGCCAAGGTTCACACGCCTGTGCGACTGACCCAACAAAAAATGATGCCAATGCAACAATAACAAAAAGAAAAGCTGGTTAGTAATTGCCATTAGAGGAACTATGTACATATCTAGATTTTCAGTGTTTCAATCAAAAGTGTAATCCAAACTAATTATTTGGCTATTTTCATAAATGTTTTCTACGTTATGCTGCTATTTCCGTAACTATTTATACTAAGCTGATTTTCTCTGCGCTTTTGAATACAGTTTTAATTTTCATAACATTGCTATGCATTTTTATACCCTGTACACCAAGTGTAAAAGAGTATTATAGATTTTTGCAATATATGAAATATATATATGTTTTATGATCAGATGATCAGCAGTCGCGTCACATGTCCGTCTGTCCATGTTGGTCCAAGTCTCTCAAAGATGAAGAGTATAAGAGATAGAGCCACAAACATTTCACCAAAAGACCCTTAACTCGTGAGAGATTTTTGCGGTTTACACCATAAAAGCTAATTGAAACTTGGCACAGTTATGCGCAATGACAAAATCGCATAGAAACATTAAATTGGTTAATAATATGCCAATTTTAGACCCGTCCTCCTATACACTGTAAATTTCACTTTTTATATAAATGTTAAGGTTGACATTTATGTTAAGCAAATGTGGTACGTAGACTCATGGTTTGCTTATATACCATTCAATGTTTATCTTTCCCAGAACCATACGAATTTGCACAGAAATTTGATTTTCATTGAAAAAATGTGTACAAGGTATCCCACTGTCGTCCCGACTGTCTGCATTAAATTTTTTTCATTTGCCATTTTATACTCACCTGAACATAGCCATTTCGTTTATTGTGAATTATTTCTCAATTGTTAATTATTTTTGGTATTGCTTATAAATTTTCAATGTGGAAATTATTCTAAAAGCACATTGTGAGTTTCAAGGCCCCTTTAAACAAACCAAAAAAATAATTTTAAAGTTTGACTTTAAATTTGCCTCCAACCATGTTGTTGATTTTAAGTTTTTGATAGGCTCCGCTGAATAAGGCAACAATTGGAAATACGTTGCGGTTGCTCTTCAAAACTATATTAAAACATTTATTTAGCTTTTCTATATGAAAATTAAAAACCAATATATAACAAAGTTATATGATTTAACAGGCTGTCAAGCTGCCCGGCAGTTAACGAGAGAAATGGCGGTTAAAAGTTTCGAAAGCAATGCCATTCATCCATCTCATACATGAATGCAACACATTGACAACTTTTTTTTGCTGACTCACAAGTACTATTGTGATTAAAACCAATTTATTGGTGTTTATTTAATTAAATGTCAATAACATGATAGCGATTAGCTTCCATTCGTTTCCCAAGTTGATTTCTTATAAATCTAATCTCTGCAATGCATCTTTCCTTGCCCACTTGCGTAGATTAAGCTCCTAGAACAACTGCTGGAACATGTGTTCTGAATCAAATTCACTATTGGTTGTATCTTCCCCTACACCCTCAAATAAGGAAACTCGAAAATGTGACGTCACAAATCGTGCAACCAATAAAATTCAAAAACAGCTATGAGCATACCAAGAGACTTCGAATAGAATATTAACTGCTGTTATAAAAAGGAATGGAGGATATTTTGAAAAGCCAAAAATTTAAAATTGAATGCAAGATCTTTGTCAAGGAAGTTTTTATATGTTATTATTATATTTATACCCTGTACACAAAGTGTAAAAAGGTATTACAGATTTGTACAATGTATGTAACAGGCAGAAGGGGGCGTGGCAGACCATAAGTTCCCTGGGAAAAAATGATCAGTAGCAATAGTCGAGTCGATATAGCCATGTCGAACAATCGAGAGCAGGAACATCAAGATTCCACTGTAATTGCATCTTTTGTATTAAGACTAGTTACAGTTTGAGAGCATCTTTAAACTTAATAACTGCTTTAAACGAACTCGTGAAAAACATAAACATAAAAAAAAAATCCAATAATGTATATAAAAGACAATATCTTTTATATGTATATATTATAAGTTATAATATAGACGATAATCCTAAGGATTTGCGCTGAGAATAGAGTAAATTGCCAAAGGAAAAAGCCAAAGGAAAAAGCCAACTTTGGCCATTAATTGAAGATTAGAAGAAGAGTATACGCAAAAAGGTCGCATATGCCAAATGTGCAGGAGTAAAGGAGCAACCAGGGGCAGAAAGCATTAAGACCGTTCTAGGTCGAGCACACATGAAATTTAAAGGATGGAACTGTTGTATGAGCCTGCTTGGTATGTTGACTCTGTGGCTTAGGGTCAGTTATTAGACAATTTATGAGCGTAGGCTTTTTAAAAAACTATGAAAGGATGTTTAAACTCTTAAATGTGCAAATTAGGTGCAGCAGACTTAATAGGTAATAAAATGAATATGTTCTAGTTATTCCTCAAATTGAATTCTCAAATAAAGGGATAGAGCTGGCTACCAAGTGATTGAAGTATGTCGACATTAATTTCATCGAAAGTAGCTTAGTCAGTTATTTGTGTCACAAAGGTATGGAAACTAATAAATAATTGTTATAAAAAACAAGAATCGAAAGTTAACTTAGTCGTCGATTATTATCCATTGCATAAGCCCGTTTGCAGTTTCATATTTCCTGCGCAAAGGATGTCATGCTAAGGTTTTTAAATTTAATATTTAATTACATTGCGGCTTTAGCTGAAAACAGTGTAGATTTTGGACAATATGTAAATGTCTCCTAAATACAGTTGCCAAACTTAAAAACCCAATAAAATGTTTATTAAATCTGGTATCAACCGACGGTACATCGCATTGGGAATATAACTAAGAAAACATATTCTATGGAAAGTTTTAAGGAAGTCTTGTAGGCCAAATCTTTTGTAATATAGATAGAATATTATGTAAATATCTTTGTTGACAATCAATCTGCTTATCACAAAATCACAGAAACGTTTTAGAAGAAACTTACCCGTTTCTTTGTATTTTGTAATTAAAGAAGCTTCAAAGTATAAGAAATTACACACAGTTTCGAAACTTGAAATTTTTCACACGTTGCTTTTTTGTTTAAAAAAACACACTGAAATATGCACAAACTAAGCAGAGTTTATAAAGCTCAGAATGACATTTTCTAGCTTCAAATAGAGCGTTTCACCGTGGCTGGTGCTGTTTTTCCTGATATTTCCGCTGCTAACTGCACTGTTTTAGAACTGAAACGTAAGTGGAACCAGCAGCCAAAGGCGCACGCGATTTATATGCCGCTGCCCAAAACGAACCAAGAAATGGAGTTCGTGTGAAAGCTGACGACGATTCGAAAGATTTCAACGGCAAATGTGTAGAGTTGTTTTTCGTTTTGGTCCTCGCGTACTCGTCGGCGTCGCGCATATAGCAGCCTACATTCACAAACAGACACACACCCACATAGAGACAGGTAAAAGACGAGCATACGAACGTCCACGACAATGGCGTTGTTGGATATTCAGAACGATTGTGCGCAGTCATCGAGGGGCTACATGGCGTATGTGTAATGTGTGCAACACGTGGCAAACTACCAAGTTGGTAAGCTAAACAGCTGTAAACAGTGTTTTTGGTAACAACAAAAAGTGCACTTTATCATGCTTTATCATTAGCCGTTAATTATACAATTATTTCACATTTGTCACGCGAGCTTATCAGCCAACTAATCACTGTTGAGGTTATTTTCAATTAAGAGCTCATAAGCAGCCGCCATGTCAAAATCTAATAAAAGTATTTAACACATAAACGTTTAATATGATTTGGAAATAATGGTTACAAGAATTAATAAAATACAGGCCTTTATCTTTGTTAGCTCATTGGTATATTGTCCACCAATTTCTGGAACATATGTACGATATTTGGTATTTGCTATTCAATAAATAAGAGAAACTCTGAACAGTCCTAGATGACACAATTGCGGCTCCATGTTTTCCAATCCATTTTAATAGGCTCTGTGTTTTCATTACAGTTTTCCTCTTCTTTCGAGCTATTTCACATCTATTAATTTTTAGCTTTTTAGTGTAACAGAAGTTTGAAAATAAATTTTTTGACTTAGTTTAAATTAGTTACCTCGGAGTATAATCCATTATTTGCCCAATGCCAGCGGTAACATTAATTGTAGTTAGGAGTTCTACTACGGTAGAACAAATTTTGAACTAGATTGGAGGCCGTTAATCATTTTGCGTTTTAAGTATTTAGTATTATAATTAAATCAAATAAGCATATTTTGCCTACAATGATTAAAATTAAATGCTACCTTCCATGCGACCGTACAACAATATTTTCCATGATCAATAAAATAATTTTTCCTCGAGTTTACATTCTCAATTTAATTTCAACAATACGAGTAAAATGTCAAGTTCCCTCTATTTATATATTTTTTTTCTGTTATATAAATAAAGAAATTGTTTTCGTTTAAACCGCTATGAATAATCGAACATAATTTTATTTAGGTGACTGAAACAACTACTAAACGTATTAGTAATTCGCCTCAAAAGTCATTTAAATCTTCACTGAAAGCCGAACTGAAATTAAGACACTTTGAAATGTTATCACCAAACTTAACAACTTTATTAAATGTTCGAAAGTCTCTTTAGGAGATGTCTAAGCAGTTTGACGTTTACCTCATTTGGGTGTTGGGCCATTGGCGAATTGACGAAGAAGGCAACTACAACCACGATCCTTCCCAACAATGAACTCAACTAAACATAGGCATTTGCATATCATTAAACATCTGCGAAAAGTGGAGCAACACCACTATGTGATGTGGGGTTCTGCCCTAATGCAAGCCTGTCATTAGATTACATTTGGTTAATACGGCTCACCACCAGTGTGGTGAGCGGGTTAGAGAATACCACCTCAGCAGGTCAAAGCTTGTCTTATGAGGTGACTAACAATGACAAAGCATGTTCCATTTTTTTTATGGGGCTAAATGCTTAGCATTGACTCTAATAGCGATTGGACCATGGGTTGTTCGTCTGTATCAACATCCAGCTCTCGGACACTATAAGAGCTAGGCAGACAAAATTTAAGCAACAGATGCTCGGGTAACATAAAGTTTGTCGAATTACGTTGATAACTGCCTCCGTTTCCCACATTCACATGAACCTTTAAGAAAAAAGTTTTTCCAAATGTAATCGGTATGCAAACTTTTCAGCACTATTTAACAAATAGCATGAAATGCTCAACCGTTATAAAATTCAAAATTTTTGCTAAAATGCGTCTATTCCCAGGGAAATCTATATGTGAGGCTGCTTGTGTTGCTTTCTCTCTCTTTTTTAGACCGACTTGTGCGTAGGCAACATTGAGAAAGAAAAAGAGCTAAATAACACACCGTTTTGCTTTGTCCTGGGAATGGCCGCATTTCAGTAAGTCGACACAATTTAATGGTTTATTACTTTATTACTCTCATACTCCCCCGTGTGGTGAGCGGGTTAGAGAACACCACGTCAGCAGGCCAAAGCTTGTCGTGTAAGGCGACCAACAATGACACTGGATTCTTTCGAGACCAGTAGGCCTTAAAAGGGTTGTGCGTTGTGGTTGGGGCCCACCACGTAAAACCACAATTCCAATGAAAGAATGTATTTATATCAGGCCGTAGCCCGATAACGGGTTGTTATAACCAGTTAAGAAGAAGACTCTCACACGATTTTTTCAACAGTGTAATTTTTTAAATCGACTAGGTAATTTAATGCAACACAAAAAAATAACAATATTTCCGGTTTAACACATAAGTACGTATCTACAAATAACAAATTGTGCTCTAACATGAAATATTTTCCTCATAACCGATTATCGCTTAAAAATATTTTGCATAATGTCCATTATCGCTTATATGAAATTATAATTTACATGAAACAACTGCGCTACATTTTCGGTATTGCATACAAGCGATATATACTATATATCGCCATTAATCTTCTCTGAAATTCCAATATATGTAATCTGTACTAATATTATAAAATCGAAAGTAACTCTGTCTGTGTGTCGGCTCCCCTTTCATGCCTAAGCCGTTGAATAAATTGTTTTTCATTTTGGTGTTTTGGAGATAGATAGGACCTTGGAATAAAAAAAAAATCTCTTTTTGTGAAAATATCTTAACCCCAGTTTACACCCACACCATAAAAGCTATCGAATTGAAACTCAGTACAGCTTTGCCTACTGTTACTGTGATGTGTACAGGTGTGTTCTCAAAAAAAAAGACTTATTGTGGTGGACAAAAGAGAGTAAAACTATGTTACATAAAATGACACAATATTTGACAGCCTACTTTTATTTTGTTCCCAAAACAGTGCGGAGAGTCTGGCAACACCTACTTTTAGGAACGGGAACCGGAAGGAGAACGGAAGGAAGAAGATGAAGAGGAATAGTTAGCGGAATATGAGCTATGTACCTACAAACGTACTACTTTTTCTTGCTCTTGCACTTGCACTTACTTCTGCCCTTGCTCCTCCTCTTCTTCTTTCTCCTCTTCTTCTTCCTGTTCTGAAATTTCTTTTAACATCTTCGTTGAAGTTCAGGGAAAGTTTATAGTGGAAATAAGCCTAATTTTTAGGTGAAGGTATAGGAAAAGTATGAAGATGAGAAAGAGGATAGGAAGATATTGATAGCAATAAAATATGAATTGGGAAATGCTTACGTCAGATCGGATTTGTGAAAAAGGTCTTTCGTTCCCATTTCACCGTATGCTGAGTTTACTGTTTGTGGGGCAGAAAGGATACAGGGTATCCCACAGTCCGGCACATTTAATAAATAAATGGATATTGTGAGTGCATCCTAATCCTTTGCAAATATGATGAACACAAAGGACCAACAAATCTATGTGTGTCCACCACATTGTGGTCAACTGGTTCATCCTGACCCAGTATTTGTAGTGAATTTTTAAGTACTTTTGTACATCAATGATAAATATTTGTATATATATTGACAAATAGACCTTAGGATTTGTCTTAAATACAAAGAGAGTCACAATCACTATCGAAATTAACATAATGAATTTATATCCTTCATTAATTACACCAAAATAGTTTCCTATCTACCAAATGGTCATATGTGCCCTTTATTAGACAATATTCGGCGAGACTCGACTGTTGCTTTCCATTATGAACACATTGTGCAGCTCTTTTGAATTAACGACTACTTAATTAGAATTTGGTAACCCGGATAGCATTTGAGCTGAGCTGATAAAAAACGGCTCACATTTAGAAGTATGTGTGATTGTGAGCCGGAACAGGCGGCCACCAATAAAAAAGAAATTCGTGGTGTGGGATTGGCCAGCTAATGATAAGGGAGCAGATAAAAGCTTTATAATGTTATTTTGTTTTTCTATCTTCATAGAACGCGACCTTTTCATTTTTCCACCTCCCTCGCAATTACCATATGTAAGTACTATACGGACCTACTGCTCCGTCTATAGAACCACATATGTACGTGCGACATTCTTTTCATGGCAGACCATAAATATGTATAAAGGAGCACATTGGGATAATTAGCTGGATATTAGGCCGCAAATATAACCTTCTGGTAAGTTAACTACCTTATTGGCGACGGCTTCTACATAAACATATACGTGCTATAATATTATGAACGAAAATTCGTGTTTCATATACATCAAAAGCTTGACAGATTACACAAAATTTTGTTTTGAAGTGTTGAATGTTGTAGATTCAGACAGAAGTGTTTCTTTGCAAAAAGTGCGAATTTATAAACACTAATGTCCGCCTTGTAACAGTGATTAAGATGGTGAGAAAAGAAAAAAAGAAAGAACAACGTTTGTGTGCACAATATATTTTGTTGTTTTTTTCTAAGGTTTTTACTTCAAATAAATTTTTAACTACCTAAAACGTAACGTATTAAAGTAAAACTTATATTCTGCAAGCCGTAAGCATTTTATCTTTCAAATGGTATAGGGCTCAACTGAACACGTTGCGTTATTGGTGAGGTAATCGGTACCAAACTGAATTTTCGCGTATTTATATATAGATTAGCTTTTATATAGATCTTTAGTAGTATCACTATGCAGTGATATTTGTTTTGGATTTTTACCAAAAATTATTATAGTATAAATTAATTTTAAAAAATTTTACAGAAAATTTTCCACAAAAAATAAGTTTTTTTTTTTTTTTATTATTAATGGCAATTAGCCTGCTAAAACTAAGGCTATAATCCAATATGTATGTACATTATTATTAATCGCTACACACTAAGAGTTTAATAGTGTGATTTATGGCAGATGGTTAAATTTAAATTCTTTTACTTAATTAATATTATAATATGATACAATACGTTCAAGCTTGATGAACCGCAGAGTGTCCAAACTTTACAAAACTGGTGCTGTTATATCAGTTGTCGACTTCTGAGATCACATGGATGGAGGCGTTTCAATCGTCTCCTTGGTCTATGACCGGCCAGGGCGCAGGCAAGGGAATTTGGGTGAACTCTTAATAGATCCTTATACCGGCCGCTCAATCTATTAAGTCACCCACGAAAGGAACGCCGAGGTCCTTGTGCAGATTGCGATTGCGGACATACCACGGAGCGTCCGCAATTTCCCGTAGTGCCCTGTTTTGCATGGTCTGGATTTTTTTTAAGTTCGTTCTTGCTGCGGTTCCTCAGACCTGGACGCCATAATACTAAGTCGGCATTACCACACTTTTGTAGAGTATGGTCTTATTTTCTAGAGAGAGCCTGCTACTTCTGCTCAGCAGCCACTCCATTTTGGCAATCTTCGCTCTACATCTCGCGGTGATTATTTTTATGTGTTGGGCCCAGTTCAATTTTGCGTCAAGATGAATACCAAGGTAGAGATGCGATGATTTAATGGGAATAACCTCCCCATCCAGATTTATTTGAGGGCATAGGTCTCTTTTCAGGGAAAACAGAACAATGGCAGACTTTTCTCCATTGAGCCGAATGTTCCAGCGCTTTGCCCACTTATCTATATTGCCCAATGCCAGCTGCAGGGCCAGAGCAGCCTCTTGGACGTTGTTTGCTGAGGACAAAAGAGCGGTGTCATCGGCATAAGTAGCCGCGAGAAGGCCCGCATTATGCCGATCAATGCGTCCATGGTGTGTAGTATATATAGCAAAGGTGAGAGAAAAAGTAAATATCTTTGTCAAGTTTTGAATAAACACTTCCTGTGGTCTTCCACAACTAGTCGGACAGACGGACATGGCTATATCGACTTTACATTTGATGATGTACACTTTTGAAAATTATACTTTTGTTATATCGCCTCCTTCTTCCTTTTACAGATTACAAAAATTTATAATATATAGTTTATACAAGAAAAGTACAAACTTTCCTAATACGCAATATATCCCATTTACCTTTTGTGGTCGATACCTCGAATCTTCGAGAGGATTTCCTTTTATTTTTCCCATTACAGAAGTCCCTGGCAAACGTTTGAAAAAAAATCATATTTAGTTTCCCTACTTTATGCTGCAAGTTAAATGTAAAGTTCCTTTATTTACATGTATGTAAGTTAAGGGTGAAAAGCCTCCGAGCTACGGAATTATACGACAGGAATGTAAAACATACAATTTCCTATCCTCGGAAATCGTCCCTTGCAAGCTGTCGAAGGGACATTAAACATAATTACAACCCTTTGAATTAGAATTAATCGCAATCGGAATTGAGAATGTCGAGCAAGGAATTTTTTTTAATTTACTTACTTAACTGGCCATAACAACCCGTTACCGGGTTACGGCTATGTAAATAGAGATGTAAAGCTCTCCTCCAGGCGTCTCTGCTTTGCGCGAGCCTTTTGCAATTGGTAATACCAAAGGTAGCTAGCGTACTCTCTACCTGGTACTTCCAACGGAGACATGGTCTGCCCTTTCGTCGCTTCCCTTCGACAACCGTATTGAAGACTCTTCTCGCAGGAGCTTCTTCATGCTTCATTCTGGATCTTAATTTGCTTGACTATGTCAATGTCGTCGTAGAGCTCATGAAGTTCGTCATTCCATCGTATGCGGTAGTCGTTGCCAACACGTAGAGGGCCAAAGATCTTACGGAGTACTTTCCGCTCAAACACTCCTAGGGCATTTTCATCAGACTGCGAAATCACCCATGCTTCAGCGCCATAAAGCAAAACGGGAAGGATGAGCGTCTTATGGTCTCTACTACTCATTTGCCTACTGAGACCAAAGTAGCACCTATTGGCAAGAGTGATTCTCCGCTTGATCTCCATGCTGACATCGTTCTTCATTGTGACGGTGGTGCCAAGGTAGACGAAATCCTTGACAACATCAAAAGAATAGTTCTCAACTTCAATCTGAGAGTCCAACCGCTGTGTATGCCTACTCGAAGAAAGCATATACTTCGTCTTGCTCTCATTCACCACCAGACCCACCCTGCCAGATTCTTTTTCAATAGCCGCAAAGGCTCCGGTAATCGCTCGCTTTGTACGCCCGACGATATCGATATCATCTGCGTATGCAAGCAACTGGACACCCTTATAAAATACAGTCCCGTTCCGATTCACTTCGGCCTTTCGCAACACATTCTCCATCAAAAGGTTGAAGAGGTCGCAGGAGAGGGCATCGCCTTGAAACCTCGCTTTGTATCAAATGGCTCGAAGAAGCTCTTTCCTATCTTGACGGAGCTGCGCGTGTTGCTCAACGTCATTCTGCATAGTCGTACCAACTTTGCAGGGATACCAAACTCAGACAGTGCGGCATATACACGATCCCTCAACGGGCTATCAAACGCTGCTTTATAATCAACAAAGAGATGTTGGGTGTCGATTTGTTTTTCGTGGGTTTTTTCCAGGATTCGGCGTAGTGTGAATATCTGGTCTATGGTGGACTGGCCAGGTCTAAAACCACACTGATAAGGTCCAATCAGTTCTTTCGCAAACGGTTTTAGTCTTTCACACAATACGCTTGATAGGACCTTATATGCAATAGAAAGTAGACTGATACCTCGTTAGTTAGCGCACACCGTGGGATCACCCTTCTTGAGGACAAGGCAGAGGACACTAAGGTTCCAATCATCGGGCATGCTGTCATTTTGCCATATTCTGCAAAAGAGCCGGTGCATGCATATTACCAACTCATTGCCTCCAGTCTTGAACAGCTCAGCAGGCAGGTTATCTGCACCAGATGCTTTGTAGTTCTTGAGCCGCTTGATTGCGACTCTGACTTCGTCATAGCTAGGCGGCTATATCCACGCCGTCGTCTATAACTGCGGACACCGGGAAGTTAACTCCGGGGGCGGCATTGTCATCATCATCGCCCGATAGCAAGCCAGAGAAGTGTTCCCTCCACAACCTCAGTGCACCCTGTGCATCCACTACCAGATTTCCCCCTGCATCTTTGCAGGAAGACGGTCCGGTACTAAATCCTTCAGCCAGACGCTTGACTTTTTGGAAGAACTTCCTAACATCATTCCTGCTCCTGCACATCTCGATCTCTTCTCGCTCACGCTTTTCCTGCTCGCTTTTTTGCGTCTGAAAAGGTGTCTCTCCATCCTCCTCATTTCCCGATAGTGATCTCGCACAGATCGCGTAGCAGCCGACTGCAGGGTTCTTCTATAGGTGGCGTTCTTTACTGCAGTGGCTTCGCGGCACTCCTGATCGAACCATTGGTTCCTCGGCAGCGGGCGCTGGAATCCAACGACGTTCTCCGCGGCGGAACGCAAGGAGTGGGATATATGCTTCCAGAGTCCCTCGGCGTTATCAGGTTCTGAGGGAGGTTGAGTGAGCTGCTCAGAGAGTTGAGCGGAAAAGGCCTCAGCAGTCTGCTGTGATTGCAGCTTTGTGATGTCCAGCTTTCGCTGCGCACTAGATCGCACATTCTTCGCTATGCTTAGACGCATGCGAACCTTGGCTGCAACAAGGTAGTGGTCAGAGTTGATGTTGACCCCTCTGAACGTACGAACATCAAGCACGCTGGATGCATGCCTTCCATCAATCACAACATGATCAATCTGGTTGCGTGTAGATTGATCAGGAGACAGCCATGTAGCCTTATGGATATCGGGATATCGGAAATCTGGTACTACAGACTACCATGTTACACGCCGCGGCGAAGTCAATTAGCCTGAGACCATTGTTCGAGATGGTCTCGTGAAGGCTGAATTGTCCGACAGTAGGACCAAAGATGCGCTCTCTTCCAACCTTTCCATTAAAATCGCCTTACACGATTTCACCATCATGGGCTGGGCAGCGGTTGTAGACAGACTCCAGTCTATCATAGAACGCATCCTTGGTCACATCGTCCTTGTCCTCCGTCGGCGCGTGCGCAAATATTAGGCTGATGTTAAAGAATTTAGCCTTGATGCGGATTGTTGCCAGCCTTTCGTTCACTGGTGTGAACCGCGAGACACACCCAAATTCGTGGCGCTTCACATGGCAGCTGAAGTAGATGTCACAGTCAGCTCCTACGCAGCAGCCCTGTCCTGTCCATCGCATCTCCTGGATGGCGGTAATGTCGGCTCTGCACATCCTGAGAGCATCCGCCAGTTGGGTAGAGGCACCATCCCAATTAAGAGTCCGGACATTCCAGGTGCACACCCTCAAATCATAGTCCTTTGTACGTTTCCATGGGTCGTCAACTTTGGGGGCGTTCCTATCCGAGGCTGATTTACATTCATTCACTGGTGCAGGTTTTTACGCGGTGGGTCACAAACCCTACGCACAACCCATTTAGAGCCCAGGGAGGGCTATTTTTTTTAATTACTAATTCAAAAACTGTGCTAGAAAAGTTGAATTTATTGCAAAGTGCGGCTTCCTAGTAATATAAGATTTTCTTACATCGTCACTCTCAAAATCTCGATTTGTTTTATATAAGTCGAAAACCTTGCTAAACAAATTTAAACCAGATGTCGAATTCAATATCAGCGACTCCAAATATAAAATACATGTTTTAGCAAATGGGTTTTCATTGATGTCAGTTGCCTAGTGCTATCAATTTATCTTTCTTCTGATTTGAGAAGTTAACCCCCAAAATAGTCCGTGGCCCCCCGTGAAGAAAAAAAAATTTGCTTTTGGTCGTTGTCAAGGCGGGTCTAGAGCTGCTATTGATTTAATCACCGTTGAGCAGAGAAGTGCATTTCAACGTGGAACACCCGTAGCGAAAGTGCTGTCATAGTTTATAGTGCATATTTTGATTTTATGTTTAGTGTTATGGCCACAAAGCGTGCCAAAGGTTGTTGGCATTTACATACTTAAGTAAAATGTGCACACGGTAGAAAAACCTTACAGCTCACTGGAAAAAACCTCTTTTTAATATGGAATAGAAATCAAATCAATAATAGGGAATATAGATTATCCAGTCTATTTAAAAAAAACAAAACTTATACAAAATACATTAACCCATATCATAAAAATTAATATGAAGCCGGGTATTAGTAACACGTTTATAAAGAGTTAAATGGTCAGAAATATTTAATGGATATATATATAATATATATGCATATATGGCATATGGTCTGGCTTGTCCGAGAGTTGCAGCCATCGAAGCGTGTTTTTGCCCAGAATGGAATGTATATTGTTTTTTTTTTGAAGAGGTAACTCATGCAAGAACGCTGATAATTCGATGTTTATACCCTGTACACAAAGTGTAAAAGGGTATTATAGGTTTGTGCAATGTATGTAACAGGCAGAAGGAGGCGTGGCAGACCATATGTTCCATGGGCAAAAATGGTCAGGAGCAATAGTCGAGTCGATATAGACATGTCCGTCTGTCTGTCCTTCCGTATAAACATCGAGATATCAGTCACTATAAATAAACTTAAAAACATTTCAACAAGAGTATAAAAAAAAATTTTAAAAAGGTTACGTTTGACGAGCCCTGCCCTGTGGTGGCCAGAGGTGACTTTTATTGATTTAAATGTTCAGTAAAAGAATGTACAAAATGTATTGACCGATTGAATTTTCGGACGACAATCTTTAATTATAGTAATTTTAAGTAATAATAATAAGTAGTTTATTTCTTAAGGGAGTCTACTCATTACATCAACAAGCACAGATCACATATCTGTGGTATTTGAAAAATGCGCTTCGATATATTATCATTTCAGTTGGTTTTTTAACGCTGCATCCAAGTGAAAGCAAAATTAGGTTAAAATTAAAAAAGTTGAGTCCATCCTAAGTTAGCAAATGATGAAATCAAAAAAGTCTACTCCTCATCTTCATCATCAACCTCTTCGTCTTCTTCATCTTCCTCTTGATCTTCATCGTTTTCCTCGTTGCTATCTTCATCTTCCTCCTCATCTTCATCGTCTTCCTCGTTGTCATCGTTATCTAAGTCCTGTTCTTCATCACTGTCATCCACATCATAGTCATCATCCTCATCCTCTGCCTCAATGCCAGCATCAGCAACCACGTTTTTCAGTTCTTCTGCCCCCTTAGGGTCACTATTGCTCTTAGATTCTTTTCGAGCTTTCTTTGCTGGTACAGCTTCATTTTTTTTATCGTTTTCTTGAGCTTCCTCATTATCCGCAGCCACCAAAGCTTCACGTTTTTCGCGCAATTCACGCTTACGTTTCGCTTGCGCAGGAGTCAATTTAATAAGATCCGCATCCTTGGTTAGCGCGAACTTAGCCAATACCTCGTTAGCCTGTTTCTTCAGCTTAAGCATGCGCTGCTCTCGTGGACCCACCACATAAGGAGCGTCCGCTGGCGGCGCACACATACTTACATACAGCGGCAGTGCCGATGTGCCTGCAACGTCGATTTTCACATACAGCGAGCGTATATTGGCTAAGCCACCTGGATACAGCTGCTGTAGTTGTTGGGTGACATGGACAACATTCTCTGCAAGCTGTGCTGCACTGTGCTCATGGTTACCCACTGGTATGGAAATTAGATCAGCTTTATTGAGTTGCCTGTAAGATGTGCGGCACAAAGCGCGCGTAATTTCTTCCTTAAGTTTGTCACTTTTGCTCAGGTGGACAGCATGGAGAACATTACGTGGTTTCTGTGTAAACTATAAAAAAAGTAAGGTTTACAGGTCCCTTTTAAGCCATTTATATATTTACCTTGCCGAGACGTGCAGTGGACTGACCTGAGACTCTTCCATCGCACAAAAAATAGTCGTACGTATTCAAAAACCTACGTCTGGCCTCAAATGTGACCATTTCATTGCGAAGCTGATTAAAAGGTATGATCTTCATGCGTTGTTCAATCCCAGCCTCGCGGAATAAATCCTCATAATGATGGATGGTTGGTTCTATCTCAAACTTTGAGCCGCGCTGCAAATCCGCCACAATGATAGCCACATCATCATCAACGCCAACTAGGGAGTGTCTTAGACTTAATTTCACCATGCGCTTTGGGCAGCTTGGTATTTTGTAGCTGCATACTTGGAGAAAGTAACGGTAGTCGGAAAAAATAGATTTTGTCTTTAGCTTTTTAACCTCAGTAGCCACTTGTGTTTTTAAAGCCTCTACAATTTTCTGTACTTTGGTCTGGGTAACTATTTCCTGAAATTTTTTCTCATCGAACGGTTTTAATTCATAATCCAATTCAACAGGCTTCTTTTGTTTGTTCCTCTGTTGTTTACTTTTCTTTTGTTTCTTAGCCCCAGTTTTTTTGTTTGTTGTCTTGCTGTCAACCTTAAGCTTAGCATCGTTCAAATCATTTTTTACTGGTTTAATGGTAGCACCATTAGTAGTTTCTTGCTGTTTGGTAAGTGTGGTCTTCGATGGTTTTTTGACATTTTGGTTAGCTGTGTTTACTGGTGTAGAAACTGCTAGGGTTTTCGCCCCAGTTTTTTTCGTAACTTTCTTGGTAGGCGTTGGCCTTGAAGGCGATTCTGGTGGAGCAAAAACCAATGGCTTCTTGGATGCTTTAGATTTCTTGATGTTGTCGGTCTCCTTGGCTGCCACGGCTTTTACTGGTGTTACTGCAACGGGTGACTTGGGAGGTGCCAAAATAAGTGGTTTTTTCACTGGCTTTTGGTGTTTCGTTGCTATTGCTTTTGTTGCTAATGTGGGTTTCACTTGCTCCTTTTTCTTGAAAGTATTTACGCCATCAGCCTTCTTAGAGCCAACCATCTTCTCCTTTTTAAGAGGTACCTGGGCAGAGGTTACTAATGGCGCATTTTTCGACTTTACAAGTGTTTTCTTATGTTTTATTACACCTTCGACTTTGTTTCCTTTGCTCAAAGATTTTGGCAACGGCTTTTGAACTTTTACCATGTCTGTGCTTTTATTTTTGAAAGTATGATATTAAAAACAAAAAGAGAACAAAACGCTGTCTAAAAACAACACGTGCGAATTAAAAATGTTTAAGATATCGCACCTTTTTTTTGACTATCGTCATCGACTGACTGCTCATAACTATCGACCTAATAAGAACAGTGCTGCCAATTTTAATTAGCCGCTAAATTCGATTTGAATAATAAATGCAACATCATTTCTAGCGAATACGTTAAAGCGTAATTTTCTTACATTTTTCGTTTTGATTAATTTTATTGGTTTTTAGAGTTGCGCTCGAAAGCTCAATTTTTGGTATACCCATAATATATTTTTCGTCTGCTTGCGATGTGCAGTACACAATACAATACTACACTTTTTACAAAGCAAATGATTTATTTTAAGTACATTCATTATAAAAATAGCACAATTGTGTCAACACGCGCATGTAATAGCGCGCCAGGCAACTAAATGTCCTTGGCCCACTCATTCATAGAATCGACGCATGTCAGCTCCTGTGGCGCCAAATTAGAGAATGTCGTGAAATCAAACTCTATCATTACATATTTGTACATCGCACGTAAAAAAGTTTTTATATTGCCATGCATACATAAATTAAAGTTTAAGTCATATTTGGCACGTGACTGGATCAACATTCAGAAAATATGTAAAACGTATGTGTTGTACTATAGTACATGTAATTAACAGTTATTAAATGCTTCATATAAAAAATTACAATTTGAGTTTTTTGGCGTTTGCTCTAGTAACATCCTTGTTGTTTCGTTTTTTTCCGTTGGACGAAGCTGTAGACCTTGTTGTATCTTGCAGTTTGTTGAAGAATGCCTTCGAGGATTTCAGTGCGCCCTGATCATTGCTACTGGTAATCTGTCCAATAAAATGCAAAGCTAGTATTATGCACATGATATACTTATATTTAAATGCTTACCTTCTGCACGTTGCGGTTCCTTGTGACTGATTTCAACAGCTTGTCATTGGATTTGCGTTGACTCGGTGCCTTACCTTCCTTAGCACATTGCGAATCTCGTCTCTCCAAGGCATTGTTAATGGCGCGTTGCTTCTGTTTCTTTTTGCGCCGTTCTCGGTTTTTATCTGTTCGCGTACGCTCTGTTTTACCATGCGGTGCATGCTTAGGTCCACGGAAGACCTCCTCCGGTGCCAACAGTGTGGCATCACTGACACCAATCGGCGCTACTTCCTCCATATGCAATGCGGGCGTATTTGTAACAACCTTCACTTCAGGTGCGACAGGCTTGGGAGTGAAATGGAAATTGGACAGTGCATCGAGCTTTATGAAGAGTGCGCGCATAGAATTTCTTATCTCTTGATACTCCTTGGGTTCTGGCCCTGAGTTATCGTCATCCCGATTGGGATTAATTTTGTCTAGCTCGCGTTGGTATTGCTGCTCATATATTTGTGCCAATGACTGTTTTGATTTTTCTTGATCGAGCACTAACTGCTTACGGTACTCTTGCGGTGTATGCTCTGGTCGAACTTTGCGCACTACATCGTCAAATGCATTGTCGCGTATACGCTGTTTTATGATATCCTCAATGGTTTGGTTGACTTCCTCGGTAACGGGTACAGCGGGTCGCGTCGTTGAATCAAACTCGAGAATCTCCTCGAGCAGTGAGTTTTGCGGTCGACTTGCGGCCTGTACTTCGCCCTTCAATTGCCATGGTTTTTCGCCTAGTACGATCTCCTCATAGTCTCGTATTCGTTGCAATAGACGTGCTTCACGCAATTCGTTTGACGATTGTGGAAGATCGTTTTTAGAAGGAACATCATCTACTACAATATCCTCCTCATTTTCCTCGTCATTCGCAGAATCTGAATCACTTGCTAGTTCAATTCCACTTTTGGCCACAAACTCATTTTCATCTATTTCACTATTCTCTTTTTCAGTAGCCTCATTTTCCGACGTCAGTACCTCTTCATCACAATTTTCTGGAATTTTACCAAGTTCTTCGGCATCATCGTCATTGCTCTCCGTTTCATTGAAGAAATCCTTTTGCATGGAAAAAGATGCTTGTTGGAGTTCTTCGTCCATATCGAAGAAGTCGGCATAGTTTACGTTAGGCTCGTCATCATCCGAGTCTTCCCCAGCGCCAAAGTCTTCCGCAAAATAATCGACAGCCTCATTTTCATCTTGGTTGCCTTTGTTTTTCTGTTTGCGCATCTCTTTAGCATCTTCTTGCTCCAAGAATTCTTTCATTTCATTCAGTTTAAAGAATTTGTCATCCACCACTGAACTGCGGACATTTTTGTTTATTTTTTCTTTTTGCTTGCCTTTTATTTTGGGCACGATATCATCCAGATCGGAGTCGTCTGATGCTGTCTGTGCCAGCTCTGTTTCTTTTTCTTCGCTTTGATCCTCCTCATCCAGTTCAATGCTAAGATATTGCTCCTTCATAGAAGTCAGCTCTGCAGTTTTTTTGACAAGCTGATTCACCATAATCTCGTTTCGTGTCTCTAGCTGCTGCCAGATTTGTTCTTCATCCATACCCTGAAGCACCAGCTCAGGCAACATTTCATCTTTGCTTTCCACATCGCCACTTATACTAGCTACATATGTTTGCTGAATAAGTTTATTTATAGCATCAAACTTTTCCGGCTGCAACCTAAAATTAAATTTAATGCTTTAGTGGTCAACAAACACGCACGTGCTTAGCAGATACTGAAACGAACTTTAGAAAGTGCTCTGGATGCTTGGTCAACGCCTCAAAGTTGTTTATTATTTCCTTATATACATTTGACATTTTGCTTTTCTTTACCGATCCGACCATCTTTTACGTGTTTTCTATTTAAATAGCGCAAAACAATCAAATTTGTAATTATTAATCAAGTGCAGCACGTTAAAAAACAAAAGCAAAAAGTGATGGCACCGCAGCGTGTACTACTGCTATCAATAATCGCATTACATTCGATAACTATTTAAGACTTTTGAGCGACGTCCATACCTAGACCTGTCAGCTACAGCTGATGCGAAAGCCGCATATACCCAAGCGACGAAAAAATTATGTTTATTGCTCTTGCAACTCAAGAAAAATAATCAAAATATATTGTGAGGAATGGATTGGAAGTGTTATAAACTACTTGTTTTGGGTGGTGCAGTTCGCCTGTATTTCAGTCGGACTCCACTGGCATCCATCATAGGCGATCGGGTCGAATTTGCTACACCCTTGAACTCGTACAAGCGCTGTAAGTAAAACCCTTAAAATGCCTAATACAACAATACAAACCGCATGCATTTCCAGTAAATGAAGGCGTCTACCTGCTACAGCAAGGAATTGATCCATACCGCGGAGACTTGGTTCACGAATCTCCGCTGATTCTTAGATCGCTTTCCAGCCTATTCCTAATCTATCCACAATTTATGCCATTGCTATATATTCTTTTGGACATGTGCACTGCCGCACTGCTACATAAGATGAGTCACAAATTTGTACAGCAAAAATTGCTGGCACAACGCATGGAACGAAAATTCTATGCTAAGGATACCAACGAATTACAATACAATAGTGACGATAAGTACGACATTCCAGAGCTAGTCCTCGTAGCTTACTTGTTCAACCCACTTACGATCATGAATTGCATTGGATTGACGTCAACCGTGTTCAGCAACTTGATTTTAGCTTTGCTGCTATACGCAATGGTGGCAAAATGTGTATTTATATGTATTTTACTTATTGCTTTCGAAACTATTCGTAGTCTTTACCCGGTCGTCCTTATTGGACCAATAGTTTTGATTTTCGGTCGGGGTTCGAAAATCCTGGTGTCTTCCATACTGTTTCTATATGTTGTTTGCTGCATAGCCATAACTGGAGTCAACTACCTTTTAATGAACAGTTGGAACTTCTTAGACGGAACGTTGGGTTTTATGTAAGTAACCTTAGTTCATATTAATCGCATCGTGGACATAAATATTAGTGTTCTTCGCTAACAGATTTTACTTCCGAGATCTACAGCCAAATATTGGATTGTTTTGGTACTTCTTTACCGAAATGTTTGAGCATTTTCGAACCATGTTCCTAATAACGTTCCAGCTAAATGCAACAGTATTGTACCTAGTACCGCTATCTATCAAACTTCGAAAGGAACCTTTGTTGCTGACTACCGTGCTAATTGCACTTATGGCCGTCTTTCGTGCATATCCAAGCCTTGGCGATGTAGGCTTCTATTTGGCTTTGTTGCCACTATGGCGGCGCTGTTGGAAATGTAAGTGGAAGTGCTATTTGTTTTCTTTACACACAATTATATACAATTCATTGCAGATATGGCACACGGATTTGTAGTATTTGCCTTCTTCCTTATCACTTTGTCTATGATGGGGGCACTGTGGCATCTTTGGATCTATGCAGGCTCAGCGAATGCAAATTTTTATTTTGGAGCCACTTTGGCCTTCTGTACTGGTCAAATATTTTTAATAACTGATTTACTATTTGCACATGTGAAGCGTGAATTTTGCTTGTACAACGGTCAGAAGATAATAATCGACGGCGAAGAAGCACGCATACTGTTAGAATAAGAATGAAATGCATTTTCAAATAAAAACAAACATTTTATTTGGCCTGACACGCTTTAATTTAATTATGTGTGTATGATGTTATTACTGCGTTGAATAGCCAGTCTTGGTCTTGCGATTAAGGAACTTGTAAAGATACAAAATGCGTTTCTGCATATCCTTCCATTTGGTTGGTCGTGCAATTGGATATTTGGTTTTCTCCATTATGCGACGCTTCCGTAGCAGTACTTGGTATTCATTGCCAGAAACACCGCGCAGCCACGATGGCACGGAATAAAGCACGCGCGTTGGGTGCAACCGATCGTTACCGAGGATATCTATGTAATCGTTTTGACCATATAGCGCACGTTTTGGAGCCCAAGCATTTTTTGGTCTATAAACGGGCATTGGAAGCTTCCGGCCATTATCTATGTGCGGAAGCAGACCGCCTTTAAAGATATTATCCTTGTATCCATAACGACGAACTGTAGGACCGCGTGCGCGGCGCTCTGCATGAGAAAGCTGACGAATACTTGTACTGGTCACATTACCGAGAGCGAAAGTAAAAGGCTGATACAGCTTTTGAATTGTTTTACTAAGCCAAGACATAGTCCGTACTTCTTTTAACTTATGATTAGATAATTGTAAACAGTGCGGCACGGCAAATGCATGTACCAGCAAACGATTGTAACCAAACGCGACGCGAACAGCTGCTTTTGTTAGTCGGTATCGTTATCGTTTTTTGTAATCGTTTTGCACAGTATGGCAGCACTTCGCCGTTAACATATGGTTTAGCCAGCATATGTAAACAAGAGTTGTGGGTCTCTTTTAGGTGTAAAAATCGGACGCTAATAGTTTTGTTTTTATCAAATTGTTAATGCATTGTTGCAAGTCTCAATGAATACCTCAACATCACTAGAAAGAGAAAAGTCGCAGATACGCCGTGAGATCGCGGAGCTGCGCGCTACACTCTACACCAAAGAGCAGAGCTTGCGTGAACTTGAGTCATGCGAACCTCTGAAAGAAAACGATACTTCACTCTGCCGTCTTCCATGCACCCAACTAAGCAATGATGACATTGCACGTTATAGTCGACAACTAATATTGCCCGAATTTGGCACGCAAGGTCAACTTAAGCTAAAGAACAGTGCCATTCTAATTGTCGGCGTGGGTGGCCTGGGCTGCCCAGCCGCACAGTATTTGGTCGCCGCAGGCTGTGGAAAATTAGGCTTAGTTGACTACGATAATGTGGAACGCAACAATTTCCATCGCCAGACATTGCATACGGAAGCACGTTGCGGCATGTCCAAGGTACAGTCAGCGCGTATAGCGCTTAACGAGCTTAATCCTCATTGCCAAATAACATGTCACACCCAATTGTTGAACAGCTACAATGCAATGCATATTCTAGAGGCTTACAAAGTAGTTCTAGACTGCAGTGACAATGTGGCCACACGATATCTGCTAAATGATGCCTGTGTTATGTTGGGAAAACCGCTTGTATCAGGCAGTGCACTGAAGTTGGACGGCCAGTTGACAGTTTACAACTTCGATGCAAATGGACCGTGCTATCGTTGCATTTATCCTGTGCCACCGCCTCCGGAGGCGGTTACCAACTGCGGCGATGGCGGCGTACTGGGCGCCGTGACCGGAACCATAGGCGCGCTGCAAGCGCTCGAGGCTATTAAAGTTATTGTTGGTCTGGGTGATGTGCTGGCCGGCCGTCTGCTAATATTTGATGGCGCCAATAATGTATTTCGAAACATAAGGATTCGTACCAAGCGGCCCAATTGTCATGTATGCTCTGCACAACCACTAATTACAGAACTCATAGACTATGAGCAGTTCTGTGGCATGCATGCTACTGACAAAGACAATCCGCTGCAACTTCTCGAGCCGCAGCATCGCCTAGATGTGTTTGAATATCAGGAATTGCAAATGTTGCCGCACTTGTTACTAGATGTTCGCCCGCCAGCTGAGTTTGAGATATGTCAACTACCTGCGGCTGTAAATATGCCACTATCCGAAGTACTCGATGATAGCTATATCACACGTTTTGTCAAGGAATTCGAAAACATAGAATTCCCCATTGTTGTTCTGTGTCGCCGTGGGAACGATTCTCAGAAAGCTGTCCAGCATATGCGAAATAGGTTTCCTAAAAATTCCATTCGTGATTTAATTGGCGGCCTACATGCCTGGTCTAATAAGGTGGACTCCAATTTTCCTATTTATTGAAAAAAAAAACACATGTATATAATGACATTTTGACGCCTATGTGTGTTTATGTGAATTAAAGAGTGGTATTTTTTTGGTGTTTATTTACTGAATTTAATGTGTCTATCATAGTGTTATTATCTATCCTTGTTGACTATCAATGCTTGCACACGGACGACGATTTCATAGCTGAGATTACCGTCTGCAACAACATGCATACACATGTAAATAATTAAATAATAATTATTATTCTTATGGGCAACTTATCTTTTTTATTGCATTTTATTATATTAGAAATACTAATCCTTCGCGAAGGATATTTATATATTAAAATTTTTTCACAAGTTTTTTTGTCAGTTGTACGATTTAGGGCTCCGATCGAGAACAAATTTGACAATATACTACAAGGAAACTATTGCTCCACTCCCCACCCTCGTGCTGAAGGCATACTTCTGTAATCGGCTTGCCACCGATTTCATATTAATGCGCTTGTTACAAAAAGTGAGATTTTTAAGCGATGCCGTATGTTTATACCCGGTACACAAAGTGTAAAAGGGCATTATAGATTTGTGCAATGTATGTAACGGGCAGAAGGGGTAGTGGTAGACCATATGTTCCATGGGCAAAAATGGTCAGAAGCAATAGTCGATTCGATATAGACATGTCCGTCTATCTTTTACAGTAAACATTTTTTCACCAAACGATGCGAATTTTCCCTGCGCAGATTAAGTTCGTCGAATTATCTCGATAACTCACCTCCTTCCCCCGTTCCAGATTTTCGCGGTTTTAACCGGCACCATTGAAGCTATGCAGTTGAAACTTGGCATAGGTATGCACACTGTTATTGTGCATAGGCTGTGTAAAAATTATCAATGTTGGATACGAACTTTAGAAGAAATAGGTAATAATGTGCGCACCTGAGTGGTGTGCGGGTTAGAGAATACCACCTCAGCAGATCAAAGCTTGTCGTGTGAGGCGACTATGTAATGACACTGGGTTATACCAGTAGAGCCACCACAGGCATTAAAAGGGTTGTGCGTAGTTGTGCGGATAAGGGTACCCCGAACGTTGACGTTGCTGCGAGGCCACAGACTGTGACATTTACAATAGCTTCCATGTGGAGCATCACTAATTCTATGATAGATTGGAGTCGGACTATGACCACTGCCCAGCCCATGTTATAAAAATCGTGTTAGTCGACTTTAATAGAAATGTTGGAAGAGAACGCATCTTTGGTCCTACTGTCGGGCAATTCAGCCTTCACGAGACCACTTCGAACATCGGTCTTAGGCTAATTGACTTCGCCGTGTCGCGAAACATGGTAATCTGTAGTACCAGATTTCAAAATACACGCAATTACATTGCGTGGAGGTCAAGCGGAGAATCACTCTCGCCTATAGATGTAGATACCTCTTCCGACAGACGAAACCAACACTCTATAAGACGCTAATCCTTCCCGCTTTGTTTTATGGCGCGGTCTGATTAAAATTACCTTGGAGTGTTTGAGCGGAAAGTACTCCGTGAGATCCCGAACTCTATGAGCTCTATGAAGACATTGACGTTGCTAAGCGCATTAAAATCCAGCGGCTTTGCTGGCCAGGTTGTGCTTATTGATGAAGGAGCTCCTGCGAGAAAAGTCTGCAATGCGGTTGGCGAAGGGAAGAGACGAAAGGACAGACCATGTCTCCGCTGTAAGGACCAGGTAGTGAGCACACTTTGGTATCCCCGATTGGAGAAGGCTCGTGCAAAACAGACACGCCTGGAGAAGAGATTCACATCAGGCCGTAACCAGATAACGGGTTGTTATGGCCAGTTAAGAAGTTATTTTTGGCCCCTCCTCCTATAAACTGTAACAGCATTTCACTTTTTACAGAAATGTTAAAGTTAATATTTACGTTAACCAAATTTGGTACGTTATTATTAAGCCAAAAAATGTTGACCTTTTTCCACACCATCCCCCCACTGTAGAACAGTTGCCGTTATTACTCCCATACCCTTCAACGCGTTGATACAAAAATTTGCAAAAAAATTATTTTAATTAAATCTTTATATCGTGTACACAAAGTGCCAAAGGGTATTATAGATTTGTGCAATATGTGTAATAGGAGAAGGAAACGTGGCAGACCACATGTTCCATGGGCAAAAATGAAAAGCAGCAATAGCCGATTCGATATAGCCATGTCCGTCCGTGTTGTAACGTGTTTCTCAGAGACTATTCAATTTAGTTAGAGCAAAAACATTTTTACTATAAGTTGCGTATTTTCCCGGAAAAGAGAAAGTGTATCGACTCATAGTCACGCATAGTCATGCACACTTTTATTTGGAGAGAAAATTTATAAGATATAAGTAATAATGTGGCAATTTTAGGCCCATCCTCCTGTAAACTGTAACAAAATTTCAATTTTATAGCAAAGTTAAGGTTAACATTTATGTTACAACAACCAAATTTGGTACGATGACTCATGTTAAGCTTATAAACGAAACAATGTTGACATTATTTTAGTAACACATGAGTGTTCCGATAAACGCTTTTATACAAAAACAGGGTATAATAAGCACATAAATTGGATTTCTATTTGAAAAATGGATATAGTGTATCCCACTGTATTTTTTTTTATTAACTTTGTAAAAATAACTTGGTGTGGATAGATTTGTGTGAAAAGCCTATAATAAATATAAATTATTTGATTACTAAACAATTTAAAATTTCTTAATTTGAACAACTAAACTACAATATTTGCGCAAAAACGTTTCAGATTCAAGTTATTAAATTTTACATTGTCTTTCTGACTATATCTACAATATAGGCATAGATGCAACAAAAACGTTAAAAAAAGTTTTACAAATTTTTTCTCAGGGGAGTTTGAACCCCCAAAACCCCCCTGCATTCGTTCCTGACTTATATTTATATGTAAAGCAACATCTTACACGCACACTAGCGATTGCCGCAAAAAAAACAATAACAAACAAAGTCGAACCGCACGTCGGTTGGAAAAGTTGAGCTTACAATAAGCCGTTAAGAAAATACTGTACTGCAGCAGTAGATTAAAAGGCAGGTGCTACATTTTTACACAATTCTTAAATCATTTCGCCAACGATAATTTTCATTAAGAGGTACACATGTATGTGTCAGTTGGAATAAAATACAGTATAAAGGCAGCTCTAATATGCACTGAAAGTGCAAACAGTCAATGCATCAGTTTGAAAGAAGAAGAAACTCATCACGAAGAAGAAGCAGGCGCTGCCCTTATGTAAAGTGAATTACTGTAGACAAAATAATCAAATCAACAAAAACGAGCAATAAAATTCAAAGTTCAAACTAAGTTCGGACGACTGCTGCTGCCGATGTCTGAATAAAAGGAAAACAACTGATAATAGAGGCAGAGTCTCTGCCAAGACAGAATATAGTCTGTAATCAGTATAAGAAGTTAGACAAAATGAGCAGCTTCCTTGGAGGTGTGAATGCGACTATCGTACTAGTTATTCTGCTGGCCTTTGTGTTTGGGGTAAGTTTAAATGTCTATTTACAATTACCATTGCTTACTTTGAATATGTGAAGGTGCATGGAGACAGCCCAGTTGCTGCCAGCGATAGTTGTTCCGCTGCTGTGTTGCAGGCACGGCATTTTTTCGAGAACGAAAACGAGTTGTTGCGCCAGCGTTATCATGCCGAATATTTATCAGCGTACGTCTACAACACCAATGTAACCGAAGAGAATCGACGTGCTATGATAGCGGTATATGCAGAAACTGCAATCAAGAAAAAGCAGCTGGCACTGGCCATTAAAAGTGCTGGGCATGAAAACTCCGAGGATGCGACGATTCGCAGACAAGCCAGATTGTTGTCTGATGTGGGTGCCAGTGCGCTGAATGACAAGGACTATATGGAACTTAAGAACGTTATCAGTTCCATGCAATCAAACTATGCCACAACCAGCGTGTGCTCCTACACGAATCGCACTGACTGCTCATTAACGCTGGAGCCGCACATACAGGAGCGACTGTCCAACAGTCGGGATCCCGAAGAGCTGTCATGGTACTGGCGTGAATGGTACGACAAGGCCGGCACGCCTATGCGTAATAACTTTAAGAAGTACGTGGAACTAACGCGGAGGGCATCGCACCTAAATAGTAAGTAAAAACCAACTAATAACCTTGTGACCCTTACCGAGTAACCTGTGCTTGTAGATTATCGTTCTTATGCGGACTATTGGGTTCATTTCTACGAAGATTCGAGCTTTGAGCATCAGTTGGATGCGGCATACCAAGCATTGTTGCCATTTTATAGGCAAATCCATGGCTATGTACGATATCGTCTGCGTCAGCATTACGGTGCCGATGTGGTGCCAGCAGAAGGCAATATACCAATGCACTTGTTGGGAAACATGTGGGCGCAAAGCTGGGACAACGTGATTGAACTATATACGCCATATCCAGAGAAGCCATTTGTTGACATTAAGACTGAAATGGAAAGGCAGCAGTACAGCGTTCAAAAGCTTTTCGAACTTGGTGACCAGTTTTTTCAATCTTTGGGAATGCGCCCTCTACCTACTACTTTTTGGAACCTGAGCGTATTAACGCGTCCCGAGGATCGCGAGATTGTTTGCCATGCGTCAGCTTGGGACTTTTACCAGGAGAGTGATGTTCGAATAAAGATGTGCACGGAGGTAGACTCGCATTATTTGTATGTGGTGCATCATGAGCTGGGGCACATTCAATATTATCTGCAGTATGAGCAACAACCTGCAGTATTCCGAGGAGCGCCAAATCCGGGTTTTCATGAAGCCGTAGGTGATGTTATTGCGCTATCGGTAATGTCGGCCAAGCATTTAAAGAGCATTGGATTAAAAGAAAACGGACGCTTGGATGAGAAGAGTCGCATAAACGAATTGTTTAAACAGGCGCTGTCAAAGATTGTGTTTCTGCCCTTTGGTTATACCATGGACAAATATCGCTATGCTGTTTTTCGAAATAGTGTAGAGGAGTCTCATTGGAATTGCGCCTTTTGGCAAATGAGGTCCGAGTTTGGAGGGGTGGAGCCGCCGGTGTCACGCAATGATAATAACTTTGATCCGACAGCCAAGTATCACATTGATGCAGATGTTGAATATCTACGCTATTTTGCGGCACATATATTCCAGTTTCAGTTTCATAAAGCTTTGTGTAGTCTAGCTGGGCAGTACGAGCCCGGGGATAGTCGTCGAACTTTAGATAATTGTGACATCTTTGGTAGCAAGGATGCAGGCAAGGCTTTCGAAAAGTTTCTGTCACTTGGCGATTCAAAGCACTGGAAGGAGGCCTTGGAGGAATTTACTGGCGAGACTGAAATGGACCCCTCTGCTCTATTGGAATATTTTGATCCCCTTTATCAATGGCTAAAAAAGGAAAACAGTCGACTAGGTGTGCCTTTAGGGTGGGCAGATACAAATAGTAAGTGTGATATAGATGAATTTATTGAAAAGGAAAATGTAATTTATAAATTCTTTGCAGAAATTCCATTCGATTGCTGCGGTCCTTTTAGCACATGAGACATTTTCTAGATAACCCATCAAATGCATTGGACTTGACTTAGTTTTTAGTAATAAATTTTGAAAATTACGATTTTATGTTCATTTATAAAGAATTAAATGGTACATACTACGATTTCATCAAAAGATTGATTTATAACCTTAATGTATTCATTCAGAGGAGATACTAAGTTTTCATGGCAAAAAAAAAAAGAAATGCTATAATTTGTCTGTTTATGCTGGAATTATTTGCTTAGTTACATAAATTAAGTCATACTGATGGCCAAAAGGTCTAGTCACGTCAATTTCAAAACATCTTATTGCCATTGGGTTAGCCCGGTCAAGCATCTGGTGGTACTAGCTCTATATATTATGAGCTAATACTGCCCCGTGTGGTGAGCGGGTTAGAGGATACCACCTTAGCAGATCAAAGCTTGTTCTTTCGAGACCAATAGGCCTCAAAAGGGTTGTGCATAGGGTGTGGAACCCACCACGTAAAACCACAATTATAATGAAAGAGTGTATTTACATAAGGCCGTAACCCGATAACGGGTTGTTATGGCCAGTTAAGAAGAAGAATACCGCCTAACAAAAACAACACTGTGAAGTCGTATCAACAGTCATTGAGCCGAACTTCGAAATCAGACGCTATTAATAGGCCAAATGACATAACAGCGCTCGCCCACATGTTGCAAAAGTCACAAAGGAAACTTTGGAGGCGCTTCACTGGAATTTCAAGCACCACTCTCCGTATTTGCATTCATTCCGGCTGGACAATATTGTACCAATATCTCTGAATAAAACTTCAAAGTTACTAGAAGAAAAGAAAATGTTGGCAAACGAAAGAGACATCAAGATGGTTCGACAAACATCATCAACGTTTGTGTGTCTACCTTCCATAATCTCGGAGATCTAGGGGACACGAACGGGGTCCATCGTCGCTGGCCTGCTACTGCTTATTTATTTATTCAAAATTACGGAAGCAATGGACATACTCCTTTTTGCCATCACAATAACTTTTCATTGAAGAACAATTTGTGAGACTACATACAATCAAATCTGTGTCGTGGCTACTTAAGTTTCTATCTTTCAGCAGTGGTTGTCAACTGGTAGTTCTAAATGCAAAACGTCTTCATAAATTTTATACCTTTATTCATCGCCCTTGGATTGACTTTTGCTGTCGCTTACTAAGCCGAGAAGAAATTTGCTAAATCTTAATGAGGCATGCATTTCCCAGTGTGTGCACAGTCAAATCAACGATTATGAGATACATGGACTACAGTTGTAGAAGACTACAATATTCTTTACCAATGAAATCCTTAAATTGTGTAGCATATTATGTTTGACAACTGTTACTTGATACCACATCGAGAATTCAAAACGGACGGTGCCCGACAGTGGAATACTCTGTACCCATTTCTGCCATGAAAATCAAATTTCTTTACTTTTTGTATCGATGAGTTGAGGGGTATGGGAATATTCAAGGTAACTGAACTGTGGATCAACATTGTTTGGCTTATAAGCCCACATACCAAATTTTGTAGCTCTGGCTTTAATATTAACATTTCTATAAAAAGTGAAATTATGTTGCAGTTTGTAGTAGGAGGCGTCTAAAATTGGAACTTTATTACCTATATCTCTTAAAGTTCAGACCGATCTTGACAATTGAAACTGTGCCAAGTTTCAACTGAAAAGCATTTATGGTGTGGGTGCAAATTGCGAAAGTCTGTCATGAGGGAAGGGGGTGAGATGTTGCCATGAATCGATAAACTTGTTCTTTTTTCGGAAAATGCATATCCTATGGTAAAATTTGTTTGCTCTAACTCTCATATTCTGCGAGAAACACATAACAACACAGACAGACGGACTCGACTATTGCTCCTGATCATTTTTGCCCAAGGAACATATGGTCTGCGACGCCTCCTTCTCTGCTTGTTACATACCTTTTTACACTTTGTGTAACAGAAACATTTTGGTCATCATCCGTGCGACTATCAACCTTAATCGGATAATTTACAATACATTTTTTATTGATATTTAAAGTGATATTTATTGTATCGATCATCTTTTCTTGTCCATTGCCATTATGAAATGTATAATAACAATATTTAACCTTCAGCGTTTCATCAATCAATAATTCAATATAAGTTTAATTTAAAATTTGCTGCCAATAAAATGTTAACATGCTGTGTATCGATTGCACACATAATTTTAAGTTTTTTTTAAATTTTGATTTCCAACCTATTTAATAAATTTGTATATATTTATTGCATGCTGTAAGGCTTCAGAATTCTTATATTAATTTTCTCTATTTTGATATATGGTTGAAGAATTTTTGTGTTATAGTGAAGTCATTTCTGGCTAAGAATTCAAATTCTATGCGAACCGAGTCAATTTATTTTCTGCGAATCGTGTGGTTTTAAAATGTTTAAAATCACATGAGATAGTTCAGAATATTGTAAACAGAAAAAAAAAACAAAAACAAAACAGATTTTTATAATGAGAGACTGCGTTTCATTGTTTGTATTTTTAATGGAAATGTACATTTTAAATAAATATTAACGCTATAAACTAACAAATAAATTGAAGCGCGCATCTTTACAAATGCTCAATTTTGGATTATTTGTTTATATACTGTGTTACGTTTTGCTATTAAATTTGATATATGATTTGGCTATGTAGCAGTCAAGTCTATGACAACTGTTGCCTGGACTACCCCATGCATATGATATTGCATATACCTATGAGTAGTATGTAAAATTTCTTAGTATGATCGCATCGTTGTTTCCACGCATAGTTTGCTGTATAAGTTGTTTATAAGTTTTGTTTATGTGTACTATATTAATGAATATATGTAAAAATCGTTTGCGTATGTCGGAAATGCTCCGCTATTGAGCATTACTAGCCTTAGGTCTAACTGCAACGGCGCAGTTTTGAGTATAAGAAGTTTATTGGACTAAGTTCAGCTAATTGTTTGAGACACCAATACAGAATATTTTGACATCTCAGTGTTGGTAGGAAAATTTTGATTTCAATTGTTTTTTTTTTCTTTGCAAAATTAAGACTAACACGCCTAGTACATACATACATAGGTATTGTAACGACGAACAGCGAACGATTTGGTTTTAGAGATTGTAACAAAATGATCTATTCATAATTGAGAAAGTTTATGTTAGGTTAGGCCAAGAGTTTAGTTTTGGTTGGTGATAATATGATTAAACCTCTTTTTATATGTTTAGAGTTCAACAAATAATTATTATGTGTTGACTACGGCTCTTATGATAGATTAATTTTCAATTCTAAACAAGAATATTCCAAGTATAATTACTGATAGGTTTGAATTCGATGCAAAATTTGTATGTGTACAAGTTCAAGCAGCAATTTATGGTTATGTTTAATTTACAATAGATATATAGATAGATATTGCATATATGCAATATAGTATTTGACTTTAAATAAGGATCTTATCCTTTACTACTTATATGTTATTATTGAATACAATTGTTTTTTTAATATAAATCGTACAAGCGTTTTTTTTAAACAATTGAAAACGTTTCAAAACATTTGTTATACTGAGAACAAAATAGTTCAATCTTGAAAGATGGCAAGCCTTCGATTAAGATATAAGTTACTGCAGCTGGAAAAACTAAATAGCGAAACTATTTGTTGCCAAAATTGCTAACTGCTTTTGCATTTTTGTTTTTAAATATTTGTTAATTTTTAGTTACTTAAATTGACGCCTGAAAATATGTGCAATTGACTTTTCAAAAACATTTGTGATTTTTCTTCATGTATTGTTGTTTTTGTTGTTGCTGAAGCGGCGTTCTTGAACCAAATGACAAGTAATACATTTAGTCCAAGAACGGGTTTTGTCATACGGGTCGCTGATGATGCGGGTGATGATGCAGCTGTTGATGCTGTGTGACACTGCTAATGCTGTGGTTGCTGCTGCTGCTGCTTGCACCTCCACCGCCGTTGCCACCACTTTTTGACCGCGTTGGCGGCGGTGGTGGTGGCGCATGCCTCATGCGCTGTTGTAGTATGCGCGGCAGCTGAGGATGGGCCTTGTGTTGAGCTGGAGGTGCAGGCGGCGGTGCGGGTCGTTGAAGCTGCTGTTGTAGGTGTTGGTTATAATGCTGTTGCTGCTGATACTTTTGCTGATGCTGCTGCTGCTGGTGATGATGATGCTTGCCCATAGACGACGCTGCTGAGGATGAACCTGAAGTGCCCGAGGTGGAGCTTGTAGAGGCATGTGATGTGGTAGAGCCTGTAGCCAGCTTGGATGGGAGGGCGCCTGCAGCTGGCGATGCCAATGCTGCGGGAGGTGCGCTTAGTTTGGGCACTGGTACTGGCGCATATGAGCCATCGTCCTCGTCTGAAGATAACGAATTTGCATCGGATGGTGTGCGCGAGCGTGAAGGCGGTGATAGTGCATCCTGCTCCTGCAGAAATACACGAAAGCCCTGTATTGACTCGTTTAACGCCCAAAGTTGAGAGAGCAGCGACAAATCCAGCTGTCGTAGGCCGTACATTTCGCGACGTAGTATGGCCAGCTGTGTGTCGATAGTGCTAGAGCCGCTGCCCGCGTTTGTAGCGCTGGAACAGTTTGTGGGAGTCTGTTGCTGACTGTTTGTGCCGCTAACGCTTCCGACAGCTCCAACACCACTCGCACTATGCGTGGAGGAAGCGCGACTATGGACGCTTTCGCGATCGCTGAGAGATTCCTGTGTGGAGGAGAGACTACCATGCCGTTGGCTATGGCCGTTGTAGTTGCGATTACGTGCCGCTGCCGAAGTAGAGGGTCCTAGATAGAGGTCTCCTGTGGCTGCTGTTTGGGCGGCAACATTAACAGTATGGCCAGCTGGATGCAGCGGTGAGGAGGTGTGTGAACGAGGCTGTGGTACGCTAGTATTGAGCAGACTATTGCCTGTGGTATGGCCCACGGCAGTAGCGGCGGCACTGAGGCTTTTTGGCAGTGGAGGCAGGCCCGTCAATCCAGCCAGCGAATGCTGACGTTGCTGTTGGTCACTATCCATCATTTGGTATCCTTGTATTGTTTTTCTACCTTTATTTTATCCAATTACAATTTATAGTCTCTTTACAAAGTATGTTTTGGTGTTGTTGTTGATTTAGCTTGCTTGCTTGCTTGTGTTTGGTCTTGTCTCGTTTCGTTTTCTTTCGTTCCGCCGGATCGTTGTAGTGCGGGTGCGTGAGTACGTACGTATTTTGTTTAGTGTATATTGAATTTCCAACTTTGACGGCACATTGGACACTGTTTGTTCAACGGTTGCAAATTCAGCCACTTGACAATACAATGCATGTGAAAACAATGGGAGCAGACACCCCAAACCAGAGGACAATCGTCACCGGGCAGCGCACACTCGGGGCAAGTGCTCTCAAAGGACATGCGACAAATGCCGCAATTTTCGTCATTTGCTATCCAACGCCAAGATGCAACTCCCGTCCATGACTTTATTGTTACTTTCATTTTGCGCACATTTGTTTACAAGTATTTTCAATTTCAATGCGGATAATTTATTCTAATAAACTCGTGAAATGAATGTACAAAGAACGTTTTTCGCAAATGTTGATTTTTTTCTGCTGTAGGTGAAAATAGGTCGACTGAGCCGTGGGAATGGAATCTATCGAATGTGCGATATGTATCGAGCTAGTCGATGGATTTGTTATTAATTGTGTAGCGAACTTTTCAACACTTATGCAAATCGATTGCTTTTGCGCGGGCAACGTTTTTTTAAAACTTTTTTCCATTAATTTTTTTTTGGTTTTAACATAACTATTTTACTATGTGATGAAATACGTATATATTTTGAAAATAATATTATACATAATTTAGAAACAACATTATTAATGACAGTCAGCTTACTTAGTTACTCCTAACGAAAGCTTTGCTTACCTATCCATCTTTTGCTGAACCAATTTCAAGGAACTTGTATTGGCAGAAATTGGGCTCGGACTCGACTGATTATTGCAAAAGTTGTTTACTGCTGCTCTGCCGTTTATGAAGTTGTTGACAACATCTCAGTGTCGATTTCGTTATTAGTTGTTTGTGCTGAAACGTGAAACGATGGCGACCACTTCATAAACCGACGATAGCTCGACGTGTACGGATGCGTATCGGCGTTCAACTCGGAACTTTTCGTGTTTTGTGTTTTTTGTTTCGCTTGTGCGCAACTTAAGCGCTTTTGTAATAATTCTATGTGTGTTCACGTTTATTTTCCCGTGTTTTAGCCGTGGAATAGTAAATAGGTATAAATATAGAAGTGCACTTAATATCAGTTAAAGTGTTATGTACGCAAAACCAAAGCAAGCAAGAGAGAGACAATATGAGTGTATGTATATACAAAACAACAAAACAACATTTCCAAATAAATGCCTTTAATGTACAAAACGGAGTTGATTGAAGGCTACAAAGCCAAAAAAACCCGAGTTTTAGTTGCAAAGAAGCGAGAAAAAAGTGCGCTCAAAAAGCCCCTTGATTTTGTTGTTGTTTGTTTCCTTAAATTTGTGGTTTTTTGTTAAAAACCAAAATTGTGAAGTGAACGTCTTGTGAGAAAAAAATAATGTAAAAATCATCGATGTTCAAGAACCTGTAATTGAAAACGCACTTAAACACACACATTCTGACACTTGCATGTTCGCAGTAACATTCCCCTACACTGTGCTACATACAAGTTCGCCTTCGTCTTGTTGACCCTGAGCGTACAATTCTTCAAGAACATCTTCTTGATTACCATATAGAAATTTGTTTATTTTTTAATACTTCTTTTTGCTCGGCCCCAGCAGCACTATTGTCCTTGATTATTCCTACACTACCTTTGCGCATGCGCCTCTTGCAATTTTTCTTTCTAACGGCGGCTAGTTCCATATCATTTTAGATAATTTCTCGAAATCTTTGAATTATTTACATGTGTCATGTGCGAAACATTTTGTATTGTTGTGCGCAATTAAGTTTGATTACAAATCAAATGCGAATTCAATTTGGAATGTGCGATTTCATGCGCTGTTCTGTCATGTGCTTTAGCAATAAAAGTTGCTAATATTTCGTATATGTGTATCATATGGACGCATACATATGTGGTGACGTATTTTCCATTTTTTGTATGCATTTTTAAATACTTTAGCGCTTTTTTCAATTGGCGTATTAAGTTTTTTGAAAATATCAGAGAATATTGTTAGTTGACCTGCCTCAGGAACTAAGACAACCGTGCTTATTGTAGTAAATTTTAGTCTTAGCATAAAAAATCATATCGCTCGTTTATTAAAAGACTGTCATAATTTAAAAATTTCATTTGAAGTTTTAAATTTGCTCCCACCTAGAAAAAAGAGCGACATATTCCTTTCACGCTGAGTGTATACAATATATGAAATTTTGACACATGAAGCAGGATATAACCAATAATTCTGGATCATTAGCTCTAAAATCAAGTTTTTTGAGTTATGACAGTCTTTTAGTAAATGAGTGATATGAGAGTTCAAGCTTAGTTTTGGCTTTGCAAAAGCCAACGTCTGCGAAAGTCCGTATTTTTAGTTCTAAATTCATTCTAGTTGAATTAGATATTATAATTATTATATTCATATTTATTCCCGTATGATTTGCTCCTGTTTACTAGTTCTACATTGACTGAAGTTTTGTTTGGTGGAGGACCTAATTGGTATTTTCTCCAGTCGCTATAATGATTAACTTGAACGTCGGCTACTCTGCAGTTGATGTTTATAGCCTGGACACAAAGTGTAAAAGGGTACTATAGAATAATAAGAAGGGGTGGCAGGACATAAGTTCCATGGACAAAAAATTGATCAGGAGCAATTGTCGAGTCTACATAGCCACGTCCGTTTGTCTGTGTTGGTCTCTGTTTCTTAGAGACTATAAGAATTAGAGGAAAAAAAGTTCAATAAAAGATCTGAATTTTTTCGGGAACGAGCAAGTTTATCAAATCATGTCGATATTTCACCCCGTTCCCCCGTGACAGGGTTGCACCCAACCCATAAAACTTCAAAGTTGGCACAGTTGTGCAAACTTTTACTGTGCATATGTAGTGTAAAAATAATCAAGATAGGATGTAATCTTCAAAAGATATAGGTACTAATGTGCCAATTTTAGAATCCTCCTTCCACAAACAAAAAAACAATGTAACTTTTAATAGCAATAGCCACTAAATTTGGTACGTACTTGTTAGGCTTATGTTGACCTTTTGCCGAATCATCCTTCTATCCCCGTAATACAGTAACCTTGATAACGCCCGCACCCTTCACTTTCTTGTATCTACTATAGCTTCTATAGCTATCTGCTTTTGCGATGAATTTATCGAAGGAAAATACTCGACTTTTTGAATTTCACTGCCATCCGTTGAAGTCTTGCAATGTAGCCCAACCATATTGGGACAGATTCTTTTAGTAATAGACATAATCCTCAATACATCTTTAGCTGTGGCTATATCTAGGGCTGCATATTTCCTGTCTGCTTTGATTGATACGGTCGATTCTGTTGAATAATTTTGTTTAAACTTCTTTTTATACCCGGTACACAAAGTGTAAAAGGATAGTATAAATTTTTGCAATGTATGTAACAGACAGAAGGAGAAGTGGCAGACCATAAGTTCCATGGGCAATAAGTCTTATTAATGACTCGGGTAGCGATTGGACCATGTCCGTCTGTCTGTCTGTCCGTTCGTCAGTCCGATCGTCTGACAGTATAAGTTGATAGACCTGCGAGACCATAAGAGCTAGAGCCACAAAATTTTACCAAAAGATGCGCGCATGTAAGATGAAGTTTGTCTAATTGATTTGATATCTGCCCCCGTTTCCCCCCAGCAGACCTTCGCGTCTTACAGGCGCACCGCTTAATATATTAATAACTTGGCAGTGATTTTGCGTCGTGATTGTGTGCACCTACGTTATCAAAATTGATCGAAATTGGATAAATAGATCAAAACTTGTTGTCAAAATCGTGCTGATTTCACCCCCCTTCGCCTATAAACTTCTCCAAATTTCTAGTGCATATAGATATGGATATATGTGGGCTAGAGTTACTTAGAGTTTGTTTGGTGTGGATATCCGTTCGATCTTAATCGTTAAAACTGTGTTCACCATTTTTCAATAAAAGCCCCTCTTCTCTTACTGCCACACTCCTCAAAATATTGATTTGAAAATTGCCACAGACCTTTATAAATGTGTTTTTGGTTTATGTTTCGAAATTTAAGATCGTTGGCCAAAGAATACTGAAGTTATGGGAATAAAACAAATTTGTTCCCTCTTAATAACAAACTCCCCAATGGGAACTTCCCAATAGGAAAATGCTTACAGTCGTATCGATCTTGTGAAAAGAGACATAAAAGTAGATACTTTCGTTCCTATTTTACCGTATGCTGGATTTAGTATTTATTAAGAAAAAAGGGTACAGAGTATTCCACTGTCGGGCACCGTCCCGACTGTCTGGGTGTTTAAAGATGGTTTCCTTCATTTACTGATAAATAATTTCAACGGTTTCATGCATAGTATCTTTTCCTGAAGTCGTGTCCACGAAGCGGTCGAAATTATCGAACACTACGTAAGTGATGTGTCCATCTGCTGCATGGATACCGGTTGGTAATATCTTATCATTTTTAACGTCTTGACCGATTTTTTAATGGCAACCTTATACCATCGCGTTCCTAATAAAATGATCTATTTTTGGCATAAATTTCAATAAGAAAACAGGTGAGTGCTTTTTCATAAAAATTTCACTTGTTGATTGCTGGAAACTATCTACTTCTGAGCAAAAATATTTAGGTAACCCAAAAATATCTATTCCTTCCTTCCTGTTCCTTATGCTTTTTACTTTCAATGAGACAGATGGGTGAAATTGTGTTAATTTTAATTAAAAATATCCTTGACCACATTGCTTCAATTGCTTCCCATTCGCAAACTCTGTGCTGATATTAACAATTTGCTAAAAAATAATTTTCGTTGGGAAAACCGATAAGGGAAGGTCGCTGTTAGGTGGGATCTTGTACTATTCTTATAACAATAATTCGGAGCTAATTACAAGCTATACATTGTTAACTATGGCACAAAATTAAGATCTAATTACAAGCTCCACATTTTTAATTACGACACAAAATTATCTCTAAATTTTTGGCATAGTCAAGTTTTGTTCTTCTGACTTTTGCTCTGCCAGCTTGACGGACATTTCAATTCCATTGGGTATTACATATCAAAAATAATGGAAAATTCAAATTATTGAAAAAATGATAAAGTATAATCGCTCAATGTCTAGCACCCACAAAAGCGACTTGGCCCGTATCTTTAGTGCGCCCATTAACACTACATACATAACAGAATTATAAAAATAAAAAACACAATCAAGAGATTTGACGTAAATTTTGTTATGGCGACTGTTTTCAGCCAATTAAACAAGTTTGTACTTCTTCTTCTTAACTGGCCATAAAAACCCGTTATCGGGTTACGGCCTGATGTAAATACATTCTTTCATTGGAATTGTGGTTTTACGTGGTGGGTCCCAAACCCTACCCACAACCCTTTTAAGGCCTACTGGTGTCGAAAGAACCCAGTGTCATTATTAGTCGCCTCATACGACAAGTCTGTACTTACTTGTTTTTAAAGCGCGTTGTTGACATGCTTAAAAGATTCCCAAATCACTTGGTCATCAAAAGTTTCAAATATAAAACAAATTGTAGACGAAATGCGATTTTGAAGAATCTTAAATCGAGTGGATAACAAACTCTGGAATGTAAAGAAGTCGCAAGTCCAATGAATAATAATTTAGAATTATTTCATATGACTCATACATCCAGTAAGTCAGACATTCGATTGTCAATGTGGGAAGTAAATACGCATAATAAACAGAAGCAATTGTTAAGGTCAGTGTAAATCTTATGATAATGCAAAATTAATATCGTAATTAGGATAGAAACTGCGGCAATGTGCAAGTGAAATCGTATGCGAGCTTCTTGACATTATTCAAAATTTGTAATTATATGTAATTACATAGTATACTTTTAGTTTCAAAGTTTCTATTCACTAAGAGGAAGTGTTAAACTCCCGCGAGAATTTTTTTTAGCTCACCGTTTTCTATGGAAGCGCTTGAGAAGTTTTTATTTCTGAGAACAAGCTTATAGAAGTGTTTCATGTCACTCGTTCACGTCTTGTTTTTATTTGTAAATGTTTTATTGTTACATGTTTTGTTTTTAATAAATGCTTGTATAATTGTTTAATAGTAAATGTACATATAAATATCTTTAACGGTTTTCCCATTAGAAATGTCAGGTCTGTAGTATTTATTTTTGGAATACTTTATTGTTGTGGTATATAGATTTCTTTTTCATTTAAAGTGCATTTAACCGACTCGGTTTATATCATTTCTCTTTGTTGTAGCAAAAATTGGGACCCGACAACTTTTTTTACGTTTTTAACGTTTTTTTATGTCATATTTGTTACTACTAATTCTATTTCAGATTTGATCGATTTCGAAATTAGTAAGTTAGGATAAACTAGTAATGGATAGGTTAATTAGTAAAAACACTGGGAAAAAGGGAAATATCAACAAATGATGCCAGTTTTTGTCGTCAAATATGAGGGTTATGGGTAATGCTTCAATAGATCAAGGCCTTTTTTTGTTGAAGGCACTTATACACATTCTTCTGAAGAACGTGTTGAAGAAATAGCCTCCAAGCTATCTTGAGAAGATGAATTTGCATTTGAGATGAACAGTGGTATAAGTTGTAAACTGAATTTCATTGATACGTATTAAAAAACTTCAATGTACATTTCCGCATCAACTCAGTTTTAATTAGCATTTAATTTGGAAGCCTAAAAATAACATACTTTCATATTGAATGTTGCAATTAATGCTTTTTTTTACTGCTTTCGATCATTTACATAATGTGCACCCAAAAGATGAGCCTTATTTACTGAATTTTCTTTCTTGCTCAAATTATTATATTTACAGAAGTAATTAAACAATTAATTCGGTAAATCGTCCACACATTGGGCGACAATGTCAATATTTGTGGAAATAATATTTTCAGAGCTCAGTCGTAAAGAAACTTAAATAGCTTGGACCCAGAATTCTTATTCATGCATTTAGGCCACTCCGAAGGTGTCAATAACCGCCCATGGACTGCACGTTCATGGCTCATGTCTATGACCAGACAAGCGAGTACATTGGCCTCGATTTTAGTAGTAACTCTGACAGTTTATAGTAATCTAGTGTTTTTATTTTCTGCGACCGATCAAGTTTTGGTGCAATCGAGTTTTGCCTGGCTGTCATGACATGGCTTGGTTTCGTTTCATTAACTCCATGTTATTTTAATGAATGTGGTCCAAGTTGTTGTTACCAAGTTTCTAGGGGCTTTAGAATATTCCAGCGCTGGTATTATACAGTAAGCCGTGTTGGTATTCTAAATTAGTACGCTAACTATAATGGATCAAGCAAATATGTTTGTATCACGGCAAGTTGCTCGATTTAAATTTTTTTTTGTTGCTGTCGGTCTACTTGTTAGCAAATAATTTGCTTTGTTTGCCAATAAATGGTTGATGCAAATAACAAATAAATTTAATTTTTGTAATAATAATACTTCTTCTTCTTAACTGTCCATAACAACCCGTTATCGGGTTACGGCCTGATGTAAATACATACGATATCAAATCGGAAAACACTTAACACTCAAAACTACATTATTGTCGGCACCAAATTAGATGTCGACCAAATAAAGTGGGGTTACACAAGCAAATAATTTTATCCCCCACTTGTGTGGAATAGTTACCACATACAGTGCCAAAGTGCATCGATCATATCTTTTAAAGTCTCTTGTTCTTGTCTCGAGACAATGTGGGTTTCGAACGATCTCTTTTTATCGCCGAATGTTATACAGACATCTCTTTTTGAACTGGAGCAAAGGCATATTTGATTCATTAGCTACCCAAATTGGATATTACCGGATAATTGGACTTATAAATTAGTATGTATACCAAAGTATTAGTAAACAGCTTCAACGTTAAAAGAGTTGCTCTACTTCTTTCGCCTCACATTGATAAAATAATAAAAACACATTTCTTTAGGTGTTTTAATGTTTTTTAGACGGTGGTAACCCTTAGTTGGCCCAGAAAGCTACTTGCCTCAGCATACTTGCCTGAGAATGATCCTTCCAACGCTAAAAGGTGTGACTCTGGCACTGGGCAGCGAGGTGAAGTATCTCGGGGTGACCCTTGATCCTAGCTGACCTGGAAAGTGCATATTGAATGGATCAGACGGACTTTTAGTAAAACCTGGGGTTTGAAGCCGAGCTCTGTTCATTGGTTGTACATAGCTCTAATCAGGCCCGTAGTATCATACGCCTCAGTGGTTTGATGGAAGAGAACATTGGTTTAGTCCAGCGTCACTCTTCTAACCAGACTGCAAAGCCATGCCTGCTTAAGGATAACCGGCGCTATATATTTATAAGGCAAGAGGCTATGAAAGCGGCTAGCAGACTCTACAACAATGGAGTCTGGACGAACGAACTGGGATTTAGTTACACACTTATAGCCAGTAAGCTTAGGGAAGAGTGCCCGCTTTTCTCGATGCCTGCTGATAGTGTCGTACCAAGTGTGAGGTTTGGCCGCAGATACGAAGTGGTGTTTCCGCCAAGAGAATCCTGGAGCAATCCAGGAACTCTACTAAGGGGAAATACTTATGTTTTCTACACAGACGGTTCCAAAACGAAAGATGGGACCGGTGCTGGTTGGTATCTTGATGAACAGAAATCTACGCAATTCTAAATGTCGCGAGCTGGATCCATGAGAGAAAATTGAGTGGGGTAACTGTAGGGATTCGTAGTGATAGTCAGGCTGCACTCAGGTCCCTAGAGATTCCTCGCACAACGTCGATCATGGTCAGCGAATGTAAGACCAGACTTAACATGATTTCACGTCACAACAAAGTCAGTCTATACTGGGTTCCAACCTGCGAAGCCTGTCTTGGGGAAGCCGACTCCACGAAGCACTTTTTGTGTCACTGTCCGGCCTTTGCAAGAACTCGGATGCGTATTTTGGGAAGTGATACACTCAATATGAGCGAGGTGTTCTCTCTCCCTTGCATAGTCTTCTTGACTTCCTACCGAAGTCGGGAAGATTGTGACAATAGGGAGCCTGCTCAACAAGCCTACTCTGTCCTCAACTTCTTTCTTTTTCTTATTTTAACTGTCTCTATATCTCCTAACTTCCTCTGTCGGGCATGGCACAATGGGCAAGGCTGCCTGAGTGCTAGGGATGGTCAACCACCACAAATCTAATCTAATCTAATACTTGCCTCAACCCTCCGAAAAGAGGAGTCGGAAGAGATTTCATTCGGCGTATTATCGAGGTCTTCAAACTTATCGTCATTTGACTCAACCCTCCAAAAAGAGGAGTCGGAAGATTATTGTCTGGAGAGATTTCATCCGGCGTATTATCGTGGTCTTCAAACTTATCATCACTACTATTATCACCATAATCATGACAACATTTCAAATGATTCCATTACCTCGAGCCACTTTTTGTTGCTCTGTTTACTAAGATTTAACTTTCGGCAATTTCTAACCTTTATTTCTTAAAAAACAAAAATCTTTTTAACAATAATGTTGGAGAAATAGTGAGCAAAATTTTTCGATAAAAAAGGCAAGGGCGTCTTAAGGCGACCTTTATTTTTTTGCTCTTAAAGGTACAAGTAACTATTTTTCTCCAATTAAAATTCGCGTACCAACAATATTAGGAAAAAATATATACAGTATAGATAATTCGGAGAAAATGACACTTTTTCAGCTATATCATTCGCTGCCCTCAACGTTAAAACCTTCTTTTCGGTATCATATTATTAGACGGTGAGAATACAGATACATATGTATGTACTTTATCATTAAGAAATTTTCGTCGAACACTTGTTATTATTATCCACTTATTTTCATTTGTTTAGCATATTATTTCTGTGGTCATATGGAAGAGTAGCTTAATTCGATATAAGAAAATGTTATTCATAAGTCACTATTCCATTTTTAAGTTTATGAGAGATGAAATGTACAAGTTTTAAAAAAGGATCCATAAGAGTACAGATTTAGCCTCACTTTGCTTTGCCTATGTTTTGACTGCTGTGGGTAAGGCAGGTTTTGGGCAGTACAGTCCTCTTTCTGCACCCAACTATTGTGGACAAATCCATGTGCAAATCGAACTTCACAGGAAATGAGCTGATTGTAACGATTAAAAGATGATGTTGAGAGAGTTAACGTGGAGAAATTCCAAGTACATAGCTCCAAACCTAATATAAGTACGCAACAACAAACACATCAACTCAATAGCTCGCTGTCGAAAAGGCATAATGGCATAATGAATTTCTAGTGTAGATTATAGATAATTTTAAATTGCGTTAAATGCATGCTTTAAAACCTGTTTTGCCCTTTAGTTGTGATTGTAGTATATTTGTATACACATATATAAGCAGTTTTGATTAAGTCAAAAGCGTCGCCGAAGGTTAGCCGTACTACCAGATCTTTTTCCCCATTCTTAGATACTTATTGACCCTTTCAAACAAATATTTTTTTTATTTTTGTTGTAGGTACTTTCGTTATGAAACTTATTTTTAAGCTTGTCGTTTTCTTGTTTATTATATAGTGGTTCGACCTACCAATGTGATAGTAAATAGAAATATATGTAAGACTTATGAGCTATGTTTTAAATTGCCAATGTGGATAGTTTTTTAACGTTTTTTTGCAACGCTTTCATATCAAAACGTATCCAAGTGACTCATTCCGAAATTGATGTTAACTGATGTAATGAAACTGAATACAATGACAGTGGAAAACGACTAGGGTGTTGTATTATAGGTATTTTTTTGAGTTTTTATACTAAGATAACTTAGAGAAACGCAATTTGTTTTATTATAAGGAAAATATTGCAAGTATCTACTTGCAACATTCAGATTTTAGTTAAAATGGAATTGTGGGGATTTTCCGAAAATAAAAGGCTTATACATACATATGTTTGACGAAAATGTATTTGTTTAAAATGCTTTAACTTAATTATATTCGTATGAAAGGCGTAAGTCCATAATTCACAGATGTTTTATGTCTAAGCAAAACTCAACTATAAACTTTTTTTTAGTCAAACCATATATTTTTATACATACATATTATATTTTTTTTGCCCGTCATTTGAATCACGTGAACTGCATGAGTTTTTTTTATTTTATTGTTTTTTATACCCTGTACACAAAGTGTAAAAGGGTATTATAGATTTGTGCAATGTATGTAACAGGCAGAAGGAGGCGTGGCAGACCATCTGTTCCATTAGCAAAAATGGTCAGGAGTAATAGTCGAGTCGATATAGCCATGTCCATCTGTCCATCCGTCCGTCTGTCTGTCTGTCCGTGTTGTTACGTGTTTCTCAGAGACCGTAAGAGTTAGAGCAAAAAAATTGTACCAAAAAGATGAGCATTTTCACGGAAAAGTGAAATTATATCGATTCATGTCGATATCAGAGAGACTTTCGCGGTTTACAGCCGCTTCGTTAAATCTATCAATTCGAAACTCGACAGAAGTTTGCGTCGTGTTTATGTGCATCTATGTTATAAAAATTATTAATCATCGAATAAATACATCAAAAGTAATAGTTACAAATAGGTTAATTTCGATCCCCTTCGCCTATAAACTGCTCCAAAATTCCAATACCTGTAGATATGGATACATGTGAGCTAGAGTTACAAAATTTGGTGTGGAGACTCGTGTGAGCCAAATCATTAAAACGGTATTCACTTTTTGCAATAGAAAACCCCCTTCCCCCGCAATTGATTTACCTTAATTACTACCGCACCCCGCAACATATTGATTTGAAAATTGCCAAATTGCAAAAGCAAAATTTTTGATATATGTTTCAAAATTCAAATTTCTAAACGTGTTTTTGATATATGTTTCAAAATTCAACGTTATTGGCCCAAGAATCCTGGAGTTATGACAATAAATGTATTTTTTGCCCCATAATAGCCAACTTCCCAATAGGAGAACGTGTCAATTGGAACTTCCCAATAGGAAAATGTTTACAGCCAAATCGATATCAAAAAAGAGACATAAAAGTTGATACTTCCGTTCCCATTCTACCGTATTTTGTGTTTCTAAAAAAAAGGGTTCAGGGTATTCCACAGTCGGGCACCGTCCCGACTGTCTGCATCAAATTTTTCATTCTGTTTTGCTTTCAATACGCGGAAGTTGTTCTTATAATTTTTTTCAGCACGCAATTTCGCGTTTTTGATTTGTTTTATTGTTTTTATTCCGTCAAATTAATCGAAGAAAATTGTTTTGTTGAAAATCTTTTTTTTTACCCAAAGCACTTGAACGGTTTACGATTGACTGAATATACATATATGTAGCTTTAATATTCATGTTTATTTGAAACTTACAGTCAGCACACTAATTATTCGGACAATATTCATTATTGAATGATATATAGTTTTTTCTTATCCGCTTTACTCCGAGCTACTAAACGCGCTTTAAATCTATAAATTTCGCCATTTCGCTTTACCTTGTAGGCGCATTTGATTGATATAGCCTTTTGTTTTCCGGTAGGCTTACCAGCTCCCAAGTTTTGTTAATGACTAATGATTCGACTAAAGTTTCCGCGTATCCTACGAATACCCCATTCTTAGATTTTGCATTTACTTTCCTGCGCTTTTGCTGTGGGATATGAACATTTGCATCCGATCCAAAAACACGTAGTATGGATATATTAGCCTTTTGTCCAAACCACAGCTCAATTTCTTTAGTTTTGCCTGTTCGGTTCAGAGTATTTCATGCCCCAGTATTTCATGCTCAGGTCCTTAGCATGTATCATAGATCTTGCCGCTTCTATTTTAGTCGTCGTGTCCCTTTCGGCTCGGCCATTATGATCCGGCGTATAAGGCGTTGATTTTTGGTTTATGATTCTGCGGTTCTGCAATATATCAACAATTTCTTTATTAACACATTCTAAGCCATTATCCGATCTAATACATGTTACTCTTTTCCCAGTTTCGGCTGCTACTCTATCCAAAAATTCTTTCAAAATAGTACTGCATCTGCTTTTCTTTTAATACAGTACACATCGCGAAATAACAGAATATATATAGCATTGGGCCACATAAATCAGTATGGATCAGCTCACCTGGAGTTTTTGCTCTATTTTGGCTTTGAGCAAGTGCAAAACGATGCTGTTTACCCATAACGCACGCCTAACAAAATGAATTGCAACTGCTGAATGATATTTTTTGTTGACGGAGTACCGCATTAACATGCTCCTTGCCTTGAAGACACATGCGCTCATGCCAAAGTTGAAGGGTCTCAGATTTTACAGCAAGGTTTGCCTGTCCCGACGTATTGTAGACTTTTATAAGCAGTTTTAATAGTTTTGAGTTTATTCTTTCGCCTTGCAGCCACACTTTTCCTTGTTTTTCAAAACTGCATTTATTTCTATGAGCCTTCAATGAAAAACCCTTGTCCAAGCATGCATTAGGTGAAAAAAGATTTGATTTTATATCAGGGACATAAAAGACATCGGCCATATACTTAATATTCCAAACATTACCATCATATGCTTTTAATACAATATCGCCTTTACCGAATGCTTGCACGATCGATCCATTTGTAATCCTTCCCTGCGATAAGTCATATGATCACTTGCACCGGAATCTATGTACCACGTATCTTCTTGCGTTATTGCCGACAGTACAAACATAACCTGACTTTTAAACCCATCTCCACATGGTTTTTCGCCGTTCCTTTTATTTGGACACTCCCGTTTCCAGTGCCCAGACTGCTTGCATATGAAACATTTACCTTTGAATTTCTTTGTTTCCTTCCTGTGATTTTGCTTATGCACCTGCTGAGCTATGAATGCCTCCTGTTTAAAATGTTGAATACCCAGCCGAGACTGGATTGCTATTGCTCCGGCAAGGTCATCAAAATTTTTGTTACAAGCATGTTTTCAGAAATTTTCTCGCCAAGATCCTCTAACTGTTTTGGAATTTTGTGCAATGTGCATTGCGATAGTGTCATCTGAATCTTTTGCATATTGAAAAAACTGCTGTTGCAATAAATGTATTGGCGTCTCCGACTTCTGTTCATATACACATTCCAAAGCTGAATACATAGCAGCTGATGTGTCACAATTAATAATGTGCATAAGCGGCTCCTCTCCCATCGACATCACCAACATTTCCTGCGCCCTGGCATCATTTAGCCTCCGCTTTTCGAAATCGGAGTCTGCTCCAGTTGGCTGCACTTCAGTTCCATTGACGATGTCCCAGAGGCTACTAGCCCTTAACATCACCTTTACCTGGAACTTCCAAAGTGTCCAGCCTTCTTCTCCGAGTTTATTGACTTTTTTATCATCCATAGCGCAACCGAATTTATTAAAACTTCGTTTTTAATTTAATAAAAGATTAGTGTGCTCGGCCTATAACCTGTTAAGATTTTGGTTAATTAAAAACAGCGTGTTTGTTCGGTGATTGTGCAAAGAGGAATAAATTTATTGATCTGCAGCTATAAGTGAGTTAGCGACGACATTATTCGTACGCTAAACAGCCTTGCTTTTATTTACAACCAGAGCCACACCATTATCAAAAGGTGGAGAAGCTCCTTCCTACCTCGACGGAGTTGCGTGTGTTGCTCAACGTCATTCTGCATAGTCGCTCCAACTTTGCAGGGATACCGAACTCAGACAGTGCGGCATATACGCAATCCATAACGGGCTGCTTTATAATCGACAATTTTTGTCCGATCAGTTCTTTCTCAATTGGCTCACACAATTCGCTCATATGCAATAGAAGAAAGACTGATACCATGGTAGTGAGCGCATACCGTGGGGTCACCCTACTTGCCGCCAGTCTAAAACAACTCTGCAAGCAGTTCATCTCGTTATCTATCGTCATTGTCATCTCGCCAGCAGCTTTTTGGTTCTTGAGCCACTAACTTCCAATCCTCTTCCTCATCCTCTTTCTCATCTTTATCTTCATCCTCTACCACTAACTCTAACTCTATATCTATATCTACCTCTACAGATATTCATTTTTATAGATATAGATATATATAGACTAACTGTTCATCTATCTATGAACTCACAGGCCGATAACTCGAAAACAAACATACATACAACGACCATATATACCTTAAAACCTTCGTATAAACGATTTGTAATGCCAAAAGCTGTTTTGATTTATTTGGTTTCACGATTTGTGACCTCACAATAGGGGAAGGGGGGTTGCCCAAATGTTACTATTTGTGACAAGGGTGGAGGGGGGCTCAAAATCTTATTTTTTTGGTGAATGCATTTATTAACAGCTTTACCTTACCCAAATTGATGTGTTACACTTTTTATTCCTATAAAAAACCTACATATTAAAAAAATAAATCTATAATTCTGTATGTGGCCGCTGTTTGTATAAACGGTTTAGTGAAACGTAAATAGGGTTGCTCCACTTTATAGCTCTTGAAATTAGTCATGTTGTTACAAATAAAAATTTTGAAAAAAGTCGTATTTTGGTGGACAAAAAAAAAGCACAAAACTACAAAAAATTACACAAAATCGCTAAACCTACTATCATATTTTCCTAAAACTGTGGGCAGAGTCGGAAGGGAACGGGAAGAAGAAGTGAAATATGATCTAACTAGAGACAGGCGAGAAGGGCGCCGAATGAAACGCAAATTGGGTTCTTTTATATTATAGCTCTATAGTGATGTATAAAAATGATTTTAATTGACGAAATTATTACATGTATTTGAATATATATGTGTATCAGCTTGAATGCAAATTTTGAAATGATGTAAAGAAGTTTAAAATATTGAGTAATGAATAGTAAGTAATATGATATTTTAGAATTTATTGCCAAAAAATAATTCTTTTAAAATCATTTACTTGCCGAAACGAAGTGTTTTTAGTCGAAAAAAATTGGTCTTGGCTTCAGCGAATTTTCGAATTACGTCTTGATGTGAAATTAAGTTTAGCAGTTCAGATTCAATAGAAATCGTTGCCAAGTTAGTTAGACGGTCTTGTGTCATTCATGCCAATGATTCAACAAAAGCAACAACGAAACCAAAAAATACTCTCACATGTAGAGCTAACGAATAGAAGACACACACACGATATAAAACATGGATCGACCGAATCGGTATTTCTATCATAAGTACTCAGTTCATTAAATAAAATAATATAATAGTTATTATTATTATTATGAAAACCGTATAAAGGTTTCTGTCATGCTTTTGATTATCTTTGAAATGTAAATGAACAATCAAAATGGTAATTTGGCAATAATATGACATGACAGCCCAAAAGTATGCTGCATTGAGTAAAAGTAATGTTTGGTTTAAAAATTGGTTAAATCTTTGCCCTAAAAGCAAGACTTTACTCACTAATTAAACTAGAGATAATTAAAAAAATTAATTTTGTAAACTTTTTCCACTTCCAATTGTCTTGTTGTCAATTTATTTATTTAAACACTCTTATCGTTCAGAGTGCTAAATATGCGATCGCTTATCGGAGTTATGGCAGCACATACAGAAATACTTTGACAATTCGTTAAAAGCTTAAAAACTTTTAATTCACGAGTACAAAGAGATACCAGCTAAAGCACGTCAAAGCTTGCGATAATTACCTGTTTGTACAGGTGTCAAATTAGGTACAGTGGGGCCAAGTGTGCTAGAAAAGGCTGGCTCATGAATGAAATTTTTGTTCTAAGTAGTTTTTATAGCTTTTCAATGACTATTTATTTCTGGGACCAATTTTTGTTGCCATTATAGAAAATTGATAAATTTATATTAAAATCGTATTGTATTGTATCATTTGATACTGATTTTGTTGCCATGCATATGGATATTATGCCACTGTGCATAGCTTAAAGTGCTCTTAACGTAGCTAGTATGTTCTGTACTCTCACAGAAGCAGCTTAAAAGCAAGAGCGCGCCGAGCTTTGTCGCTCTTATTTTAAAAATAATAATAAACAATTGTACTCACAAAAGATCGCTCGACCTCCTCAAAAAAAAGTTACAACAGCAAATTTTCGTTGGCCCCCAAAACGAGGAGCACGAACTGACTCTCATGGACAGCATTTCGCGCTTGTTTTAGTCGCAAACACACATACATGCTCATTTGGAGTACTGCGCATTGACAAGTGTTAAATACGCTTCTACACTGTGGGAGACAGTATATCCACTTTGTCTTGCAGTTTGTTATGATCCAATCAGTCAACTCCAATTTTATGCCTGCAAGGGAGTTTGTACAGATCACATTTCGTTTTGATGTATTCGTAGGTTTGACCAGCAAATTCTGTACCACTTTCTATATTATTGTTAACTAAAATATAAATGAGCACATAGAAATTGTAATGATAGATTTCATATGTACAATCGCTTGCAATTAATTACTAAAACATATCCTGAACAATTTAATCAAAACGAATTTTTATTCTTTAATATATACTGCTCGTGTGTTGAGCGGGTCAGAGAATACCACCTCAGCAGATCAAAGCTTGTTGTATGAGGCGACTAATAATGACACTGGGTTCTTTCGTGACCAGTAGAGCCACCCCAGGCCTTAAAAGGGTTGTGCGTAGGGTTTGGGACCCACCACGTTAAACCTCAATTCCAATGAAAGAATGTATTTACCTCAGGCCGTAACCCGATAACACGTGTTGTAATGGCCAGTTAAGAAGAAAGCTAAATTGAAAAGAGTTAGTTTTAGTGCATTTTGTTTTCAATTTTCATACAAAAGCAGTCGTTTATATGAAAATCGCTTATTAGCAATTATTGTATACTAGTGGTAGCCCCGCAGCCAGATCCCGACTGCAAATTAAAGTCCATATTTTTTTTAATTCAAAATCATTTAGCATTTCTGATTTCTCTCTCTCACTATGATTTAAATGAGCCACTGAGCTATGTATAAAACAGTCATCTGCATCCATAATCCACACGGACCGAACACTTGTCGGCTATTTATACAGACATTGCCGAAGTTCAAGCTCGGGTCGTCGCTCACTGCTTTTGCGAGAGTTCCAATAGCAACTGACGTCACACAAATACTATTGCAGATGCCAATAGCTAATAGAGGAAACGTTCGTGGACATTTACTAACATATGTAAAGACATCTCAACATAAATGTTTTTTTAATTCATTTTATCTATGATTTGGCAAAATATATGAGCAAAACTTATATATCGCACTTCTTATGAAAATTTCCTACACAATGATATAAGTTTCAGCCATATTTGTTTCCATATAGTTGGTGAAAAAAGGGTCCACAAATTTTCCTTAGCCTATTTATATAATAGATATACAAAAAATCATAAAATATTATTAGTTATATTCAAACTTCCCACACAGTTTGACTCAAAGAGCATGAAATTTAATAGAGTGGAATCCTTGACCGTTACATTGAGTCGAATTGCTGAAACGTGACAGTGCATACATGCGCGTTTTTTTTTGCTCTTTCTCTTTCCCAATTATGCGTACGAGGGAGTCGGTCTAACAGAGACAGCAACACAAGCAGCCTCACACGTACAACGTCTTTGTGATGAAAAGAACAATTTTGAATATTTTTACGGGCCAGTATTTCACTCTATTACTTTCATGGTCTTTGAGTTTAGCTTTTGAAATTTTAGAATTTTATTTAACCGATTGATATTAGTGTATTCGTTTGCTTAGCGCCAAAATATAATCCAGTAATATTGCAATAATGCCGACATTTGGCGTTCCCTTTCTAAAATCGACCAATTATACTTCTATATTTAGCATAGCCAAACAGTGAATAGAGTATGCAAACTTTGGCTACACTGAGTTTTTGTTGCTACCACTCCCCGTTAATACAGCTAAGAGAGCAGGCGAACCGCCAGATACGCTTTGGGCACTTCAGTTGCCGATAAAACGTCAAGCTTCACGCTCCACGCGCTCTACCAAAAAGCTGCGCGCTGCGTCACATAAACAATTTTTGTTCGAGTCACAAGCATACCTCAAAAACATTATTTTTATGTCTATTGCAGACGTAAACAAATAAAATTAACAAAAACCAAATAAATCACAAAACAAAAGACATCAATCAGCACTTTTAGCTGCTTTCCAATTGCTTTTCTAAGCCGTGCCGGTGGGTTTCTTGTACTATCAGTAATTGGAGAGAGAGAGGCCTGCGAAATGTGCCGCTGCTGTCAAAAGTAAGAAAACGTCTTAGTCTTTTATTCGACTATCTATAATTGTTTTAATAACATTTATAATTTAATTCTTTTTATTTTTTGTAGCTGTTGGGAAGACTTTTATTGGAATTGTTTCGAGGAGCGTTGCTGCTACGATGAATCAATAGGTAATTGTTTTTTTTATTTTTTATTTTTAAATGAACTATATTTTTTTCAATAGCTCTTTGTTGGGATTTTATTGAATCGTTGGGGCTTTTTTATTCAAACTGCGAATACAACAGCTACCTGCTCATGGGGGGCACGTTTATAGTGACAGCTATAAGGTATGCGACAGACGTTGAGCGTAGATCTTGAACGGAATGCCTGCTGGTTTTGCGCGACTTTACGTGCTTGCCATTTCGGAAATTGTTGTTTATTCGCGTATGCAAAAAAGTTTCCATAATTTTATAGGGAGTTTTACGGCACTTGCTTAGGGGTAACGTGTGGCAAGGTTACATAAGTGCATAAGTAATAAGCAGCAAAGGGAAAATACAAATATATTTGATTGCATATATATATAATCATATATAATCAAATGCCAAGTGGCAAACTCGACAAGTTACAAAAATGTGTGCATTGTTTATAGAACAGCGAAAAAGTGTTTGTTGATGTAATCAACTTAAGACCGTAGATAGGTAGTACAATCATTAGGTTACAGCGTTTTTTATTACATTTTAAGAAACAACTTTTACTAAATCTTGCTCAAATTGAAGCGAATTACAACCCTGAAGAAGATGAGGACTATTTGGCATCCAAAAAGAATGGCATCATCATTGGGCGTATGCAGCCAACGGCAGCGGACAACAACAATCTGCTGACCGTACCTCAGCCCATTTGTGATCAGCCCCTACGTCGCGGCAACTCGGGATTGATGAGGTACTAATCGTGGGCACAAACAGCTCGTCATTCGCTCAGTCAATCAAACAATCAGTTAGTCTCACACTTTGCTTGTGACTCTGATTTGCATGATTTGTGAATGATTAACTGGCTAATAGATCTTGTCTATTGGTATTTGCCTTAAATGTTTACACTGCTTATTAAAGTAAATCCTAACAATATTTTCGCCTTAGCGCCAAAATACATGAGGAGGACTATAGGCGCGAGACAAAAACAAATGTGCCCATGTTGGGACCGGAGATACTAGCAGTATTTGCGAACTCACAAATCTTCCAGGACCATCAGCCCACTAAACTCAACCGCATCAGCACAAAGACCTATTTGCCGGGCATACACTCGCCCAACAAGGATATGCCCACCACTCCCCGTCTCAGCGAGCAGGAGCGTCTGCTGCGTCGCCTGGAAGGTAATGAGGGTCATGTGATTGGTGTTGGGGGTAGTGGTAAGACAAGCGGAAAGAGTACGCGTAGCAACAGCGTTGTCTCGGGTGGCACACCCAAGGTTAAGTTCTACTTGAGTTAGGGTATTTTTAATTTTTGGCCCGATTTCCAAAGCAGTATTTGTGCCAAAGATAACTTTCGCTTGGTATTCGCTTGTATGTATTTACTTGACTTATTATTTTAACTAGCTTTAACTGTTGATAACCAAAAAGTCAGATACGAGTTAAGTTAGCATATGTTATTATAAGCCAATTTAATGTCATAGACTTTTGCTGGCTACTTCATGATCTTTAGTGCGTATAAGTATATTATTGATTATTTTAAATTATAAAAAATAAGAGAAAAAAAAACAAAAACAGAAAACTCCTTGGAGGTATGTTTACTATCATTTTATTTGATACAAAATTACTTGTCATATTATATCAAAAAAAAAGCAATGGGAAGCAAGTTTTTAATTTAGGATTGGTTAACTTGTCATACCGTTAAAAGCTTTGAGTCTGCTGACTATAATCTGATGGCCGATAAATTAATACTTTGATTGATGATACCCTGAACAATTTAACGAAATCATAGTTCACAATGAATGTAAATTAGAAGAACAAAAATTTTAGGAGGTACTGAACACCACAAAGCCTGGTTTTTCGATTATAAACAATTTTTCAATTCAAAGTCCATCTTCGTTTAGAATTCGTAATGCTCATCTATTACTTATATGCACTTCGCTCGGCAACTTGGGGCGGATCAAACCATAGTCAGACCATAGTCTAATAAGACAAGGTAAACTCATCCTGCCGACGTTCGAGCTTAAATTTTTGGAGTCTAACAAAGCAAGAGAGAACGCAAATCACACGCTTTTATTTACATAACGAAATGTTTTTACAAAACATTTGAGAAAGAAATAACATGCGTGGACACAACCCTCTTCATTGCAATTTGCAACAGACTGAAAAATTGCCTCGAAAAATGTGCGAGTGTTGCAGAGCGACGTTACCTATGCTTGAGAAAAATATCTACAAATACCTATTGACAAATGAACAACATTTATTTATGAGCACTTTTGAAGAATTTGCTGAATAGTTTTGTAGGAAATCCACAATGCAAATTAGAGCTACAGTAAATTTTAAAATAAGAGTTATTTGTATAAATCTGGCATCGCAACGGCTGCAGCAAAAAAATTGCTAATGGCTAACTTCAGCAAGCAGTTTTCTTGAATGTGAATGCGGTTTCGCAATATTCTGTTGTATCGGCAGCAATGGAAAACCCAAAACATTAATAATACGAAGTACAATTCAATTAAACAGAAACTCAAATACAATAAACGTGTGTGTACATTTTATGGATACAAGAAGCATATCATTTGGCACTTGCAAGTGCGTCACATTCTCTGTAGCTTATCGCTAAAGATAAAATGGGATACCGACAAAATACTTCAAAATATTATTTAAAGAGCAAATTAAGAGATAAAGTGAGCCGTTCGATGGCAACTATAATTACAAATTACATGCTTACGCACCAAACAGATTATCTAGCATAATTAGGAACTGTCTTTACTATCAATATAGAACTACTGACAGAAGTTATATTAGACTGATAAAGGAGTTTTAGCCAGTTTCCCAATGTTTTTGAAAGACATAATATTTGGTCGTTATCATAGCTGCTTCTTATCGAGATCAGTAGTAAATCAGTTTTCTATATTATTATGTATTCTGCTTGCTAACTGATAAAAAATAAGAAATCATGCAACTTGTAAGATGATAAAGCAAAAAAGTAAACTTTTATAGCTTTATTTATTATTATTATAAAATAACTTTAACTTTATTTACCACAAAATGACGAATTATGCTAAAAACTTAAGTTACGTTCTCTAATCTCCGGCTGATTTCTATCGACTTTCAAAGTACCTGTACATTTTTCTTGTCTTTCAGTGACTGCCTGCCTGTATCCGTCAATGATAAGGCCTGGTATGCAACGTTCAAACGGTCTCTGATTACCGTCAACTTGAGAATACACTACAATCTCTAAAAGCAAAAACAAAATGAAATGCAATATATCATTTTCTACCATAGATATATTAATAGCTTGAGACCCAGTTGATACCAATTTGTGCATACACTGTTTTCTGTTTTGTTGTGTTTTTGCCGTGATAAAAATGATAACTTCTTGATTTTGTATTTGCTTTAACTCTATCTACTTGTTCATCATTTCTTTCTGTTCGAAATGAATGACTTTGACTTTGGCCTACTTATACACTTGGCAAAATCGTATGGCTTTTTATTGCAATTCCTATACGATGTGTTAAGTTTATTACCCGTAGCATTTTGGAATTTCCCAATTCCACAAGGTCCAGTTCCTACAAATTATAAAATTTCAGTTTTATTACTCCTATGATTCGTACTCGCGCTTGTTCAATGGCAGTCGAATAGTACTTTTGCACTATCAACTTTTATTGAACGGTCAAAAATTTGAATTGTTATTTGATCATGAGTTAGTTTTTAACGCGTTAAGTGTCCATCAATCCAAGTTATTGATTTTATGCAAACTCTTCGCAAAAAATGTTGATTCGAGCTAGAAAATGGTTTGGGAATTTAAAGGCAGACATAGTGATATTCATAATACTACGTACACCTTGTTCTAAGCTAAAACTTAAATTAAGCATTTGATAATTTGATTAGTATTCTTGTAGATTAACTCCGATTTATATCGTTTTTAGTAAAAAAAAAAAACAAAACTTTTTACTCCTTTATTGTTCAGCCGGTCTACAAGGTGATGCTACGGATTTTACAAAAGTCGCCAAGGCCAGCGAAGTAGTAGCAGGATCACAAACCGACAAGCATATAACATTCACCCTAGCGAATGATTCATCACCGGAGGGTAGTCAAACACTTACACCGAAAAAGTTTGAGGCGATCGCCGAGGAAGATAAGGAAGATGATAAAGATGAGGTCATTTTGCGAGTAAAACTCATTGACAGACATCCACATTTGCTGCCCAGTGGTGGCATCACAGCGACGCCCAAACGTACTCTGCGATCCGCCAAAAGTGTGCCCCACATCAATGTGCGCACTACGACTAGCGAGACGGACATCTTTGCCATTACCGGTACAGGCAGCCAAATTAGCATGACACCGGAGGTACCTTCTATTTCGTTCAGTAATCTGCCCAAGAATTACGAGGATACGCCTACAATTGAGAAGTACCGAGTGTCACAAAGTTTATACTCTATACAGACGGCAAATGCGGCGCGAGCAACGCAGGAGGATTACTCTATGCCTCGGCATTTTAGGCGCTCGGCCTTGCTTATGACGCAGAGCTCGGAAATGCTGGCGGGCTCTACATCGTTGGCCTCTATAGCTACGTCAGGCAATTCGACGTCCTCCTCTAGAGATGAACTGCGTCGCCCAGAAAAACAGAAGAGCAAGCGCTTGCAAATGTTGCGTGGGAATTTGCCACCTCTGCTCATACACTCGGTGTCCTTTAAACGCAATCGAGACGAGAGCAAGCAGGTGGACTAGTGCAATGGCGGAGAATGAAAGAAACCAGTAAACATATCAATATTTTCACTTTAATGAGCACTTGAATAGTTATTATGCATGTAAACTCCGAACTTGGTATTTTCGGGGATCACATTTTAGTTTTTCTTGTACTTACCTTTAAGAAATAGACTAAGCAATGGGAATTATAATCGAGAGATCACTTTATTTTGTTATGGGTATTGTATGTTATATCTAAATTCTTTAGCAGTATTTGCATGCACTTCCTCATATAAATCGATATTATAGAAGAAACCTTTCCAATTTTGTAATTACATATGTAACCAATGCATTCCATACATATAAATTTCATTTTCATAATAAAGTTCATTCAGTTTTTACATTCGGACTTGTTAACATAGAATATTTTGATTTTGTTATAACATAACGTTCGACCATTGAATTTCACAACAGTATTTAAACATTCAAAATGTCTTGTTTTATTGTTAATAAATATTACTTTTTGTATCTATATTTGTTTTTACTTATTTTTTACATGTAAATTTAGTTCACAACTTAATCTAACACTTATAATAGCCTCAGGGCACTTATCACTAAAACTCGTATTCTTCTTCTTCTTAACTGGCCATATCAACCCGTTATCGGGTTACGGCCTGATGTAAATACATTCTTTCATTGGAATTGTGGATTTACGTGGTCCCAAACGCACAACCCTTTTAAGGCCTACTGGTCTCGAAAAAAAGGTTGTTTTTGTTATGTTCCCCATTCCCTAAGCTTTTTTCTTGGCAGATATTTGAAAGCTCTTCGTCTTTTTTTACGTTCCGCAATTAAACGACGAACAATTGCTAGATTTCTTCGATCTAAAAAATATCCAAACGGACGACGAGTTCAGTGGCATGGGCTTTGAAAAGAGGATGAGGATATTCATATTGATTTAGCATCAAATTTCAATGTGAGCGCCCATGATGTACTTTCAATTTCTGTTCCTGTCCAAAAAGGAGATGGCGACAAATCTATCAAAAGACCGCGTTCCCTATTGCCCCTATTAGACCATCTGGTGTAATAAATGTGCCATCTGATTGTGGGTTTCTTGGCGCCGGTAAAGCCACAACACCCTGTCATCTTTTTGCATTTTTCCAGATGTTGAATCAATATCGAAAAACGGTAAGTAATTGATAAAAGATACCAATATTGAAATACTCATACCGTCCATGTTTATCGGGATCCGAATTTTCCCATTTAACGGTTTAATACGTTTTCGCCAATTTAAAAAGCTACGAGTCGCAGAAATTTTGAACTGATTAAACGATATTTGACAAAATTGTTTTACCTGGAAATTCTGATCTTCGCGGCCAACGTTGTTGTACGATAGAGTAGAGATGTTCGATATGATAACTTAGGCCATTTTCTTTCTTCTTCCGTGCTTTAGCTAGAAATGCCAAAAATAGTATTTGTGAATGCTCACTTAATAATGTAATATAATTTAGGTTACAACTTTAATAACATTTTAAAACTTCTCAATAAAAACAAAATAAAATAAATATTGCGTTCTGGTGGGACAGGGTGAAAGCTTCTGATCGCCATTCACCGGGGAATGGCCAGGGTGATACCTGTCTCTATCTTAACCAAGTTGACGCAAAACTTCCACGTGGTGCCCCCTGGATATCTTGTCTAATCGCCACCCGGTGTTAGAGTAGTGAGCTAATGTGCGCACCGAAGCCCTTCCTGGGCTCTAAATGGGTTGTGCGTAGGTTTTGGGACCCGCCGCGTAAAAACATCCCCCAATGAAAGATGATAAACCTGCCTCGGATAGGAACGCCCCTTAAGTTGACAACTCACGAAAACGTACAATGGACTCAGGTTAATTGACACTGAAGTTGTGGAGGGAACACTTCTCTGGCTTGCTATCGGGCGATGATGAGGATAATGCCGAGATGACGGCGTGGATATACCGCCGCCTAGCTATGACGAAGTCAGGGTCGCCATCAAGCGGCTCAAGAACAACAAAGCAGCTGGTGCAGATGACCTGCATGCTGAGCTTTTCAATGCTGGAGGCAATGAGCTGGTAAGGTGCATGCACCAGCTCTTTTGCGAAATATTGCTAGAAGAGAGCATGCCCGATGATTGGGACCTTGGGGTCCTCTGCACTGTTCTCAAGAAGGGTGACCCCATGGTGTGCGCCAACTACCGTGGTATCAGCCTTCTTCCTATTGCATATAAAGCCCTATCGATCGTACTGTGTGAAAGGCTAAAGCCGTTTGCGAAAGAACTGATCGGACCTCAGTGTGGCTTTAGGCCTGGTAATTCCACTATAGACCAGATATTCACACTACGCCAAATCCTGGAAAAGACCTACGAAAAACAAATCGACACCCACCATCTCTTTGTTGATTATAAAGCAGAATTTAATAGTCCATTGAGGGATCGCGTATATGCCCCACTGTCTGAGTTTGGTATACCTGCAAAGTTGGTACGACTATGCAGAATGATGTTGAGCAACACGCGCAGCTCCGTCAAGGTAGAAAAGAGCTTCTCCGAGCCATTTGATACCAAGCGAGGCTTAAGACTAGGCGATACCCTCTCCTGCGACATCTTCAACCATTTGCTGGAGAATGTGTTGCGAAATGCCGGAGCCTTTGCGGCTATTGAAGAATCTGCCAGGGTGGGTCTGGTGGAAATTGAGAGCAAGACGAAGTATATGCTTTCCTCGAGTAGAGATAAATAGCGGTTGGACTCTCAGATTGATGTTGAGAACTATACTTTTGAAGTTGTCAAGGATTTCGTCTACCTCGGTACCACCGTCCCAATAAAGAACGATGTCAGCATGGAGATCAAGCGGAGAATCACTCATGCCATGGGTGATGTCGCAATCTGATGGAAATGCCCTAGGATTGTTTGAGCGGAAAGTACTCCGTCAGATCTTTGGCCCTCTACACGTTGGCAACGACTACCGCATACGATGGAACGACAAACTCTATGAACTCTACGACGACATTGACATAGTCAAGCGAATTAAGATACAGCGGCTCCGCTGGCTAGGTCATGTTGAGCATATGCATAAAGAAGTTCTTGTGAGAAGGGTCTTCAATGCGGTTGTCGAAGGGAAGCGACGAAAGGGCAGACCGTGTCTCCATTGGAAGGACCAGGTAGAGAGTATGATAGCTACCTGTGGTATTACCAAACAATACACCTTGCTGTAAGTTTTATGTTCAAAGTCCTATAGGTGCCCTGGGGCACTTATCTAAACTTTCTCCGATTATAGTGAGCAGGGGCATAGCTGGCCATCCGGCAAATAATATTCCCCCCACCGAATCGGTGAGACAGCATTATTTTATTTGTAAAAAATACATTTTATTAAACACTACTGTAAAAGGCAAATATTCATATATGTAAAAAAAAAAATTACATGTTAATAATATAATATGTAAAGCTGTAAAATAACTTGTTCACTTCAAAATCTTTTAAAAAAATAAATTTTTTTGGCCAATCTTGCTGTTTGGATATTGAACTGAATCCGTTACAAGCCAAAGAAAAAAACTTGGGTTGATGAAGCAATTCGTCATATAATAATAATATAATATTACTAATTTAGAAATAATCTGCTTGTAAAAGTTGCACAAAAGTTCCTTGAAAAAAGCATGAATTCAACAAAAAAAAACATGGAGAATTGATGCCATGAAAAATGAGGCATTTATATGAAGGTGGACTATAGTAAAGCAGTCGTTAAGAATTATTTTTTCTAATTCATTTCAAAACAAAATAAATACACTTCGTTTAAACAATAAACAATGTATGTATATTCATTTAATGCTATAATATACCTATTTTATTTGCTATTCAATGCCAGCGTTTTAATAATACTATAGCGCTGCCAAACATCCACAATTTGACAAAGTGGCAGAACAAATTATGCACTACCAGATGGTATGGAATAGGAGTTTCTGTGCGTTGCCAGAAATTTTGATAATTTTAAGTGACATTTGGCATACCTGTGTGCGAAGAGTACTGCTATATGGTACTCTTTAACATAGTCTTTAACATATATATAGAGTCTATAACATAGACACAAACAAAGCAAAAAATACCAAAACAGAAATCCATTTCGATCACTCAACCATCAAACTATTGTTGTGGTTTTTATTTTCGGCAGATGAAGATTATTACGAATTTATATTCTATATCGGGTAATACACAACTGCAAAAAAAAATCTAATCTAAGCAAGATGCATTTTTCAAATTTACTCGCTTGCCTATAAATCCAATTAGAAATGTAACAATAAAAACAAATTAAAACGACGTTAATGACCTCAAGTTGTGTGTTTGGTATTTCTGAGCGTATTTTGGGTGTGTGTATGTGTCTGTGCGGGTGGTAGTGCTAGATGAAACTTCCAATTGAGACCGATTTGCGTGTTAAATGTGTTAGTAAAAGTGTTTGTATATTTTAATGATGTTAGGTGTAATTGGATGTGAAATTTCAATTCTTAATGCTCTTATAGTTTTGGTCCAATAAATTATAAATATACTAATACATATACACCACCGGCAAAAACAGAGAGCGCATTTACTGAGCGCATATCTATTGTGAGCGTGACTATTTTGCTTAGGGTTATCAACGGTTTGTTGTGAAATGAGTTGTAAATATTTACCCAAATTTGTTTACATATTTTTTAATTAAACCTGAGCATTTTATTTGTTATTTTGAAATGTGTATTAAATTAGGCAGTAATATGATAGTAAAATTTTTTTGTGTCGAAACGCCCTATTGGGGATATTTTCACCATGAAACCATAAAGAGAGCATGATGAAACGGTTTGGCATTCGAACAGGGAGAGTGCCAAGTCAAAGCATTTCATTTCATGTCTGTTAACTAACATGCGCAACAAACTGAATTGGGCAGTTAATAGAACGACAGACGAAAGAGCAAATAGCGGCGCGATAGCATTTTGTTTAAAACATGAGATAGCAAGTGTAAAATGATTGCCTTAAAAAAATGAGTACACACTGTTTTTAACATTTTTAAAGAAATGGCAAGAGAATTTATTTTATTTTCGTTTATCTCAGTTATTCCTATACTCATATTATAACGGGTAGAGTCGCGTCGCTCGCGTTCTGGGTTGCCATGTACGCCGTCGAATGGCAACAAATTTAACGGAGAAGTTTCTTAACGCTTGAAAACATAGTTGTTGTGTTTAAATCGCTTCCGTTGCGTCTTAAGTGTGTGAGTTTGTGAGCTCATAAATTATATTATATGATTTTTAGAATAATGTACAAAAAAAAATTGACATGAGCTAAGCGAAGTGAAATTAAATCAGTGAATACAATACAAATTAATCATAATATTAAATTGGTTACATTAATTTCACACAAAAACCATAACGAAAAGCAGCATGAAAAATATCAAATTTCGGTAATTTTTTTACATATTTTTCATTGATTTTTCGCCTGGCGCGCACACCTCCTGCAAGCCAGCGCCGCTACAACGAATCAGAAAGAGACGCATTCTATTTGTATCAATGAGGAAGAGAGAACACAATACAAAAAGTCGACGCACGTTTTGGAATTGAAACACAACACACTCTCCCAAAAAGCGATAGAGAAAGCATGAGAGGAAACTCTCTTTCGACGTGATTATCCTTTTTATATTTTGTTTATTTTCCATTTTGCCTTGTGTTGTGTTCTTATTTTACGCTGCGCTTTTTGTGCTGCCATTCGTTTCGCTGCATTTCATTCTCATAGCGTTTCAAATTGGGCAGAATGTTTTACATTCTGCTTTGTTCGCCCATTCTTTATCCTTTGTCCGTGCGCTGCGCGTTGCCAACCGAATTTCGCTTTGTTGTCATAATAAGAAACTTAAATTGTATAATAATGCTGCATTGGCGTTGTGGTTTCTGTTATACTCCAAAAATTAATTCTAAATTTATAATATTTTTAAGTGTTTTTCAGTCGCATAACAAGTGAATAAGCGAAAAAATAATTAAAAAGGAATCCCAAAATAATCATGGAGGATTTGCATTAACAAAAAAATTCTATTGCATACCTTGCGTCGCGTGCCATTTTCGTTTTTTTTCGGTTCGTTTTCATATTCGTCATAACAATTAACCGTTCGTGTAATCGTATCCGTATCCATCCCGTATCTTGGTGGTTTCCCCTCTGTACATATGTACAATATTTGTCGTCGTCGTTGTTTTTTGCTTTCAACTCGCTGGTATTTGTCCAATAAATAATTATAAATATTTTGTGTTCTTCGGTGTTGTCTCGTGTAAGTGTCTTTAATTTGTTTAAATACGACAAGCGATCTGCAAAAAGAAAATCAAGTGCCCCACGCAAATCGATATCAATTTTATGCAAATGTCGCAAAAATTACGCCCTGAAAATACATCTGCAATTGTGTGCGGCTCATTTTAAATCCCAACAATCACGGACAGCATACCAACTACAATTCCAACAGCAATTCTCATAACCTAAGCTGTAAAATTAAGGAAAACGTATTTGCCATTAAGAACGCCATATTGTTTACATTGCGGCACATTTGTGCGGAATTTTACGTTGTTGGATGGACGAAAAGGTGAGTCTTAACAAAAAGTACAGCTCGCAACTAAGAAAATCCCTGGTAAAAGTTGTAAAATTTTTTAAGTACAAGTTACCCTGTTTGATGGCTTTAAAGTTATCGTCTGACATACATTTCGTAATAATGGAGTATAAAAAAATAAAACAAAAGAACATCTTCGAAGTAAAAAACATGTGACGAAATCATGGGTACATGCATGCAAATCATAATATATATGATATAATTTATGTGACGAGATAAAAAACATTGTATATTGCAATATTTTTCATTGATAATGGATTTGTAAAGCAAATTTGAAAAGGTTCTTGAATATATTAAGGAATATTTCGACAAGCCGTATTAGAGGACGTCTTAAAAACTTTTCACAGCTTGCCGGAATGCTGACAATTTTTTTTTAATCAAATTCCCGATTGTCCCGACTGTCTGCATCAAATTTTTTTTGTTTATATCAGTTCTTTTATAATGGTTTTGGGAATAACATTGTAATCGTTGCATAGCAACACTAAACTGAGCCAACACCTACATATAGTCCGAGAAACAAATCCCACGGACTCACTTGAAAATCTCGCTTGAAATAAGAGCCTAGCGCGCACAACTAAATGATTGACATTTAATCATCGAATCGAATTATTTTCCAACCGGAACACGCTAGAGCTAGGGTATATTTTCATTTAAGCCACCATATCTTCCAAACCAATAGACAAATCAATAAACCGCCTATTAAAAGGGTAGATTAACCTTAATACCTTTAACACCGATAGGCGTAATTTGTATATTATTAAAATGCAAATTTGTGTTTAATCTAAGATATCTCGGGAACTAATTACTCAAAATATATGAACCCATAACTTTTTGGAAACGTAATTTTATGAAGATTTTAATGGTGCATACTTTCAAGCTATATAATAAAGTTGGTCAATAAAAAAATATGAATTCGTAATTCTATTATTATTTTATGCCATCCGGGGAAAAAAACACCAGAACAAATGTTTTTTGGTTATAAATCTACTTTATGTATACCAAAATTCAGAACTCTGCGATAAAGGGAAGAAACTCAAACAGACAATCACTTTTTGGCATTTCAGATTTTGACAAAAAATTTTAAAGTCTATAGATTTTGACGGGTACATTCGATTTACATCATTTAAGTCTTGTTGGATTTGTATTCACGCCTAGATTACAAATCTGCTTTTATGGGAGCTCTAATTTTGCCCGGCACCCCGCTAGAACTAAGGAATATTATCTTTAAACCACTATATCTTCCAAACCAATAGATAAATAAAAAAACCGTCTATAAAAAGGTTTATCTACGTTTTATTACCTAGACAACGGTATATGGTTCGACCGGATCTGATCAGATGCTCTAGGCTAAAGCTCAAAACTTCCTGTAATTTACAGCTAGTGAGTTACAGTACTTCGACAGATTCTCTTGGTTTTGTCACGAACTACCATTCATCGTGATAACTCAGTATATTAATTCTACTATTAGTAAAATTTTCTGGGTATTGCTTGCAAATACATCATATTCGTCTCATCCGTCCCCAAGTTATTAATATCTCTTCTAAGTAGAGGATTCAAACAAACCAGTCAAATAGGAAACCGACGTGTTTCTTAATAGCGGATGTGTGGAAATTGACAGCACGGATGCCGTCAGAGTACTCAAAAAATGTTATGTGCCTCTTAAATTGCCCAAATTTATAACGACGTATCTGTTCTTTAATAAAATTACTTTCAAATTAATATTTTCGTTTACAGGGTTTTTTTACGATTTGATTTCTGTGTCTTTTAATATTGGAAAAGATACAAAGTCTGAACTTTTAGGAGGTGGCAGTTGTTTTCTATCTAAGTAATAAACTTTTATGAATAAAACTCAAATGAATTTGCATAAATGGTAAGAGAGCTTATGCTTGAAATGCGATCAATAAAAGCAATAAAATAGTGGTGATAAGCATCAGTATATCTTAAAGACATCACATTTACTTTCATAATGCAAATATCAACTGTGAAATTGGTTGGCTAATCTAGACATAAATGCCTTGCGAGGCGATAAAAAGAAAAGAAAATCTGGTATAAAGAAAAGAAAATGCAATCCACACAATATCGATTTGACATTCAAATGTTGATCTACTCTAAAGGCAGATATGTATGTAACTTTTTTATAACCGATTTAGTATACATACATATGTAGATGCGTTTGGTTTTGTTAGCGCACCAGATACGCTTACTAACAGATACAGCCATGCCTATGTTCAATATACTTATTCAGATACATTTATCTGTAGTCTGCATCTTTTCATGAACTGCGGGCATTGCTTTTGTTTTTACTGCCCGAAATGTGTGTGGGAAACATGCTTTATTTACTTTTCGAATGAAAATTGCTTGGTTTTTCAATTATATCTGCTTCTTTTTCAATTCCATCAAGTCTTATGCATCTTTCCCTCCACTTATTCTTGTCTCGTAGATGTTCACATGTATAGATAACCGTGTTGTCGATGTCTGCAAAATGCACTTTGCTACCTTGGGTGCCCCCGCTGCTTGACTGTTTGACTGCTCGACTGCCTGGGCGGTACTACTAATGAGACTCAGTCGCAGAGCCAAGTGCTTCGTGCGTATCATGTGACAGTAGGCAAATATCGTCCCGACTTGTAGGGCCAGCCAAACATATGCATTGAAGGTCTATCTCTCTTTTCTGCTCCCTAAAAATACAATGTGCTGCAAATAAAGATAGCCCGATTGGGTTTTTGTGTGTCTGCGTAACTGATGTTCACAGTATTAACGTTTGACAAAATCGATAACCATTCTAGAAGTGAAGTCCAAACGAGATGTACGCAACATAAACGGCACGTCCAATGTCGCATTTCAGCATTTATTGTCCGTAGACGACGCAGTGGTTAAGATTGAATTTTCTGTATTTTGCTAAAAAAAATAATAATACATATGCTTAAGGCATCGAATATTCAAGGGAAATTTGGGTATTGCTTTAGTTTTTTTTTAGTAATCTTTTAATGTTATGCATAAGTAAACTTGTAAACCAAAACAATATTGCAAATAATGCAAACAGCTAAATAAAGCCGAACCTATTTTTGTATGTCGGGTTTAATTCTCAAAAATATATAGTGGTACTGCCTTTTAACGGTTTAGTTCAAATAAGTCTTGCAGACTTGAAGCCCGCTGTTGGTCACACATGAAACTAGTAACGGACGTTGCCTATCAAATTCAGTCAATTCAGCTTGAAGCGTGCACAAAGCTAGCACAATGTATCGAACTATCTTAGCAATGTATCTAAGTATAGCCAAAGAAGCCCGTATGTTTTGTATTATGTTACACAAATGTTTAAGCTGCCTTAAGTAGATACAGCAAAATGCATTTAAGATATACAAATAGAGAGTATAAAAAGCGAAGGAAGTGCGCAATACAGAGACGATGCAAGAAGAGTTCCATTCAATTTCTTGGCTCCGGGCTGTGCTGGTGTCAAGTCTATTCTAAGTAGCAGCGGGCAACAGCCGTTGACTGGCCTCCACACAGCTGGTGGCAGCAAGGAAACTCTTGGAGAAAGTTATCACTATTCAAGATGCAAAGATACACACACGCACACATGACTCGTAAGTGGGAAGTTTGTCTCGGTTGGCCCCGTCTCTTGACTCCAACTTGCCTTAGTTTTTATGCTATTTGTATAACTTGTCTGGATCTTGCTTCGTTTAGACTTTTTCATTCCCCTTTTATTGATACGCATATCGTTCGACATTTGCCACCACACACCAAAGACTGACAATTCGATTCGAGTATTGAATTCAATTCAATTTCTACGATTTCATCTGCTTGGCCATAGGTCTAGAAGGAGGCCCAAACCCTTTGCTGAGCACCCACATGGAGACGATGCGACTTGTAATAGATACAAACTGCTGGATACAAACGAACAAGAAAACAATGAATACGAAAAACATACAATATGTTATAATACTTATGCTAATAAATTTCAATAAATTCCTGAATTGTTTTGCATTCTATTAGATCTAAATATTTTGTGGCGCTGCTTCTATCTATAAGCTATCTACATTGGTTAAAGTCTATATCACATTAATTGTTCACTAATATCTTTTGCAGTTCCTTTATATACTGTACGCATAGGGTGAACGGGTACTATAAATTTATGCAATGTGTGTGACATGCTTTCAAGTATTCTCTTGTGTGAACACCTAGATCTCGGAGACCGTACGAGATAGGGACACCATATTTTGCCAAAAAATGCACATACAAATTCCTGGGTAAAATTAACTCTGTCGAATTGGATTCCATCTCCTCCCAGCAGAATCGGTTTATAGCCGCACCGTTACATCTGCAATTTTAATATTAAAAATTCCACTTTATATATCCAATTGAAGCTTGGCACAGCTATGCACACTGTTACTGTGCATGTGTGATATGAAAAAAATTAGAATTGGATAGAATACTTAAAAGATATGGGTAATAATGCCCTTTCCTACCAGAACAACAGTCAGGCAATATTTCTTTTTTGTTGAAATATCTTAGCTATAGTTTGCTAGACTTTAAATGAAAACTCTTACTTTCTCACTCGATGAGCATATCGATTGCGCGCGATGTTTATCAGTGTTAAGTACAAAAACTTTGAAACAGTTATTATATACATACATATATGCAAGAATATTTAAAAACAAAAAAATTGCCGAGGAAATACAAAGCACCATTTTAAAGAATAGCGATTATAAAGTGGTACCAACCAATAACAAATGTACTAGCTTTAGTATAATTGTACGAAATGTTGTAACCGCTGGTAAAGGCTTGATCAAAACGATGTTGACATTTTGTCAATACAAGCCGGCAATCAATTTCCAATTTAAAATTGGTCCTTGCTGGATTTCCTTTTGTTGGGTAAAAAAGGGTTCAGGTTATCCCACTGTCGGGCACCATCCCGGTTGTCTAACACATATTTTGGTACTTGGTTCACAAAAAAATTTCCATCACATAAACTAGGGATGTAAAATTGGACTTAAATATCGATGTCGATGTCTATCGATGTTGCAAAATAGCAATCGATGTTAAATCCGATGCATCGGATACAAAGTTTCGATGCTTTCTCGATGTTTTGAAAAATCTTGCTCTTGCGAGTTATTTGAATAAAATAAAGATTTTATTTCTTAACATTATAAAACATTCTTATTATTTATTAGTGCTTTGACCAATGCACATAAAATATCCAAAAAAAAACCAAAAATATTATCAAAACAACAAATTTATCACAAATCAAAAAATAATAAGAATACAAAATTATCAACACTTATGCTTATTAACATTTATTATCAAACCTAAAAACATAACGTTCATGTATGTTCATGTTCATTCTCTACGATAGAATAAGCGCCCGAGGTTTTTGCAATCATAAGTACCAGAGCCTCAGTAATTTTTTATGTTTTTACCCCCTTCACAACATACTCATCCAAAATTCCGAACCTTTCTGTTTTTGTTTCTTAATTGCAGTCCTAACGCTCCGTGTCGGCTTTCCTATGGCTTGCACGTTCTTATTTTACGGAATGTTTTCATCTTTTTGTGAGATGGGTACGAACATAAAGTTTTTTTTGTTTATTTTATGTATGAACGTAAATGCACTTTCATATTTAAGGAATTTTTTATGTTTTTCCCACAAATATTATACATTGCCGTCACGGCATCTATTTTCTTCAATGTTATATAAATAAGAAAAGTTTATTTTGGCATTGGAAATTTCGACGTTTGACCAAACATCGATACATCGAGAAAAAAAAAATTCGGCTAACATCGATACATCGGATTAAAAAAATCGTCTATGCTCAAAACATCGATGTTTTTTTTACATCCCTAACATAAACTAGATATGTACATATATGGTGTTGTAGTCTGCAGTAGAAAAGCAGAAATATACATTAAAAATTTTTTCACTATTAACTAAAGGACCAGCAAAATCGTTGGTCGAATACACACATGTGTATATAGAATTTTCGTCGACCCGACCAAAAAAACTGGCCATGCAATTTTATTTTCATTCATTTCGTTTTCACTCAAATATAATCCTTATTTTACATGCATTTCGCGTACCGGAAGTAGAATGAGTCTCGAAACAAAATCAAACCAAACCAAACATAATTTGTTACTGGCTATGCAAAAATACATTTTTTTATCTCCATAGTTGCAGGATGAATTCGATAAAAATGTAAATACGAAGCTGGATTTTTATAAAAACTCAGCTGTTTTATGTGAAAATATGTGAATTGCTGGCAATTGGTATGAAAACTGTGTTAATAGTGTATGTATGTGTGCTCGATTGAAGGGAGGGATGTGGTAATATACTTAGAGAAAAAGTTTTTAATTTGGGAAACCATAATTCATAATATCAATAAATGGTAAAATGCGTTCATCTCCAGTGCAAAAACAAAAAATGTAAGCACTGAATTTTTAATTGCTTAAAATTTGTGTTTTTGGGATTTAATGGTTTTGCAGTTCGTCTGTTTATTTGTGTGATTGTGTGCATTTATGTATGTCCTCATGTTTGCACATTTGCGTTTGTTTGTTTTAAATATTTTTATCCTCCTTTCCACAATGCTATGCAAATTATTAACTGTTTTTCATTGAATGTTTTTCTGTTTTTTTTTAACATGCGCTAAATTGCTACCTGTACAATTTATATACAAAAATGGTAAGAGAAAACTAACCTTAAAAAGAGTGGAAATAATAATAATAATTTTAAGCGTACAGTAATGCTCGGTAATAACCACATAAATACAAAATTTTATGGAGACAGTCGGGACGGTGCCCTACAGTGGAATACCCTGTACCCTTTTTCTTTATAAACACTACGGTAAAATGGGAACGAAAGTACCCACTTTTATATCTCCTTTGATAAGATCGATATGCCTGTAAACATTTTCCGATTGGTTTTTTTTGGGAAGTTGGCTAACATTGGGGAAAAAATTACTTTTATACCCAAAACTACAGTATTCTTGGGCCAATGTCGTTGAATTTTGTAACATAGATCAAAAATACATTTATAAATGTCTGGCAATTTTCAAATCAATATATTGGGGAGTGTGGCAGTAATTAAGGTAAATCGATCAGGGTTCTATTGAAAAAAGGTGGATACATTCTTAACGATTGGTGTCACACGAGTCTCCACACCAAATTTTGTAACTCTAGCTCACATGTATCCATATCTACATGTAGTGGAATTTTGGAACAGTTTATAGGCGAGGGGTGGTGAAATTTGCATACTTTTGACTATAACTTTTGATGTATTTATCCGATAATTTTTTAAACTAGATGCACATAAACACGAAGCACATCTCTGAGGAGTTTCGAGTTGATAGATTCAACGGAGCGGTTGTAAACTGCGAAAGTCTGCTGATGGGAAACGGGGGCATATATCAACTCAATTCGATAAACTTTATCTTACATGGGACTACGCGCATCTTTCGGTAAAATTTTGTGTCTCTAGCTCTTATAGTCTCGGAAATCTATCCCCTCATACGGACTGTCGGACAGACGGACATGGTCCAATTGCTACCCGAGTCAATGTTAAGACTTTTTGCCAATGGAACTTATGGTGTGCCACGCCTCCTTCTGCCTGTTACATACATTGCACAAGTCTATGTGTACAGGGTATAAAAAGAAAACCAACAAAACAAACCAAAAAGTGAATGTTACCATTTTTTTGTTTGATATGATTTTTAATCCGATTGATAAAATTGATGTCTAGTGAACATTTAGGCGGTCATGCTTGGATATTGTTTTTGGTGTAGTGCATTAACGCTTTTGGACTCAGCAAATTACATAAATCTGTATATTTTTAATTAGGTTAACCGTAAATATACTACAAAATAGTGGGTACATACAAATAAATTAAATTCCATTAGGCCCTGCGAATACAATTAAAACAAATTACAAATGTCTGGCAAAATTGTAATTTTATATACAGAAAAACAGCTTTTTGTGGTTTTACTGTTCCATTAAATGAGCGCCTGTACACTGTCATTCACTTGAATAGACACGCTGATTTTAATTTGTTGAAAGGACGTGAACTTTTGCCTACGTAAGAAAGTCGAAGTTTTGCTACATTTTATTGTAGTATCGGAAACTGATGCACTTTTTAGAGAAATAACCTTAACTGCGGACTTGGTCTTCACTCTTTCGTTAGTTTAAAAAAAAAATGAATAAATGTCCCTATGCAAGTCGCTTGTGTTGTATTTTCATGGTGGGTTTGGGCGTGGTCCGTTGTTCGTTCGCTTTTAAATAATTTGTCATTTTAATTTACCGCCTAGTTTGTGTTTTTGAGTTTAATTAGTAATTTACTATGTATAAATATTCAATGAAACATGTTGCTCTGCTGATTATTTTCTGTTAAATAGATTTTCAAAAAATGTTTTATACGTCTGTATTAATTGAATTGCAGCATATTGTTGTTGTTGTTTTTGTTACTTTTATGCAATTAACTCTGCATAGAGCTTTGTACTTATCGGGACAATATGCACTTTGTCCAATAAGGTATATTAAATGCGCTTATAAAAAACTTAAATTATAATAAAATTTATATTTTAATTACATAGCCAGTTAAATTATTATATAAGCAGTACTGTATTAATTGTCAAATTTGATTGATATTTTTAATTCTAAAGAATTTAATTGACTTTTACAATTTTACAATCAGATTCATATATTTTTAAAATTGTTCGCTGAAAAATCCATTTAAACTCGATACCTAAATATAAGAATGACTTTTTCTGCTTCCTATTTGTGGTCACGTTGATGGGTTAATAATATACATTCATTCATTTTAATCTAACAAGCTGCATATCTTATGAAAATACCAGTGTTTGGATTGCTGCTGCCAAATTAGCAAAAGCCGTAAAATTTTGGCTTTTTTGCGCTGTTGCTTGCTATTCATATAATTTTACAAATCGGCTGCTGCTGGTGCTGCCGCTTCTGAAATTTCAGATGCAACAGTCGTAGCAGCGCTTCGGCTTTGACAATTTCGGCAGTTTTTCGTCGGGCTCTGCTGCGGCTATTGAAAATAGCCTTAGCACAAATATCATTTTGATTTCGCTGCCTTCAAGACGAGCAGTCGTTTTACGGAGCGAAATCATGCTGATCAAAATGATATTTGTGCTAAGAGGCCTGACAGTCGTTGCTGCCAGCTACGATGAAAAACTGCCGAAATTGTCAAAGCCGAAGCGCTGCGCAATTGTTTAGCTGCCAGTTTTCTGCATTGGCTGTGCTGATAGATTTTGAAATATCAAAAGCGGCAGCACAGCAGCAGCATTAGCATTTAGCATTTTAAACGCTGGAAAATTCCAACTATGAACTTAAAATAAAACCTAAAGCGACGGTCAGACAGGCCGATAATTGGCTCGCCAAAACACAAAAATAGCGCAAATGGGTTTGCAACCTGTCGGACCGCCCAATATTTTGCAGACCAATGTCTGCCGAGAGGAGTCAGCAATGGCAGTAAGCCAATTATCGCCAGCCTGAAATTGGAATGTGTGACCACCACACTGCACATTTATCGAATTTGTCATTCGGCTGTTGCAAACAAACTACGGCCGACTGCAAAGAGCATGAAAGGAACCCTTGGCCGTTACATTGAAAAGGGAGCATTCCTAAGACAGAGCATACATGTCAGAGATCTGCGATGCGTGATAATTTGTGCGTGATATTCAATACTACGTTCTTATTTTGCCTACGCATATACATTTCCACTTATAAAAAAACAGCAACTACGTTAAGCACCCCTTCAGTTCAGTGTACTATCCGCCAACTGGTTGACGGTACCTACATTTGTAATAGAACTGTAATGGAACTACCTACGTGTACTGGCACGTTCAAGCTAAAGATGACAACAAAAATAGGCTCTTACATGAAAAATGGTTAAAAATAAGCGTAAATGATAATACAATTGTTTTTGGCGATATATCTTTAGTTTACAATCGATATTGTATAGTTAATAATTTCGATATATCGAAGTACAATATTTTTTTAACTATCAAAAATCCTGCTGTAATCGAAAGTTGGCAGCGACAAAACAATAGTGGTTCATGGATGTATTTCTATGCAATTGTGGACCCAAGTATGTACTTCTTTTCGTCTTTTTTCGACTGTAAGCGATCCTCAGCTTACCTAACCTTTGTATTCGTTGTCGGAAAACTCAATTCATTTAATTTACAAAAATGGATGTCGCCGATAATAACAGCCCGCCACCACAAAAATTTGGGTCGAAATTTTTTTTGCCGATAATTGGCCCCTGTCTGACCGGGGTCAAATACATATGAGGCATTCTCTGAGCAAAAAGCCACCTTGAAAAAAGTTTTCTTTGGGATTGGAATATGTTAAAGTATACATAAAAACATGTATGTAGAGTAGGTTTTAAGATCTGTGTAATGCGTAGTTACCATCTTATCAGGGGCTCAATTTTTTTGTAGTATAATTTTCAAATGGCAATATCTTTTTTCCATATCAAAGGATTTACAATTTTTATAAGTGTTTTTTGTAGAGAATTTTCCAAGCTTTCGAACGAAGTTTTTGAATATTTAAAAAAAATTTGTTTTGCCAAAAAAAAAGCAAAAATAATTTTTTTTTTCAATTTTCCCCCCTCTTTCCCCCCTTGAAATTTTTTCAAAACTATCCTAAAATGTTCCTTATTTCATTAACTTTTTACCCCCCAAGTTTCATTTTGGGATATTAACATTCGTACAAGTGACAGATGAATATGTAATGCGGTGCAGATCATCAACTGCGGAGTTATTATTATCATTTTCCCCATAGTGTTGTGCAGTGAGTAGTTTACCCTGCATTATTAAAAATTCATTTTATACAGACATTCTGGACTTCAAATCTATGTATAACTATTGTAACAAAATGGTAAAATACCACTGCTGCTAATCGTTTAAGATTTCCACCTATGCCGTCACAGGGCCCATTTCCATGCGCTGTCGCGTGAAATACCCATTCCGCGCATAAATCTTCTATAAATTCATTAGTTTTCTAAAGTCGAGTTATTAATGTTGATCGATCTGTGCTTTCCCATATTTCAGTCTGCAGATTTTGTCAAAGAAGGTATGGAAGCTCCATCAATCATTAAATGTACATTTTCATGATATGTACATACGCAGACTGAATGAGTTCCACTTGAACCTGCTAGAACGCAATGTTTAGGACGCAATCGAGCGAAAGTAGAAAATCCTATTTTGCAATTAGGATGTTCGGTTTTGAAAAGGTTGAAAAGCTCTGAAAGGTTGCATAAAATTAGACGCTTTTGTGTATGTTTGCGAGTTCCATCCGCTTGCTTAACCGATATAAAATCTTTTTTGCCCGGTAAAAGACGACTATTTATGTCATTTTCATAGAAGTTTATGACCACATACCATATATGTTTTGTTAAGCTAACAAAATGTTAGCATTTGTATTATTTAAACGGACTATGGCGACTCATTCAACGTGATTTGCATTAATTAATGAACGTTTCTGTAAGAGCTTTGAACAACCTTTGCCTCTTTGCCAAATCAAAATGATCAATGGCCAATGTTCCTTGGCGTATGTATGTAGTGCTCTTCAAACAGAAACGAGTCGATGCATTACGTTCAAAAGCATCATTAAAATTCTCAAAAAAAAAAGAAAGTGTGCAACCCCTTTTTGTTATATCTGCATAAAGCAAACAACATTCAACAACCACCAAAATGCGAAACGGAAATTGGTTTTTTGGTCGACATATTTCGGAAAGTGCACTTGTCAATGAGGCACGCTATTGAGACACTACCACAGCTGCAAATGGAACTCAGTTTAACATTTCAGAGTATTTCGACGGAGCGTCGGACTGTTCAATTTGTCTGTAACGATTGCCTCCGGCTAACTTTTAACCCATTATTGTGCTTAGGGTTACATTGGGTTTTCCAGCGTCTGGTAATTTAGGCATAATTAGATTTAAAAATATAAAAATAAATTTTGATCTTCAAGGAACATGTTTTCATTTAAATTACGAAAAATGCAAATGGAAGCCTGCAGATAACATTTTCCATTCTTTTCCTTGCACTTACTTTGTATATGCTGCGTTGTGGTTGTTGAAACTAGAAATAAGGATAGAACAATTTAAGTGTAGAATATACTTGTTCGGAGCAGCAGCTAATAACTCAGGAAAAAGTTCCAACAAATAATATATTTCTTTTTGCACTGCCCTGCGCGGCAGCTTTTAAACCTAAAAACTTAACATTATGAATGATTGACCCTGCGTGCCAGCCAATCAATTAACTCTTAGTCACTCAATAGCTGCTTATCGGCTATGCTAAGCCACATAAACGTTATCTCTCTTTGATCTGCACATCTTGTAAAACAGTTGTAAAAAGTCTTTAGCTGAGTGCAGCAGCAAACGTCGCGTTCTGGACAATTAAATTAAACTTAAAACTAAAGCCACGGGCCCGCCAATTAAATAATAAAATAAATAGAAACCTAATTATAACTAATAATTAAACCTAACGCGTATTCTTTTTTGCTTAAAATTTATGCGTGTTAAAGTTGCTGAAAAAGCTCGGCAGCTCCCAACAATACTATTAAATAAAATTAACACTTAAATGCTAGCATATGTTTCTTATAAAAGTCAAGCATCAGTGCCATTGTTGGGGAATATATTGCAAATCTGTTGTTCAAGTTGGTAAGGAAGACCAACTTAGTAATTTAAGCTTGAGATACTTTTCATTACAAGACCAATTTGTAGTATTTCTTTTTATTCTTAACTGGCCGTAACCCGGCCTGATGTAAATACATTCTTTCATTGGAATTGTGGTTTTACGTGGTGAGTCCAAACACAACGCACAACCCCTACTGGTCTCGAGAGAACCCAGTGCCATTGTTAGTCGCCTCATACGCCAAACTTTGACCTGCTGAGGTGGTATTCTCTAACCAGCTGTGTGGTTATTCTCTAACCCGTGTGGTAACGGGCTTGTGGTATTTAGGTTAGGTTGAAATCCTAATTTTGTGATTTGGTCATCATTGCTTTGTTTATTATACTCAAATGAGTCTTTATATATCAATTAAGTAAATCTAGCCCATATATTTACAAACGTACAGAGAGTGGATGTGTTGAAATTGTTGCTAGGATAATAAGTCTGAAGTTTGGTTTCTAATTTCCTATGTCTTTAGAAGTTTTCTTCTGATCTCAATGATTGATTGATGATGATTTGTCATGTTTTAACCGCAAAATTGGGAAATTATCGTCCGTTATCAATGAGGTTCAACATTTTTATTTGAAATCTGTTAACTTATTGCTCCAAGCAAACTGATTCTCTCCTCTAATTCTAATGTTTTATTGATAGATATAGTTGAAATTTGAACATGAAAGAATTTGTGGAAGAAATCGAAGAGGTGCTAAAGATGTTTCACCAAAAAAATAGGAAATTAGAAAAAATAGACCCAAGTTATAAAAGCCTCGATTAACAGCAACATGTAAAATAATTTTAAATCTTTATTTAAAAAGTTCATTTATTACGAATGTAGTAAACGTGATTAAAACTCATTATTTTGTATATATAATGACCACAAGATTCGAAAATTGATGAGCAGGAACTGCAAGTCTTACTTCTTATTCAGAAGTCAGTGCTTCTTTCTCGGAATACACGAATCCGCCTACCCAAAATAAATGAAAATGGCAAAAGAGAAGAGAATTAGTTTTGCTTTTCTTTTTTTTTCCTGTTCACTAAGACTTTGAAAAAGTAGCAGAAATGCATTTGGTACGTATTAAATAACTTAAAATAGTATACAAAGTCGTAACAATATTCGCCTGGACTACGTACGTCCACTTAGAAGGAGTAAGGAAAGCACAAGCAGAAAATGGGAAACTTTTCTTTTAAAAAGTTACGTACACTGGATGACACTTCTTCCCTGGCAGCTTTTGGGCCAGCTGTTGCAACAACGTCAAAAGTGCAACGTCGAAAACTTATACTATACTTATACTTTTTCACATTTCGCAGCACTTGACTGCCACTCCGCCAATGCCAGAGCGATCCAACATTGGTCAGTCAGCGCTGGCCAAGCCAAACCGAACCAAAACTGCCCAGGCCATGCATCTTTGTTTCTCTGATTTTGGCTGAATCTCAAGCCGCCGTAGTTAGACGCCTTTTCGGGAGTAGAGGAGAGCTAGTTGGGACTGGCTGACTTCAGTCGCTACTTGACAAGTTTGAAATTTCAATTAAATTCATTTGAACTGCGGTTGGGGAAGTACCCACTCTGGCAACAGCATTTGCAGTTTGTAACGACGTTCTGGCGGTAATGAGCAGTGGGGAGCGTAATGGCATCTTAGTTGCTTCTCTTGTTGTTGTTGCTGTTGTTGTGACGACTCGTTGACAACTCTATTGGGGACATATGGTGCACTCGGTCTGCAGCGAATTGCCAGTGGTCAGTGCTTGCATTTCTTGTAAGGGTTGTGCGTATGCATGTGTTGTCTACGTGGTGATGGTGTGTGTGAGGGCTTCATCCGTGGGCGAAAGCAATGAGAATTGCGAGTGGACGCCGAAACGGAAAATGTCTTCATCAATCAAAGCCGGGCAACTGACGCACAAGTCACTCAGTCAGTCACTCAACTCAATTCCATTCTAGAGAGCACTCATTTAGCCGTACTTCTGTGACTCTCTGCACTATTTGGTTTTGTTGTTAAATTTCAATTACGAATGCAACTACTAAGTACATCAAGTCAACTTCAGCTTCAACATCTAGTTGCAACATGAACACTCCAAATGAATGGCGGCTGACTGACTGATTGTATCAACAGTTGCCTGCCTCAACACACTCATTCATTCATTTATTTTGCCACGTCAATGAGTTGACAAAAAGTTTCAAAGATTCTGAGAGCAGGACAGTTGGCAGTTCTAATATTAGTAAGCTTAGTCGATACACCCATTTCGGTTGCATACCATTACTATGAGTAACCTTGAAGCGAAGTTGAATAATTTCGGACTTTTATGTATATAATTTTTCAAGAAATTTTGACGATCATTTAGTGCATGCAAAATTTTAAGGTTTTAAAGCGACGGTTGGCATCTTCCAAAATATTCTTGTTAATTAAATTAATAAAAAGTATTTTGGATACATAAAATTCCGAAATCGAATTTGAGATTATTATTTGGAGAAAAAACAGGCAAACTCTGAAACCAGAGCCAAATTTATTCATTCCATTATTCAACCACGTACAGCCTATATTCATATGTAGATACCCAGTTGAGGGTTGCGGTGCCCCCTGAAATGGCTACATTGCCGCACATATTCAGTACTGTCAATGCCCAAAACCGCTATCAAGCAGCGCTGTCATTGTGGTCGACTGGCTCTGGTTGTTGACTGCGCTACATGAAGTCTTCCAGGGCACTAAATTGTCTCGTGCGTCATCGTTTCTTTGCCTCTCGCTTGCACTTCCGCTGCAAGGCGACATTGTCATTGTTGGTTCGGTCTTGGGATGGTGGGTTTGGTCTGGTGAGCTTGCTCGTGTTTAATTATTACAGCATAAATTATCAAACCAAGACAGCATCTTAAGACTCAGAGTGTGCACCAGATTGGTCTGCTGGTCATTCGGCCATGCCTCACTTTGGATGATTCACTTAACTGCTGCAATGTTCTTCGATTTGCATACTAAAATGCTGCTTTTGCCGCTTCTCTGTTGGTCAGCGTCCCCGTCGCAGACTTCCATGGGATACAGCTGCTGTTCCATTACAGATAACACACATTATTCTTTTCTTTCTTAGTAAGCATTTTTTTTCTCATATCTTTAGCATTACATTGACAATATAGGCATTCGATCCAATTCTCATTTGTTGTTTTTTTTATATTCGTGTAATTTGGTTTTTTTTTACTTTGTTGGTGATTTATTGATTTAGCCTCTTAGCTCCTTCGGCCCTTTACTAAAAATCAATTTTTTATCGTCAATGGCTGCGAGTTGAGTTGGGTTAAGTCAAGACCTGGGCGTGAAGAGTGTGACAGACAAATACATTTGCCACGTCTGATGGATATGCCGTGGGAATTTCTAATTTTATATGCAAGTTGTGTGTCTGTCTGGTTTTGTTTTTTGGTTCCGCTCGTCCTAAGTAAATATGATGGGTAATTTCTTTTTAAGGGCATGCGTGCGCCATTAGGAAAATTGCAATATCGTCGGTGCGCACAACGTATCTGTATGCGTCAAGAATTTTGAATGAAATTAGATGGGGCTGTCGAATTTAAATTTTTATTGTGTTTGGAAATGGCTATGAAAGTAGCTCGCACGTAGGTAGGTTGTGACGTTGAATGCTAACTGTCCTTTACATGATAATAAAGCTTGCTTTAGTCGCTGTCAAGAACTATTTTAAATATATTTTTCTTTTTTTTTTCAGGTAATTTGGATGGATTAATTAGTTCCTAATTATGTGCTTTACCTATCTGTTGAGTATAAACCACGCAGTTTGAATTGCATCATTGTCGGTAAATTATTTAATCAGAAGTAAAGTAGAAGGAATACAAAGTAAATGCTTATGCCTATAAAGGATGGTATGAAGGATATGCCTCTCTGTTATGTTTACATTAATGTTGCCGCACAGATCATACTGAGCTTATATTAATATAATATCAACACTATTCATTAGAATACGCATACAATTGAACTGAATCGTCCTTGGAATATGGTAGGAAACGGGTTTTTATTCTCTGTAAATCAAAGCAGTAAGTTCAGTCTGTTATGGACCGAACTTCAGTGTGATTATGTAAGCGCGTCCTGAAAAACATCAAGTTCAAGGCAATGGGCCACAGTTATCTATGTTTGTCTGTTCGTTCATCATTCCATGGCAGGAACGAAAAATCAGAAAATGTTATCAACAATATGAACACCACATATAAAATATTGAATGAAAATCAAAAGAAACTATTTTTATTGGAAAACAAACTGCGAGAAATTAAATCTCTTGAAGTTCTATGTTCCCGAAAGCTTTATGCAAAGATTTGCAAATATCGTCTCTAGAGATTTCTGTGTCACAATCGATAGATTTTTACAATGTATTTAAGAAGAAGAAGAAGAAGGAGGCGTGGCATATCATAATTTCTTCTTGTAAACAATCTAGTCTAATCGTCGAGTCGATATAGCCATGTCGGTGTATTCGTATGAACACCTAGATTTTGTTTATCGAATACCCGAATTTCCTTGGCAAACTGTTATTCTGGTGTGAATATAATTAAAATCACATGAAAAAATATATAAATTTCGTATTTCTCCCAATGTCTTATTTACTAACTTTTGAATTATCTTTCATTCTTTACTTCCCTAAGATTTGTAGCACGATTTAAATTACATACTTGTCAAATTCATATGTGATCACGTGACCAGTTAGTCGTTTGTTCTTTTTATTGAAACACTCATAAATTATGGGCAAATATGATGGTCTTGCAAGGCTGTCGAGGATGACCAGCATGTACAAGATGAAAGAGAGAGCACAAACCAAAATCGGAGCATGCATGAAATGATAACAGAAATGTTCAATAAATACGCTACCGTTTCCTGCTGACGCCCAGATTTCTCAACAGAAAACCCCTTGGCATGCGGGCACGCGACAATTTCAAGGAACATACAAAAATTTTGCTAGTAAGAAACCAGGGAAATATTGAAAGGCAGACACAGAGTTTAGGGTAAGAGTATGAGTATGGGGTATCGCCCAGAGTCTGACGCTAGGCTGTCTTACTGAGCTGGGTAGTGAAGGCAAACCGTTATACAAACATTACATAAAAATCTTAAATTTACGATGCTATAAAAAAGAGTGTTAAAAGAGCGAAAAGGACGGATGGTAAGGAATGAAAATGGAGCAAAGAGAGCCACGTGTGCGTGCGTGCTGAGTGAGTGGATAACGGTTGGTTGTGAGAGGAAAAGTGGAAACGAATTAAAGAAAATAATGAAAATCGGGAGAAACGAAGTAAAGAATGATTAAAGTACTAGTGGTGCGCAGTACTGAAAATTAAAATCCATAAATTTTTTAATTCAAAATCATTTAGCATTTCTGATTTCTCTCTCCCTCTCACTATGATTTAAATGAGCCACGGAGCTGCGAGTCACAAACACATATAAAACAGTTAAAGGGAATACAAAATCATAGTTTTTCTATTGTCTTTGAAACAGTCATGGTCTTCCCATATAATATTAATACATGGTTCTTCCATGGACCGCATGGACCGAACACTTGTCGGCTACTTACAGAGTAGTGCCAATAACAACTGAGAAAACGTTCATGTGTCAACACTATTGTCTATCATGATGCAAAGAACTACAAGGTGACGCAAAGAAGGGCTATTTTCGGTCCCGTTAACCATGTCTCTCAGCGAGCAAACAAATAAGAGCGCACGACGACACTGATTCACTTTTTGTGCTGACTTGGTTCACTTTTTTCATTTTTTATATGTATTATATTTTATATTTTTTTGTGGATTTGGCAAAATATATTAATAAAACATATATCCCACTTTTTATGAAAGGGTCTAGCCGGTTAAGGTACAAAAAATGGCCCCCGCAATTTTTAAAATCTAATGATGCAGATCAATTTGTAGGTAGAAAACAAAATTCCGCAAAAAAATTCAGATCGAAACATTAATGCGTTACCGCTTATTTTAAAATAACGTGTTATTCACTTTTTGAATTATTGCGACTAAACTACTAAATATTTTTGAACCAAAAAAAATAAATACTTATTAATAAGGGCAAGAAAAGGATTTTTTTAAGTCCTTTTTCTTAAAAAAAATTCAAAATTTTATTTTTTTCTTTAAGAAAAAAGAAAAAAAAAACAATCACGATTTTTTTGAACAAAAATCCTTTAATACTCTTCTATATACAGTAAAAATTTGAACTAAATCGGTTTGGTGGAACAATGTTAAAAAAAAAAAAAATTAAATTTTTTTTTTTTTTTCTTATTTTAGATAAAAAAAAGAATTTTTTTTCCCAAAAGAATGTTATAATTTTATAAAATTATTAGGACTTCGTATTTAATGTTGATATAACGAAAAAAATTTTCATCATCACTAGCTTCATTCGAATATTAATATGGCAAAAAAATAAAAATGATGAATTTTTATTACATATTTATATATTGTCGATTAAAATATATCGATTGTGCTTAAACATAAGTTGCGAATCGAAATAAACCATTTCTACCATCAACAAAGTACACACAATGAAAACCAAATTCGTTGTGTAAAAAACAAGAAATACTACAAAAACAACGAATTCAGGAAAGAAATATGATGTATAGTTTATGATTTTAAAGCCTAAATTTTTATTAAATTTAACTGTGTACCTCTTCAACTACCCAATTAAACATAGTTACTTATGATAGTAGAAACATTTTGATTAGCCGTGAGTGGCTCGAGGATATCTATAACAAAACCATTTGCAATGAATACAGTGAATGGTTTGGAAAAAAGCACTTTTTTTTATTTTAAAAATATGCTTCACTATGATATATATTGTCATATCATCTCATTTTAATATTTCACAGCACAGCTGTTGTTATAGTAGAAGTTATAAAAACTGATAAAACTTCTTAAATAACTTGCTTAAGGTTACAGTTTATGATTTTCTTAATTATATAGCAGGTATTGATACTAACTCAAAAATAACGATTTTTTTATCTTAAAAGTGTTTCGATTCGCAACTTATGTTTAGCACAATCGCTATATTTTAATCGACAATATATCATTGTTTATCAAAAATTCATAATTTTTATTTTTTTGGCCATGTTAATACTCGAATGAAGCTAATGAAGATGAACATTTTTTTCGTTATATCAACATTAAATATGAAGTCCTAATAATTTTAGAAAATTATAAAATAATAATTGAAAAAATTGGGGAAAAAAAATATTTTTTTATATGTCAAATAAGGAAAAAAAATTAAAAATTGTAGTTTTCAAATTATTACTATATATAGAAGAGTATTAAAGGATTTTTGTGAAAAAAAATCGTGTTTTTTTTTTCTTGATAATAAAATTTGGAATTTTTTTTTGAAGAAAAAGGAATGACTTAAAAAAAAATTTTAAAAATCCTTTCCTTGCCCTTATTAATAAGTATGGAAATTTTGGTTCAAAAATATTAAGTAGTTAAGTTGCAATAATTAAAAAAGTGAAAAACACGTTTTTTTAAATTAAGCGGTAACGCATTAATTTTCCGATTTGAAATTTTTTGTAGAATTTTTTTTTCCACCTACAAATTGATCTGCATCATTAGATTTTAAAAATCGCTGGGGGCATTTTTTGGTACCTTAACCGGCTACACCCTTTCCTTAAACAATGATAAGTTTGACCCAATTTGTTTCCATATGGATGTTGATAAAGGGGTCCAAAATTTTCCTTAGCTTATTTATATAATAGATTAAAAGTAGGGAAAGCCTTTTTCGAAGCCGCATAAATTTTTGACAATCCAATGAACTTTCAACAAATGAGCATACCAACCGATTTGACCGGACACTCTTACATAGGGTTGTTTATGTACTTGTATTGCCATTATGGCTGCAAACTAGTATTACAATCAAGTGAATCCGGATATAAAAAAATAGTATTGCTTAACATTAAAAACAATATCAATGACATCTGCCGTAAATCCTTGACTAGAGGGTAACGAATTATGGGGTTGCAGCAACATCACTTTCAGGCAGGCACGCAAAACTTCTTGCTACTCGGGGTGGCACATTTGCCTACTTTCTACTTTTAGGCAAAATGTCACACGCCGTCGGATTACTATGACTTTGGACAGCATAAAGTTGTGCCAGCTTTTGCCCGGGTAGTGCCGGAATTAATAAGAGCACGTGCCGCAAAAGTCGCTGCTATTTGATTGGAGTGCAATTTTTGTTCAATGTCTAAGAGCTGATGTAGATATGGTGGGAAAAGTCAGAATTGTATAAAAAATAAGGTATTGAAATTGAAACTCGACAAAGGTCACATAAAGTTGGAATACAGCTGGCTACACTACACTTAACATATAAGTAAAATTTTCTAATTCATTCTTTTAAAATGTCTCAAAGAAGGCTTTCGGGGTGTCTGCATAAAAACACAACACATGCAAACAAAACATTTATTTATTTCTGTGGTTCAATTATAATATGATGCCCTTAGGTGAGTACAACCTATTAATATTCCATAACTCTATGAAAATACTCTTTAAAGATGTCTGACTCTCACGCCACATTGGTTTCATTATAATTTGCATACTTTACGGCGCGACGCTCTTTTGTTTGACTCTTATGCAATCACCGTAGTGTGCAAATGGCAAACCTAGACTGGGGTCTACTGTGCCGCCGCCGTTGTCCATAAGTAAATAATCATAAACACGCGACACGCTGCAACAACATTCGTATTCAGGTTCTCGTAAATCAATTTTTATACATTCTAATTATGTGATTAAGTGATTTATGACTTTTGCTGCCGCTGTGCGCCCCTTTCCCCCTTCGACCTGGCATCATTTTATGGTCACTGAGTATTTCAATTTACCACTGTAGTACAAACTTACGTTTATGCTCTATCTCTTGGTTCCATCGGTTGACCCGCTGGGCTTGCACATAATTTTGTCCAATTTTTTGGGTTTGTTCATCTTGTTTCTTGTTTGCACTCTTCAAATATTTTATGGTCGTACTAAATGAACAAAATGTGTCCACGGTATTTATGATGCGGCAGAATGTACCTTACTTACCCCCTCTAAACAAGGAATCCAATAAATGACCCACTCAATGTATTTTCTTTTTGGTTACTTTTATGTGTCTCGTTTAGTTTGTTTGTTCAACTTTTTAGTGTTTTTCGACCTTTTCTGCTCGTCACTTCTCATTTGCTTCAAGCGTTTGCCCCACTGTGAAATATGATTGTGCTCAATTTAATTGATGGCATTGATGCATTCTGTGGCCCTTATAGTGTGCCTGTGTGTGTTCCCATTCTGATTTATGGAGGGTCGTAAAGAAATTAGTACGTCTGTTGAATTTTTAAGTGTGCTCCGGATCGAATAGCATTATCTCAATGAGTGGTAGCGCCGAGCCCAATTGTCGAATCGGTTGTGATGTTCAATCTGCAAAAATTTGTATGTGTACGTTGTTTTAATATGCAGGTTAAGTGGCTGCTAATTTGGGACTGTCCAACAAAAGATCTAGCCACATTTTTCTCAGCAAGATTCTTAAGCACGAAAACATATTATTATACTCTAAATGGCGACAGTCGATTGACTGTTAATCTTTTTATGACATTCTTGTAAATAACTCTTTCGTGTAGTTGATAAGGTCGGAGAGAGCAAAATGATTGATGGTCTTGAATTTGGATCGTTTCGTAAATGTCTAATATTTTTGTTTTATATAAATAGCATTTATAATCTACGTAGCTATAATAATATATTTGTGCTCTTGTTTCTTCACATGCCCGAAACCACGTTATCTTATATCCATTTTCAAAAAATGAAATATGACATTTTTGTATAGATACGTTGACTCGATAAATCTACGTACGGAAAATTCGTGCTTAAAATTTCTGAAAATATATTGGTAAAACTCACCTTATCAGCTTGGATTCATAACAGGGCGATCAAATAACAGGCCGTTCATAAATTACGTCACCAAAATGTTGATGATTTTTAATTAAACCAGATTTTTCAGATTTTAATGACATTTTGATTGTGACATGACGATTTCGGAACACCACCTTCCGCTTCGTCACAAAAAGTCCCAATTCGATGAACCACTCACCCACCTTAGTGATGACGTCATTTATGAACATACTTTAATACTAAATGTAAACTAATTACCTTATAAATCGTTAGCGAAATAAGATGATTTTCGTTAAGGTCACATATTTTATTTATTTTGTAATGTTTAATTTAGCTACAATCACGGGCCTTGGAATCTCAATCCAGGGTGCCAGCCGATAACCTAGGTTCGCATTTTATATTTTAAGCCATTTAGATTGGTGCTCCGTACCCGGAATTACGGACCATTTGCTCCATTTCGATTTTTTGCTTTCCATCTCCAAAATGTATTATAGTTTTTGTTGTTTTTATTTTTATTTTTTAATCTTTTAAATGTTTTTTTTTTCGAGCAATCAATAAACAAACATTTTAAATAATTTCTCTACGCCATGTACTCAAATTTGCTTTACTTTATCATTGCAATATCTTAAAGCATATAAACAAAATCCAGACTTTGTTTTCTTTCTCTGTTTTCTATGAGTGTCAAAATCCAGGGCTTTGGGGTTGACACTTATAATTTATGGGATTTGAAACCAAACTAAACATAGTCAAACGTTCGTCACTTGTCATGTTTAGCCCTAGCTACCACAACTTCAGAACCAAGTCCAAATTTATAGGATTATCAAATGCAAATGTAAAATAGCTCGCCGCTAGGGCAGAATATTGCTAAAAGGGCTTTACTCTTTAAAGCCCATAAATCATGGATTTAAATTGCCACGATGGGGTTATTTTTAAGTTCTTTGAGCATTACATTATATATACAGTAAACACGCAAACGTGGAAATTGGGTTCGTTCATGATGCTTGCAATAGATAGGTTCAATGTTTCCAGTTTGGAGACCACAACTTCCACGTAAGCTTATATTGCGCACAGTATTTAAAGTTCGAATGCAATTCCTCTGATGTCTGCTGACATGGTCTTACTCTTGCCATTTACATGTTCATAAAGCGTAAATTGGAAATGTTGAGCTGAAATTTTCTGCAGCAACCGGCGGAATTATTAATGAATCGAGAATCAGCAGAAAAGTTTGCACACAAACAAACAAATAAATAAATAGAAGACAGGAGGACTGAGCTGAGGTACAGTTGTTGCAACAAATGCAACGCGGAAGTTTAAAATTTATTAACTTAGCCACAAAAGAAAAGCAAGAGAAGAAAGGAGCTACAGTTGCGGCAACATTAACCGTAACAGCAGCAGCAACAATGAGAATGCGAATGAGAATGACAACGAAAGCACAACAATAAATAGCATTATGCTAATCCAGGCCAAACAAAATGGCGAAAGCAAAGAAAAGCCTCCTTCATGGCGCAACTAAAAGCTTTCGCCTCACCAGTAGGGTGTCTCAGGAAGCATTAGGCGTAAGTACTTTGGCTGGCTAACTGGTTGCCTGGCTGGCAACAGCTGCTTTTTTCACCACAACAACTACAGCTACTACAATAACAACAATAATAAACAAAGAGGAATAATAATTATGAAGGAAAACAGCAAGTGGGACGCAGGAAAAGCCAGCAAATCCAACTAACTAACTATTATTTACTGAAATAAGTCACGAAAATGAGTAGCAGCCAGCAAAGTTTTTGTTACTAGGATTGGAGCTCATTGCTGGTGGTTCTTTGGCAGCTGCATAGCGAACGTGACATGGTACAAGAAATATGTAAATCCTCTAAAACTTGAAATTTTTCAACTTCAAGTTGAGCTACGAACTATATTTAGCATTTTATGTAGCATTGTTAATTTTACTGATTTTTTGTTTACTATTATCTGCATTTCCATGTCCACACATGAAGAAAAATAAAAAAATTGTGTATTGTTTTAATTGGATTTTTGGATAGCAATTTAGTAGCATTATATTTAGTGCTAAATGTCTGAGCCATCGACATCATTTTAAGGTAGACATTAGCAAGCAAAGAGTGATACGTCACGTGACAAAAATGGACAAAAACCCATAAGTTTAAGAAAAGCGCCACAGTTTTTGAATGGAACTTATTTTAATATGATCTGCAATAAATTTATTGCTTAATTGTTTATAAATTAGATAAACAACGCAAATTTGATAACTAACATTACAGTCGATATGTTCATAAATTTATATATAAGTATGAATATTAGAAGCTCACTTATTGTAGTAAGCTAATTGTTTGTGCGACAAATTTTTCGTTATGATTGCAATCGTAATTTTTCTTTTAAATAAGTAAAATAAGACTAACGAGTCGTAAATTAAATTTTGCAATCATTTTTCTTATCATGGCAACCGAGTTAAGCTGTGTATTCTTAGAAATTTCTTTAAAAAAAAACATGGCTATGTTATCCATAATCGAGATATGATAAATTAAAACTGTCCGAGGATAATTGATTCAACTCTTAAATATATTAAATTCAAGTTACAGTTAGTCTCGAAGTAGAGATATGTCGACCAGTTCTATATAAATCAGCGACCCCGCATTTCCCGGAAAAGCTTGTTTTGCCATGGGTTTTTTATTATTTTTTTTATTTGCATTTTTTTTCGATATTTCTTAATAACTTTGCCATTTCGCTACTGAATTTGCTCAAATTGGTGTTGAAATATTCGCCAAGAATAAGATTTTTAATAGATTTTTGCAATGTGTGTAATAGGCAGAATGAGGCGTGGCAGACCATATGTTCAATGGGTAAAAATCATGTACGTCTCTCCGTCAGTCTGTGCGTGATTTAACGGGTTTCTCAGAGACTAAAGGAGTTTTGAAACAGTCATGTACACTGTTATTGTGCATATGTTGTGTTTAAATTATTAAAATAGGATAGAATTTTAAAAGATATAAGTAATAATGTGGCAATTTTAGGCCCCTCCTCCTATAAACGGCAACAAAATTTCACTTTCATAGCAATGCTTTGTTATTTTTGTTAGAGCCACCAAATTTAGAACGAAGACTCATGGTAAGCTTACAAACGAAAAAAAATGTTGACATTTTGCCGAATCAACCCCGCACCCCCAGCAGTTCAGTTACCTTAGTAACGCCCATACGCTTCAACGCTTTTATACAAAAATTGGGTACAGGGTATCCCACTGTCGGGTACCGTCCCGTCTGTCTGTACCAAATTTTTGTTGATTCAATTACTTAAGAATCAAAAAAAAAGAAGAATTTTATAATTGGAAAAAAAATAGAATCAGGATAAACTAAAGCCGTCTGAGAGAAATTAAACTATCTCGCAACTCTCCAAATCTCGATCTTTTTAAATAGCCATAATTCAAAGACGGCATGTTTTAGCCGTAGACCTGTCATTCAGGTCTAATTTGTTGCAGTGCAGTTTAAAAAATAGCACGCGATGAATAACGCTGAATAAGGAAATATGTTTTTCAAGTTTTTTTTTCACACCATTGTCTACTAAGCTTTGCCCTTTAACCTCGAGAATCAGAGCAATCAAAATATGGAAAAAGCGGCAGAAAAGTGACATTGAGGACGGGTATTAAATAGATTTTCACACTCAAAATCAAATGCCCAGAAATGAGCGTTACAACCCATTGTAGCCAAAATTGCATTTGTGGTGAAGGTTGCAAATTTCGGTTTTTCGGTCTGGAATACGTAAAAATGGCAACCAAAATAAATGCGCTGCAGTCAGGAGCGCCTGCTGTGCGCTGCAGCAGGAACATGTCAAGTGGCCATTGGCCACACACACACAGATACACTCACACACACAGACACACAACTGCCAACACATGCGCAGCTCATTGCGGCAACAAAAACAATGGCGTCCTGTCGGCTCTGGATCTGATGCATTGCACATATTACTCAACCATAAAGGGAAAAAATAAAGAAAAGGAACCGAAATACAATAAAATAAGACTTGGTTGATAACATTTTGTGATTTCAGTTTTTATTTATTTATTCGTCCACCCAGTACAGATGGCCCCGCCCACTTAACACACATGATTCTTGCAATTTGTTTTGCGGTCGCCATTTTGCAGTTGCAATTGCTGGGCAATTTATCAGGCAGTTGGCACATGATTTCGCTCAGTGTAAAACTGGCAAAAATCAACTGTTAATATTTAAATAAATACACAGGTCATTATTATCATATGTGGCTGTGTGGCTGTGTGTGTATACATATGTACATATATTTACGTACTTTTATGTGTATGAGTATTTTTAGTGGAAAAATATTTATGTTGAAAATCTTTGGGGCTTCGTGTTGTGTTTGTGTCTTTGTCGACTTGGCGCTGTTTTTCTTCATTTGGTTCCTGTGAGCTGTTTGTCTTGTCTGCATATCCTGCAGCGATTCCTTTTTGTCCCTTTTGCTTTGGCTTTATTTTAGCAGCAGTCGACGTCTCCTTCTTGTAAATGGGATTTTGTAGACTGCGCCTTCGCGCAAACTTCTCCTTTCTTGTTGACGTTTATGTGTGTGAGTGTGCGAACAAAAATATTTTACAATTTTTATACCCTGTACACAAAGTGGAAAAGGGTATTATAAGTTTGTGTAATGGCAGACTATATGTTCCATGGCCAAAAATGATCAGAAGCAATAGTCGAGTCGATATAGACATGCCCGTATCTCCGTCTGTCCCTCCTTCCGTATGAACATCGAGATCTTAGACACCATAAAAGGTAGAGGGTCAAAAATTTACCAAAAGATGCGCATTTACACCGAAAAGATGAAGTTTGCCGAATCACGTCGACATCTGGCCCCCTTCCCCTGTACTTAATCCATCATCTTGAAACTCGATAGAGATGTGCGTCGTGTTTATGTGCATCTATGTTTCAAAAATGATCGAAATCTGATACATACATCAAAAGTTATAGTCAAAAATATGATACTTTCACCCCCCTCGCCAATAAACTGTGCCAAAATTCCATTACGTGTAGATATGGATAAATGTGAGCTAGAGTTACACAATTTGGTGTGGAGACTCGTCTGACCCTAATCTTTAAAACTGTATCCACCACCCCCCTTCCCACGCAATCGATTTACCTTAATTACTGCCACACCCACCCATATATTGATTTGAAAATTATCACAGACAAATTTATAAATGTATTTTTGATCTATGTTACAAAATTCAACGACATTGACCTAAGAATACTGGAGTTATGGACATAAAAGTCATTTTTGCCCCCACTTCCCAATAGGAAAATGCTTACAGTCATATCGAACATGTATAAAGAGACATACAAGAAAATACTTTCGTTCCCATTTTACCACAAGCTGGATTTAGTGCTTATGGGGAGAAAAAGGGTACAGGGTATTCGGGCACCGTCTCGACTGTCTGCATCAAATTTTTACAAGAACTTTTGATGTGAATGTGTGTGTGGGTTGAGTTTTGGCTGCTGAGTCCTGGCAACAAACAAAAACAGATTTATTCGCTTAGAAAACTTTGTTGTCTTATCATGCAAAGCGCGTCTTTGTTTGTGTTATGGTTGCGACTGTTTTGGGATACTTGAGTAAATAATTATAATGGAATTTTTAAGGCTCATGGCAATTTAGCATGTAACCTGTACACATATGGCCACGCCTCCTTGTCCATGACTAACAATGAGTTATGCCTATTTGGTTCTCATGCAAAAATTAGGCTTAAACGGAATTTATGCGTCAAATGATTTAAACTCATTTTTGAATGCAAATTGCAAGTTACTTGGCACCCGTAGAGATATGTTGACGTTATCAAAATAGCTATAAGGGCCAGTTCGGTGACACTATTCCCACGCTGTCACATTTTTTTTTTGTACTACTCTTATACTGAAATAATTCGGAACAAATGTACGATTTTTCGAAAATGTTTACACTTTTGTTTTTAAATATTTCTAACTAAATTTGATTTCTTAAATCAAATATTTGAAAGAGCTCAACTTACAATCAGAATTATGATCCATCGTTTGTTTTTTGACTTGTGAGGAAATTTTTTTTTTTTTGATTCTGTTTTAATTGTAATGTGTAAATGTAAAACGCGATTGTTAGTGAGGCCTTTGTAAGATTACAGAAATGTTAAAGGTAACATTTATGTTAACCAAATATAGTACGTTGGGTTTATAAAGCAAACAATGTTGATCTTTTTCCGCACCATCCCTCTACCACCGTAGCATAGTTACCGTTATAACGCCCATACCCCTTAACGCATCGATACAAAAATTTGTAGAGAAATTTGATTTTTATGGAAAAAATGGGTACAGGGTATACCATTGATTGTTTCCGTTGCGTGTCGGTGTGACTACTATCGGCAACTATTTAGTTGCGCCGATATTTTTGCCCTGTGTGACTAAGGACTTGGCCATATTCGTCCACCCAGGGCACCTGTTTTTTCCACTCATAATTTTCCTCCAAATTGATTTTGGAGTTTAAGCATACTTTTTGGGTTACAGTCTTGGTACAGACCTTTCTTTAACTATTAGTCATTTATGGATTGAATATCATAGAAATCGGTAAATTTATACCCCTTTCGCTTGCAAGCTCTACTATTTAAAAATGCATAGAATGCTTTTTTTTTTTGATTAATGTTGCAACAACAAAAGGAGATCGAGATATTAGAAATAAAAATTTCCTTTTTACTTTTCCGCAAAAAAGTATTGCGATAGCCTAAAAAACTAAAATCTCTAATTTTGAGTTTTCCGACGATTTAAGAACTCTGACAACTTTTCCGGCGATGTTTTTGTGTGCGTGCGTTGTCGTTGTCGTTGTCGATGTAGTGTGTTATTCAAATAACTTTAGTAATTGCGGCTTTAGAATGCTAAATGCTTTTCATTTTTTTTTTTAAATTTGTCGTAGCTAATTTCGATTGTCTTGATAAACGTGCAGAAGTACCTGAGTGGGTTACCAACTGTTACTTTTCAGCAAAAAAGTTTTGCGATTGGCCAAAAAACTAAAATCTCTAATTTTATGTTTTTCGACGATTTAGGCACTCTGACAACTTTTCCGGCGATTTAGCTATGTTTTTGTGTTGGGCATGTCTTCAAGGGTTTCTTATTGCATTTGAGCACCTTAGACGCTATAGTTGGGTCGCCAGCGGAATAATAAGAGTAACCATTTTTCAAAATGTTTTTTTTTTTGCATTTTTTTTTTGTTGTTTAAATTTCTCCTAGTTACTTTCGGTTGTTTTGATAAACGTGCGGAAAAGCCTGAGTTGGTTACCAACTGCTTATTTATATACATATGTATATTGTTATTGTCATCTACTAACTAGATATAGCAAACGGAAATATATGGAAATTCTTAGATTTCGAAGTTATTTAGTTATCGCAGAGTCCTGGTGTTCATTAGTTGATATCCCACGTATTAAATGTTTATTATTATTTATTATTCGACCGAAAATAAAACCATTTTTTTATTATCTCGAATCAGCTTATTGTGCAATAGTGTGTGCGCACACCCTGCAGCAACAAGCTGCAACAAACTGAACACACACACACAGTCATGCTCATACACACACACACACACACACACACACCATACTCTTTTATTGAGCATGCCTAGAAATGTCTGTCATGCAGATAAGTTGCCACTGTGACGACCTTAGCCCACAAACTAGGGGGAGCACGAAACCCACACATATATGTGTATGTGCACAAGAAAGAATGAAACCGAACAACCAAGTGAGCACATATTGAAAAGAAACAGACGAATTCACGAAAAAGGTGCGAAGCAGCGAGCGCAGTTAATGAGTTTTCCAACGAGAGAATTAAAATGTAACTCGAAAGAGAAAAAATATAGCGCACGACCGAGAGAGGGAGCGTTGGGGGGAAGAGGGAGTCATAAATATGCTCAATGCGGTGGTTTGGGGCGCAAAAGTGCAGCGCAATTTGTTTTTAAGTTATGTGTACGAGCATAAGTGTGTGTGTGTGTGTGTGTGTGTGTGTGTGCGTGTGTGTTGGTGCGTTCTAATTATGACGTCAACAATGGCGCGGGTTCGGGCGGTAGAGTCAAGTGGGTGACTCCTAATGTTAAAGTCGAGGGCCCCACTTAACGCGCCACTTAGCGCTTTCAAATAAAAATGTTCTCCTTTCGTTTTTATTGTGTGCCCTGATTGTTGGCTTAGATAAAGAGTGTGATGTGAAGTGTGTGTGAGCATGTGTATGAGGAGGTGTTAAAGTGCCTAAAAGTATGCACGCAAAATTAAACTACAACAATGGAACTGCAACTGAATTACAAATTTGATGCAGACAGTGGGGAAGGTGGGATACCCTGTACCCATTTTTTCCATGAAAATCAAATTTCATGCAAATTTTTGTATCAATGCGTTGAAGGGTATGGGCGTAATAACGGTAACTGTTTGGTTCATAAGCCTAACGTACCATATTTTGTTAAAACAAATGTTAACTTTAACATTTCTGTAAAAACTGAAAATCTGTTAGAGTTCATAGGAGAGGAGGCCTAAATCTTCTAAAGATCCTACCCGATATGAATCATTTTTATACCAATGATACTACACATGCACAGTAATAGTGTGCATAACTGTGCCAAGTTTCAATTGGCATTTATGGTGTGGCTTAAATCCATGAAAATCGGTCACGGTGAAAGGGGGTGAGATATCGACAAACTTGCACTGAATATGTATAATGCGCATCTTTTGGTAAACAATTTTTGATGTAGCTCTTAAAGTCTCCGAGAACGGAGCGACAACACGGACGAACGGACAGACGGACATGTCTATATTGACTCCACTATTGCTCCCGACCATTTTTGCCCATGGAACATACGGTCAGCCACGCCTCCTTCTGCCTGTTACATACATTGCACAAATCTATAATACCCTTTTACACTTTGTGTACAGGGTATAAAAATTTACTCAAAAGTTTCCAAAACAATATAATTGGATCGTATAAAAACAAAATTTTTACTTTGTCTTTTAAACAATACAATATTCATATTGCTCATTAAAAGATTGTCATAAAAAAAATAAAAAAATTTTTTGCCCGAAGTGCGTTTAAAGATATACAATTTTTTAAAATTAACTTCTTGCATTAAAAATAAAAAAAGGATATTCTCTTTTCACGCGAAGAGTATACAAGATATTCACATGAATATTTTCGACAACATGAAGCTTGATATTACGAATGGTTTTGCATCATTAACTCAAAAACTGCTTTTTGACTTATCTATTGATGACCAACTTAAGCAACTTTAATCAAATTTACTGTATCTTTGTAACACCTTCACATCTTAAAAGCTAATCAAGGTAAACTTGACACACTATTACTGCACATATGGGGTGTAAAGTTATCAAGTTCGGATAGAAACTTTAAGAGATATACACAGAGAAAATTAATCAATAACATTGTACTCAAATTTAAAAATCTAATTTCTTAATAGCATGTATAATTTAGGTTTATTCTGTTATTATATTGTTTAAAATTTTTTGTTTCATGATGAAATTAACAAAAATATTTTTCATTTTTAAACTGAAGCAGATAGATTCTTTATTTACCATAGGAATTTCATTTCAGTCCATTATCTTCATTTGTTTTGAAAAATATATATATAATTCTTCTCAACTGGCCATAGCAACCCGTTATCGGGTTACGGCCTGTGGTAAATACATTCTTTCATTGGAATTGTGGTTTTAAGTGGTGGGTCCCTACTGGTCTCGAAAGAACCCAGTGTCATTGTTAGTCGAATCATACGACAAGCTTCGACCAGCTGAGGTTATATTCTCTAACCCGCTCACCACACGAGCAGTGGTATAAATATATACATATGTATATATTTGAAAATGTAAACATAAAAATTTTTGCGTCCTTAATCAAGTAGCCGGCAGTGTATATAGTAGGCTAGCATTTTAATGTGTTTACAATTCACAACTTTGATTAGGTAAACACTCTGAAATTTGATTAGGAGACGGTCCAGAAGAGGAAACATTGTTAGAAATACTCGAGCCGCTTGACGAGATAGTGGTCCAAGAAAATTCAACGCCAGAACAACGTTGTAAATCGTGTAGATGCAATGCGTGCTACACAAACTCCTGCAAAACTAGCCCAAAACTTGCAGGCGAGAAGAATAAATGAGGGACAACGCATTCCTGACGAATGATTCGCGCATTAACATTGTCTTTATTTCAGCGTATGGCTTTCGCCTACGAACCCGATAAAAATTACAGTACGCATATGAAAATTGCTATTATTGACATGGACAAAGAATGCATTCATTCTAAAATTCAAGAATGAAACGACAGGGATCTGTTGTAATTCAGGAACAGTTATTTTGCCTCCTTTAAACCCACCACCGGAACCACTAAAAACGCTAATAGATGGCAAAATCGCTGAACCCAAATAATTTTTAACGAATTACTTATGGTCTAAGATTCCACCTCACAACGACCTTCACCCATCTGAGAAATGCGATGATAGCTGGCAACCCTCTGTTTCTAAGCAAAAGTAGTTAGGAAACCCAATTTTTTCTACTTCCCTATGCTTTTCACTTTCAAACAGCATGGGTTTCATTTGGAAAACAGATGGGTGCAATTTGAATAAAAAATTAAACAGTATTAATTTTAATTAAAAATATTTGCTCAGGTCGAGGTCAAGGTCGTTGTTATGTGCGTTGTTGTACTATTATACGGATGACGTATTCCGAAATCAACAGCGGCGGATGAATTTAACACATATCTCAAGCAGCCGAAGTGGAAGAGGAAGGGGAACGGGAAGAGGAAGATGCAGTACTTCGAGAGGGACACCGGGGTTGTTGAGCGGAGCGGGCAGTTGGCGGAGCAAAACAAAGTTTGGGGTAGCTAACTAGCTAGTTTATTATATTTTTCTATAAATAGTATCGAGAACAATTGAGAAAATTAGTGAAAGAAACATTTATATACCAGCATTAAACCAAATATGCATGCGCAAAGGTGGGAACCGAACTCACGTCCTCGTGTGTTTGGATTTTAACACTTAACTGCAATAATGATATTATAGAGACCGCATAATATTTAGTATGTAACAGGCAGAAGGAGGCGTCACAGACCATATGTTCCATGGGCAAAAATGGTCAGGAGCAATAGTCGAGTCGATATAGATATGTCTGTTTATCTGTCTGTCTGTCCTTCCGTATAAACATCGAGATATCAGACACTATAAGGTAGAGGCACAAAAATTTACCAAAAGATGCACATTTACTGAAAAATGGTGAATACACTTTTAACTATTAGGGTCACACGAGTCCACACCAAATTTTGTAGCTCTAGCTTAAATGTATCCATATCTACATGCAGTGTAATGTTGGAGCAGTTTATAGCCGAAGGGGGAAATCAGCATATTTTTGTCTATAACTTTTCCGATTTCTATCATTTTTAGTTTCGAGTTGAAAGATTTAACAAAGCGGCTGTAAACCGCAAAATTATGTTGGAGCGAAACGGGGACAGAAATCAACCCGATTCGACAAACTTAATCTTTTCCAGGGTTACGCGCATCTTTTGTGTCGGTAGCTCTTTTGGTCTCGGAGATCTATCCCCTCATACAGACGGACATTGTCGAATCGCTACCCGAGTCAATGATAAGACTTTTTGCCCATGGAACTTATGGACTGCCACGCCTCCGTCTGCCTGTTACATACAGTGCACAAATATATAATACCCTTGACACTATGTGCAAAGGGTATACAAATTTATAATAGTTTTATAGAGGTCGAGCATGCCAACAATCTTGACTTTATATTTAATGGAACCCTGAAATAGAGCGGTACACGCCACAGCAGCTTCTTCCACGAAAGATCATGTGTACAAAGGAACCATTAATTTTCACTCATTCAAGAATAATCCACAATATTGCTTCCTTAAGGTCCGACTTAGTATTTCTGAAAGGCAGTTTCTAATGTTCAAAATCGGCTAATCCGATTACCTTACAATTCAAAGATTGTTAACACCGCAGCCAAAATTAACGCCCACTTTAGATATACCAATTTTTAAAATAACTATTTAATAATAATTAATTATTGTAGCACTTAAATAAAAAATATGTTAATAATAATTTGCTATTATTTTTATTCTCTTTTCAGAAAATGACTTTAAAACTGCAGGAAACCTGTTTAATACAATAAAAAAAAAAATATTAGAAATATTAATAATATCCACAACGAGTTCAGAGCTCAATTTTTACGAATTTTGTTAAATGGAAGTTGTTAAATAAAATATTATAACTCGAAAACATATAAATTTCTCCTCCCTGTATAAGTATAAATTGCATTTAAATAGTTAGTAGACAAACCACAGCAAAGAAAATAATCCCAATCTGTACGATATAAACGCACAGCCCACAACAATAAACTGAATAGAAAAGCAGGCAAAAATTTAATTAATTTATTAATGAAAAATAAATGTTAAATTTTCCCAACACTGCAAATAGAATAATGCAATATAATAAGCCACACATCGACAATTGCAACAGTAACAGCAACAAAAGCCACAAAATGCATCATCAACAAAGTTCAACACTGTGCAATAATTTAGTCTATTGTTTTGGATGGATGCAAGTCTTCCTACTACTGACACTCTTCGTGATTGGTAATCAAAGTGCCTGGCAGGAGAATATACGACCAAAACTCTATGTGGAATTAGGTAAGTCACAATTAACCATTTTTCGATATATTAAGAATTAGGATATATAATCTCTAAACATAAAACGAAGTAAATTTTTAAGGGAAAACCAAAAATTAATATCTAATGATATTTTTGAAGTATTTCACTTATGGAAAGATTTCAATTTCAATTATTACCTAAGATATAAAGTGACAGCGAACAAAAACACCAACTAACAAATCAAAACCAACTGCGAGAAACATTGATAGGAACTTTGTATGCGCTCAAAAATGCATATCCATACATATACACCTACCAATTACATAGATACATACATACATGCCGATAGATGAAGAAACGTGGCCAAAATACGCCCGCTCTTCAAGTTCCTATACCGTACACTTACAAGGTGAGAAACTTGCTAAAGTAATGAAGCAATAACTTGTAAAGTAGTGCAATGTACAAATTACACATACAAACATATGCGAGAATGGAGACACACAAATACTAATGTACACTTTTAGATATGGAGGCATTCACACTTTTGCTATCTTAACTATAAATAACAAAAATTCCTGGAAGACATTATTTGCATAAAAGTGGCGAAGCTTTTTATATACAACGCCAGCCTGTCAGGCTAACAGTCAGTCAGTTAGTCAGTCAGGCCAAGGCAGATACGTACATATGTACCTACAAAACTGCTAGCAGCTATTACTAGTGCTGCTGAGTCCCCAGTTCCTCCAACGCTACTACCTCATCATCATCGTCAGTCTTTGGAGTAACGTGCATATGCAAATTTGGCTAAAAACTTGTGCGACGACGTCCTCACGTATGCTACTGTCGCAACACCAGCAAAGTGGGAACTGAGTAGAGCATGAGAAAGTCAGCCTGCTTCGTACTCTATTTTTGATTGTATATACATATGTCTGGGGAAGATGAAGTTGAAAGTTGCAGGCGCAATGAAACGAGTACACACACCCACACTCCACTTATATATGTACATTCATACAATGCAAAGAAAAGAACTAAATTCTAAAAATATCTTTTGCACGCTTCAGAAATTACGTTATTAAATGTGCATTTGGCACACACTAAATGTGAGAAAACCATCCTGGAACGTATCACCCGCTCACCAACTAGTACACTATTGCATTTTGCAGTGCTAGGTTTCATAGTACGGGTTTGGATCCTGTGCAGAGGAGGAGCTCTGTGTGGTCTGGGTAATGGCAACTCCTCAGCAGAGTCTTTTTTAGAGCAGGCACATCAGGCGCACATGTGCTGCTTATAAATGAGCTAAAGAAATGGAGTCAAGCGTTTTTGGTTGCTTTGACGGTATTTCAAAGGGGGTTGTCATTGAGCGGCTGGGTGGCCAAGAGATGTGTCTGCTGAAAGCAGGAAGTAATTCAAATGAATGTGTCACTGCTCCTGAGATGTATAAAGAAAATGCAAAAGATACCTGTGAATAAGGTATGTATATGAAAAAACTGCAAATGACCAAATGTAAATGTGTTTCCTCTGATAACAAGTAGAAAATATGCGTAGATATTCCAAAAAAATGTGAATATTTCTAAAATTCTCTTGAAATCAATTAAAACAATTGTCAATGTGTATTAGCGGGGTTACGCTTACGCCATTTGCGGAAAATTTTACTGGTCTGTTTTCATTGTGCACAGATTATCTGAATAGATAACTGTTGCAGCAGCAATAGTCGAGTCTTCTCGTATAAACACATACTAGATCTCGCAGACCGTAAGAAAAACAAAAATTTGATCGAAAAATGAGTTTTCAGGACTCAAGCTGAAGCTGGTTGAATCATGTTTATGTCTCAATCTGTAAGAGAATTTCTTGGTGAAAATCATCATAGGTAATGGGTACAGGGTGTTCCATTGTCGAGCAGCGCACCATATCTATATACCCTGTACCATTTCTCTTGTTGTTTACCAAATTTGGGAATTTAAGCAATCTCGTATCATATATGTATATGAAAAATGTAAACATCAGGTCTAGAATGCAATTTCGCCATTTGCTCCACAAGATTTCATCGAATTGATGTCACTTATCAATGAGCTCGTGATTTCTTTTCAAACAGTTTATTAATCAAAGACTAAATTTTATTCAAACTTTTTAACGATATTAGAACAGTAATTAATTGTGCTCTGCACACAAAGTGTAAAAGGGTGCTATAGATTTGTGCAATGTGTGTTTAAAGACAGAAGGAGGCGTGGCAGACCATATGTTTCATGGGCAAAAATTATCAGAAGCAATAGCCGAATCGATATAGCCATGTCTGTCCGTCCGTCCGTGTTATACCGTGTTTCTCAAGAGTTAAAGCAAAAAAATGACCATAAGATGCGCATTTTCCCGGGAAAGAGCAAGTTTATCAATTCATGTCGATATCGGAGTGGCTTGCACCCACACAATAAAGCTATTCGCATATGTTGTGTAAAAATTATCAAAATCAGAAAGAAACTTTAAAAGATATAAGTAATAATGTGGCAATTTTAGTTTATTCTTATAAACTGCAACAAAATTTCATTAAGGTTAACATTTAACTTAAGTTTTTCATTCACATAAACTATAATTTTAGCCGATTTGCGATTGCTTAGACAATTGAAGACAATTTTTTTTGAGGTAATTTATCAAAAAATTAAGTTGTAGATTATAGAAAAGTGAAGTTTACTTTGGACCTTTTGTCAACAAATAATTATTTATTTATTTATTTATAAAAAAAGATACAACAACAAAAACCCTGTTGTATTAAAATGTAATATATATATATAAAAAAAAATATATATAAAAAGGAGGAGAAAAGGAAAAGTAGATAGATATATCTAATCCCGAGTCTCCAATCCGTTGGGTGAACTTTTTAAAGATGTGCACCAACTCACATCAGAAAGTGATCAGAGACTCAAGATTTACAATAAAAAGAAATTAAAGTAAAATAATAAAAAAAAAAAACCAAATCAGCATCAAATTCATGTTAGGTGAATTTTTTAACGATGTGCACCGACACACATCAAGGATGGAGCCAAAGATGCACGACTGGAAGAGTCAAGGAAAGACAAGATAGAAAAAGACATAGAATAGAGCGAATTACTAAAAGATGAAGATGATATAATTCATTAAAGTTAGTACAAAGAATACGGAAAGGATCATGCAAGGCAAAATTAGACATACAAACATGCAGGTGTAAAAGACGAAAATGGCGAGAAGGTCTACGAGGAATAGAAAACGTAACCTGGCCAAGAAGATAAGAGGAATCTATGTGGCCAAGAATTAGTTTATGTAGAAATAAAACACCATGACAGATTCTACGATTAAATAGGGAAGGCAATTTTATAAGGCAAAGTCTATCAGTATAAGAAGGCAAGCGGGTATTTGGATCCCAATTTAAGCTACGAAGCGCGAACAAAAGGAATTGTTTTTGAACAGACTCTATCATGTCTTCATAAAGTTTATACTAGGGACTCCAAACACAGGAGCAATATTCAAGATTAGGACGGACGAGAGCAGTGTAAAGAAGTTTGGTTGTATAGGGGTCATTAAACTCCTTGGACCAACGTTTAACAAATGCGAGAACCCCTCTAGCTTTGATAACAATATTGCCAATGTGCTTATCAAATTTAAGCTTATGATCAAATAAAACTCCAAGATCAGAAGCAGTGAAAATACGTTCAAGACTGAAGGAACCTAACGAGTAACTAACAATTTGAGGATTATTCCGATAAAAAGTCATAACCTTACATTTGGCAATGTTAAGAAATAGCTGATTAACGTTACACCACGCTTGTATGTTATCTTAATCGTTCTGAAAACGTAAATACATGCCATTATCGGAAAATGACAAACAAAACTTAACATCATCCGCATACATAAGTATATGAGAAGAAGAGATAACCTGAGAGAGGTCAGTGATGAATAATACGAAAAGGAGAGGACCTACCTGAGATGGCTACCCTGAGGTACACCGGATGTAACCTGGATTAAATTAGACTCGCAGCCTTTAAAAATAACCTTTTTCACACTGTTCGATAGGTATGAAGAGATCAATTTTAGAAGACATGAGGGAAACTCCAAACGGGAAAGTTTAGTTAAAAGAAGATTATGATTAACAGAATCAAATGCCTTACTGAAGTCAGTATAAATGACATCAGTTTGCATTTTGTTAATAGAGCTATTATTAATTAGGGTTTATTAGGGAAGATTATGATTAACAGAATCAAATGCCTTACTGATTAATTAGGGAAGAGAATTCTAATAGATTAGAAGAAGTTGATCGACGTTTTACAAAGCCATGTTGGGAGTCCGATATTAAAGAACTGCAGAAGTGTTGCAGCTGTGATGTAACTATACTTTCAAATACTTTTGGAATACATGACAGCTTGGCAATACCACGGTAGTTCTCAATATTTGACTTACTGCCCTTTTTATGAAGAGGAAGTATGAAGGGTTAGTTCCAAATAGGTGGAAGGCAGGAATTTTTTAATGATAAGGAGAAAAGAATGGTAAGAGGAACAGAAAGAGAACGAGCGCAATGCTTTAACGCAACTAGAAACAAGATCAGGACCAGGAAAGAAGGAAGATTTTAAGGAAACAAGAGCTTGTAAAACATCATTTCCAACAATAAAAGGAAGAGCAATGCAGTTAGAGTGAGGTAAATTATAAGGATAAACAAAGTCTATAAGATGGGTTAGAAGAATAAGTAGACTGAAAGAATATAGCAAATAGGTTAGCATCTAGGACAGAAACTATGGGATACTTATCAGTTTTATTGCATAAAATTATTGGAGTATTGGTTAAGGTTCTATTTTTGCTTAAACTTGTTGAGTGGTGTTATTAACCGGTTAACGCTGAAACTGACTCGGAAACGCAGTGGAAAATTTTGTGTTCATTTGGGCCAAAAATTCTCCTGACTTTTGCATTCTAATGCTTCTTACTAAACTTCAATTAAACTAAAAGAAAATTACCCCACTAAAAGCACATTGTTTAAGTTAATTTAAAATCCATCAGAGAAAACTAGTAACAGCCTTCTTCGAAGTTTACATTTTTTATGTATGTTTTTTACTTTTTGCACTCATGCATAACAAGAAAATAAGGTTAATGTGCAAATTATGAATGCGCTCAGGAGGGAAACTGGAGAATGAAAATGAGCAGCGCGATGATGACGATGTCGTCGACATTTGTGGCAAAGTAAAAAGAAATTTTCTGCAAGGGGTCACCCGAGACAAGCACCGAAAGAGAGTGACAGGGAAGGCCATATAGAGTAGAGGAGTGAAGCATGTAATGCATTCATATGCCATTGTAGGTTCCTGAACAAAAACAAAACTGCAGCCTCACCCACACATACACACACACACACACACACACACACACACACACACACACACACACACACACACACACACACACACACACACACACAAACACACACACATACATATAAAAATACATTTATATAAAATATGGCAACTTTGTGTGCGTTAAGTTGCTCGGTTCTGTCCATGGTTGCATTTGACAGCCGCAAGTGGTTGTCATTAGATGAAGCTGACTTCAGTGGCAGCAGCAGAGCGGCCATTTAAATGCACATTTCTGGGTACCACCATCTAGATTGTGGGTGTACGTGGTGGACTCTAATGCCGAAATTACGGGCAGTTAAAGTTGATCGTTTTGTGACACTTTTGTGCTCGATTTGGCTTTACCACCATGCTGCATGCTTTACATGTTCACTGATTTTTCATGATTGATGGCTGGAAAAATGCATATGAGAAAAACCATCGAGTTAACAAGATTTTTTTAAATAGGTCATTTTACAGTACTGTTACAAATTTCTGTATCAATTGCCTTGTGCATTTGAACTCGCTTCAATACTCGTAGGTGGTATCGACTAGAACATGTCTACTGTGCATGGTCATGTACAGCAGTTGAACTTTCCAGGCTTCATATCGCTGATTTTCCGCACAATTTCACCTTAAATTGTGGCACCTGGCGAGGCAGCATCGGTTTCAAATTATGTGTACTTCCGTTGAATCTAATTAGGTGAGCAAAGCGCGTTGGTCAGCAGCCAAGCAGCAAGGTTGTGCGTCTCTGAGCAAGCACTTCCTCTGCTGGCTGTCAGTTGCAGTTGCGGAAACTCTTAGGCGGGGCACGGTTGCGTTTGTCTGTCTGCACCGCAGCTCATTTTCCGGCCTTCATCGAAGTCGCCTAAAAATAAGTGCACCCAACGAGCCGACGCCGTCATTAAAACTGTCTGCAATGTGTCGGGAACAGCAAACATAGCTGTTAATTGCAATTTTTGGGGTGTTTACTCGACGACGACTTCGTCTACTACTCCGTTCAACAACTACCCATTTTCATATTGCGCCCCATTACAATTTAATTCAGAATGTAATTGGCGCGCGTACCAACTATGGAAGCCAACTTTTGTTAAGTCGAAATCGTCGTCTCCGTCGACGACTAAAGCGGCGGCACTTGACACGCGTCTCGCATAATTTCCACATGTCTTGCGCTCCACGCATACATATGATACATACCTATATACACTTGCACCATGCACACTCAAGCACAACCATTTGCATATGCATTTTTGGTTAGTCAAAAGTCGTGGTAAGTTGAGCTGGGACGGAACAGCGGAAATGCGGCAACTAAAAATATTGCCTCTGACATCAGTTGGTTTGTTTCCTCTTTTGTCATTTGCATATTACTTTTATTCAAATTATACACTCACAATAGATTTCAGCATGTGCGTTAAATTGTAAATTCATGACTTACCTTCCAAGCTTTGGCGAAATTAAAGTTTGCCCCGTAAGTTGCGCACCGGGAAAACAAATGCGGTCTTTAGTTATACTGTGTGCTTGCGTTATGTAATATGCCAAGTGGGGAGAGAGTAATGTGTAGAATGTGTCCATAATTTGGGAATTAGCAATTTTTTGCAATTAATTCACGTTAACCTTGCTTATCAGTATTGAAAACACGTTACATGATTCATTCATAATTCACTAATATTTGAATAATTTCGGGAATAATATACATTATTTCGAAAATTTTACAAAACTTTAAAATAAAAAAAAAAAATTTATTCAGACAGTAGGGACGGTGCCCGACAGTGGAATACCCTGTACCCATTTTTCCAAGAAAATCAAATTTCTGTATACATTTTTGTTTCGACGCGTCGGGATGATTAGAAAAAAGGTCAACATTTTTTACCCTATAAACCTAAAAGCAAACTTTTTTGGGTAAAATGTGGATAAAATGATATGAAAAACCTATATCGAAGTTAAGAACATTACAGTGAATGAACCCAACACGTAGAGCAATCAATTGACTTGGTTGTTGACCATATATATTATATTTTGTGCATACTATATACCTAAGCTATAGATTATATATAACTATAATAAATGGTTAGCTTTTATTTAGATTTTCTTTGGTCTTTATATTTTTATATTTTTTGTTAATCTAGCTTTTTATTCTTTTGATAAGTTGCATAACTGGGCCAAGTTTCGATAGCTTTTTACTAAAAATTCGATAATTTTCATCTGAGTATGAATTATGAAACCGAAATCTAGGTATTCAAAAGACTCGACTATTGATACTGATCGTTGCAAAAATTTCTATGTTATATCCATTGCACAAATATATGATACTCTTTCTTTATAAATAGATTACCTAAAAACATGCGATTCATGGATGTTTAGTAGCTATAAATTGAAATTTGAATTTAAAGTTATTTAAAAGTATCGCTTTAGAAATTAAAATCTTAAATGCTGTAAAGAATTTCCGTTCTACTCACGCTTGTAAATATATGTGCTGGGAATTTCAAATCTCAGTGATGTGCCTTAAATAAATCTAACTAGCACGCCCGATCAATTATAAATATATGTATGTAGGTACATACATATGTACTGATGCTGCAGCCATCGCAGGACAAAACAGCCTGTGCGCAGTTGGAACATTTCATGGATTAAACGTTTTCTTAATTGAGTGCTCATTTTCCGGTTAGGAAGTTTTTATGCCGAGAAAATAAATTACACACATGAGTGCAATTTGGTAACATGGCAACGGGAATGGACGGCAATGGACGGGACCAGGCACCGGCACTGACAACTAGAACGGCTTAAAATTAGAGTTAAAAAAGGCACAGTGCAGGAGAAAACCCAGTGACAGGCATTGCAGATGGGTTATTTTGACTGGACTAGCCATGAGGCGTATTAACCTGGGTCAACTGAACAATCAGCTCATAATGGCGTTAATCAAAAAGTTGTCTTCGATGTTGGTTGCAACACTGCAGTTTCATGTTGATGATGCACCTTCGGACGATACGCCTCCGACATAGCTCGTACCTAACCAATGGGTCAGGTCCTTTACTCGTTTAAGGGCAACATTCGGCATGTGTGTGCTAATGGGCGCCATCAGACGACATTCGAATTGGCGCTCCAAGCTGTTGACGTTGAGTTCAATGGCTACATCAGACACATGCCTTGTGCCCATGGTGGTCACCAGGGAAATTAGTAATACGATGCGCAGACTGACTGCCCGTTGCGCCCCCTACATCGAGCAACAAATGAGTTGCATGTTGTCGTAGCCATTGCTGTCGTTGTCCGCACATTTTGTCATTTTACGGATTCTCTTTGTTCTTTGCTGCTGCTCCTCATCTAGCTTTTTGCCTCTATAAATTTGCCATTGATCGTCCTGGTTGTCGCTTGGTCAGTAATTGAAATGGCGTAACGACGAAAATTTAACCTTTTTTTTTTTATTTTTTATGCCACTTTCAATGCAACCTTAATGAAAAAGTTAAAGACTCAGTACAGAAAAATGATGAAAAAAAATATAAAGTTTGTGGGCTTGTTGGTTCGACACTAGAAACTTTTGTGCGCACAAGTAAAAAGTTAATATTGATAAATTGATTAAAAGTTTAATAATTGTACATTTTGTTTTGGGTTCTCCATGGATGACGATGTTCCTGATTAGTTGGGACCAGAGCTTTTCTAGCGCATTTAGTGCGGTCATAAAACTTATTGTCATTGCGCAAAGTTTGCTTTGGCTTACAGAATTAAAAATTAATTGCCAAAGCTCTGCTTTTTTTTATCGTTTTTGTTGCGTGCTGATGTCGATAAATATTAAAATGAATGTCTGTATGTATGTTTGAATCAGAGAACTGCAAAGCGTACTAAAAACGTAGAATCAAACGTATAGCGTCACAAGCTTCATTGTGATACACTGTGCTAAACGAGTATGCCTGCTTCAAGTACTATTTGCTCATTTAGAGTAGACGTCCTTTTGAGTAGACTTCATTTTGCGTATGAAGAAAACTTCATCGGAAACTTAAACAACCACCTACGAAACATATTTGTACAATGTACTAGCTGAAACCCGTGCGCTCCGCTGCCCATTGATAAAGCCGTCAAAGAATTCGTTATATAAATTAATTCTTCCCGTTCCTCTTCCTTCTCTTTCTCTCTCTCTTCTTCATACTAAGTCAACCTGCGGATATTGGTACCAATTATATCCTCTACCTCTTGCCTACTATAAAAGTCGAAACACATTTAGTATGTTTTGTACACTAAAACAGCAATATCTCCGGAATTCCTAAGTCGATTTTGTTCAAACTTAGATAAGAACACTCCAACATAATGGGAAGCTATCCTCAAAATTTCATCAAAATCTGCCCCGTAGTTTTTGAGGAGAAGAGTCACAAAGAATTGGCAGTCATTTTTATATATACAGAAGATGTGCAAAAAAGATTCGTTATGTTTACGATCAACCAAAAAAAAAACAAGAAAAGATTCCTTCACAGCCACAAAAACACGAACATTCACCCACAGTGCACAGCGTGTGTCGTCGCTTCTGAGACCAAATGACGCTTTTCTACTCATACTAATTTTGATGCGTGGGCAAAATAAAATCGTAGTATTGAGTAGCACGCACAAATTATCACGCATTGCAGGTCTCTGGTCTTATTCCATTTTACTCGAAAATCGACCGATTGGCGTCCATTTTTTTTAACATCTTCGCTGAAGAGCAAGGATTGTTTATGGTTGAAATTTGCATAATTAACCATAATGAAAAAGCGTAAAACTACAAACACAGTCTTATTATGATGACGAGAGAGAGAAAGAGATGGAAAAGGAACGCAAGGAGAATGGGAAGAGGAAGGGGAACGGAAAAGAGAAATTGATCTACCTCAAGAGAGGAACGGGGGTTGACGATCGGAGAGAACAAAAAGCCCCCTAAAAATATAATAATTAATACTATACTATAATCTAAGTATAGAATCATGAAAATGTATTTATATGTGACAATATATATTATCGACGGCTTTACCAATGCGCAGCGGAGCTAGTATGTATATATTTTTTCTTTTTAGCATCAAATTTGATAAGAAGTGCACTGATCAGATAGGCAAGTGGAACTTTGTGCGGCGTTGGAATCAGTGCCGAAATAGCTCAGTTGGGAGAGCGTTAGACTGAAGATCTAAATGTCCCCGGTTCGGCAGTTATTCAATTAAATTTTTTTTTTCTAATATTTTCTTTTAAAGCTAAAAACATTAAATGGTTCTTACCGATTGTGAGCTGCTGAGAAACAGTTCTTCGAGGCTGTTCATAGGTGAAGTCACTACCGTCCGCCCCGGTCATCGAATGAAGATGGTGGAGAAGAGGGGTTTCGAAAGAGTGAAGTCACTCAGAGGTGTGCCTGATATCTCTAGACGGTTTTTCCTCATACAGTCTCTGAAGTCTCTAGAGTTAGTTAGTGTGCCTGCCATGCTAGAGATTTAATTTTTCAATCAATTACCGAATTTTAGTAAACAGCTGACAGCAAACTACCGTCTGCTGGCCTCTTCGTTGGCATGTTAGTAATGCAATAATTTCCCCTGTGTGTTGAGCGGGTTAGAGAATTCCACCTCAACAGGTCAAAGCTTGTCGTATGAGGCGACGTACAGTGTAATGACACTGGATTGTTTCGAGACCAGTAGAGCCACCCCCGGGCCTTAAAAGGGTTGTGCGTAGGTTTTGGGACCCACCATGTAAAACCTCAATCCCAATGAAAGAAATACACAACATTTCAATATTAATCATTAGGGGAATGTTAGGTTTCTAGTGTGTGCCTAGTCATGAAAACTAGACGATTTAAAAATTGCCACTTATATTTAAAAAAGACTCCGAGCTATATGGCGAACTACAAGAAAATCGGCTTTAGAATGTGGAAGTTACGGGCATAAAAGTAATTTTTACCACATAGTAATTGGCTTGGAAACTACATTTAATGATTATTTCGGCTTCACTCGTTTAGTATCGATCGATGTCGGTTAAACATTCAACCAAAAATATTTCCAGAGAGCAAGAAAATAAAAGAAAATCCTGGGCCTCAAAAATTCAAATTTTTATATTTTTCTTCGTGATGTGCGTCCTTTTCCAAGGCAGTGTATTTGCGAGGCTGATTGTGTTGCGCTCTCTTTTAGATCGACTCATTCGTAGGCAAAATTGGAAAAGAGTAAGAGCATACAAACGAAAATGTATACACTGCCTTCGGAATGTCTCATGCAGATAAAAGTTTTTCAACTGCTGGGGCCTATTTTTCGGGCATCTTCTGACTCAATAGAATAGATGTTGTTTACTTTATTTATATTCTCATTCCAAGCTAGAGTGTAAATATTACGAAAATAAAGTACCATTAAGAGTACTTGAAACTTTGAAACCATTGAAATGTAATTGTGCATGTCAGTCATACATCAACTTGCACATTCTTTTGAGCATCCATTTTCCCATCAAATATCTTTACCAAGAGCTACTCATTAAATATAAAGTCACACGATTGTAAAATAAGACCCGTCCTTATGAAGACTCCATTGTAAGTTCTCGCGACATAGGTAATATGAAAAAGTAATTGAAAAAAAAAACTTCGACAAACTTTAGCTGCTGTCTCCCAAACAAAAACCATATATATATATATATATATATATATGTGCAGTGTACGTGTATTTTGCATACTTCATTGAAAAACTATAAGAAGAAATGTTGGCAAATAGTTGATTCCAAAACTGCAAGCACAAGCTCGAGCACAGAAATCAGCATGACAATTATAATGATAATGAGGACGACGCAGATCTTGATGGAAATATCATTAAAAAATGTCGTGGAATGTGGGGAAAGGAACACAGTCGAGGGCGCAGACATTTAGTCACACAACCAGACAATCGGCGAGCCAGCCATCCAAGTTGGCAACGTCATCATAGTCACTCTCCCGCAGTTGGCAGCTACATTGTATGCAATTAAAAAAGTTTAACTTGCCGGCGCTGTTTTCTTGTGGCCGGGTGTCGGATGGCGGATCAGTGGGTGGTTGCTGGGTTAGGTGGTTCTCTGGGTCGGGGTTAAGTAGTTACTAGCTACACGGCACGAAACGGCCCGTTTGGGTGGCGGCCGTTTGCTTTTTTACATTTGTAGAAAATTTTAAGAAAATGTTCTAATTAAATTAATTAACAGGAAAATGAATTGCTGAACTGTTGTCGTCGTTGCCGTTGTTGTCGGTGGAGCTGCAGGTGAAGATTTGCTTGTGTCAGTACGTCACAATTCTGTCATCATTTAAATGTGTCTGTGTCTGTTTAATACCTTCTTCTACGTGCATGTATGTACGTATAGTTGTTCGTTCTTCTTATGTGCACTGACAGTTCAGTTTTGTGATCAAGTGATCACAGAGGTTAAATGAAACCAATGAAATTCTTGAGACTGCTATAAGTAAAATAAGGCATGAAATGGAACAGGATTTATATCTGTTAATAGTGCACAAGTTAATTAACGTGATTGTCATATGTTAATATTCACAGCGCATTGTTACATAATAAAATAACTTTTACAATCGACCATTGAATTAAACTTGTAAGACATGGACATGGAATGTCTATTCAATAACATAATATTCAACTTATGATAAAGTATGAATCGGTCTATGGGAAAAACTTATACTCTAGCACTACAAAAGGAGGCGTGGCAGACCATATGCTCCATTGGCAAACACTATCAGGAGCAAAAGTCGAGTCGATATAGCCATGTCCGTCTGTGCGCCAAAGATGCGCATTTTCTCGGAAAAGAGCAAGTTTATCGATTTATGTGAATATGTTACCGCGGTCCCCATAAAAGCGATCCAATTAAAACTTGGCACCGTTATGCACATTGTTATTGTGCAAATTATCAAGATCGGACAACAACTTTCAGATTTTGTATGGAGAGTCATGTTAGGCTTATAAATCAAACAATGTTGAGCTTTTTCCAAATCATCCCCCCTACCCTCTTAGTACAGTTACCTTTATTTCGCCCATGTCGTTCAAAGCATTGTTACGAAAATTTTTACAGAAATTTGATTTTCATAGGAGAAATGGGTACAGGGTATTCCACTGTCTGGCATCGTCCTGACTGTCTGCATCAAATTTTTTTCATTTGTACGACTTCAAAAAACACTGCTCACAACAAATTGACATGCATTAATTTACAAAGTTACATTTTCTACATATTCAACCACAGTTTTATACCCTGTACACAAAGTGTAAAAGGGTATCATAGATTTGTGCAATGTATGTAACAGACAGAAGGAGGCGTGACAGACCATATTTCCCATGTCCGTCCGTCCTTGTTGTCGCACCGTTCGAGGAGACTATTAGAGTCAGAGCAAAAATTTGTTTACCAAAAGATGCACAATTTCTCTATGCAGTACAAATTTGTAGAACTTGGTCAATATCTCACCGCCTTCCCCCGTGACAGAATTTCGCGGTTTAGATCCACATCATAAAAGTTATCCAATTAAAACTTGGCACAGTTATGCACACTATTATTGTGCATGTGCTGTGTAAAAATTATCAGGATCGGATAGTAACTTTAGCAGGTATAGGTAATAATGTGTCAATTTGAGGCCCCCTTCTTTTACAAACCAACAAAATTTAACTTTTTACAGAAATGTTATTTTTGAAGCTAGAGCCACCAAATTGGGTACGTATTTGTACAGTAGTATTTGGTATTTGTGTACTGTGAAAACTTGATTGACATATCACCCAAATGCATTATCAATATCTATATAAACCGATTTGATATTTGAATTTCCATCACGTTAATTCATTGCTAAATGTTTACATATTGACTACATTTACCTTACAAAAAGTCCAAAAGGGTATTATAGATTTGTGCAATGTGTATAACAGTTTGAAGGAGGCGTGGCAAACTATATGTTCCATGGGCAAAAATGGTCAGGAACAATAGTCGAGTCGATATAGACATGTCCGTCTGTCTGTCTGTCCGTGTTGTTGCAACGTTCTCGGAGGCTACAAGAGCTAGAGCAAACATTTTTTTTTACCAAAAGATGCGCATTTTACCTATTCAGTGCAAGTTTGTCGAATTATGTCGATAGTTATGCACACTATTACTATGCATGTGTAGTGTAAAAATGATTCATATCGAATAAAAACTTTAGAAGATATAGCTAATAATGTGCCAATTTTAGGCCCCCTCTCCTATGAACTGCAGCAGAATTTCACTTTTTACAGAAATGTTAACCAAATGTGGTACGTTAGGCTTAAAAACCACACAATGTTGACCTTTTTCCGAATCATCCTCCCTATCCCCGTAGTACAGTTACCTTAATAGCGCCTATACCCTTCAACGCTTCGATACAAAAATTTTCACAGAAATTCGATTTTCATGAAAAAAAAACACGTACAGGGTATTCCACTGTCGTGCGCCCCGACATTTCTGCATGAAATTTTTTATTTTATGCTCAATTGAGCCCATTAATACCACTTTGGCGGCAAACGGGCTTGCATTTTCCCACCCACCACACTATCGGCTTACTAACTGCCGGTTCTTTCGCTTGTTTTTAATGCTCAGCTGCTTACCGATGACATCGCCTTTGCGTGACATGACGTGTTGGCCCGTTAAGTGCATGATTCCAGCACTGGCTGCCAGGGCTGATTTGTAGCTTGTTGTTGCTGCTTTCCGATTGAGTTGCATCGAAGTTTAATTGAATCAGTGAATTTACTCGTTTCAGCTGACCGTAGTTGCCAATGCTTACACTAAAAGAAGCCTTGCGACATTTTTATAGTAGGTTTTACGCTGCGACAGCACAATCGCTAATGATCTGCCGCCAATGGCGTCAACGTATCCTTTTTGTCCTCTTGGTAGCTGTCGCCGTCGAGGCATAAGCTTTCCTGGTGACCTGAAACGATAAGATTTTCGGTCATCTTGTAACTGCGAATTAAATAATAAGTCAGTATCAGTGAGAGTATGTGGGACACTTAATACATGCCCATTTAAACTCGCTGAACAAAATTTAGAATAATTGAATTCAAACGCTATTTTTGAGTTTTGTTTTTCAATAAATCGATAAAATACATTTACATTGATGTAATAAGCAGATAAAAATTATTAACTAAATATTTTCAATGTGCGTTTCACTACTTTGTGTGTTTCACTACTTTAAAGTGTACAGGATTACAGCCAGTAATCTTACTCCCATATCAAATCGACGGCAACGGTTAGTCAGCTTAGAGCTGTCACAATCAAAGACACCCTCAGAGCGCCCACGTCCTCCGTTGCTCATTTTGTACAAATCAGCGCACATCATCAGCCAGCCTTGTATCCACCCATGCCAAGGCTCAAGCCTAAACAAGGTGGCCTGTAACAAATGTCTTTCGCCTTGCTAACATCCATCCCCGTTGCCACTAGCCTTAGTTCTTTTCTTCCTCTGCGCAGAGTTTCTCTCTGTTGCATCATTACTTTTTTTTTTTTTTTTTTTTTTTTGGATTTATCGCCTTTTATTCATCATTGTCAGTCAAACGTTGTTCCTGCGGTGACAATGTAAACCTGCCGTTCCCCTGCGTCGGGGAACGTAGTTTGCCGCAATGACTACGCCACGGACTTTGTACCGATAGTCACCAAAATATATATGTACATATACAGATTTATGTATGTATGTATGTGAACAAGTGCCAACGTATTAGGAAATCTTGCCCTTGTGACATGTGGCGCCTTCTGTTTTTTGATGAATTATCGAGACGCATGTCGCTGTGACTATCGAAAAATCAGTAGCGCCATGTAAAAGGGGCGTCACAGCACATGTGTGTGTGTGAGTACGGATGATTTGTGGAACTGCCTCTACCGTCCGTCGGCTGGCATTTACCCCTACAGTTACAGTAAGTGCTGTGCATGGTGCAGCTTAGGTTTACAGTGGATTAGACTTAAAATTCATCAACAAGTCTTGACCTAAACCGCTTACAATTTTACAGTTTGTAAATATTGGCCTCGATTGTGTTGGGGTATGCATTGCTGTATAAGTGAATGATATGTAAAAGCGATCTTTTAAAAAGTTTAAAATGCTATTATATTTTGTTATGGAAACTTTGTTATATACTCACTACTTCTTCTTCTTAACTGGCCATAACAACCCGTTATCGGGTTACGACCTGATGTAAAAACATTCTTTCATTGGAATTGTGGTTTTACGTGGTGGGTCCCAAACCCTACGCACAACCCGTTTAAGGCCTACTGGTCTTGAAAGAACCCAGTGTCATTGTTAGTCTGTATAAGGCATACGACAAGCTTTGACCTGCTGAGGTGGTATTCTCTAACCCGCTCACCACACGGTTACTGACTACCGTTATATTATTATATTTTACGACAAACTATATTTTTTGTGGAATATAATAAATAAAGTAAGTATAAAAAAGTTGACCTTTCCCATATAATTTATAGCCTTTTATAATTTACAGCTTTTATAAATTAATGGTTTCTTATTTGTCGACTAGCCCCGTCGTCGACTCTATCCGGCTTATGTAACAGCGGTCAAGGATTTCGCTATCTTTGCAAAAGATTTTCTTTGGCTATCTTTGAAAATTGCATGCAGTTTATCTGCATTTCATGCTGTTTGACTATGACTTGCTGTGCCCAATCCTTGCAACAATGTTATACCCAACGTCATTAACGTGGCCATCGTTATGTCATTCGGCTGCTTTGAAGTTACCATCCCAACGTCATCGTCGTTGTCGTAATCTCAATGGCCAAAAAAAGTAGTGACATTTTGTGTGTGATGCGGCTGCTGCAGCTTACGTTGCGGTAGGCTGACAAAAAACATTTTAGAATTTTAAAGCGTCTCCTTGCCTTTTATGGCTGCACAACGAAAGCAGCTGCCAACTGTCCAACTATAACCGAAGTGAACCGGACCGTACTCAAAAGAGCTTTTCGTATGTCCGGCCATACGAGCTACTGTTAACGGGCATGACATTTGTCTTCAGACGTTAATCTCATTAAATAAGCAATGTGGTTCAGGATCGGTCGCCTTGGTCGATGTGCATGTACAACTAACAGTTTGCGTACTGTCGTGTTGGTGAAAGATACTTTTAAGTACAGTGGGAAGAATTGATGTTTTAATATTTACACCTCGTATCTTTTTTTTTTTAATAGAACATATCACTCAATAAATAGAAGACTTTCATAACTAAAAAAAAACGTGAGTTAATGAATCAAAACTATTCGTTATATCAAGCTTCGTATTATATAAAAATTACATCTAAATATCTTTTAAACTCTTCAGTTAAGGAGGGAATATGCCGTTCTTTTTTCTTCAAGCTGGGAGTTAACTTCGAACCTAAAACGCAGTTTCTGCAAATTCGCGTTTTTTGAGTTACGACCTTCTTTTTACGGAGCGATATGAAAAACGAAAAATTAAGCAAACTAAACATATCCGAATATGGTTAAATCCTTGTCATCTTCAATTTTATCTGATGAAGCAAACAGAAGCCATACAATTCGATTTGGAAACTCGATATGTATACCCTGTACACAAAGAGTTAAAGTATATTATAGATTTTTGCAATGTATGCAACAGGCAGAAGAAAGCGCACCGTTCTCAGAGACTATTTGAGTTAGAGCAACAGTTTTTCACCAAACTATGCAGTACAAGTTTGTCGAATTATTTCGATATCTCACCGCTTTGCCCCGTGACAGATTTTCGCACTTTAATAAAAGCTATCCAATTGAAACTTGGCACAGTTAAGCACTATTACAGTGCATGTTTGTAGCTAATAATGTGCCAATTTTAGGACCAATGAACTGCAACAGAATTTAACATTTTACAGAAATGTTAAAGTTAACATTTATGTTAACCTAATGTGGTACGTTGGGCTTATAAGCCAAACAATGTTGACCTTTTACCGCAATATACCCTTCAACGCGTCGATACAAAAATTTGCAGAGATGTTTGATTTTTATGAAAAAAAGAGGTACAGCGTATCGCACTGTCGGGCACCGTGCCGACTGTCTGCATTAAAATTTCTTAAAGATCCCATCGTACGAATGTATCGAAGTTTTATACCCATCAAGATATCCCTGTAACCTTTCTACTGTTTTTAGAAACTTTTACCTTTAAAAGAGTTAAATATATCTATATAGGAGACTTTATAGAATAACTCAAATTACACTTTTGCCCATTGTTCAATGATGAAATCTTGGCCTTTGTTGCCGTATACTTGGCCTTTGTTGGTGCTGCGGCTACTGGTGCTGCTTTTAAAATGCAAATGCAAATGCTACAACGCATTATAACTGGCACAAACGGTGCATGCCGCAAAGTAAGCTGCAACACACACATGCAAGAAGCAGCACCATCATGCATACAATGAGATACAATGTCCATCTTTTATGATATGTCTATGGACCAGTCTACCTTTTAACCTAGACCAAGTCAAGTTCTTGTGTTGTAGGGCTGTGTGTGTGCACATGATTCATTCGCTATCGATTAGTTTGCTGCTAAATTGCCGAAACCGCACTTTTGCAGATACAGCTGCCAGATACTCAGACACTCAGTTGCTCAACACTAAAACTAAGCTACAGCTAAAAGCATAACCTCTAAAGCTGGGCAGTTAATGCACACCGGCTCACAAAGTGCAGCAAATCATTTGCATTTTGCGCGAAATGTATCTGTTGGTTGCATTGCCATTAATTCTATGAAGGCAGCATTTAATTGATGAATTACTGTTGCACAAGCATTGACTTGCCGCCTCTAGCACAACGCACACATTACGAACACACGAACACGCATCTCAACATTCTACAACATCAATGTATCTGTGAGATACAAAATGCAATATTGTGCTGCTGATGATGCTGACGTTCACATGCCAGCGACTTTTGTGGCTTGTCTTTAACCAAATATGTATAAAACCCTAAGATAATTTAGAAACCAGCAACTGCCAGCTGAAGAGGCACTCAGCCGTGTGCACCTAAATCATCACATTTCAATTATACAACATAAGCTCCAAAATTGCTGCAAATAATTATGCCTGCAATTTCACTCCAGCGCCAGAGTGTGATTACACGAGTCTGTTGCACTTTCATTTCGAATTTTGGTTATTTTACTTTCTCTTCTGCTCTATATCTTTCTAAATGTGGTAGATTACTAAATAAATATCGGTTTGTCCAAATGAGAATTTACCAATCTCAAAAGACATTTCTTCGTTTGATCGATGCAATTTTTGGATTTGTATTCAATAATACTAAAGCTCTCACATCTGCAGACTCCTTTGGACTCCTTGGACTTAAAGTGTGATTAAAAAACGCCTGTTAAGCAGATAACTAAAATGTTTTTTTGGCTTTGGGGTTTTCAGTCTAAATGTTCTACAACAGGCAGTCCATGTCATAGATCTCAATCTTTGTTGCAGGTTATTCGAAGAGCAGTCTCAATCTTTTGTAGTTTTCATCCGATTTTGATACTTTTCGCACACATGCACAGCCGCAGTAAAGCTGGGAATTGGTATGAGTCGACAAACTTAACATACGTGGGAAAAATATGCATATTTTGGCCAAATTTTTGTCTCTTTCTTCTTATGGTTTCAAAGATCTACAGATGATGAACATTTTTGGTCATGGAACTTATCCTCCTTCTCCATCTTACATACGTTGCACTTATTTATAATATTTATTTAGACTATGTGTACAGGGCATAAATATACTTATATATTTATTGATTGCATTTCATATTTGGAATAGTTCTCAGTGTTAGTTAACTGCGCATGTCATCATAAGCGGACTAGCTCCTTTTAAACACCCAAAATCCCATTGATTCATACATCTTTGCCCGCTTGCATTCGGTACCATGTCTACGTCTGTCCATTTGACTTATTTGCTTTGAGATAAACGCCAAGTTGATTTATACAACCAACCGACAATTTATTCGACCATTCACACCAAAAGCAATTCATTCATCTACTTCCTTACCCATTCAGCCAGCCAGCCAGTCATTCATTGATTCATGCAAGCATTCAGTCAAGCGTAGAAAATGTTTGTTTGTTTGTTTCTTTATTCATTGAGCAAACGAAGACAGCCACCCGGAGATTTTACTCGGGTGGTTGCATTAAAGCTAGGTAAGGAGCTGAGATACTCATCAAACAAACCTGCAAACAATGGGAAGCGACACACACATCATATAGCAACTGAGTGCGTGGTTGGGTCTAGTCTATAGATGAGATACGCTGCAATCAATTCGCAAAAAAAAGGGGAAATTATTCAGGCGGTGCCGTGCCATCAGTTGCATTTGGAATAAAATAGACACCTCATCGTCGTTGTAGACGTCTACGTCATTGGCCCCGGCGTCGGTTGCCCGACCAAACAAAAAAGTCGCTGAACACACTATAGGGCACCACACCCCAAATGCTTGCGTGGTTTATATAAATCGCAAGTAAAGGTCGTAGTGCTCAAATAGGAAGACGACCTGGTGTGATATCACACTTTGCGTGTCTCACTTGTCTGGGTGCATTTTTATTCAATTAACTTTTCGGTTATTTATAATTTTATTTCTTGATTAAATGAAGTATAGAGAATCAGTAGTGTGCAGCTGTTCTTCAATTGATGTGTTTGCCAAAATTTTCCTTTTTAGTTATAAGACTGACGAATATGTTGCCCTCTACAAATTTTGTACTTTTTAAAAAATAAATTTTGTATTATAGAAAGCTCTTCATTTGAGTAAAATTTTTATTTTGGATCAGGAAGTTTCCATTACAAAGTTTGGCATTTTCATTCTTCGAGTTCAACAGTCGTCGTTCAATTACCGACGTATATTGTGAACTTTGATTCAAATCGGTAGTTGTGCCAGAAAAAAAAAGGTTTTACCTCAGGACAGGGAAAAGTAGCAGGTTAACAGCGATCTGAAGCTTTCGCCGTGTTCCAACGAAACCCAGGAGGCGCCCCGGTTTCTACCACATTTTCAATGCAATTTAAATTGTAGACAGCTTACATAGTATGTATATGTGCATATTTAGTTTCTTATGTATACACAGGGTATATGTGAATTCGTATTATATTTTATGCCCATGAATGCATCATGCATATATATATAATGAGGACCATGTATTGTACGTCAGCTTGTATGCTTAATAGCAATTAATCAGCGAAACTGTCCGCACCCCAAACATGCGTAAACACCAACACAGGCTAGCACAAACACACACACCCACACGCACTTACAAAGGCCGATTCGTCCCTTCAAAAGCTACCCGCTCTCATAGCTGCGTGTTACCCTAAAAATGTTTTGCTGTAATTAACTTAGATAAACAAAAACGACGACTATGGGGACATAAGTTAAGAGTACATTGTGGTATATACATACATACATATATAAATAGTATATGTGCCATATAGCCATATAGCACGAGCCAAAGGGAATTCTCCTCGGCGTCAGTGCTGCGCATGTTTATACCCTGTACACAAAGTGTAAAAGGCTATTATAGATTCAAAGACTCAAGCTTATAAACGAAACATTGTTGACATTTTGCCGAATCAGCCCCCCCACCGCCCGCAATCCAGGTACCTTAGTAACGCCCATACCCTTCAACGCTTCACGCTAATTTGATTTTCATTGGAATATTGGGTACACGGTATCCCATTGTAGAGAATTGAAACTTCCCAATAGGAAAATGTTTACAGGCATATCGATCTTTTGAAAAGAGACAGAAAAGTGGATACTTCCGTGTCCATTTTACCGTATTTAGTGTTTTTAAAGAAAAGAGGGTACAGGGTATTCCACTATCACTTTATTTCATCATAATTTTTTTTTTTTTTTTGTGGCACTTATCAGTGGCAAAAGAAAATGGCTTGTGTAAATAAATCATAATTAGGCGTGCAAAAATGTAGATCCCTTACAAAAGTATTGTGGGTGCGTAAGGAAAGAAGAGGCGTAAACATAAATCTCTTATTGTGACAAATACTACGAGACAAAAAAAATGCATCATATTGACATTGCCAGTGCTGCCAATTTTACTAAGTACATATTGTAAAGTTGATTATGTGTTACTCTTGTGCATTTAAGACCGAAAACCCCAAATCAAAAGAGTCGGTTCAACATTTTCGGACGAGGGCTGCCTTTTATGTTTCGGGAATAGCACAGATATTTAATCGAAAAGGATTTTATTGTTAATATTCACCAGCGAAATCGATACACTTTTGCGTACGCTTTTCGTAAGAATTGCCACTCCAAATGAGGTACAAACAACTTCTGGCAAACAAATGGCTGTATGCCTTTCAAAATTGACAGTCTTACATTTTCTAATAGCATTTTAGCTACATGTCCAGATTTTGAGAATAAAGAAGCGACCATTTGTTTGGAAGTGATTTGTCCGCGAACAACTTTTGTTGGATCTGGCTTGTCTTCGAAGGTCCATACAATCGATTGCTGTTTAGTCTTGAGCTTTATGCATAGTTTCAAGACTCTTTGACTGTTACCATCTTATAAATATATTTTGAAGCACAGCGGCTGTCCTTTTTATACCCTGTACCCTCTACGCGGTCCTTTCAACGGAGACATGGTCTGACCCTTCGTCGCCTCCCTACGACATCCGCATTGAAGGCCTTTCTCGCAGGAGCTTCTTCATCCATACGCACTACATGACCTACCCAGCGGAGCTGCTGGATTTTAATGCGCTTCGCTATGTCAATGTCGTCGTAGAGCTCATAGAGTTAATCGTTCCATCGGGTGCGACTACAGACTGCGACATCACCCATGCTTCAGCGCCATAAAGCAAAACGGGAAGAATGAGCGTCTTATAGCGTGTTAGTTTCGTCTGGCGGGAGTGGTCTCTACTACCCCAAAATAACATCTTTTGGAAAGATCTCCATGCTGACATCGTTCTTCATTGTGAGGGTGGTGTCAAGGTAGACGAAATCCTTGACAACATCAAAAGTATAGTTCTCAATATCAATCTGAGAGTCCAACCGCTGTGTATCTCTACTCGAAGAAAGCATATACGTCGTCTTGCTCTCATTTACCACCAGACCAATCCTGGCAGATAGCACTTTCTACTTGAATATATAATACCAAACAATGAAATATATGTTAGTTATTGTTGTTATTGGAAAGGAATAATTTGTTTGCAAAAAAAAACCCTTGAAACTGAAGACTAGAAAATTTTATGCTATTTAATTTTATTCCCAATAACAGGGAATAGGTGGAATGAGTACATCTACTTCTAAGTGTCTTCTAAGAAAACTGTAAGCGATCGTATGTTAACACTTCCTGAGTATTTTGACGCTAAAAACTATCTAGCTTCGAGATGCAAATTTCAGATTCGATCTAGAATTGCTCATTCCCGAAATATAATAGGCAGCCCTCGTAACAGTTTATGTCAGTATCTTCACCCTAAAATTATGACTTTTGTATGTACTTATATTCTTTTCTTTTTACCATCTCCACTATAAACTTATTTCGGAGGAACCTAAAACCATCGACGTTCATTGAACCAGTTACCTATAATTTTCGTATCCTTAATTGTTATTTATGTTGTATTTATTGGACGTATGAGTTTGAATTCTTCGTTTAATTTAATTTCTGTAATGATGCGGAAATTTGTAGTCGTTTAATCGGCTCTTTTTAATGCTGCATGCAGATTCAGAAGGCGTACTATGCCCAGGGTCGAGGTCAATAATGTTCATTGGGTGTCACACTACGTTGCGGTCGTTCATTTTGTTCGTTCATTCACTCTTCAACTTTTGTCTTCCCGTTGCTTTGTTGGTGTTAGTTCCCCGAAGCGCTTTTTGTATCTTCTAGTTCTATGTGCATAATTGATTTTGTACCTCTTTCGTGGTATAATTATAGAATACCATTGATTGTTACCATTTACCTGAGTAACGGTTGCGGCTGTTTTTGTGATTTTGAGCCCTGGAGTGCAAAAGATTATGGTATAGAATTGTGTATTTTTTCATATTTTCATCAGGCGTTTTTTCTGTTAATTGATTGAGGGTTGTGACAAGGATGCTTAATTTCTAAAAAAAAACCAGTAAGAATTTTAAAGTGATGTTTTAAGCATAATACAGTTTTTAAAAGGCATGTATTTAGACTACGGCTTAGCCAAATCATTGCATCAGAACGTATCTATTAATAATTAATTATGCGAAATATTCATTAACAACGCAACATTATTTCATTTCAGGTATGAAAAATACGATGACTTGTTTTCAAATTGAAGTTTGGATAAGTATTAAAACTTTTAAGATAATAAAGCTTGAATATTTTAATGAGCTAAGTTACTTTAGACTTAAGCTAATTATAAACCAATTCAATAAAAAGCATCTGCCATCCGGAACCTAATCCAACAGAATATTTCACAATGGAGCGAGATGTGATTGGTCTTACCGAACCAGCCTCTGATTTTTTCACAGTTCAAAAGGCTCTTGTCATATTGGAACTCGGTTTTACCAAGTTTGAAGAAAAACTTGACTGAGCGGTTCGTCAAATTTAAAACGAAAAAAAAACCAAATTTGACGGCATCTTTCATATCATGGCAGCTTAACCTTACACAGATCAACAATTATTCACTTGCCCAAGTACGCGTGAAAATATCAAGGAAAAAGGTAGAATTGTGGGCGGTTCACGAGTTGCTCTCGCGAGTTCGAGTGTGTTTTGGAGGCACTCTTGTCGCCATTTGCTTCAAATGCAACGGCAATGCTTAATAGAGTCAGTTTGTGGGGCTGCAACTGCAGTACGGGTGGCAACATCAAATTGGCTCCTGTGACTGTAGGAAGAGTTTTGTTGTAAGTGGAGACTGAATTAAGTCTTTCAACCAGTCAGGGCAACAATGGAATGTCGTGCTAGTTGCTTGCTGCCGTATCTCTTTTGCACAATGTTAGAGTTGCACTTAACTTCAGACCCAGGAAAACTGAGCTGCATTGCATGTGGCACAATAAGCACAAGGACAACAGTTAAGCATTGCAATAGTATAAGTTCGGGTGAGGGTGTGTGAGTGTGTGTGTGTGTGGGTATGAGTATAATGCTGCTGCTGACAAAAACAAAAGTCGCATGAAAAGTAGCATGAAATAGCTGCAGTTGTTTCCTCACTTACTCCTCTTCTTGCAATTGTTGTTGTAGAAGCCAAGTGCCAAGCGATTTTTCTCACACAATAATACACTTTTCCTATTTTACTGACAGGTTCTGTTTTTGTTTTCTTTATTTTTTTATTTCTATTTTTATTATTTTTTTCTTTGTATTATTTATTTGCGCCTTTTGTTATCCATGGCAGTCTGTTGGTCCACTGAACTTTTGCTGCCGGCTAAAGAGCGTGCATCATTTCTAACATTACGCTGCATGCACATGTTGAAACCTAGTACATACATATATGTGAGTCTGTATTTGTATGTAATATGACGTCACTTAGTGCCAACTTTGAGATAATGATAAAATTAGATTATAGATGCTCATTTTTCACACACACACTACAACCCACTTGCTCAGTCACAGCGTTTTTCAATTGAAGGCGCTCAGCATCCCATGTGGGCTGCAGCTTCATGTGGGGAGCCCGAAAGTCAATGCATTATAGTTATGCGGGTGCCAAGTGAACAATGGTACGATAGCTTGAAAAAATTATTATGAGGAAAGTTTTAGGTTACATGAGTATTCGATTCATAATGCAGCTGTTCATCTGATAGATGCATAGTGCAGCAAGCTCAATGAAGTGCAAATTCAAGTTTATTGACAGTTTTCTGAAGCGCATTTGGCGGACAATGCTAACTTCAACTGCAACTGTATTTGGCTTTTCAGCTCCCATGTGTATACTTACACATATGTACAAGCCTATACATATGTACAGACATCTTGAAGTATTGTTGCCTTTGTCTTAGTTCAATCCGCATTTCCGCTTCTGTGTTGCGCTCTATATATGTATAAGCTTTGGATCTGGCAGCACATGTGACGATTACAAAAGCAATTTCACAGACAGTCGGGACGGTGCCCGACAGTGGAATACCTACCTGTACCCTTCTTTTTTTATAAACACTAAATACGGTAGAATGGGAACGGAAGTATCCACTTTTATGTCTCTTTTCATAAGATCGATATGCCTCTAAATATTTTCCTATTGAGAAGTTCCAATTGACATGTTTTCTTATTGGGAAGTTGGTTATTATGGGGCAAAATCTACTTTTATGGTGATAACTCCAGTATTCTTGGGCCAATGTCGTTGAAGTTTAAAACATAGATCAAAAACACTTTTATAAATATATGTGGCAATTTTCACGTCAATATATTGCTGGGTGCAGTAATTAAGTTAAATCTATAGCGGGGGAAGAGGGGCTTCTTTTGAAAAAAGGTGAATTGGCTCACACGAGTCTCAACACCAAATTTTGTAACTCTAGCTCACATGTATCCATATCTACACGCAGTGGAATTTCGGAGCAGTTTACAGGCGAAATCAGCATATTTTTGACAATAATAATCTGCCACGCCTTCTTCTGCCTGTTACATACATTGCACAAATCGATAATACCCTTTTACACTTTGTGTACAGTGTATAAAAAGTATGGTTGCGTTTTTCATGAAACGCGTGTATGTGTGCGTAATTATTATTGTATATGATGGAAGCTGGCAAAATTTGACACATAAGTTACATTGGCAATTTAGTTCAATTGTTGACACAGTTACTACATTGCTTCTAAAATAAACTGATGTGTTGATTTCGCAAAGTCCCAAAGAAACGTAGAAAAGTTTATTGTCGAAGAGAAGCTCGAAATTAGTGCATTTTTGAATATAGCTTGTCCTGTATTTATAAGATTTGTATAATATAAAAGACAAACGTATATGCTTTAACCGCTACCTGAGTCAATGCTGATCAATTTGGGGTAAGCAAAACTGATCTTCCGGAGGACACAAACGTAGCCAAGCTGCCAATGTGCATAAGCACTTGGGTCGCTAAAGAGCCGCAAGCATAAAACAAACACTGTGGCCAGTCGCTAAAACAGCCGCAGCTCACCCAATGAAGTGACAGTTCGTTTTAACACTGCAACCGCGGTGCTCGTGCTACAACTTCCAGAAACCATACTAGCAAATGGTTAACTGCTCTTTTCGGTGCCTGTCGGTTGTTCTTGTGGATAAGGCAATAATGTTTTATTTAAATATTCACAAACTGATTATAAAAGGAGCCACAAACTGTATGACAGCGTAGCAGACCACACTCACAGTCGCAAAACAAAATGTATCTGAATGCATAGATGTCGGTAACGTGTGGGACCATGTAATTGCCAGTCTGGGCCTAGCAACCTCGTTTGTCTGTATCTTTATTTTGCATTCAGAAGGCGCCTGTGCCGCTGCTGCGAAAGGATTGCAAATTTAAAGATACTAATGCACGCGGGCGCATAAGATGCAAAAGTTTCCGACGTGTCTAAAGTATCTTGCAGTTAGAAGTGACAAAATCGCAATGTACGTGAGTGAGCTTGAATCTTACGAATCTATGTGAACTCTGTAGAGCTGACAGACAGTAGTGGCAAGGTTGTCGTCTGTCTTGAAGCCATGCTTGAGCTATGAGCTACATACGGATGTCCTGGGTTGTTCTCTGTATACTGCGTAGATTTGACAGGCAGCTCGGAAGGAAAACTATTTGTCACGGCATTCCTTTGTCACTGGGATTAAGTTCTTGCTGGTAAGCTGTTTCTTACGCAAAACACAAGCATTGCTACAAAATGTTTTTGCTCTGATTTACTTAACGTGAAGTTCGACATGTTGAACGCTGAGTTGACGTAACTAAACTAAGTTAGAGAAATGACAATGGGGAGCATGTAGGAGTGCCAATTAAATTGAAGTTATTTATGGAATTCATATTTTTTTCAAAAGTTGAATTTTTGTAAGTAATCAGGCCTTAAGCTAAGGATGATTTTAAAATTCATTTTAAGTCAAGTTTTACATAAGTATATGTTTATTGAGATGTGCTTATGAATATGTGTGGTTTATGTATTTATGTGTAAAAGATTAAGTGACAAATGTTCGATACTTTTAAGTATTTGATGAGGATTTTTGGTGATTTATTGAAAATGTGTTTGTGAGTAAGATGGGTGTGTCCAAGTCGGAGGCGGATAGTTTCAGTGAGATCTAGCTTGGAGTTGCAGAAATTGTGTAACGTGATTCATTTTTTTTTAGTGGGGGGTAGTGTGATTTCAAGTACGTGTTGTGTATATTATAGTATGTATCTTGTTTTTTGTGGTGAATTGTTTGAAAAACAATAAAAAACCCGTTTTCGCATGCTATGCCTTTTTTGTTTTTATAGGAAAATGGGTAAATTAGGGTAACCTTCTGTCGGGTACTGGGCTGACTGCACAACTTCACTTTAGTCAAATAACTAAACTCAAAACTGTTTCGCTCAATTGCAACACTTTTGAATTTTGTAATAATAGTTTGTTTCAATTTGCCATTATAAGATGAGATGCAGACAGTCGGGACGATACCCTGTCCCATTTTTCCCATAAAAATAAAATTTCTGTGCAAATTTTCGTATCGATGCTTTAAGGGGTATGGGCGAAATAAAGGTACTATGAGGGTAGTGGGGATGATTCGGAAAAAGGTCAACATTGTTTGATTTATAAGCCTAACATAAGTCTATATACCAAATTTTGTGTATCTAGCTTTAATATTAACATTACTATAAAAAATGAAATTTTGTAGCAGTTTGTAGGGGTAGGGCTCTAAAATTGGTATTTTATTAACTTTATCTCTTAAGGTTTCTATCTGATCTTGATAATTTTTGCACAGCATTTGCACAATAACAGTTTGCATATATGTGCCAAATTTTAATTGTATAGCTTTTATAGTGTGGGTGTAAACCGCGGAAATGTTTCGCGGGGAAACGGGGTATCATATCGACATGAATCGATAAACTTGCTCTTTTCCGGGAAAAGATGCGCATCTTTTAGTTAATTTTTTGAGAGAAACAGAGACCAACACGGACAGACGGACATCTGATCATTTTTACCATACATATGGCTTGCCACGCCTCCTTCTTACATATTGTATACATTGCACAAATCTATTATACCCTTTTACATTGTGTGTATGAGGTTTAAAATAGTAAATCAAGACTAGCAGTTAACATGAATACAAAGAGAGTAAACTCTGGCAACGCTGAGGTTTGAGAAGTTGCACTCACCGTACGCCCACACGTCCCATACTATAACCCAGAATGGCACAGACAATGACCTCTAGAATGTTGATTGTGGTGTTGGTGGGGAGATTAGCCGAGAAAAGTGCAAGAACATGTGCCTAAATTCGCAGCAACGAAAAGGAAACCCGGAAGTAACACAAGCAGTATGCATTAAAAAATCTCCGCTTTCGGCTGTGCATTCCGATTGCTCTCACAGGCACGACCACCGCCTTGAAGTCCTGTTCCGTTGGCAGTGCAGACCAAAACCACAGCCCAATAAAAATACGCAAAATAGGAAGGGCAAATGCATTTGGAGTGTTTGCGGCAATGCCAAAATGAAATACATAATACTTAGCAACAAAAAGTTTTATTTTGTTGCTGAGTTGCACATTTCGATTTCCCGAGAGCACGAGGGGACCCCACGATTGTTGGTTGTGGCATGGCGCCCATATATCATGGGCGATTTGCTTCGGGGTGGCTCTTGCTCAATCTTTTTTTAATTCAATGTAGCTGAGAGGCAATTTCATGTTGAAGCGACAGGCCCAGCGGGCGTTCTCACATAAGTACCACGTACTATATATATAATCCGCTTTTAAAGTAATGAAAAATTTATTTTGGCTCTAAAAATAGTAAAGTAAAAAAGTTTGGAAGTGCTGTGTTAGTGGTCTCTTGTAGAATTCATTTAATTTTTATGAAATTATGCATGAAAGTTTCGAATCAAGTTAAATGAAATTTGTATTGTGCACTAAACTCAACTTAAGCCTATAACTTTTCGGTGTTGCTTTCTGTACAAGGAGCTGGTTATGCGCGTTTTATGCCTGAGGACCATAAATTTTATACTGCAAATCAATAAACCTGTTAATTTTCCGCTCCAATTATCAAATTTAGCTCTCAAAAAGAAAAGAAAAATAGAAGTACACGAAATCAGCTAGGAGTAACAAGAGAAACAGGACTGCTTTTAGCAGCATATTAAGTCAAGCCAAAATATATATGAAACAGACAAGAAAGTATTTTGAAGCTCATAAAAACATATGTACAGCTCATACACAACTGTACTCTTGTAGAAATGAGCGAGTTGAGCTGTTTCTGTTGCCTTTGTTGTGCAGCGATTTCTGTTCGTACTTTGTTTTTGATTAGCTGTCGCTGTTGTGGAAAGCCACCATAAATATATATGCTACTATTTCCCAACATAGAATCCGTCGTGCTGTCTATAGGAAACTTTATTTAAGGAGATTGAAAGTATGGGTTAGTCCAGTACAAGTGTGACAAGCATTTGCTGCTTTGCCACCGGGTTGCGACCACGATTGCAACGGCAACTTTGTAACTGATTTGTAGCATGCAGCAAGCAATGCTCTCTATGAAGAAGGGTCGCCAATCGAAGCTCAGTTGAGTTGAGCCCGGCGAGACAAAGCGTGTACAGCACATTTCTGGGAACCCCAACACCTTCAGCGTCGTTGTCGTGGGGGCAAGTTGAAGCGCCGGCTGGCTGCAACTGCAATCTGTCCGCTCAGGCTTGCCAACCCGACTCCCTTGTCAGTCTGTCTGACTGGCGGTTTGTCTAGCTATCTGTCTGTGTATACGCCTGCATGACGCCTTGAGTGCAATCGCTTGCACCTTTGAAGCGTGTCGCAGCACCACCAATGGCCCGAGAGTGTATGCATTTGGCCACCCAAACGACAGTCGGCTATGATGCACCCTCTGACGTTGCATGAAATATCCATTCATCCACGTATGTATTTGTATTTGTATTGTAAAAGCCGAAAGGCAAACGATTTGTAGCTGTATACGTGTATCTAGTACAATATGTATCTATGCTTCTGTTAGTGAATTGTATCTGCAGCATTTTGTTTTTGTAAATACGTACATGCGCGCATTTTCAATGCAACATGCAATTTGTCACACCTTTGTCGACTTCCCCTTTACCAAGTCTACTATATCTTTACCTTGACAGTGTGTGTGTGTGTGTGTGTGTGTGTGTGTGTGTGTGTGTTGGTTGCCTTTGCTTTTTGTCATTTCCATTATAATTGATAGCATATAATTTTGGTTCTTTCCAACACTTGCAACTGCGTCACCTCAATTGCTACCCCGCACTTTCTTTCCCCCTTTTTCTCAGTCAGTCAGTCTGTCTGTCTTGGTTTTTTATGCAAATTTTCGTGCAAATTGCTTTTAATGCATTTTGAATGCAATTTGTGTTTTGTATGCTGGAATTGAAGTGGGACAAAAACTCGTAATTGAAACTGAAAGATTTTAATTTAATTTGAGTTTCTGTTTCTCTTATTTCTGATTTCTTACGATGCTATTACATGTTTGACTATTTGGATTGTATTTGTATTTGTTTTTAGGGGAGTTTGTTTGTGTTTTGTATATTTAGCTGGGTCTTTGCCGTATATGCAGCCATCTTATAGAGTATCTATCTTTATTGCATTCATTAAATTTATTAAGATATAATCGTGTTTTTGTCAACAGTAATTGGCAATGAAACGCAGACAACGTCATATGTACTATGAAAACTTAATTAGACCTATACATAAATGCTAATGACAATGGTATATATACAAAGCCAACATCTAGATAAAACAAAGATTAATATATCGAGGAATCTTAATATTGGTCTTTTATATTTGAATGTATTTGCTTTACCGAAGAGAGCTCAAATACAATATGTGATGGCTTGAACAGTTCCGAACACCCGGCAAATGTGATAAATGCAAAATAATAATAGCTTTCCAAGTAACTGCTGTGTTTGTATTTAATTAGGAACAGCTCATTGTTCAAGGTACACGGGCAAAATTACAGCACAAATTCTAGTCTTTATCCGAGATATGTACTTAAAATTTTGAGTACGAGCCTTATTGAGAAAACTTAAAATGAGCCTAAGTAGGATTCAAATTAGTAGATATCAAATTGTCTCTCTCAACAAAAAGCTTGCGTACCAAGAGAGAGAGAGAGAGAGAGAGAGAGAGAGAGAGAGAGAGAGTTAGAGAGATTGACTTGAAGGTCTTAGAATTTATAAGTGGTTAAAACCATGTCATCAATAAGGCTCGACTTTTGTACTCAATTCGATCGCACTTTTTTACTCAAAGCAAGCTCATTCTCTAAATGGAATATAATCAAAAATTCTGGAATTGAAATAAATAGGATTGACTGTTACCATTTCTCTCGTGAACATATTGTTTTGCATTTTGGTGCAGAGATAGATAGGACCTTGAAGACAAACATAGGCTCTTTTTTGTCGTCATATATTAACCGCATTCCCCGTGACTAAATTTCGCGGTTTACACCAACACCATGAACTCACTTATACACACTGTTACAGTGCAAGTGCGGTGTAAAAACTATCAAACAAACTTTGATACAAACAGTCGAGACGCTGCAAAACAGTGGAATACCCTGTACCCTTTTCCCCCATGAACACTAAATCCAGCATACGGTAAAATGGATACGAAAAAAATGTAATGCAGACAGTCGGGACGGTGCCCGACAGTTGAATACCCTGTACCCATTTTTTCTATGAAAATCAAATTTCATGCAAATTTTTGTATCGATGCGTTGAAGGGTATGGTCGTAATGGGATGGTGCGGAAAAAGGTCAAAATTGTTTGGTTTATAAGCCTAACGTACCACATTTGGTTACCATAAATGTTAACTTTATCATTTCTGTAAAAAGTGAAATTCTGTTACAGTTCATAGGAGAGGGGCCTAAAATTGGTGCATTATTATGTTAATGTCGCACCGTTCTCGGAGACTACAAGAGTAAGACCAACAATTTTTTCAACAAACGATGCGTATTTTCCCTGGGTAGATGAAGTTTGTCGAATTATGTCTATATCTTACCCCCTTCTCCTTCGCGGTTTTAACCCACACCATAAAAGCTATCCAATTGAAACTTACCGCAGTTATACACAATATTAGTGAACATGTATAGTGTCAAAATTATATAGGATAGGAACTTTGGAAGATATTGCTAATTATATGCCAATTTTAGGTCCTTCCTTCTATAAACTGCAAGAAAATTTCACTTTTTACAGAAATGTTAAAGTTAACACTGTTTATACCCTGTACACAAAGTGTTAAAGGGTATTCTAGATTTGTGCAATGTACATAAGTAACAGGCAGAAGGAGGTCTGGCAGACCATATGTTCCATGGGCAAAAATGGTCAGCAGCAATAGCCGAGTCGATATAGACATGTCCGTCTGTCTGTCTGTCCGTGTTGTAGCACCGTTCTTGGAGACTGTAATAGTTAAAGTAGAAATTTTCTACTTTTCTAGTAATTTTCCCTTCTTCCTTGACAGATTTCCGTGGTTTTAGCCTACACCATAAAAGCTATGCATTTGAAACTTGGCACAGTTATGCACACTGTTATTATACATACGTTGTGTAAAAATCAATATCGGATGGGAACTATAGAAGATATAGGTAATAATGTGTCAATTTTCGGACCCTCCTCCCATAAGCTGCAACAGAATTTCACTTTTTATGGAAATGTTAACATTTAACATTTATGTTGACTAAATGTGGTATGTTAGGCTTATTAAACAAACAATGTTGACCCTTTCCGAATCATTCCTCCTACCCTTGTAGTAGAGTTCCCGTTATTACGCCCATACCCCTCAACTAATCGATCCAAAAAGTTGCACAGAAATTTGATTTTCATGGAGAAAATGTCCCTACTGTCTGCATCAAATTTTGGTATTTAAAATCAGTTCGCATTGTGAATTTTCTCTCTCTCTCTCTAATTTATATGAGTCACTGATCTGTGAGTCACAAATATATATAAAACTGTCATGTTCTTCCATAGCCCGCACGGATCGAACACTTAATTCTTAGGATTTATTATAGTAAAGATTATAGAATAGTTTATGTTTAATGGCTTAATTATAATAGTTTAAGTTTAGATTACATGTAACAGCGGCTGGCTTATAATTTCACAATTCATTCGGACTTATCAAATTCACAGTTCATACGTTCAGCTTAATCAATGGCAACTTTTAATCAACTGAACAATTCATTATTCAACTTAAAAACTTTACAACTACACTGACTACTTGATCTTCCTAAACTTGACCGCCTCCTTGAACTTGTGCAACTCGACTGCCCAGATAACACAATCCGGTAAACTGCACCCTTTATTTTGCACAAGTTTTAGTAAAATGTTTTGTCACCAGCTTTTATGGTCTCCGAGATCTCACACAGACGGACAGAGGGGCGTATTTAGGGGGAGGAATAGAGGATCAATCCTGCCCGCCCCCTATTCGCCCATAGCAAGAAGCTACTAGCGTAACATTTTTGACATTGCAACTTATCCTTCTGCTTGTTATATGGCGGCTTATTATGAATGGTTTTAAAATGAGCCACCAAATTTGGTACAAAGACTCATGTTTAGTTTATAAATCAAACATTGTTGACATTTTTCCGAATCAACCTCCCACCTCCCGCAGTCCAGTTACCTTAATAACGCCCATAACCTCGATATAAAAATTTGCACAGAAATTCGATTTTCACGGGAAAAATGGGTACAGGATATTCCACTGTCGGATACGGTCCCCACTGTTTGCATAAAATTTTTCCATTTAATTTTGAAAATGTTTTGACTTTCAATAAATAATTTTGTGGTGGATCACATACACGACATTGGCCAGCTTTGTTTTTATCAAATAAGCTATCTTCTGCCTTTCACCTTTTAAACGATTGTCGAGTACTTCCTTAAGAGGAAATTATGGGCATAAGTGAAAAAGGTAGCCACATAAGAGTGTGTAATAAATTTGAGTTTATTTCTGCTCAATATAAACATTTATCGTAAAGGAAAAGCAAATTAACGATAATTAATAATTAATTCCACAATATTGTTGTCCCAACGGCTATTCAACTTAACCGTTTCAACTTAAACTTAGCGCATATTCTGTTTATAATATCTTTGATAACTTTGTAATCTGTTTCAAGCTTCTTGGGTATTGTACTGACAAATTTATTTTGTTTTGACAGATTTGAAAACTCTTAATAAATTCCATAGCTTGCATTATCTAAGAAACAATTAAATTAAATCTTTAGTTCGTTTTCTGTACAGGAATCACATTGATGTTAATGAAGTGAATGTCAACTTGTATTCAACTTTTAAGCTACTGACTTACCTTGTTGGATTATGTATAACTTTTGTTGCTGAATCGAAACTTTTCCCTACCATAATGCTTCTGCACTTTTTGTAGCTTTTTATTTTCCATATTCTTTTTAATGAACTTAAAGAAGAAGCTACTTGGCATGCCAACGATCTCCAGACATAGCTAAAAGGTTCCCATAACCACAGAAGGGATTTAATTGCCACATAAAATAATTTTTTAATCCATGGGGCCAATTTTCGTTTATGACAAGGAGGGCTCTCAACGAGTGCGTGTCCTTTTTGCTTGAAATCGAAACACAACAACCTTTTATAACCTCTAAATGAGTATACAATTCAACTTTTTGTCTAAATAACAATTTAATTATGAACATGCTGAGTGGCAACAACGTGGCAGTCAAATTCAAGGACAAATTGTAACCATAAACTCTGTGAGTCTCGGCACAGCCCTGAAGTGAATGTGTGTTTTCCTGTGTAGCGATTTGTCCTGGCATTGTGTGCCTCAGGGATAAGCTAAGAGCTCATTAATGTCAAATTCATGCAAGCCCGGAAAAACCATAAAGTGAGCAAAAATTCTATCAGAGAACAGCAGAGACAGGGAGATCATAGTGTACCCTCTTGTGGGTACTCACAAAAGGCATTCCTGTCTGTACATTTTTTTGTGTTTTTGGTGTGTGGGTAATTATCGCAAATCCCTAAAAGTGGCAGTAAAATAATCAAAATTAGGCAATATAAAAAAATGATGTTACTTCTGCGCCTTTGTGTTTGGTATTTCAAAAATATAAATGCAGGAAATCGAGTTTAATGAAAAGTTTTTGGAAATGTACGCAAAGTTCTGATTTGAATACATATATTTTTTTGTGCTCCAAAAATATTTTTTGTAGAATGTTATGTTGTCATTTCTGACAGAAGTTATGAAAACAAATTAGGATTCGATGTTTTCTCAAAGAGCATTTCTTTTTAAGCATTTTAAGGGTATCTTAAATCTGAATCTTGAAAGACTCAAACAGATGGACAAACTCTAGTTCTCTACTAGCATGTTTTCGTCCCACTCAAAACAGATTGCTACAACACCCTTATTCAACGTAGGGAAGATTGACATTTTGGTCTACCAGGACCAACCGGTGCCACCTCCTTCTTCAATGAAGGATCAAAGTTAGAAGATCAGGTTGCAGGTAGCGTCTACTCAGAACAATAACAATAAATATGGCACTAACGTACCTGAAGACCTCAAGAAATATATCAAGCAATATAAATTTCTATAGTGATAGCCAAGCGGCTATCAAATTGATCAGTTCAATATCGTCTAATTCAATATCTGTAACAAACTCTCACAGATCTCTACAGAAGATGGCTCAACAGTTCAGTATTAGCCTGATATGGGTACCAGGAGACCGGTGTATTGTGCGTATTGTATCGTATAGCCGATGTGGTGTCCAGACAAGGTACTACCGCAGACTTAATTTTGACGGAGAAGGCACAAATATGTCTATGGTCACTTGTAAGCTTCATATCAAGAAACGCTACGATCATAAAGCCACTGAAAATTGAAAGATCGTGGCAAATTGCCTAATAGTCAAACGAACTTGGCCTGCAATAAATAAAAAGAAAACAGATGTTCTGCAGTCGTCACTAGGCTCAAGTATCTAGATGGGTACTTTGGGTAAATTTGACCTAAAAAGATCATAGACTTTATCTCTGCATCTGGACGGTCCTTCCTCTGATTTTTCATCCATATAGGAATGGAGAAGCGAGCTCTATATAGGTTCGATTCCCGCCTGTGACTTTAAAATTTTTATTTTGTTTTTAATAACACTGTTTCCATCCAAGATATGGAAACAGGCAGCGATTCAATCCGAAGACAATCCAATAAACTTTAATATTGTGGTTAAAGGTGGACTTGCAATATACTTGCAGCAAAAAACGACCACAGAAAAGCGAGACAAAAAGCTAAGCATTTTTCTGTATATCGTTCTATCTCATTCTCATACAAACATAATTTTTAAGGTAATTTTTCTTAAAAGAAAGACGATTTTTCTGAAGGGCAAATTTTTGTATGAGTATAGCAATATTGTAAACATATTTTTTTTGAACACCTATTTCCATATAGTCAGTTTCAATTATAAATTTGAACCTGCTGCGAGCTGTCTTCCAATGTTTTTAACACATTCTTTGCTTTTTTGTTGGATGTCAACTAATCATTTTCCTATGTTTTTCCTATGTGCTGCTCAAAAGTAAGGAAATTTAATTTTGTGTGCAAAAGGTGGAAACAACGCAGCAGAACACGAAAAGTAAAATGGCGTCTACAAGGCTTTTCTGTAACTGTTGTTGGCTTTATGTTTACCGACGCTCTAATTAAATTTAATATTCAGGCATTTGAAGAGGGCAGCCAGTAGGTGGTGGCCAGCAGCTGTTAGTTGCCCCTCGGCTGGTTGAGGCCTTGGTCTCTCCTAGTCGGGAGCACTGAGATTGCGGTTATGGTGCCGTAAGGGTGTGAGAGGGGACGATTTCCATACATGCGCGTAAGTTAGTGCCAAGTGTTATAAATTTGAATAGTAGGAGTTACGAAGATTTAGCAACATGAACGTCAAATGTTTGTGACGCAGTAAATTGTATGCTAAAGAGCAGAGTGGCCAACAGGACAAAAAGGTTTTACTCCTTTTCTTCACTTTTAATGTTTTTATTTTTACTTTTTATTTTGCTGTTTTGCAATAAAATGTTATTGCATACTTTATGGCCGCACATGTTGAGGTGTGTTTGTGTGTGTGTCTTATTTTGTACTGTAAAATGGCGCGACAGTCGACCGGAAGAGCACACACACAATACCCACATACCCACAAAGACTTACACATAAACGCAGACAGACATCAAGGATAAGCCAACATATGCAGCAGTCCTTAAACGTCGTCGTCAAACCTGCCGCAAAACGCTTTTGTACACGCCATTGTAATTCTAAACACAAAATGGAGATGCGCCACCATTGGAATGAAAAAAAAGCTCTGAGTAGAGTCAGCAACAGCAGTAAAGTGCTTTGTCTACTGAGAGTCCTTTTTTTTGGCTGCTTTTTCAGCATTTCCGCTGATGAATATCGCACTGAGCCTTTTGTCTGCTTTGCTTTTGACAATGATTCCTTAGACTCGTCTTTTTGCCCACTTTGAAGCTGAACTGACTGCGGTCGTTTAGTGCACGCTGCCCGGCACAAAGAAGCGACGGATGCGGCTCATTTATCAAACGGTAAAAAAGTCCGTAAGAGCCTTGATTTAAAGTTTTAAAGCTCGACATTATTTGGCATAATTATGTATGGTACCCTCAAAGGCGACCCAAAACTATGAAACTTCAGCCGTAGATGCTTTAACTTTCTATATAAACAAATGCAACACAAATTGCTTGCACCTTGGCCACAATGCCCATCGTTAACATCATCATCAGCATTACCGCCATAATCAGCAGCACTAGAGACTGGAGGCGGCGGCTGGCCTAAAAAGATTACACGACAAAGCCGTGAAACAGTAGGGGGGAGGTGAGGGGTAAGGAAAAACAGAGGCGCCACAAGGCAGCAGAGCTAAAATTTATGCCTTACTTGCTTTTGTTGCTGTCTCTCTCTTTTTGGTTTTTTATGCTGGGGCCGCGGCATATTTCTGCCATTTTGCATGATGCCTGTTGTGCCGCCATTTTGTTTATTGCGCAGCCTTGTATGTGTGTTTGTGTATGTAGCCAGTCGCCAGCCATATTATAAAATTTGGGGTCTTTTTATTATGTATATGTATTAAAATATTGCTATCTGATCGAATGTAAACCCAAAGAGGTCAGTTAAAATAATCAAAACTGACCTTAAAATTGAATTATACCTATACCTATCTTGAACACGTCTTTATTAGCTTCACTACTAATTTTGTTTGTTTTCAACTGCATCTTTGAATCTGATTTTCATCAACTTTAACTCGTCAGATTAAATTAAACTTCGCGCAATTATCGGGGACTGATGTGAATACAATAACGTAATAAGTTTTCGTTAAAGTGTGGCTTCAGGCAGCTGATTATAATGGTTTCTGGATTCGAAATCGGCGATCCAAATTTACCGGAAAAAGTATATTTTACTCCAGGGTTTTTATATTGTTTTTTTTTTTTTGTACGGAAATTCAAAAAGAATGCTTATTGTGGCATTTTTTCGATATTTCTCAACGACTTCTCCATTTCACAACCGATTTTGCTCAAATAGGTGTTAAGATGTTCGTAAAGAAATAATTTATGGAATCCAAAAATAACCCATTCAAACATTTGTTTAGTATTTGATTTATTTGAAGTAAACAAAAAAAGGATTTTAAATTTTCGGAAAAAAAATTTCAATTCATTGTCCTGTAACTTGCAATCGAGTCAAATTAGACCAAACCGTCGGATAAACATTGATTTGATATTAAATTATCTACAATTCGAGGTATAATTTATCTCGACCGGTAGGAAGGTTCCCAAGATATATGAGATTTGCTGACTTCGCAACTTTCGAAATCTCGAATTTTTTTAAATAGCGATAATTCGAAAACGGTGCTACAAAATTTAAAATGGTTTCCGGATTCGAAATCAGCGACCCAAAATTTACGGGAAAAGGTATGTTTTAGTCATAGGCCTTTCATTGAGGTCAAATTTGTTGCATAGTGTTATCAAAACTCACAATCAGAAGAGGATAGTGCATGTAGTTTGCAGTATATGCGGCAACATTTTACGGAATCCAGAATATTATGTAGGGTCAGTTTGATGTACATAAACGTTTCTGACAAAATTTTTGAAAATACTTGAAATGAGTACAATTCGTACTGTCAATAAAAAAATTTAGAATAAACTGACTATCACAGCGAAAGGTTCGTGCTGAATGCTGTAGCTCACTAGCTATAAATTACAGGTAGTATTGAACTTGTGAATAGATCATTTGATCCGATCGAGCCGTATACCCTCTTAAACGTATTAAAGCATTGATTAACCTTTCCATATACAGTTTTTTGATTTAGTTTTTTGGTTTGAAAGATATAGTGGTTCAAATGTAAATTCTTGCTTGACTAAATTTATTATATAGCTTAAAAATACAAACTATTAAAATTTTCATAAAATTATGTTTCCAAAAAGTTATGGATTCAAATAATATGCGTAATTAGTTCCCGAAATATCTTAGATTAAACATAAATATATATAATATATTTTAATATACTTATATTGAACTATTATTTTTCGGAAAAAAAGTATTGCGATTGGCCAAAAAACTAAAATCTCTCATTTTATGTTTTTTCGACGATTTAAGCACTCTGACAACTTTTCCGGCGATTTGGCGATGTTTTTTTGTCCGTGCGTTGTCGTAGTTGTTGTCGTTGTCGATGTAGTGTGTTAGTTAAATAACTTTAGTAATATCGGCTTTAGCAAGCTAAATGTTTTTCTATCGTATTGGGCATGTCCTGAAAGGGTTTCCTATTGAATTTGAGCACTCTAGTCGCTATAGTTGGGTCGCCAGAGGAATTTGTTTTTTTTTACTTAATTTCGCCTACGCTTATTTCGGTTGTTTTGATAGACGTGCGGAAAAGCCTCAGTTGGGTACTAACTGTTTATTTTCGATATTATTATTATTATTATTTCTATAGTGTGCGTTAATTAATTTTCAGCAAAAAAGTATTGCGGTTGGCCAAAACAATAAAATCTCTAATTTTATGTTTTTCTACGAGTTAAGCATGTCTTCAAAGTGTTTCCTATTGAATTTGAGCACTCTTGTCGCTATAGTTGGGTCGCCAGAGGAATAATAAGAGTAAATAATTTAAAAAATTTTATTTTTTTGTTGTTTAAATTTCTCCTAGCTAATTTCGGTTGTTTTGATAAACGTGCGGAACAGCCTGAGTTGGTTACTGACTATTTATTTTTTTTAGTCCATCTAGCTTTTTTTGCTGGTTGGCAACACTGCTTGTAACATATGTGAAAATAAACAGAATTATTTAAATCTTTCGTTACAGGTATGTAATCTTATACTGGAACACGCAAAAGACCCATGAATATTATTTTGTAAGCAATTATGTTTAAATATCATTAAATAAATTATAACAGCCAAACATTTAACTGTCTCTGAAATCCCTTAGCTTTCTAGTTGTATGCGTTTTGTCAAGCTCAAGTAAATAAAATATAAAAAATAAATAAATAAAAACAGATATAAATGACAGCTACGCCTAAGAACTCGGGAAATGCTTAACAACATTGGGATGATTGTTTTCATTATCATAACTTGTGTGTTCTTAATACAATGGTCGGCAAAAGTATTTTAACAAAGCTGTGTACAACCTTCAATCGTTTGTTTCGAAAAATGTAAAGAAGTAACCGACCTCGGTTTATGCTCAAAAAAAGGTGGTAATAACTGTTACAGAGGAAAATATTTTGTTTATTACTTTATGCATTCAAATTTTGTTAAGTGCATGTCAAAAATGAGCAAAATCAAATTGGAAAATAAATCCAAATTTATAAAACTAACAAAAGCGGAGGAGTAAATTAGTAAAAAATAAACCCTCCTTTAGTATTAATGACTTTTTGCAGTCTATTTGGGATTGAATTTACCAAATTTTCAATAATATTTAAATGTGGACTTTGAGGTGGCCAATCCAATGTATTCATTCCTACATCCTTTAGAGTGTTGGTGATCATCTTGGCTTTATGACATGGAGCATTGTCTTGTTGCAAAATAAACGATGGACCAATCAATTTATGACCTGATCATTTAAAATATGTAAATATGGATCCTGGTTCCATCTCCGATACCAATAAAACAAACAAATCCCCAAAAACACTATGCTGCCTCCGCCATGGGATACCCCTTCGCACACAGAAGCCACTGTTTTGCCCATTTTTATTGGAATTCTGCACAAAAAATTTTTTATTTGATCCATGGTACTGAAAAGTACTTCCGTCAGTTCATAATATTTGCTCCCAAAACGATGATTGCTTGTGTACGAATTTTTTTTTTTAGCAAATTCCAGACGCAAATATCATTGAAATTAATCAATTTTATTAAGGAAAGACTTTTTAATTTAAAATTCTTTAAAATTAATCAAAAGAAGCGATCTAACATTGTTCACAGATTTGTCAAAATACTTTTTCCGACCATTGTAAGTGCCCAGCGTGTTACATGCTGCATAATCCATAATCAATAAAGCACAATAACGACAGCTACGTTGGCTGTACGAAATTTCCCAAACGAAATGAAAATAATCCCGGTGTTCTGCAGCACTTGCAACAAATGAAGGGAAAAATGTGCGGTAAAAAATGTACTCCATTGTCCGACACTAAAATTAGTTTTGGAAATATGTGTGAAATAATTTAAATGATTGGGATAGCCATGGCCGATTACCATGTCAGTTACCACGAAGATTGAGTCCCAAAATATATGGTTAGGTATCAATTGAAATCATACAAAATAAAGTATTTCGGATATTTTTCAATGTGTGGCGATAACCAACATGCGAGTTCATCGAAAGAATTCGCATCTATCTGCGCATGATTTTTAAATTTTTACGTGATAATTGCCATGTAATTTTGCATACATGCCGTCATTTTCTTGAATAAAAATATTTTTCCCTGGGCATCATTATCGTCGTTGTCTTAAGGCAACCATGCTCTAAAAAGCGAAAATTGCTATCTTTTTTTTAGTACTTCATCTTTGCCAACTAAATGTCATATGAATCTTTTTGACGAACTTCTTTATTGTTTTCTTTTGATGAAGTTCTGGCACCCGCGTCACACTATCATATGTAAAAACGAATTCATATTAAAATGCAGATAATATTAGAAATCCTAGTCAAAAATAATATGTGCTAAAGATTAACTTCATTTTATTAAAAAATAATAGTTTCATGAGCCCTGTTTTTGTTTAGTAAAAAGCAACTATTATTTTGATCGAAATTTGAAAAAACACGATTTAATTTGAATATGCAGCTTTTGGTAACCTTTTGCGTAACTGGTCTCCGAGATCTGGGTATTCATAAAGAGGGATATGCTGGCGAACATACGTGCCCGTCGATGTTGATCATTTTGTTACATTCTTACAACCATCGTCCATATTTTATATCTTTTACCTTTCATCCTATGGCTTGTTGTAAGAAAAGGTTTTGCTCGGTTGTTGAAGCCAATAATATTATATCTATGATATAAAAGCACCACAACTCTAGTTATTGATCTAAATCTCGATTAATATAATTTCCTTTAGTAGTAGTGAAAGAGCAAGTCTTTGAGGGGAAAGTTAAACATTTATTTGTTTAAATATATAGATAATTATTTTCATTACAAAAGCATTTTGGTAAATTTAATACTTGAGTAAATGTCAAAAATAGGTTATGCAATTGTGTTTTATTCTGAGAATTGCGCATAGCTTTTCCCATAATATCCCAGTTTGCTGCTCCAAATGCACGCTGCTCACTTGCCTCCATGCACATTGCACCATTTACAGTCGCCATTGATGACTACATTGTCGGGATTCAACGGATTAGCTTATTAACAGAGAACACTAGCTTAAGTATTCCATTTAATGGTATTTTTGGTTTGCTAAAAACTTACCACTAGCCAGAGCCAAAAGACCGACTACAAAGGCAAACGCTAGGAATTTCTTTTGAGTAATTGGTGTTTTCTTCGTCTATAAACACTTGTAAAGCCTGCAACTAATCTGATGTAACTATTGCTGCTTCTGACAAGGTGATACGTTTATATAGCCCACAGAGTGACAAATTAAAATGATACGGCTTTGTTGTTATCAGTAATGTTGGAAACACAGCGAGGAACACTTGGAATTCCCGGCCTGTGCGGCGAACATTGACTTAAATTTCCCAAGCTGATCTCATGCACGTAGCAAAAACTAAAAAAAAGCTAAAAATTTAAGAAAAAAAGCCGGGAGTTAACTCAAAACATTTTGCCCTAATAGGGTTTATTAAAATTGAATTTCGCGTTTGCGAAAGCGATGCATATACGTTCCTTTTACAAAAATGATCAACATTCAAGGCAATTCAGGCATGTTCATGTAATTAAACAATGTTTTGAGTTAACTCCCTATAATGATAACTTTGTGAATAATATCCAAAAAATATAAAAGCAATTTTATAAAAATGTCGCTTCACGAAGATATATTGTATCTTATTTTTTTTCCTCAAAAATACGTAAATTTTTAGCCAATGGGCCTTATGGCTCTTTTAATCTTTTATTTCTAGGATTTATGCGTGTTTTAATCTAGTCTTTTGCTAACATTTAGTTCTTTCCCACAAAACTCGCGGGTTTTGCTAACAGTTTTAATCAATCTTTAAACCCTGTCACTTAAGAACCACCAATATGTAAAGCCAAATCCGTCGACTCATGAGAACTTAAAGAATACAACCACTTTTCTTTTTGGGGATGCCAACACCATCGTTGATTCAAAATCAGGTAAAATCCATGGAAATATTTAATCACTTAGGGCACTTTAGCTGGCGTAGTTCAAGTCGATATCCTCGTCATCCGTTTGCCGCGGCAATGCAAAACTTTAGGCACTATAATCATACCGATGGATGCCAATTTTATTTCATTATTCTACACATATTTTTCTTTTTGTTATGTTTACATAAAATAAGGGTAAAATACCCGCTGCCCGACGATTTCAATTTTTTTCCGCAAAAATTAAATTTGAGTATGCAGATTTTTAGATGTATGCTTTGTTACTATTTTCACAAAACCACACCTGCTTTTAGCGTTAATTTTGGTACCGTAAGGTTAAGACCGCATACCTGCATGAGAATTTCATAGCAAATTATTATATTTGGATAGTTATTTATTTGTTGTCTGAGTGCCAAAACGTCACTAACCTTCTCAAAATAACGCAAAACAATTGTAGGAAAGTGCGTAAGCAATCTTTTAGAATAGATACAAGATGATTTTATACAAAAGAAAAAAATATTTTAGTTCAAAATGCCACGTGGAACTCAATTGACAGAGGAAGAGCAGGGAATAATTGAGGAGAAGAAGCAGGGAGTGGTTCAAGTTGCTATAACTATAAATAATAAATCGAAATACTATCAACAAATTTTTTTAAAATACTGTATATTGTAATAAAACAGGATCGATTCCGAATGTAGTGAATTTAATAATATGCAGTGTTCTGAATATGTGTGTTGTGTACAGGCGTAAAAGTAGAACACAGCCATTGCTTCTCGGCTTGCCAGATTGTTCTTAGTGGTGGTTGCCAGATCGCTGTCTGTGCAGTTGGTTGCCAGATGAATTTCTAATATATGGTATATAACGGCACAAACACCCGCAGTAGCCGCATTCCTATCATCGATGAGCGGTACAAGTTCTGGCAAGAGCAATTTGAAACCGTAATATTTAGTGACGAGAAAGAGTTCAATAAAATAAAAACAACAAGCCTACACAAGTATTGGAGGGACATAAGACATCCTCGTCAGAGGATGCAAAAGATTTATAGAGTTGTTGGAAAGCGAACTAATAGCTCTTAGTGATGAGTTCCATGGTGAAAACTGGATTTTCGAGCAGGACAACGCTCCGATCCACGTTGCACGGGCTACAATGCAATATTTTGAGGCGAAGAACATTCCTTTGAGGGGTGTTTATGCATCATGCACTACCACAATATGAAACAGCTGAGACTCGCAATTATAAGGAAGTGGGACAAAATTGACCCAATGAACACAAAAGCAACTCGATCATTTGAAGATATATGTAAGTGTTACTTAGTATTTTTATGACAAAAAATAATTATGCACATATAATTATTTACTATGAAGAAAAAGTAAATCAATCAAACGTATTAAAGCTGCATTTATGAAATTTATTTTAAGTTTATTTTTAAGCTTAAAATTTATTAAACACTAAAATAAAATACTATAACATTAAACAATTTAACATTAATTTAAAGTGAAAAATTGATATGAAGCAATTCACATATAATTATTCTACAGGGGTATAATGAGTATACGTATTGACTAGTCAACACTAAACCCGTGTTACTTTGGAGATAAGAGGTTGCACTAGACTTAAATGAATAAAAGGGTTTTCCCATAGATTAAATTTCTCATTTATTTTGGTGTAGCTTTCACTCAGATTAATAGTAAAAGAAATATAATACAACAAATGGAGGTCTTGCGAAATGAAAGACCCAAGTAAACATAAATCAATTCATCGTCAATTCGCTTCCGTTTCAAATCTATTTGCACAGTAAGTTGTGGGAAGAGTTTTTCTCTTTCAACTACTCAGCAATAAACAAAATTCGTAAAAATCTTCCGGGCAAAGAGTGTAAATCGAAAAGGTGTGTTGCCTAGGCTAGAGAAGTCAAAATGATAAATGCACAAATCAGCTGAAGCCGATGGGCTCATACCCTTTATTTTACATTTTCTTTTTTGTTGTGTGTGACTTTTGTTGTTCGGTGGTTGGCGCAATGGCAACTAAAACTGAGTTTCAATTATGTCCTGCTGGCCTTGCATTTCTATTAAGCGCCAATTTTTTTTCCATCTCTGAATGCTAATGCTACTTAAAGCTCCCTACTTACATTTTCAAGTTGATCGTTGTTCGCATATACTGTTACTTTTTTCATAAAATTTAAATGCAATTAATCTTTAAACTATAACCAAGAACTTACTTTGTTTATTCTATTATACGTTTTTGCCGAAACACTCACAAAACCCATGCTAGAGTTTATTTTTTATCTTTTGAAAATCAAACAAAAAACTAAATTTTGGACAATTTGCGCACGACTACCGATTTCAGCCGTTTCGGAATGGATTCTATTGGTTTTGGAGGAATACTTTCGCTCGTTTCTTAATGATCATGTGCGGTCCAAAACTGCCCCTAAATTTTTCAGCAGCGCAATAAGATCAGAAAACTTCTAAATAAGCATAGATTTTACAGTTCTCGACATCGCCTGTTGGCCTCCACTGTGGAGCAAGAGCAGTCTTAATTAAGCCTGTCAAAAGGTGCATTGTATTTTGCGCAAACTTTTTTCGACACACAGGCCAAAAAATTGCCTATTAACATTGTTTATTGACAATATTTAATCTGCAATACTCACGATGCGATATCGATTGGACACCAAACGATAGATGGAAGACGTGCTCACTTGCTTCGCGTTCGCCTTCTCCAATCGTTGATGCCATAGGTACTTACACTTTCTACCAGTTCCTTCCAACAACACGACCCATACTTATTCTATGGTTAGTGTAAATACGCACATGATCGTTCGATGCCTTTATAATTCGAATGAAAACTTCTACCATTCTTTGCGCTTACTTGCATCCTTTTTCCCCATAAAAGAATATCATATACTTTTGTCTTTAATTCACTTGCAAGTCGTCACTACCACAACAGCAAGCACGCAATTTATGTAATCAACATTAAATTTTCCTTAAAAAGCTTTAACATTGCAATTAAGTTTGTAACAGAAATTGATTAACAAAAATTTGATGCAGACAGTCGGGACGGTGCCCGACAGTGGAATACCCTGTACCTTTTTTCTTTATAAACACGGTAAAATGGGAACGGGAGTATCCACTTTCACATCTTCTTTCATAAGATCAATATGCCTGTAAACATTTTCCTATTGGGAAGTTCCAATTGACAAGTTTTCCTATTGGGAAGTTGGCTATTATGGGGGCAAAAATTACTTTTGTACCCAAAACTCCAGTATTCTTGGGCCAATGTCGTTGTATTTTGTAACATAGATCAAAAATACATTAATAAATGTCTCTGGCAATTTTCAAATCAATATATTGGGGGGTGGCAGTAGTTAAAGTAAATCGATTGCGGGGAAAGGGGGGCTTCTATTGGGAAAAGGTGAATACAGTTTTAATGATTTGGCTTACACGAGTCTCCATACCAAATTTTGCAACTCAAGCTGACAAGTATCCATATCTACAGGTATTGGAATTTTAGAGCAGTTTATTGGCGAATGGGGTCGAAATCTACCTATTTTTGTCTACAACTTTTGATGTATTTACCCCATTGCAATATATATATTTATAATATAGATGCACATAGACACAACGCAAACCTCTGTCGAGTTTCAAGTTGATAGATTCAATGGAGCGGCTGTAAACCGCGAAAGTCTGTCACATGGGAGGGGAGTGAGATATCGACATGAATCGATAAACTTGCACTTTTCCGGGAAAATGCGCGTCTTTTTGTTTTTTCTCTAACTCTTATAGTCTCTGAGAAACACGTTACAACACGGACACACGTAGATGGCTATATGGACTCGACTATTGCTCCTGACCATTTTCGCCCATGGACAATATGGTCTGCCACGCCTCCTTCTGTAATACCCTTTTACACTTTGGGTACAGGGTATAAGAATTTAATACGAGAGGTCTCGCTCACACTGTCAATTTATTATGCATTTCTTTTTTTAAATTTCAAAATGCAACTCATTTTGAGTTTTTTGTACTTGACTTAAGTACATTATGGTCTTGGTTTTTATTTGAGTACGAAATTAACTCAATTAAAGTATTTAAAAAAAAAAAAAATTTTTACTCAAAAATGCTTGTTCGCATATTGAGTACGCGGCAACTCATTTGAGGATGTCGTTTTTCTTTCTGTGTACTGTAATGTTACGTTTACCGATAAATCGTGAAATTATCGAAATTTCGCTGGTTATTCAAGGGGTAAAGGTATAGGACATCTATCGGACATGAAAAAGTGGGTCTGCCACGCCTGCTTCTACATGCATTTCACAAATATGTTGTGTCCGTTGGGTATAGAGTACATTTTATTCAAGCCTCTTATTAAACCTATATTATACTGTATGATAAAATTGTGTTGCATCTTTAATCAAATTACATGATTGACAGATACGCCCTCGTCCTTGTATGACCACACAATAAAGTTAATTAATTAACTTACCAGTAACTTTTATACATGGCCAATGCGCTAACAAATTCAACTGCCTGCTATAGCAAGGATTTGGGTGAACGGAGAAATGGCTGTGGGACATCTGACATCTGGAGAGTGTGTGTGCATCCAATGCAGTCTGTCGGTGTGCAGTTAATTAAATTTCAAGAAATATGTACTGACAATATGCAATCAAAGGATATGTGTTTATAATCCAGCCGGATATTATGTGTTTTGTGTCTATAATTTGTGCCCAACTGAAAATGCAAATCATTGCTAAAATTGCAATTGCAATGAAATACGATTATAAAATATTTATGAATTAAATTTTAAATTGAATAAGTTAATTGAAGGTATGTGCTGATCACAAAAAATCTACAATTCTGACTATTTCGCTCTACTATTAATGCTCATTTTCTGGTAACCTTTGACTTCGAAGCATTTATCCTGCTGTCTGTCTCTATGGCTCTCTCTACTCCTCTGTCTGAATATCTCTTTTGCTTTGCTTATGAACCCCGACCAACAATGATTGGCAACAATCCATTAGTATGTGTTAGTAACGGTCTGCTCAGTACGCCATTTTGTAACATACTAAAAATCAATGCTTTGACATAGCTTTTGTGTATAACTGTAAATGTATTTGAAAAATGGCTATTTGAGGCTTGCTTCTACGTCTATTATAATATTGTGATATTATTTTATATTCATACAGCTGTGTCTATGTGTATATGTACCGTATATGCTTCTATGTACAGTCAAACCTGCGTAAGTTGGCCACTCACGGTTCAAAAATTTTTGGCCAACTTATACAGGTGGCCAACTTATGAGGTTGTAAGTTTTATAGTGGTTTTATGTTGTTTCTTTAATATTTTTAACTTTATATTATGGATTATGGTTGTTATGTACTTTGATCATAAACTCTACATAATAACAAAATAAACATATAATAATATGTACATACATAATTTAAAGTTTTAATTCATAGTTGCAAAGCAGTCGAAGTTTGTTTCAATAGTACTGTACATTCTTTTAAATTTAAAATTGCACTTCAATTCTAATGCAACTTGAGAGAGATTTAAATTTGCCTATTTATAAGCTTTTGACCTTCTTTCTTCTGATTTTTAACAAATGAATTGTTCCATCTGGAAGGATTTCATTCAAATTTTCCCATGGTTGTACATTTGTAAATGTTGCCATGGTTTGGATTATTTTTATGATTCGAAAATGCAGCCTTCGTATTTTCATACATAACATTGCTGTGGTTTTAAGATGGCCAACTTTTCCAGGTTCAAATGCATTGGCAAAATTCAAAAATCGCTCTAAAAGTGACCACGCAGGTGCAAGTTAGGCAAGTAAAAATTTGAGTTTTTGTACTAATATATTTTGGTTTCGCTGAAAAGTGTCCAACTTAAGGAGGTGGGGGGTGGCCAACTTTGCAGGTTTGACTGTATATAATAGTGCGTATGTGTGAGATTGTGATTGTGTCTGCATTTCGTAATCAAGCTCATGATAAATCGTTTGCACACAATTTATTGAGTTTTTGCATGGCATTGCCAAAGCAAAGACTTATGCAGTGGAAATGGGGTTTTGTTTTTTACTGTGTGTTGGGTGGGCCTTATCGCTACTCCACTGCATTCCCATATTGTCAATCCCATCGGTTATATAAACAAGTGTAGTAACTGAAAATAAGACATCTCAATACGACCAACAATTGAAGAATTTCAAATACTATGAGAAGCTTTACAAGTCTTACTCGCAGATCATAAACATTTTGTAGTTTTAAGCATACAATATAGATTTCTATTTTGATTATTCTTTTATTTATTATTTGACAAGTGCGATTTTTGCTTCGCAGATACTTTCCCATTACAAACTTTTTTTTCTTGCTTTGAATGCACTTTGCATTGTGTAAATTATTCGGTGTATTTTTTTGCAAAAATATCTACAACTTATTGTTGTCAATATGGCTTCTGTTTATCCAGCTGTTATACTTGACAAGCATTTCAGATTCGGCAAAAAAAAAACTATCCCAATTTTAAAAATTTGTGTGTGTTGAGATTTCTGGGCACAGCTTAAATATTAAAACTTTGATGCAGACAGTCGGGACGGTGCCCAACAGTGTGATACTATTTCCCATGAAAATCAAATTTCTGTGTAAATTTTTGTATCGATGTGTTGATGCGTATGAGCGTTATAACGGTATTTGCTCTACGGAGGCGTGGGGATGGTGGGGAAAAAGGTCAACATAGTTTGGCTTATAAGCCTAATGTAACACATTTTGTTAACATAAATGTTTACTTTAACATTTCTATAAAAAGCTAAATTCTGTTGCATTTATAGGAGGAGGGGCCTCAAATTGGCACATTATTAGCTATATCCTTTAAAGTTCCTATCCGATACCAATTTTTACAATACACATATGCACTAATAGTTTGCATAACTGTGCCAAGTTTCAGTTGGATAGATTGAATTGATTGGATTGGACTTGATCTACCTAGAGAAAATACGCATCTTTTGGTAAAAAAAAAAGTTTGCTCTAACTTTTATAGTCTCCGAGAAGAGTGCGACAACACGGACAGACGGACATGTCTATATCGACTCGACTATTGCTTCTGATAATTTTTCCAATGGAACATATAGTCTGCCACGCCTCCTTATGCCTGCACAAATCCATAATACCCTTTTAAACTTTGTGTACAGGATATAATATATATATATATATTATAGTCAAATCCCCACAACTACATACTATATGAATATACTTCAACCACTTGTCTGACGCTAATTGATGATCAAAAATGGCCAAGAAATGGATAGAAGAAGAAGATGCTAGTGACGGCCCAATGTTACTTCAATGTCTTTGGTATCCCGTTAGCCAAATTTAGGTATATTTTGGTAGTTTTGCATTTGTTTTCGCAGTTGTTGAAAGCTTGAATATATGAATCACTGAACAAAAGCATAATGACAAGAGTGCCTGTGCTTGAATCTGTTCAAATGATTGATGAATCAGGCTTTGCATTTCGATGAAAATGCACAAGTGGTTGATTTTCTTTTTTTTTATACATATACATATGTATATCTATATTTGTATTTTGAATTTAAAATGAGCATTAAGGTTTGACCTTTTAGATGGAATATTTTATTATAATTGCACAGAGATTTGAATTTTCGATATAGACATGTATTCATGGATTCCAAAGAAAAACTTTTTCACATTTTTTTAAAATGCAAATTAGTTCCAAGCACCAAAGTTGTTAGGAAATGTAAATATATTTTTAGAATGACATGAAACTTTAGATGAAAAACATAATAAAAGAATTTTGATTTTTTTCTATTCATAGCTGTAAACCAAATTTGACAAAAAATTACGGTCGTCATTTAAAAAACTAAACGCACGTCAAAGTGAATTGGAAACATAAGTAAATACTGCCCAAATGTGTTTCTTAAACCGCAGGATCAAACATTTAAAAAAATATTAGGGTCCAAAAAATTTGCTGTTTACCTTTGATATAATAACTCGCAACGCTCCTGCAAGATCTCAACTTAGAGTTACAGACGCGTTATCCATCGATTAAATAATCTTTCATATTTAATTCGAATTGAACAATTCTTAGCAATATTCTGTCCGTTTATGCAAGATATTACGGTTTACAGGAAAATAAATTTTGTCCACAAACCATGTAAAACTTTCACTTATATTCGAACGAAACTCGGATATAAAAACTCCGTTGCGTATTTATGGAAATTATGTTGTTAAGACTCCTCGCAACATTATTAGATAGGAGAATTTTTTACATTCGGGCCTGTTCTGGTTTCCGAATCGGAAAATTCCGAACGTTCGAAGTCATTCCAAGCATTGGAGTTCTGGTTTCTGGTTTAAGAACATTCCGTTTATGTTTTAAAAACATTTCGTTCGTCTTTTTTTTCATTTTGATATTTTGTTTAATTTTTGTTTTATTATGCTATTGGGTTCCGTCCACTCGCGTTGCTCGCCGTATTCGTAGCTCTCGTATCTGTATCTCGTGGTTAATCATATTCCTTATCCTTATTATCTTCCTCGTCCCGTTCCCCTTCTGATTCATTTCCCGCCACCATTCGCCTTCCACAACTTCTCCCGGAAACGCGATTGTACCGTTGCGTTCAACTGTGATTACTTTATTGCCACTTGTCCTTACAAGAATACGATAGCACTCTTTGCCTTATCGCTTTGGCTGTGCTTTTAGTAGACTTATGCGGCTCCCATTTATATACTAGTGTTATATATTGTCTAGACGCGCATTACTATTCCCCCCCAAACTACAGTTTGCCCTAGCTGCTAGCAAAAGCGGTACTCTGCTTATAAAACTACTTTCTCCTAACTACACCTATCTCAGACTTTCCACTCTCAGACACGCACCATAATCACAAACCTAACATCATTCTCAAACAAGATATCCCTAGCTGAGCTAGCTTATTTGACCGATAGTCAACTTTCTCCAGAACTCATGCTCCACACAATTAGGTACTTTCCATTGTAGATTACCAGCAATCTTAACTGTGAGACTATTCATGTGCATTTTTTTTACAACAGAAATAGCTCCAGCTAGTGAGGGACAGAAAGAGAGAGAGAGAAGAGAAGAGAAGAGAAGAGAAGAGAAAAAAAGGAAAGCAAAGTGGAAACCCATAAAGACTCAAATCAAGGGCTTATGCTGTTCAATAGTATTCGAAGCTATGAAGAGCACGCTTGAGATATAGGTTATTATGCTGAGTAACCAGGCTGTCCAGCCCGGTTTATGTCTATATCCTGCACTTTACTCATGTTTTGGTCACATCCTTTTTTGCTGTTGTTGTTGTGGTTACTGGCTGGGCCAGCATGTCCACTCTTTGCAATTTATGGTCGACGCAGTTGACAAAAATTATTCTGATAGCACAATAGCTGGAGTAGTACTAGGCCAAAAGACAAATGTGTATTCTATGTGTGTGAAACAAATGCTTAGATGTGCTGTGACGATACCTAAAAGACATGACAGACAGATGCAGACAATGGTTATAAGTATGCTTGTTTTGGTCAGTAAGTAAGGTAAGTCAGAGGTCACTGCTCTGGGCCGAGAGACTGTTACACAGACGTTACCAAGCGGACAGTTGAAATTTTTTGTCGTGAGCTAAGTGACAAGTTCTATGCGTTTTGAAGGGTTCATTTACTGTTGAATGAACCTTTGACCAATGGGTAGCAGCACTGCTGTGACACGGTCTGCGTCTGCCGGAAATACAACATAGACAGTAACACTGCATGTGCATCAGATAAATACGCGAAAATTTGCTGCTACCCTTACCACGCCACGTCGACATCCATACGATGACCATGTCCATGTCCATGTTCATGTTCCTGTTGCTGTTGTTCATGTTTTTGCTTGGAAAAAAAAGTGACGCTTACATCCACCAAAATGTATGGTAACACTAAAAATCGATAGGAAAACTTTTTGGGATGCAAACAAATAGTACTTAGTACATAGAATGGAAAATGTTGGTTCGTTCACATGTTTTTTATGTGCAATCAGGTTTGTTTTTGCCTCCAATTTTTAGATAGCTCTTCGTTTCACTCAGTTTTCCCATGGTAGAAAATTTAGAGATCGCCATGGGTGAAAAACATAGTGTTGCCTATGTGTTTGTGTGTGCTAATGTGGTTTTGACTAATTTGCAATAAATTGGCATTATATGTTATTGTGCGTGCTTGTGTTTTAATGCAGCTGATTTGGGAACTATTTTTTATATTAAGAATAAAGTTCTATTTTGGCTAAGTCGACGACGTGTTAACAAATAATTTGTATAGCCAATATTGTGCTGATTGCTTTTCCACAACTTCAAGAGGCTCAGATGAGATGCTTGTAAAGAGCTCACCCATTTGACTACTGAATCTATTCAGGAGACTTTTCACATAAAATTCTAGCACACCCTTGACAAATTATGTGCACCGCGCCCATTCATATGCGCTCCCATACAAATAGCTTAATGAACCATTCAAATATTCCCGAACCCTTAGCTTTCTCTTTACATCAAACAAATTCAGAGACCACGTTATTTTAACCCTTTTGTGGCCTAGCTAGCACTACAACTAGTGCCAACCAACGAAAAAAAGACACCCTTGTCGTAGTAGCTTTAATCAGCAAATGGCAAAATTCATCCACAGTAATGGGAAGAAATAAGGAAAAAAAGGATGTACGGCCAGGATGTCTGTTGCTTTCTGTTGAATTACAAGCGGTTGTTCCTCTTATCAGCAGTCGAGTGTCTGCCACTCGTCGACGTTGTCGTCAGCAGCGTTCTCGTTGTCACCGCTTAAAAAATCTAATTTGAAATAAATGAACTAAATATGCTTAACACGCCCTCATTGCGACCAACTTCACCTACCAACCATCTTCTCTGCGACTCCTGCAATTATTATGCTTATTTAAGTCCCTTCAACTTAATGGTCTGCTGGATTTCTACATGAGATAACTTTTGGCTCGGCTTGCACGTTTTTGTAAAGTATTTTAAAATTACACCATTGTTGCTGTATGCTCAGGAACCACACCCTGCCCCATATGTGATGGCATACGCACAGATGGCAAAAATGTTTCAGCACTGATGATGGGATTTGGGTTGTTCGGCGGCGTGTGCAATTGATGCAAGTGCCCAGGCGAGAGATCAGCTGGAGAGGGGCGTAGCGTGTGTCAAACACACCCACTCAGTGGAATCAGGTCGCCTTGAAATGAGATTTTAATGGTACAAAAATACATGAAATAATAATTTTATTTCGCCACCTTGTTAAATAATTTTTTTGACTTTGAGGGTGATGATGAAAAACTTTTAAGCCTGTACTATTATTCATATTCGGTTTAAACAATATTTCCAACGACAAAAATAAACATATTGTGACAAATAGTAGTGTTTTAACATTACTCCCTCCTTGTGGTGAGCGGGTTAAAGAATACCACCTCAGCAGGTCAAAGCTTGTCGTATGCCTTATACAGACTAACAATGACACTGGGTTCTTTCAAGACCAGTAGAGCCAGCCCAGGCCTTAAAAGGGTTGTGCATAGGGTTTGGAACCCACCATGTAAAACCACAATTCCAATGAAAGAATGCATTTACATCAGGCAGTAACCCGATAACACTGGTTGTTATGGCCAGTTAAGAAGATTGATTTGTTTAAAGTTATGCAGTCCAATTGGCTGGTTTACGAGCTTTTCTAAACTGGCCGGAACGCAGGCTTAATCACATAGTGCAAAGGGTATTATAGATGTGTGCAATGCGTGGCAGATTATATGTTGATTATACTAAGCCATGCCCTTTTGTCGGTCCTTCCCTCCCGCCGTATGATAGAATGGATCAAGGTGACTATAGGAACTAGAGACACCAAACTTTTCCAACAGATGCGCAAAATGCAGTAATTTGATACTTGAGTTTCTATGGTTTGTGGCTGAGCGAGGTGTTTACTCTCCCCTTGCATAGTCTCCTCGACTTCCTACGGGAGTCGGGAAGATTGTGACAATAGGGAGCCTGTTCAGCAAGCCTACTCTGCCTTCAATTTCTTTCTTTCTAGTATTTCAACTGTCTTTCTCTCCCCTAACTTCCTCTGTCGGGCATGGCACAATGGGCAAGGCTGCCTGAGTGCTAGGGATGGTTTAATCTTTCTCTGATGAACCATCGCACCCACCACAAATCTAATTATTTAGAAATACGCTATAAAGAAATACACATGCTCATACGATCGTCTACTTAGACATTTTAAAGTTTCAGCTCCTTGATGATTGACTTTATATTTTTATACTTTGTACACATAGTGTCAAGGGCAAAAATGATCGGGAGCGATTAAGCAATATCAGTCAATCCATTCGTGTAATGAGATTAGATTTGTGATGGGTTCGATGGCTCATCACTGAAGGTTAAAAAGTGTTTAGTTGCGAGGCGTCCAGTAGTGGATTTCCAGCGTTCCTTACAGATTTTGCCTGTGTGGATCGCTATCTCAAATCGAACAAATTCTGCCGAACTGATATGAATGGTTGGCTCAGGCCCTATTGGCTGTGACGCCGAGCCGTTGTTTGCCAGCTCGTTTGCCATTTCATACCTCGATGTTCAGAAACCCAGTATATAGTGCCTTTGTAATGACGTGCAATCATGTTAAGTATGATTTTGCATTCACTGACCTGATCAACGTTGTGCGAAGATTCTCCAGAAACCTAAGCGCAGCCCGACTATCGCTACAGATCCCCACAGTTACCCCACGCAGATTTCTTTTATGGATCCAACTCAGAATTCCCTAGATTTCCGTCTTGAATTTTCATCAAGATACCATGCAGTACAACCCCATCTTTCGTTTTATCCGTCTAAGTAGAAAACATGGTTCTTCTGAGTCCTGTGTCGCGCAACGACTTGGCGCACTCTTCCTTTATTAATATAATAAGGGATTATAATATATAATATTATCCCTTCTTTGGGAACATTTTGTTGAACGATTGGTGCATGTTATATGAACATTCCGTTCTTGTATCTAGAACCATTGAAATCATTTTTATGTATTCAAACTCCGAGCCCAAAGTTTCCCCAGTTATAAGAATCATTTAATAAAACATATTTTTGAGGTGGTCTCGGTCGTAGGATCTTACATAAAACACATCTTTGATCGCATTATCCCTGTTTAAAATATTTGTTTAGTTTATAGGAATAATTTCAATGTCCATTGAATCTCTGCTATTAAGCAACAAAATAAATTTCGAATGACGTAGTGCTAGTTCTTTACTCGCAGTCATATTTCAAACCATGCTTAGCCTATAAAATATTTAACTCGGACTTTAAATTATTACATAAGGATTACCGTAGGGCACAACACCCTTCAATACAATCCATAGTCAAAGCAAATATTGCATGTTGTCAGTAGTTTGTGTTCAATCTACGAAAGTGAACAGGACAGTAAGTACCGCAAAGCAAATTCCGAAGAAGATCTTACAACATACGACTGCCTAGAGCAAGATGAGCAGGAGAAGGAGCGGAACAGCAAAGAGAATGCTGCTGAACAAGCAAAAATTTTATGGAATTGTTGCAAACACAAGAGGGGCAGGAATAAGGCACAAAGATACTACAAAACTGAAAAACGCAAACACAATTATAACAAGTGGGGAAAAGGAGAGAATAAAAAAGTATTACAACAGACACACACACAGACCGTGTGTTGGCCAACAATGTTGGTCACAACATGTACACAAAACCAGACACACACACACACACAAGGATATCCACATATACATACACACAAGTGGCCCACAACCACTAACAAGAACTAATATTTGACAGCTGCCTGGCTGGTTTGCTTCTACCATTTTGGTTTTTTTTTTTGGTCATCGCATAAACGTCAGGCCTGCGCCATTTTGGCCAACGTTCAACGACTTTTGGCTGAATTCTCGTAAAAGGCCAACAGGAACAGAGAGAAAAATGAAAAAAAACGGGGAAAAAAGTAACTGCTGAAACTTTGTTCTCAAAAGTCAAGCGGCAACACGGCCACAACAACATTGTGTATACTCTGCAAAAATCAAAAGACAACAAACTTGTTTAAAAACAAAAAAAAAGTTGTTACATGCTGAACACATGCTGCTCATTTCGATGGGAATTTTTTTTATAAAAACAAAGTAAATGGCAAATGAATTAGGCGTTGCGTTGGGGAAATGGCGAAAAAAGACAAACAAAAATGTCCTCTTAAAGGAGATTATAGTAAGAAATGGATTTCAACTTGAAATATGAGCAAGGCACAAAATGTTGCCGCATTTTGGGCGCTGCATAGGTACAAATTGTGAAAATATATGTGACTAGTTTTTGGTCTGCGCTTCTCATGTAATATGAGAAAGATTATGTAGCATTTAAGTTTTTTAAAAACAATAGTGTTTTTGGGGGGCTTCTTCCTACTTCTTTTGTTCCAGTTTGGGGTGGTGGCTGATTTGTGTGACCGTTTAAAGAAATTGAGTTCGTTGTTGTTGGGTAGTCGTAACTGTTTATTGTGATCGTATATGTATGTACAATGTTGAGTGTAAGAAAGATAAAAGGCGTGCACGGGTGTGCTTACGTTAACATATGAATTTTTACTAATTAAGCGCAAGCGCAGCTTGCATTGACAACGATAGAAAGCTCCGTCGCTGCACTTCTCCCCACCCTGAGCGCAGGTGTGAGCTTTTGACAAAGCTTAGCACGGAGCGCAGCTAAGCCCACACATGGCGTTTGCCATGAACAAATAGCATGTTTGGCATCCCACGTGTGGTGAGCGGGTTAGAGAATACCACCTCAGCGGGTCAAAGCTTGTCGTATGAAGCGACTAAAAATGACACTGAGTTTTTTCGAGACCAGTAGAGCCATCCCAGGCGTTAAAAAGGTTGTGTGTATAGTTTGGGACCCACAAAGTAAAACCACAATTCCAACGAAAGAATGTATTTACATCAGGCCGTAAACCGATAACCAGGTTGTTATAGCCAGTTAAGATGAAGAAGTATGTTTGCAACCATTGCATTAGTTGCAACGATTGCTTGGTCAGCGAACTACTTCCTTTCAATCACTGCTAACAACTCCATATCCAGCGTTAATATTTAATCAGCCTTTATTGTTTGATTCGACTAATAAAGAGCTTCAAGCTTCAATTACATGCCAAAACTTTTCCACGCTGATTATCTACATAGGGACTAAAAAATTGAGAACTTAATTAACTTCAACAGGCAACAACAAATTTCCAGAGCAACTTTAATAGTTTTACACGCTAACCCACTTTACTGGTTGCCGGCAATTTGTTGACCCGAAACGGCGGTAGCGAAAGCACGGTGGAGCGAGCGGCACTCGGAAACACACAAAAAATGAGTACAGTCACAGTTTGGCGAGCGAAATGCATTTTGAAAAATTGCAAAACTTGATTAGCGATTCGAGCGCATGCCACTCAACTTCCTATGCTGCCGTGGCTGAGCTCAGAAACAGAATCGGAATCACTGAAAATTTCCACGGCAGGGGGGTTAAAAGTTTTTAGCTTTGAAAAAGTGCTGGAAAGAGAAACAGCACCACCTGCATTGCAACTACAGCAGGGGAGGGTTGTTACTACTATCGGTGGTGAATTAATCTGACCGAGTTGGCATTTTGGGTTAGGGGTATCTATCTGGTCACCTGAACAGTTGAGAGAGTTGGTTGGTTCGCCGGTAGCTCTGGCTTTGCCGCATTCATCACGATGAAGGCAATGCATAGAGTTTACTTACCAACCGGCAACAAGCAACGGCACATGCGATTCCCAGAGTCCCTGTCCACTTATCCATTTTGCTGCAGCCCGAATAACTTTGCCCCTCCTGTGCAGTGGTGCAGTAGCAGCCGGCAATCCAATTCCCAGCAAGCGGTGCAGATATGAACTAGAAAGCGCGAATGCTGGCTCTTCTTCGAGTTGCGTCTCGAATTCGCATTCGAAAGCCATGTGCATGTGTGCAATTTGAACTAGTCTCTTTGACCGACTGTCTATGGGTGTGTGTCCATATGCCTGGCAAAGTGTTGGGGCGCGAGAGCGTGATTGAATGGGTGGCTCGACGTATGGACCTTTGCAATATAATGAGAGTTATTGCTAATGCATACACGGATTGCTGGTTGTCTGACTTTTGGCAGCCATCTGGCTCCAGCTGTTGAACGATGGCAATGGCCAAGGCAGAACAGGCCAGGGCACAAGTTGAACTCGGGAATTTGGAGCGAGAAAATCTAATAAAATTCTAAACGCAACATAAAACTTTAGTTATTCTGAATCAGCTGCAGGTGCTTAGTCTGTGCCGATGGGCATCGACCATCGCTTACGTTATTGGAAATTCAGCTCAAAGAAGTTTATCTTCAATTAGCAATGATTTCCATACACTTCCTTAAGCACTACATAAGCAACTGGATAAGCAAAGGGCATGGTCTGGTCCTTGCGCAGGGCGCAAATTTAAGCATTTTCTACACTCTTCGATATATGTAGCTTTGACTTTCTTGGTTTATATTTACAAATGTTTGTGCGATTGTGCGCATTACTTTTTATTGGTTAAAGTTTGCTAACGGTTTATATGGAATATATTATATGACTTGGCTTAGCTGAAACGCATACAAATAAATAACCATATAAACACCAAGGGCAACGCACACAAATGAGTTCTCTTACAAAGAAACAGAGAAATACTCACAAGATACGTATTCCATTCCATAAGATAGAATGATGATGGCACGATGCTCACAGCATCATTTATATTCAACTTGTTTTCGAATCGTCGGGAACTTCCAAGACGACGACAATGACGAACGCATACATACACTTTGTATCCACTATGGGTGTGTGTACTGTACTTGTGTGGCAGCCATTTGGCGTGTTTTTACAGCATTATGCGAAGAACTGTGTGTGAGTAAACATGGCGGCTTCTCTTGAACGCACAAGCAAATGTTGTTGCTCAATCGAAAGTATCAAATTGCCCACAATAACACTTAAGTCCAACGTCGCCCTTGAAGTCAACGTCGTCTGTGTCTGTGTTTGTGTGTATGTTTTATGTTGTTGTTGTATGTTGCAAAGATAGATAGGCTAGAGAGGGAGTCTGTGGAAAAGGAGCGACAGTTGGGAGTAAAATAAGGCAAAAATTTCAAAAGAAACTAAAAGAAGAAATCTATATATTTTTCTTAACATTTATCTATTATACAGTGCTTATCAAAACTATAGGTCACTTCGCAAATTTTGCTAGTAGTATAATATAGTAGTCTGCCACGCATCCTTCTACCTGTCACAAATCTATAATACCATTTTACACTTTGTGTACAGGGTATAAAAATTTCGGCAATTTTAAAGCATTTTAGGTAGTTTTTTTGCTGGGTACAGGGATATACGTTTAACAGCGTATCGCCTATATCCGGCCGGACACATACACGGCACCCTTACGATATTTAGAATTTCCCAAAAAAAAATGGCCAACATGAGTCTACATAGCTCTAACCTATATACACATACATATGTATTAACAAAGAGGCGAATTTCGTTGCAGTTTTCAAGCGGGGAGGTATTTGAGCCGGGTTAAACCACGAAAGTTTTATTGACGGCGGAAAGCGATAAAATATCAACATGATTTGGCAAATTTTCATCAGCGTTGATAAAAGGTCTTTTTGGCAAAATATTGGTGCCTTTCACTCGTTTGGTCTCCGGGATTTGGGTGTACTATGTATCTTTTCAATCTGATTTCACTGTGCTTATTGTTGCGAACTGCCATTTTGAATTGGCCACTAGAAAGAAAGTTTTACTACGCTTTTCTTTCTACACATTTCTGTTTTTGTCCTCAGCTTTCCAGAAACTTTGTTGTACTTGTTGTTGCTATGCGTTGTTGATATTGTCCCAAAGTACTTTATGTATATATGTATAAATTTGGGAACTTATTGTTCTTATGTGAAAATATTTATGTCGTTCATTGTGTGTGACTGCGTTTAATATTTATTTCATGTTTTAATATTCGAGTCCATTGTACAACAGTTGCTTTTTTATTTAACAGTCGCTGTTGCCCTATTCCCAGTGGTGACCAGTAAGTAGCTCGTATTTTCAGTCAGCTGGCAACAAAGTTTTTCACGAGTTTTTTTTTTCGTGGAAGTATTCCGAGATAATTTTTGCCAAAATTTGATATTAAATAAGTTATTAGGCACTTGCCAAGTTTGTTTAGGCCTCTTATTGAGACTGTTGGCAAATGTGTGGATAACTTGTAAGTTAGCCATTTTTGAATTGGATATCAAAATGGTGGCGTATATATACATATGTATGTGTTTTGATTCTGCAATAAAAATATGCTGTTTTACTGTTATTCGGGATGTGCTCCTACGTCTGTTGCGCTCTCTGATTATCCCTTTTAGCTTTATTTACCAAAACTAAGCTGGCCTGACGTTGTATGCGATCTTGATGAGCAGCAGTGCAACAGTACTAACAACCAAAAGATGTGAGCCCGCATACTCCTCGACGCACCGAAACACACAGAATAAATGATGTAGACATATGCGTACTGGGTGCCGGATGGTGAGTCAGCCAAGTCCGTCAGGCTAACGAGTAGACGAGCACGAGGGTCAACATTAATATTTGAGTAACGTACGTTGGCTTTTCTGGACTCATTTTTTGCCGGCTTGGTTTTGCAGGATGCTGGCTGTTAGCTGCAGCCATAGCCATTCGTTCTGTTGTTGATTATTCAAGGATCAGCTCAGCCAAACAAAGCACATGGCATCTGTGTGGTGTATAAATTTCTAACAGGGATGTGGGATGTGTGCGGCTCCTTGTGTGCTGCGTACTCGTGAAAAACTGCCAAATCAGCAAAAAATTTTGTAGTGTAAAACAAAAACAGTGGGGCCAAGACGTGGTGGTCGAGGCTGCAGGCTGAGTATAAGGATTTGAGGGTACTGCGTGGCAAAATATGCGGCGTACGTGTTAAGTGGCAAACGTTTTTCAGGCAGCGCACAACCAACCAGCCAAAGCCAATGCGAAGTCAAGGCGTTTTCCCGGACACCACGTAAGCGAGTTAGCCCAAACCAGCAACCAAGTTAGTCAGTCAGTCAAGTCAAGTGACGGGGTTTTTGCCACGCATTTGTATACTTTATAAATCAGTTCGTGTCGAAGTTGAAGTGCCGGCAGTAGCACCAGCAGCAGCGCTCGTAACGATGCGTTGCAAAAATATTTCACAAAATTTTAAATTGCATACTTTGAGGCGTAGTACGTTGATTTGACAGTAAGGTATTTGAGTGCTATTTGTTGTTCCTAACTTGCAGTTCTATTTACAACGAGTATAAATTTCAGTATGTTAGCATGTGTGCACCCAAATGGAGATTGAATTTGTTTAAGCATAGCAATGATATATAGTAACATCATAATTTATAAACTAATGGTCAGAAAGTGAAAAAATCTAACAAAATCTCGATCGATATTAGTATGAATTCTAATATGAAGCAAATCGCCCATTACCCCAAAGATGTGAAAGTAATTAAACTGAGCTTAAACTTACTTTTAATACTATTATTCCAGATCCAGTTCCCCTTTATTTATTTATTTACTTAAAAAGGTATACTTAATTAAAACTAATTACATTGTATAAAGACAGGCTAAAATTTAAGTTAAATATTAAAGGAAATTAAATTAAATTAGCGAAGTTCCCACCGTCCCTTTTAAGAAATTGTATTTGCCCGCAGGTGAGCTATGCCTCTATCCACAGTCAGAGTGGTCAAGTTGCTTCAGAATGGGCTAAAATTTCGTATCATCAGGCAGGAGAAAGTTTCGTTGAGAGTATTTTATTAAGGTCATATAAGCATCAATTCAAAGCTACAGGTAAACAGTTTCTTGCTCGGCAATTAGGAATATTGAACTTGAGTTGGGTTAGCAAATAGAGTGAATCTATGAATTCATAAATAAGCTTATGCAGAAAAATAGCACTAAGGCAGTCGTACGATGTGCTAGAGAAGCAAGTTCCATAAGAAAAAGTCGACTAGCGTAAGAAGGTAAACGGATATTGGGATCCTATTTTAAAGTGGAGAGAAGAAATTGTTTCTGCACAGATTCAAATCGAGATTAATGTTTTTTTCTACAGGTGGCACCGAATTTTCTAGTGAAGGTTTTTAAATTCCTTGAACCTTCGTTTAATGAAGCTAAGAAGACTCCTTGACTTGGACTACTTTGAGCACAAGAAAGGTGCATAAATGGGTATTAAAGTAAACTTTGGATACGAACTAAGGGAGTACTAAATAAATATGCAGACAATGGTGCACCGTAGCCAACAATGGGATACCCTGTACCCTTTTTTTCCCATAAACACTAAATGCAGCATACGGTGAAATGGGAAGGAAAGTCTCATTTTACAAGTTCGATATGGGGAGGGATAAAAGAAGATTTCTAAAGAAGGAAATATAAGACCTTTTTTTTAAGAGCATATTTTAAAGAATCTTTTTTGTCGTAAACGTTGTTTTTTTTCTTTAAATGTGAGTAATACAAATTGCTTTGAAATTATAATTTTTCGGAGCTTTTCCGTAAAATACTGTTTTAAATTAATTTAAAATATCTTCGTATTTAATTTTTAATTAATAATATAATTATTGTTAACGATCAAGTCGACAGTTATGTCGACGATGATGTATTCTTATATGATTGGTTTAATATTGAATACTACTAATTACATTTTGTATTTTCTTTCCATTACAGGTATGTCGTAATATGTTGAAAGACGGCCACGAAGTTAAGCTACATAATTGGAATAAAAATAAAGAGAATTATTGCGGTAACTCTAGCCATAATAATTGAAAAAGTACCAACAAGTATAGCCAGATTTATTTACCAGATTTAATTAATGGTCATTACTCACAAAATGTCATTCTATTTTATATGGCCGACTAGTTGGCAACAATGGGAAATGGCGGCGATTTACAAAGGATGCTAAAAGGATATTGAATGCAACTTTGTTTGCGAGTGTGTGTTTTTTTACGTGAGACAAAGTTGGTAGTTGGGTCATTTTGCTTTAATAAGTAATTTTTAATTTGCAATTGAACACGAAAGTTAAATTAAAACCTAAATGAAATGAAAACCTAATGAAAATGTGCATGCGTTCGCATTACACATACGACGCGTTGTACAAAAACAGAGACACAGATACACACATACACATCCACAGTTACATGATGTTTATTGCTCGTTGGATTGAAACGCCACAAATGCCAATCAATGCTCATATATAAGTTTAATAACTTTGTTTATTGCTTGCTTACGGTACAAATGCCGCTCAATGCCAGGTTCCCTGGCTTTCCGTATCTCAGCCCCTTTCAGTACGGCTGAGTCGCCAACGTGGTCATTAGGGAGCTTTGGCGAATGTTAATCACATTACCGCAAAACGTTATAATGTTTGGCGAGGTGGTAGACTGTGGTTCCAGCCAGCCTCAGCGCCAGTGCTCAAGTAACGATAACAATTATTTTGACCAGCCGGAACACCCACACGCACGGATACATTCACGAACAAACATAAATGTGTGGGTGAACCAGTGTGCACACATAGTACAGTGTGGCCCCTTGAAATAGTAAACCGCAATTTAGCTGGCTAGCTGCTAGTTGAAAATGCAAACACAAGCCACAATGCCCTAAGCTCCGAGCAAACCCACACACATACATACGTACAGAGACATAGGGTGCGACACATAAGTGCTACACTGTACGCACAATTTTGGTGAGCAGTGTAGCCACTGCAACACAATAACGACATTAGCAACAGCAACAACATTATAATCGAAGTCTCACGCAACCATCCCCAAACAGGATCTCTCAAACTTTGTTCACATTTGGGGCTTGCTTGCATGCTCGAGTCTTTGTTTCTGCCTAAACTTTAGTTTAGTACGACCTACCAAAGGCGCAAAGTTCGACCCCCAAAACCAACGCTCACACACGCACGCATAAAGGAAAGGGCACACAGTCAGGCTCGGCTGGAGCTTACATGTCATAATTGCTGGCAAGTTACATTTCCTGTGTACATACACTGCGCGAAATTTTGAGTCTTTCTGTAACTGAGTGAGTGCCAGGTTTTTATTACGAGCGCTGCCTTTTATATTTCGGGAATGAGCAATTCCAGCCTTAATAGATCAAATTCGAAATTTGCATCGTGAAGTTTAGCGTAAAAATACTTAGAACTTGTTAACATACGAGCATTTCTTGTTTTCTTCGAAAACTCTTGAAAAGTTTTACTTTATAAAAATATCTTATTGAACCGTGAACATTTCCATGTGATTACCTTCTGTAACTGTCGACGTCATTTATCTCAACAAAAGGGCGTGCACCCAGAAAAACAACCACCGAAAATGGGCTAAATTTGCATAAAATTGTATTACTTAGTGTTATTTCTTAAATTTGTAACTAAGGGAAATTGTACTTTAAGGATCTTGATTGCCTACATTTTTGTGTTTTTGGGCAATATTTGTCATAAAAATGAGTCCTTGAGCCTTAGATATTTCTGAACCACCGAATCCTAGCTGCTAAGTATTAACCCAAATACTATATCAGCAAGCTCTTTGCGTACAACGCCAGTAGGACAGAGGTTAAGCAACTGGCACAAGCAGCAGGTGAACCTTGGTTCAATCCCCGGACCTGACTGAGGAGCAAAAAAAAAATTATATATTATTTTATTTAATTTAATTTAGCTAAGTTGATAATTTTTGTATGTTTTGTAGCGAAATTTTTGCAGATTATTTATGCATACATATATGTGAGATTCAAATTAACTGCCTTACTTTTGTTATAAGTATTGCTTTCCAAATTCTGTTCCGCTGTGTCTAGTGTAGCAGTTTTTAGCCTAGATATGGAAATGGGCAGTGATTCGATCCGAAGACAATTCAATAACTTTAAAATTGTGCTTGGAATGTGTACTTGCAATATATTTAAAACAAAAAACTCCTATAGAAAAGCGAGACAATAAACTAAGCAATTTTCTGTGTATCGTTCTATATTACTTTCTCTCAAACAAATATTAGGCAAGTGAACTAAATTTAAAGCCATTGATTCCTAAAAAATTATTTAACTTAAATTTTAAATTTTTGGTACAATTTTGAGTATTTTATGTATATATTCATATTCCAACAATTTTATAAATCACTTTTTTCTGAGTGTAGATGAACTTAATCTGACTTTGGTTCTTCAAATTTAATCGTGGCTCACCAACTAATTTCATGAAAGGCGCCCAAAAACAGTTATTTTGCCAGAAACCATCGTTTTCGTTGAAATAACTATGCTCTTGCCTTTGCCCTCTATTTCCGAAATATAACAACCCTCGTATTATGATACGCTGTGCACATAATGTAAAATTATAGATTTGTGAAATGTCTGCATAACATTCTTTTTTATGGAATTAAATATTTCCGATTTACCGAAATTTTGACTTAGCATTAAGATGACAGCATTGGAATAAAAGAATTTTTTAAAAATGAGTTCGACTTCAAAAATTTCCTTTTGACCATTGTTCTTTTTTACTTGTTAGATTGTGTTTGTCCATGAAAGAAGAACGCTATGCCGACGGATGATTATCGATCGTGCAAATTGTTGTGTTTACTGAAAAGGATACTACTCTAAACTCAATTTGCCGCAATAAAACAAATATTTGCCTATTAACTTGAAGTTATGCATAACAAATGCAAAATAATATAAAAACTTACATTTTTAGTAGCATGCGTTAAAAATTGCTGCGCAACAAAATAAACTCGTGGGGAATGCGGAACGGAACTACTATGACACCTCCTCCATTTGCTGGCTCATAGATCATTTATATGTACATTTATGATTTTTGCACAAACATGGCAATGTGCACTAATGGCAATAACCTTCTCTACAACTAACCTTTTTGTTTTTCTCAGCGTAACCGACACGCAACTACACAACAAATCGATCGATACATATTACAAAAGCCAACGTCAGCATCTTTCAGGGTGGCAGGAATCGTTGGCCCACTCCAACAAATAATCCGGCAGACTCGAAGCACGAGGGCTGGCAACCCCCTTGTGCATAGTTGCGCATTGATGGCGATGGCTGCCACTTTGCACAACTCGTCGTTGCTGTCTCTTTTGTGCCTTTTTGTGTTTTTGCTTCCACTTCAATCATAACTGTGTTCAATTGTTGTTTTTATTACCGCATTTCTTTCACCTTGCCCATATAGAAAAGTAGAAAAGAGACAGTTGCTGCGGCGTGGAAATTTGCTTGCTCGCTCTGACTTCATTCTTGTTTTGTGTGCACACTTCTCCTTTCCGATTTCCCTTCTCTTATCCATCTTTGTTTCATGTTTTTTGCAAGCAACCGTTACATGTGCTTATCTTGTAGCACCCGCCAAAGCCGACATCTCCGCTCTCTCAACAAATTCGACTCATTTCATTCATGATTTTCCACATGAGCGGAAAACCAGAAGGAGCAGAAAACACACATCCTCCTCTCTCGCTGCCTTATGTTTGCTATTTCGGGCGTCCAACAATTGCGCATAATATAAATTAATAATGCAACAATTGCATTTTGTAACGCTTGTTTCAACTCATTGCTGTGGTTATTACAGTTGTTGTTTGTACCCCAACACTGATTTCATTAAATATTTGTTGCCTTTTCTCCATAAAATTTTTTCCTTTTTAAAATGTCCTGTTTTGAACGGACGAAGAACATTTCATGTTTTTATTGCATGCACATCTTAGTTTTATGAGGGTTACCGAAAGATATGCAAAGCATATGTACATACAAGGGATACTTGTTCAGTTAGACTCATATGTACGTACGTATGTATGTATGTAAGTACCCTGCAGAAAAAGTAAACTAGTTAGGAACCACTTTTTAACCAGAAAAAGGATGATTTTAAGCTCCATAACTAGTTTTTTTGTTTGACTTCAAGTGGTATGTTTAATACGGAGCTGTCATAGGAACTGGTTGCGAGTGGTAAGGAACTAGTAAATGGGCAATGGGTGTGTATCTGTTGGGGGTGTATTTGCGCTATGAAACCATAATAGTACGTAATATAATAATAATAGTAGTTATAATAAATTAATGTTGAGTTGAAAACACAAAATACTACCAGCGCTTACCAATTTCGCATAACTTCGCACTGACGCCTAATTAGGCAAATTATGTGCAGCAACATTCTTTTTGTTATTTTTCTTGTGTATACACCAATTTCTTCAATTTACACAACAACAGATAAAACACATCGTGCTTAGACTCTTTCAGAGAAATTGAGCAAACACAAATAAACACTAAGAGCGCCGAGTACAGCGCGCTCTCCGTAACTGTTTTTTTCCTATCCCGCCACAACTCTTTTCTGAACCAGTCCGCTACTACTTGACTGCAACTACAATTACATCTAGTTGAAGCTGTTACTAGTAGACCAATTTCCTGCAAGGTAGAAGGTCCTCGTAGAGAACCCATTGTACCCGTCGTGAAGCCAATGCATTTGGCGTACCAACCACGCATATTTTAAACATTTGTTTCATCATTTTATGAGCGGAGTGTTGAATTCTGACCAAGTACGGTGTGGTTACTATTGTTGTTGCTTTTGTTAAAGATAAGACGTGTTGGGACAGCACTAGAAAATCCCTAATGTAGACTCGTTGTTAGGTATGGGAAATTTGAAAGGTTAAGTGGAAACATACAAAAATTTGCCGAGTAGTTTTCCTCCACTTACAACATCATCATATTTGCAACACAATGAGATGGAAAATGATTTCCTTTCAAGTCACTTATTTATTTTTCACTCAGAATTGTATAACATATAAGTGGGTTATGTTTAGTAAGGCGCCGTTTACACGAAGCGAGATTTTCAAGCGAGGCCGTGTGAGTTGCATCTCGCACCGTGTGATGGCACGGTAATATCGCCCGTAAGTTATCTCGCCTGCAACCCTATGCGACTTACTTTATATTAGAATGCACTCTAATATCGAGCAAAGGGCAAACAAGATTCAGGAGCTTATGAAACGTAGCTGGAGGTATCCTGTTGAATGATTTGAATGTCTGAACGTCCTCATATTGCAACTCCTGCATTATCAAGTGCGAGTTGTAGCGCCCTTGTCCACGGCTTTTTAGCCACTCCCGGCTCCAAATACTTCGTTGGCGGCTCTTTCGCTCCAGCGCTCTTTTTATTTTGAGTTCGCGTTTGGAGGACGCATACAAAATTTAAATTTTGCACTTATTTATTTGTATTTCATAACACTTTTTTGAAGCCAGTGTTTCGAATGGAAAGTAGAAGTATAGTAGTGTAAAACACGTTTATCAGTGAGCTAAATCTTACTCGCTTCGTGTGAACAAACTGTAATATTATTTGTAATATTTTGACAGTCAAGCGTTAGATGTTTTTTATTTTCTGGCTTAAAAATCTCGCTTCGTGTAAAGGGTAGGGTGCAGTGACCGTCGCGAGAGAAAGTGAAAGTAAGAATGTGAGATGCAATAAGTAAGCATTAGAATTAGAGCTGCAAAACCATCGATATAGTCACCACTCGATCTTTTGATTGTTTTGGGTGTCCACCAACGATAATATCGATACTATAGACTTTTGACTGGAGCGTCTGATCCGGTCGATCCTTATACCGTTGCAAAGGTATTAAAGCCTAAATTAAATTAACTTTATAGACCGTTTAATGATTTGGCTTTTTGTTTGGCAGATATGAAGGTTTAAATAAAAATGTTCCGTAGTTCTAGCGGTGTCCCGAGAAGGCATAGAGCCCACAATAAAAGCACATATGGAATCTAGTCGTGGATACAAGTATAACAAGACTTAAATAAAGTAAAGTAAAGTAAAAATTTTGTCGAAATCTGAAACGCCAAAATGTTTCTGTTCGTCGTGAATTTTTTGTATCGAAGCGTTCCGAAACTTGGTACATATAAAGTAGATTGCTAACTGAAAGCATATATTCTGGAGTTTGTTCCTCTATCGGTATAATAATTTTTATTCTTATAATAATACATTACGTTCAAAAATCTAAATCAAATAATAAATTAAATTTCAAACATTTTATAGATATTACTTAGTTCCTTTCATATCATTCTTATAAATAATACTTATACCATTACAAATCAAATTATTATCTTCATAAAACAAAATAATATTGGGGCTCATTAAAATAGTTCCAAACTAGAGAAAGAGCATTCTTTTTTTTTTACGGACAACATCGTAGTTAGGCTTGTCGCTTAAGACTTCATTGCCACCGACGCCAACTCCACCGCCAATGCTACCACAATTTTGCTCGTTTACGCCACAGCCGAAATTTAAATTTTTGCACTGTGAGATATTGCCTTAAAATTTTTTTCTAAAATTTAATGGCTAGACGTAGAGTGGTGTGGAAATTATCAGAAACTATTGATAGTGGTAAAAACAATCGATGGCGCCCAACCAATAGCCCACCATCGATGTTATCGATAGTCCAATCGATGGTTTTTCAACTCTAAGTAGAATGTATGCAACAGTCAAAATTAGTGTAATGAGAACATGCAAAAAGAGAGGGCAGGAGAGAGAGCGGGCAAAACAATGAACAATATCTAGTTACGTTAAGCGCTCTTGCCACCCGTGTGGTGAGCGGGTTAGCGAATAGCACCTCAGCAGGTCAAAGCTTGTCGTAAAAGGCGACTAACAATGACACTGGGTTCTTTCGAGACCAGTAGAGCTGCCCCAGGCCTTAAAAGGGTTCTGCGTAGGTTTTGGACCCACCACGTAAAACCACAATTCCAATGAAATAATGTCTTTACGTCAGGCCGGAACACGATATCGGGTTGTTATGGCCAGTTAAGAAGAAGAAGAAGCGCTCTTGCTGCTGATGTTTAAGTTTTAAGAGTTTATGTTGTAACCAAACAGTTACTTATGTAGCAATAAATAAATCACACACACATCAATAAACGTGCAACTTTATTAAATTAAGCGCATATAGAAAGTAATCCAAAAGCAAAAGTTAGCATAACAAAGTCAATTTTCATGCTGATTTTTGGGCAATCAAAAAGTCATTGGATTAGAAGCTACAATACAACGCGATTCAAGCTTATTACCTCCGCCAAAAAGTGGGCTTGTTTGGCTCCCAATATCAATATTAATTAGAATTGTATTACGTGACAAGCAGGGCCTCGGCCTGCTGTTGGCCCCAATTGCAAACTGTAATTTAGCGATTCATCAGCCAGTGAAGCCCTTTGGAAAGCCTCGCTTAATTGTTTTCGAATTTCTGCTGGGACACGGCGCTAAATCAACTATCCCATGTTGGCGCCGGATTAACAAAGTGATTGGCAACGACATTAACATTTTCATCAGACTCACAATGTGCATTGCCTATTTTTCGCACTGGATGAGTTGACGGCACCGTAATCCATCATCATTGCCATTCCAAGAGTAGGAAGGTATTGAATTTTTATTATTATTATGTATTTGTGGGTCGATAGAGGCGACGGACGGGGTGTTGGTGGTAGCTAGTGATGGCGTCGCTTGACTATCAACAATTCCGCTGTATTAACCATTTATCGCAATTCATTGCGCGCACGTTTCTCATTAGTGCGTCGTCGTCAACATTGGCAGCGGCATCGCTGGACGATGGTGGAAATTGACAAATCTAAGTAATATTTTTCATATTTATTTTTTCTTTTGTTGTGTTTGTTTGAGGACGTTGTTACAGTAGGAGCGGCTTTGGGATGAGTGCTAGGAATTGTCATTGTTCGCATAAGCTTTTAAGCGAGATTAAGGAATGCATTAAAGTCTCAGCGGATTTTCGTATGCTGTTAAATAACAGACTATCCACCACTATCTCAAGCCTGATTGGTATTATACACTTAATGTAATTGATGTTCCATAACGATGTGATTATAACAAAATTTTAAAGTTCATGTTAATACACAAAAGCAATAATCTACTCTTCTTCCTTTAAGTGTTTCTTGGTCGAAGCCTACAAACTGGGGGATAGTCGTGAAAGACTTTTACCACAGTACGCTGTCAGTGCCTTAGCTCCTGATGCGGGCTGACTGCGAACACGTTTAATCTGGCTGCCACAGATTTCTATCACTGACATGGCGGTTGTCGCTGGCTCTGACATCACGACTTCGCTGTTGTCGGAGGCTGTCAGCATTGGCGGCGCTTTCACAGTGATGCCCATTCCTATCGGAACACACACACAGGCTAAAACCTTCTCTATAGCCGCTTCTCCTTGGATTAACATCAGCCAAGTCGACAATGCCATCGCCACTGCCTGCATGCTGTGCCATCTTCTTTCTTTTTTTTAATGATACACAATTAGTGCGATGATAAATGGTATGTCAAATGCAGCTTAAATGGCGGATACAACAACTAGGGGCAGCTCTGCAATTTTTTTTTGTTTTTATTCTTGCTCGCTTTCACACCAATGTTTTTGCTCTTATCCATTGATATCATCAGTTTTTCTATTGTAGTTTAAGTGAAATATCCCTTTAGAAAGACGGACCCTACAACACAAAAAAAAAAAAAAAACTAGTGACATCAGCGTCAGCTATTGTATATTAATTGTTACACATAACAAGAAGATGTGATGCTCCTTATCTACTGACTGGGACCTACTTATAGACGAAATCAATTAAAAATGACTGAATCAAATTGTAGACAAAAAGCTCGCCAACAGACTAAACTAAAAAAGCTGTTGGACTTATGGCCTTAGCTTCGATTTTTTGCGGAGAATATCGTTCAGGTTGGGACTCCAGACTTCTCCCGGACACACTGACCAAAACTTTAGCTATAGCGTTATCTTTGAACAGCAATTGGAACCTAAATACTTACATTGTTGTCGAATAGTGACTAGCTTTTTTGGTGAATGTTTTCTCAGACCATCAAGGCGTATGCTTAACATTTAATTTTAATTATTCGATTTGGCATTGTACTCGATTTGAATAGTCTTAAGTAATTAAACAATGTTATTGTTTTTATTAATTTATTTTGATTTTTATTCAGTTGGTAGTTCTTGTATTCGACACTGGACAATCATTGCCTTTTTTTTTTGTTTTAAACTTTTTTCATTGCTCTTGCACTGCAAATATTTTATGAGAAAGGGATTAAGTGATGAGAATTTAGATCCAATGCTTAGTACTCGATAGAGTAGTCGAAGGTGCCAAAGTTCTTGTACTTGTGTTCAAAGTACTTGGCAAATGTATCGACATGATAGATCTTGACATCCTTGAAGTAACCGTTGGGCACGAAGAAGGTGTACTCCTCAATGGCACGATCGAATGGATAACCGAATGGTTTTGTGTCCACAAAACGAGTGCCAGAGCCAATGCCCGCAGAGTAAGTAAAGTCGAAGTTGGAGAATTGCTCGTAGTCTTCGGTGTAGGGGCTAACGAAGAAGTAGAACTGCATTGGCATACCCTGCTCCCAGCCGCGTGGCAAAATCAAGCGATCAGGGAAAGCGTTGTGTGGCTCACTGATGTCGAGTGGGAACTCGTATTTGCCTTGGCTAGCCAGCATCACATACTTGTACAGTTCGGTGTAGGTAACGCGATCCTCAGTGGTGTATTCGAACTCCTTGGAGCTGCGCTGGATGACGTTCTTACCGGCAGTGAATGGATAGACAAAGCTGTCGAGCTGCACGAAGTTTTCGCGGTTGTATTTCAGTGGAATAACGCGGCCATACTCGTCGAATTTGGGACCCAAGAAGACGCGCACAACACCCTTTTGGGCCTTGTCGGACTCAATGGTGAACTCGAAGTTAAATGGTTTGTGGTTAAGGCGAGACTGACGTGCCATAAGTGTCTTGTCCCAAACGAATTCTCCATCAACGAAAGTCATCTTGTCGTTCAGTAGATTGGTAACGTCAAAGTCAACGAAATCGAAGTAGGTGACCAGCTTGTCGACGGTGACATCCTTGATTGTGACACCCTCGTAGAAGAGATCTTTATGCTCGTATGGCTTCAGGAAGTACTTGAACTGATAGAAAACGTTGCTGAACATCTTGTAGAAAGAGTAGAAGTGAGGATCACGCATCATAGTTTCAAAGTTGAGGAAGACGTTGGGGAAGACCTCGAAATCATAATAGTCAACATCGGCAAAGTACATATGAGAGAGAAGATAGTAATAGTTGAAGAAGTACTTGTCATAGGTGTCAATATTGCCCTGGAGGTAGTTGCCAATGTATTTTACAGCTTCTGGCTTGTGGAAATCGAACATTGTTCCGTCGGCGGTCTTGTAATAACCGGTTTCGAGCGCCTCGTGGATGCGGTTGAAGAAGCTCTGGATTTTAGTGAGCATGTCAAAGTTGCCGATGGTCTGGTAATCGTAATAGTTCTTACGGTAACTGAAGCCAATGCCGTTATGGTAGATCAATTGAGGATCATAACCATATTCGATTTGTTTGTACCAGAAGAACTCGGGTATTTCGCCCAAGCCGTGAGATAAACGCTCTTGGTAGTAACGGGCCAAAATCTGTTGAACAGTGTAAATCCAATATTCACCACGGCGATCCTTGTCCAAATTGAATTTCTTGCCATCCAGGAAGAATGCATAGTCCATGTTCAAGTAGTACCAGAAAGCGTTCCAGCCCAGATCCTCAGTGAAGTAACTCAACTTGGTCTCATCGTTAAAGAAGTCAATGTCACGGGTGTAGTCGACAGGCATGTACCATTTCTTGATGTCGTGAACAATATCGAGCCATTTGGAGTCCTTATTGAATTGAGCCACATTTTCGCGCAAGAAGAATTTGTCCTCAACATACCAGTGCTCGCCCAAGCCCATCATCTTCCACCACTGCCAGGTCTTCCAGTCTTTGGTGTAGAAGTAGTAGTTATCGCTGTACTCGCTAACATCCTTGTAGAGCACGTCCTTGTATTCCTTTTCGTACATGATCAGCTTGCTCCACACATCGTAATCGAATTTCTCGGCCTCATAAATGAACTTGCTGTTGAAGAAGTACTGAGGGAAGATTTCATAGATCATGGGCAGAATGAGACCCTCAAAGTCGGGTCTGTGAATAACGGCCAGAGTCAATGCATAGACGAACATGCCCTCATTGACGTGGATACGCGCCCAAGCGACATTATGGACAAAAGTTTCCCAATCCTTAGCATAGTAGAAGAAGTTGAATAAGCCCCAAGCCTGTTTGTGGTGTGTCTTGACAAGGGCGCCGAAGAACTCACCCTTAGGCAGGAGAGCGCCAAGTTTGTAAGACTCCCAGAATTTCTCCATGTAGTAGTCGAACTCCTGCAACAACGCCAGCAATTAGTCAGTAGAATCATTTTTACCTATTCACTATTAAACTCAACATACCTTATATTGCGACTTGTCGACAATCAGCTTCTGACCGAACTTGATCCATTCCTCAAACATAAGAGGATCTTCCACGCGGTGAACAATTTCGAAAAGGAACTTCTGCTTTTGCAAAAAGTCCTTGTCCGCAATCTTCACCTGCCGAGTAGGCACGCTGAATGCTGCCACACAGCCTACCAGGGCCAATAGCAGAATGGTCAATTTCATGTTAGTTCTGTTTTGCCTCAACTGCTCCGGTTTTGGTATGCTCCTTAAGCGCCAACACCTAAAGACTGTTGCTCTACCTGTCTTCCACTCGCCCATTTATACCAATCCATAAAGATGATCTTTGGCCCCCGCACTGTGCGTCGTCGGCATTTGGTGCAGCTACCCAAAAACAACAAACTTCCATATCAGTCTCGTATGACAACCATAGCATAGGTCCGTATATAATCCATAACAACAGCATCTAATTGTCACTATGTGCAATTAAGCATTAACAGAAACTTACTTATCAGTGGCCTTGAAGTGCAGGTGCGATAAGACGATGCGAATGCATAATCGTAGGCATTGATACTCTCAAACCTTAACTAGATGTGGTAGGTGTTGCGTAATTTTAAAGATGACTTGAGCATATTTCATAATCTTTTAATTCCAATTGAACTTTTATTAGACTTTGACACTGAAAAGATCATTTTATTTAAGTCTGTTTGGCCACTAACTAAATTCGTGTGCATAAAATTAGGCATTATCAAAAAATGTATGTTTGTGCATACGTAAATATGTACGCAAAATTTTACCAGCGTCTAGAGTTAATTCAGTATCCAACTGGTAGATAATTCAACTATTAGTTTATGGATACACTTTCGTTTTGTACACATGAATATATTATATTTAATATAATTAATATTTAATATTAAAATTTGACTTCAAATAAGAAAACAATTCTTTGTGTAAGAAATCAATGGAACTAAAACAATTGGTGATATTACCATGCCCCCGTGTGGTGAGCGGGTTAGAGAATACCACCGCAGCAGGTCAAAGCTTGTCGTATGAGGCGACTAGCAATGACACTGGGTTCTTTCGAGACCAGTAGAGCTGCCCCAGGCTTTTAAAGGGTTGTGCGTGTGTGTTTGGGACCTACCACGTAAAACCACAATTCCAATGAAAGAATGTATTTACATCAGGCCGTAACCCGATAACGGGTTGTTATGGCCAATTAAGAAGAAGATATTACCATGCCGTCATCACTATCCCATCATAACCCTTTCTGCGCCCTTGCGGCCCACAGGCACAAAGAGAAGAATAATGAGCTTTAATGAGTTAAAGCCCATTGGCAACTTAAGTTCCTAGTCGAGGAGTCACTTCATTTTGTGCCCTTGGTGTAAGATGGAACACAGATATGCACAAGAAAGTGCAAGACAACTGATAGAGCACAGACGTGGTTGGTATGGGCAATTGAATTTGAAGCAAAGTTTTAAACACTACCGGGCTACGGCCTTACGTAGAGCACAACTCCAGGCGCCTCTGGCTTGCGGGTGCCTTCTCCAATCGGTGATATCAAAAGTAGTTAGTGTGCTTTCTACCTTCCGACGGAGACAGGCCGGTCTCTTTTATCTTTTTATACTTCTTTGTTTATTTTTTTATTTTCCCATCTGTATTGTACAACATTTTGAGGGTCAATTCCCTTTCCCTTTACTACTACCAAACGAAGAAGGATATATACATATATACTTAAATTAAAAAATTTATTATGTCGCAACACTTTTATACATCTGCTTCGTGCTACCTCAAAGATTGTGGTAAAGGTTTCAATGTCGCCTGGTAATCTGCCTAATATACTTAGGTTTTTTCTGTTTTGTTGAGCACTGGCAAAACTTGCCAAAAAACCCAATACCATTGTCTTCCCGACGATTTAATAAAAAATAAAAAGTTCTGCACATTAAACGTTTTCAAAAACTAATTGTTATTGTACAATCGATTTGTAACTAGAGATTCTGTTGTTTAAACCAAAACACACAGTGTTATATACGCCTAAAAAGTATTTGATCATAGTCCTCGTATTATCGCATATGCATTCATACTATTTCAAATCCAATTCCGACTTCATTTCATCAGTAATAACCACCGCAGCAGTCAAAAACCTGCCCTGAATTTAAAAGAACGCAAACAAACCTCAATAACCAAATAATTAGAGAACCAAATAAAACTTACTGCTCTCTAACGAGATGCATGAAAAACATTTTCATTTCATATTCCTATTTCCGCTATTTAAAAAATATCTCACGCACTCGCAATTATATGCGGATTTTCCATTTCATTTTGGCTGTGGCCAGAGTTTGGTCCTGGTTTTGGCTAGAAACTGGAATCGAGCCTTTTACACAGCCATCGTTTTGTTGTTTTGGTTGTTGTTGTTGTTGTTGTTGTTATTGGAGCACATTTATGCGCAACCGCATTTCAAAAGCAATGAATTTTCCAGTTTTTTGCAAAAGTTGCAAAAAATGTGCGAATAAAAATAAAGTAACACAATAAAAATAACAACAAAATATATAATTCTGCACTGAAGAAACTTTACTCATTTGCGCATGCCACGTCTCTGTTTTTCTGTTCTGTTTTTACTATTTACTTAATTTTTTATATTTTTCTTACATTTCCATTTTGTGCAGTGGTAAGTAAAAAATGAAGAATTGCACAGAAACAACAACTTACAAAGTATTTCGTAAACTTTTAATTCTATACGAGCAGCGCGTCGCCACGCCCTTCTTCAAGGCAAAATATTGAATATTTTGATTAAAAAAAGTTTCCAAATCAAGTTTATTCATTTTCGTTTTAAGAGTGTTCCTAAAAAAAATCAAAAAAATTAAACAAATGTTTCACACGCTTCTTTTTTATTGGAAAGCGTATGTATACTCATATCTGCTTCTTGTTTCCTGTCTTTTCTGCTGAACAGCCATTTTTGTTTAGTTGTTTCTCTTTTTAAGACTTCTGTGGACCTTTGTTTTACTCGTACTCAACTTTTGCTATCCAGCCACCCAGGAAGAGCCAGGATGCTTTTTATTATTTTTGCCATTGAATTGAAAAAGTAACTAGTTGGCAACAAATTTCTAGACCGAGCTCTTCTCCAGATTTGCCCTGAAAATTCATTGCGCATTTATTTCAGTGAGTTTTCCCTTCTAGTTTCTGACAACTCGTTGTTATTGTTGTCGCTGAGTTGCTTTTCTTATGAGTTTTCACTTGCCATTTGAGTGTTCAGTGGAAAAAGTTAACTAACCGTGCGTGTATGGCTCTCTGTGGGTTGATGTTGATTTTAAACAATTTATTTATGTCTTGATACAGAGCACATTCTATAGTTCATATTTAATAAAATCTATCTATCTATAATAGGCCGCACTGTATCAAAATGTTTGGAGAGGTCTTTTCCTACCTTGAAGCACCTCAAACAATTCGTTCTGTTTTGCAGCTTGTACAGAGAAGGTGGTCGACTTTATCTTTGAAGTATTTATTCGCAATAACAGGGTCCCTAAAACTTTACCTGCATAAGGAAAATGTCTATTAGGGTGGGTCGTTTCTTTGACCTACTCGCAATCTTGTCTTTATGCGCGAGAGCATCATTGGGTGCTAAATCTAAATCTAAA